>JAJMAU010000001.1:0-1200000 GCA_030565025.1 Schwanniomyces yamadae | reverse complement strand
ATCTCACTTTCCTACTGACGTTGAACCTGAATGTTTATTTTGTATATTTTTATAAAGTTACTTCATAATTTTCTTGGTTTTTAATAATAAAAAAACATGGTTTAAAGATTTTTAACATTGTAATTCCGTGATACTAGCACAGACTGAGATGATATAAGTACAAGAATATAGCTCAGTTTTTCAATGAAATATCAATCACTCTAAGCGTAGAATAGTTTAAAGTTATTTAAAACATAACAATTCAACACTAACCACTGCTCTTATGCGATACACTGTTATATTTTAATGAATCTAATCGTAAAATTACATTTTAAATTCGAAATGTGTTTTTTATTTATTCAATTATGTGATTTATCAAAAAAATTATATACCATTTGAAATAAACCCACCAAGACTTTAAAGATACATTAAAAAACATAAAGCACAGTACAATTCAATAAACGTAATGGTGAACTTGTTGATGAATAATCTTTCATTTTTAAAAATTGGCAAATCTAATCGAATAAACCGAAACCCATGTCATCATCGGATTCTTCTTTAGCTTCTTCAGCGACTTCTTCAGCAGCTTCTTCAGCGGCAGCAGCACCACCAGCAGCAGGAGCAGCAGCAGCAGCTGGACCGGAAGAGATGTTGAAGAAAAGTTCCTTTAAGTCCTTGCCTTCTAAAGCCTTGGCGTAGATGTCAGACCAGATGGATTCAACTTCAACATTAGCCTTTTGGGTTAAAGTAAGTAATTTTTCAGCAGTGATTTCAATTTCAGAATCAGCTAAGATTAAGGCAGCGTATGATAAGGCGGTTTCAACAGACATTTTTATAACTAGAGATAATCAATTTAAGCTATACCAAAATTAGTGCAGACTATTCTTAGTTTGATAATTAGTGAAAGAGTCTATATACTGTTTCATCAATTTTTGATAAATTTAATGAAAAATCTTCTAGGCTAGAGTGCATATAAACATTTGGTACTTACACTAAATTATTCGTGACCAGGGCGGTAGCCCTCATATTATTGTAATATGCTGTTTATAGTCTTTGTTGTACTTGTAGTAAATTTACCGACAAAAACTACTGTAGATCAAGTTCATAACTAATATATGTAGTGACAGGAGAACGAAGAAGAAATCAGGGAATTTATGTGTACTAAAGTGAACTTAAATCATCGAAAACAGATTTTGCCGCAAAGCAATAGCTGCGAATATTACAGGTATATTGATACTAATAAAGACATATCTTGAAAAATACGAAAGATAAAATACAAAGAATTGAAGCAGATGTTCTGGAAATTTCAAAAAAGTGCATGGTTCAATTGAATATGCATTTATTTTGACTTTAACACATTCATGCTAAAAGGAAGTAATTAAGAATTATCACGACGATTGATATAATCAATATACCAATCCTTCGTCCATAATCTAATTCTTTTACCATAGTAAATCATTGGAGCGGCCCCCATCATTAGGACAAACTCAATAACACCTAAAATAATAAAAGTGTTGGTATTGCCCATTGCGTCCAACCAAGGTGAACATGCGAAAGTGAAAATGCATCCAATAAAATTATTTATAACTGCCACACCACACATCATTTCAATAACCATCTCTGGGTAAGCATCCATTAAGTAAGACATAGAAACATCTCCTGATGCACCATATCCTAAACCAACTAATGCTAAACCAAAATATGAAGGAAACCATGGCCAATCTTGATCAGTGCCAACAGCAAAAAGAATTAAACCTAATGGAGCGAGCACTCCTGGAACAAATAAAAACCATAATCTACTTTCAGCTTCTTGTATACCGTTATTCTTTCTGGCTAAATAAAGGGTGAACCAATCACTAACAACACCGGCATAGAAACAACCAATTACGGCACCAATTAAACATGGAATATTCATTAAAGCAACACCAGTATCACCGTAGTTAAAAGGAGCATAGTAATATTCATCATCTTCAACAGTTAAGTAGAATGTTAACAATGCATCTTGCATACCCCAGATTAAACCAGAGTAAATAACAGGAGGAAATAAAAAGACTTTAAGTAACATTTTAAGTTGATTTAAATACTGTTTAATACCCCAGCCATCTAAATTAGTGGCCTTTGTTATAAACTTACCTCTTTTCCAGTATGAAATTGGTACTTCGTTTGCCCCGTTGTCATAAATGTCAATATCATTTCCTGATTCATCTTCGTCATCTTGAACAAAAACTTCGTTCCGTAACTTTTCAGAAGTTGTCATGCTTTTAAGTTTCTTAGAAGCCTTAGAATTATTAACTGCATCAACAGAGGTATGTGAACGTGCAGAATTAATAACACCTCTATATAACGTTCTATCAAAATAGGTTTCGTCCATTACAAACACAATAACAAATAAAAGGACACCTGAAATGATGACGGCTATCCAGCCCACCCATCTAAAACCACAATACTCGACAATGAAGCCAGCTATTAATGGACCTAAGTAGGTTCCGACGGAAGTGGCTAACATATAGACAGTCAAAACGGAACCTAACTGATGTTGAAAGAACAAATCACTTAAACTCAACTGAATTTGAGCTTCAGCACAAGACTCAGAAATACCAACAAATAACTGATTCCAGATGGTGTCAGAAGTTGAATGAGAACGAGCAAGCCAAATCGCCCCTAGTAAACCCAAAAAAATGCAAAGTAGATACGAGAACTTACGCCCGTATAATGATGCAAATGGAGTAATAAAAAAGGAACCCAAAGCAATACCAATAAATAAAACACCAGCCCCAGTGTTCATGGCATCATAAGAGATACCATAGTCAGCATTCAAAGAATCTTGAGTTGCTCCAGCATCGTTAGAAGTAGCAGCCGTGAAACCTGTGATAAATGCTAAAATAAAAAGATTGATAATCTTACGTATAGATTTCCAGTTTAAAGGATCGTTTGGAGAGTCAGTAGGCTGAGGGATTAAGATAATGTTGTCTCTGGTTTTTAAATCTTTCGAAACAGCACCATCCTCCAGGTTATCGGTGGCCATCAGGGCATATATATTCACCGTACCTGGAATAAAATCTTCATCTGGAGAATCTGACATCTTACTAGTCTATGGCTTCGAAATTAGCCTTAGATATCAATTTTATTAATTCTAACCAAGCGTTTTAACAACTATATATTTTAATTTAAAATATAAGTCTTATCAAACTTCCCTCTGAGGACGGACCATCGGTGAAAAATTTAAGATAAGATACACCCAAATGGATTGAGTTACTTAATTTAGCGAGCGTTACGAGTTTGTGTAACCTTTCAAAGGTCGTTAAAAATTTGACAGACAGCCATTCCATTACCCTACCTTAATGATAGCTAATTCCCACAGAGGTGAGCAAGAGATGATGGAGAGCTTACTCGATTATCTTATTCGTTTATCTTTCAACATGAGCGATGGAAACCGAGATCCTACAACTTTACTTAAGTTGAACTTTTGTGTAGATCTGATAGAATAACGTCTGAGGGAAACTATATACAATAGATATCTTGTATAGTTTCCCAAAAATGTTATCTGAGCAAGAACGACAAGACTCTACTACGAACAGCAACGAAAGGACATCTTAAGGTTGTTTGATCATGAAAGTAACTATTCTAGCTTGGAGCTAGACAATTGCTAATACATGGAGTCAACTGTCATGTTTACGAGGATACTACATGAAATAATACACAAAACACAAGTTTAAATCACCAACAAAAACTCAGATTAACAGAGTACACAAAAACAGGCTCTTGTTATCTCAATTAAAATTTATTCTACAATTTCCTAATTCTCACATTCTCCATAATTTAACACAAAATTGCTCTTGTATAACATATATTTGCTATTGTATAGCAAATATTATGATATGTTGTATGCCTAACTTTTTGTATATAGCATACAACATACCATGTATTAATCGCCGTGATCGGACATCATTTCTAAAATATTATTAGCTATTGACTGGTCTCATGATATCCCCTTTCTATAGCTTTTAAGCTTTATAGATCCGTAACTTGATCTGCTGAGAGCTCAATTTTTACTATTCGCATGTGTCATTCCAATTTTTAGCTTCTTTGAATTGTTGTCATCTGCTTGTCATACCATGAATTATATTTCACAGTAAAGCACTTCACGCTTTTTCTTTTACTTTTTCTTTTCTATTTTTGCCCATGGGGCGTTCTTTTCTATCTTGCAGTCTCGCCTGCCACCACATGCACTTTCATTAGATTTCCATTTCAGGAGTAGCTCAGTATATCAAAAAAACCGAGAAATTGTATATTGTGCGCGTCATAGCCAGCAACTTGTTATGAAATGGTACCGCAACGCCTTCTATGGTGGCATCATTATACAAGGGGCATTGGGGTTACCAAGAAGAAGGTTCTAACTTACAATTAGAAGAAATTGTGGGAAATGACGAAGGAGTACATAATTTAATTTATGCGTTTTAAGCCACCTGTACTTTGATAAGATTGATCTAGACAATTTCGATAATAAGGTAGAGTAAAAAACTAATTTCAAGCCATCCAAAAGTATGTAGCAAAGCATATCTTAAATTTCTACAGAAACGTAAGTAAAAGAGATGATTCAGGAAAGGGTAGTACCCGTTTCAGAATATCTGTTTTGTTGAGGTTAAATTTAGACAATTTGTAACCCATGGCTCGTAGCTCCCCCTTGAGTTGTTATGCATACACTTACATAGTGATTCCATGTAACACCCTAGTATATATATTGGCTCATTCTCTTAAAAAAACCGAACAAGTAAATTATTCAAGAGACTTTGCTATATTATAACTATTTCTATTCTTCCGCTTAGTAGTTATCTTCAAGTTCATTCGTTTTACTTGATATATTGCAAATTTTGGAGCCATCGACTAAGAAGTTAACATATCGCATAGAAAGCTACACAAAATATTAGAAGGAGTAAATGAAATTTTTAATTCAGTGGGCTACATTGATTACGGTGATTAATTATGTTGCTGCATTAGTGATTCAGCCTAGAGATGGTAACGATAGTAAGGAAACCTTGAGATTGGTGAAGAAGGATCTTGCTTGGGATTATCAAAATGACAAAATTAGGGGACTTAACTTGGGGGGATGGTTTGTATTGGAACCATATATTACACCTTCATTATTTGAAGTTTTTGATGCTTCTAATATACCTGTTGATGAATATCATTACTGTCAACAGCTTGGAAAAGAGGTTGCAGAACAGAGACTTAACACCCATTGGCAAACATGGTACACTGAAGATGATTTCAAGTCAATTAGTGGATACGGTATCAACATGGTCAGAATTCCGATCGGGTACTGGGCTTTCCAATTATTAGATGACGACCCCTATGTCCAAGGTCAAGTGAAGTACCTTGATCAAGCTATTGCTTGGTGCAGAAAATATAATTTGAAAGTTTGGATTGACTTGCACGGTGCTCCAGGGTCTCAGAACGGATTTGATAATTCAGGATTGAGGGATTCTTATAATTTTCAAAACGGGAATAATGTCCAAGTAACCTTGGACGTTTTAAAGACCATTGGAGACAAATACGGCTCGTCTAATTACCAGGATGTTGTCATAGGTATTGAATTGTTAAACGAGCCATTAGGCTCCGTCTTGAATATGGATAACTTAAAGACATTTTACACAAATGGTTATGAAAATCTTAGAAATTCTGGATCAATCCAGCCAGTTATTATTCATGATGCATTTCAAGCAATGGGATACTGGGACAATTTTATGACTTTGAACCAATACTGGAATGTCGTAGTTGATCATCATCACTATCAGGTGTTTTCGCAAGGGGAATTGCAAAGAACCATTGACGAACATATATCTGTTGCATGTGGCTGGGGTAGTGATGCTGCCAAAGAATATCACTGGACTGTGGCTGGAGAATGGTCAGCAGCATTGACGGATTGTCCATTATGGTTGAATGGCGTTGGAAGAGGTGCAAGATGGTCTGGTGATTACGATAATTCAGCATACATAGGTAGCTGCGAACCATATTTGGATGTCTCTACATGGTCACAGGAATATAGAGTCAATGTCCGTAAATATATTGAAGCTCAATTGGATGCTTTTGAACTTACAGGAGGATGGATCTTCTGGAATTGGAAATGTGAAAATGCAATTGATTGGGATTTTTCCAGGCTTATGGCAGCGAGTGTCTTTCCTAATCCTTTAACCGAAAGAACTTATCCAAACCAATGTAATTTTTGATCTTATGTTCTTTAATGTCACATTAGAGGTGAAATCGCCTCTGCTTTTCTTCTACAAGTTTTAATTTATAAATTTTCGCTACACATAGATAGTTTTACTAGCTTATATAGAGCACATTCAAAATATTTAACTAAATAAAGCTCACTTGCAATTTATTCTACAAATTAGGGTTCAAAATTGAAGCAAAAAAAGGTAAATGTTTAACAACGCTCGACAAGAGAGCATCCGCAGCATAAATGTAATCATCGAGTTCATTATAAACTTGACAGGAGAACCTAGCATATAACTTGCTATTATGGAAAACGATTGGAACATAGGTTTTATCTTCTACAATGTTGTAATTCAGAATAGCTGTAAAAAAACTTGCAAATACCTTAGGATTAGTGAGATTCAAATTACTAATATCCATATTGTTTTCATAAGCAACCTTAGCCAAAGGTATCTCAACATTGACCATCGCAGTCATCAAGGTGCTATCCTCGTTGTCCATATAGCTTGTGCCCCATTTCTTGCTAATGGTTTCCCCAACTTTGAATGCCAAGTTAATAGAGTACTTATATATATTTTCCTCTCCTCCACATACCTTTTCTCTGAAACTAATTGCAGATTCAATCGTTTCGAGATGTGCAAAAAATTTAGTTCCACAATTTGTGAATTTATCAACTAACAAATTCTTAAAATTTTCTTCTGATAATACAGCATCATCGTCTAAATAAGAGTGGCTTATTGGCATTGTTTGGATTTGTCTCCAATGATCCTTATCCACATACAAAATAGCGCAACCTCTGGGAACATAAAGCCACTTATGTAAATTAGAAACAAAGAATTCTGGTTGAAACTTTAAATCAAGAGGAATTAAACCAACAGAATGAGCGCCGTCGATCAACGATAAGACATTATACTTTTTGCACAATTGAGTAAGTTCAATGAATGGTAGCTTGACTGCTGGCATGGAAATAACAGTGTCAAACAAGCATAACTTCGGTGACTCCTTTTCAAAAACATCTTCAAAAATTGATAATATGGAATTGTCATTCATTGGAAGCTTAAGTTCCACAACAATCGGAATAACGCCGATTCTCTTCTCCAAAAATTTAATCACATTTCGACAGCTTCCGTAAATAGTAGTAGGCATAACAATTTTGTCCCCCTTTTTAAAGGGAAGACTTCGTAACACAGTATTAACACCCGTAGTGGCATTATCAACAAGAGCTAAGTTATGATAGTCACATTTTAAAAACTGCCCAAGTAACCTAAGGCATTCTAAATATTGATTAGATTCGTCAATTCTTAGAAACTCGTCTGAAAATTTACATTCGTTTTTGATGGCATTACAATACTTTTCTATGATTGAAGCGGGTGATAGTCCGTATGAACCATGGTTCACGGGAACCACTTCAGGATCAAGTATAGAAAAGTATTTTTTTCTAAATTCTTTACCAAATGGTGTGGTTTTTTTAGTAGACATTACTGAGTAAAGATCTAAATGAGTGTTGACAAGGGCGAATGGACTACTTTTCTAACTTGACCCCTACAATGAGTCAAGTACTTTGCTATCAAATATTATGTACAGGATAGCGATATTCCTTATCAACTACTAATTTTTGTTACCATTTAAGAATATTCTACCTTTCAAGGCATGAATCAAATATGTTGTGAAATATATACAGTGGGAAAATGGAAGCATTATTGAAGCAAAATTAAGACTATGTTCAATCTTTGAATTATTTTTTTAATAATTTGTTACAACTAAAATTTTCAGCTACTCTGAAAATATATTAAAATATTTCATCTTTTCATAAAAATCAAGTAACCATGTAAGTTTTAAGCTAATGAAATGCCGGATAATGAGTAAGGTTATATAATAATTAATGTTATTTTAAAATTGTTGAATTATATCTATTTTTACGGAAAATTATAGCATGTACACAAAATTTCTCAAATTGGGACTTTAATTTTTCCCTGAACAGTAAAGAAATTACTTTAAGTCTTTTTTATGAAAAACTATATTTTAAAGCTGGGGAGAAGAAAATGGTGTAAGATTTATATGGAATCTAACTTAGAGCAATTCCCCGGTTATTTTGCAGTATACCGAGAACAAGAACTATATACAGTACACGATGGCAATGATAATATTCTTTTATACATGAGGTAACAGAACGTTCAAGATATTTGAATACATATAAAGCAAATCAAAAAATATTATACTTTACTTATAGAGAGGAATTTAGTTGAAATATAAGGGATGGTTCCATTGCGATTTTTTGGGCCAATTCTGAGAAATGTTTCTATAAAAGCCCAAAATGTAATATTAAGACGGACTTTCCAACAGCTTTACAAGCCTACAATGATAAGCCTTGATAGAAACAATTGCTTTATTCAGTATAGAGGAAGAAATTATAGCACAGATGAAAAAAATGGAAAATATAATAATGAGAATGAAGAAACGAAATTGATGAAAGGAATAAAAACAGGAACTGAAAAAACGAAGGACAAAGTTGAAGAGACAATTAAGCCAAGTGACAATTCGAAAAATGGTACTTTAAAGGAAAGGGAAAAGATAGCCAAAGATCAGCTACTGGCAACCACAAAGTTTTATTCAAGGTTGAAAATTAGGCTTAAATGGTTTTTAAAGAGATCTAATAAACCATTTAATACTGATGATTATTCTGCTTTCTTTTCTTGGCTAGTCATGGGAAATATTTTACTTTTCTTTGTGGCTACAACAACTTTTTTTTCACTTATTATTTTTACAATCAATACAGTCTTTGCTCAAGAATTTGTTGCTCGTAAATTGGGGGAGTTTATTACGAAAAATTCGAAATTAAATGTCACTTTCGAACATGCTGTTGTTCCAGGATGGTCAGATGGAAAAATTAGCTTCAGAAAATGTTTTGTTAGTAGGCGCCCCAGAGTTTCAAAAAAGTTCATAAAAGGATCTCAAGCAGAAGCATATGCAGCAAGTTTGGCTGGTAGCTTAGATATCGAAGTAAATGAAGAGGAGGAAGATGATGACAATGGAAACTACACACAATTTGATCTTACCATAGAGCAAGTTAATGTTTCCCTTTCTTTCAATAAATGGGTAAACGGAACGGGAATAATCAAAACAATTGAAGTAAAAGGTATAAGAGGTGTTGTTGATCGCACACATGTTCATTGGGATCCAGATGATGATGCCACTAATTATAAGAATATTTCACAACCTGGAGATTTTGAATTTGAAGAGTTCAAAATGGAAGACGTTTTGTTTAAGTTAATGCAACCAAATGATTTTAGACATTTTAATGTTGCAATTTATAACTGCGAGTTATCTAAATTGAGAAAGCATTGGCTTTTCTACGATTTTTTGAATGCAAATATCATGAGTGGATCTTACGATGATTCATTATTTACTATACATAAAAAGCAAAGACTAAATGATTTCAAATTTATGGAGAATATCTCAAATTCAATAAAGAGAATAACTAGATTAAGAGTAGATTCTTTGAATATCGATCATTTAAATACTGGTTTAGAAGGTCCTTTTGGATGGATTACAAATGGAAAAGTTGATATGACTGGAGATATAATGGTCCCACAAGAGGAAAATGATGTGAATATGAGTCAGTTAGTTGGTATAATTGCCGATTCAATCAGAAAGGAAGCCACTAGATATAAAAATCCTGAGGTAAAAAAGACTCTTCATCCTGACCATCACATGAGGTTAACAAGTAATGATTATACAGACATACTGAAATACTTCGTATTGGATTTAACCATGAGATTGAACAATGTAAGAGCTTCAGTTCCATTCCAAGCACCTGAATTAAGCTATATAAATTATGCTTTAATTAGACCAATTGTTGCTTATATCAACTCTAGAAATACTTTTATTGAGATCAAAAGTAGGGTTGTTAAAAACATCGACGATTTCAGCGGCTCTTGGACCGTGTATGACTCTTTACTAATGGATGATTTATCAGAAGAGGTTTATGACAACTTTGTTGATTACGTTGCCGATGAAGAAGCCAGGTTATTTAGAATGAAAAAAATCGGCTTTTGGTCGATTCAATTACTTTTTCAAGTGATAGTTATTGGATTGGGTGCACTCACCTGAGTTAATTCAATTTTCAGAGGTATAACACCACTTAAAAATTAGTGAACAGTTAAAATTTCCAATAAAAGAAAAGATTCGCTACATTCTTATTATCAAAATTAGTAGACTTAAATAACTTGCAAGACTTATTAAAGTCAATAGTAATACCGAGTTACCTGCCGTTCTAAAAATAAGCATATCTTTGTCAGGATTGTAAAAGTGATCAACTGTAGATGCCTTATAAACCCCAATGAAATAAAGCAAACACCCATATGCAGTGTAAACTGTACCTATTGGTAGAAACTCTTTAGAAAATATCTTTATTATAAGAATTGAGAGTGATAAACATCCAATTGACGATCTAGTGTACGCACCCTCATATGTCCTTTGATGTGCTCTAACATCTAGCTTTTTATTATTCGAGAATAAGTCTATCCTTGAAGGATTTCTCTCCCGATGTCTAATAGTACTTTGCGACATTGGTGGATTAATTTAGCATCAGACTTTTTTAAACAGCATTGTAATATTTTCTACATCCTAATATTTGACTTTTGTTCGAGCAAGAATTCGTCAAATCGAACTGCACAAATTTACTCCTTCATTATATTTTATTTCGTTTAGTTTGATCCTTAAATAGTATTGATACTTCTGCGACTAATATATTGTTCTAAAAGTGATAACAGATAGTAATATCATTTGAGAAATATAAAGGGAAAAAAAAGACCTGAAGTATGGCACCACCAAGAAGATACTGGGTCAAGTTGACTGTATCTTCTTCTTTTTTATCCAACTTACCACATTTTCCCACACCTATATCTAAATCTCGCCTTAAGAAGATAGCAGCAGAAGAAAGAAGAACCAGCGGTAATGGTCCCACCAGTTCAAACAATGTATCCAAAACGTCCTCACCAACACCAAGTGCAACTAATGAAAATACTTCAACAGCAAACACCCTAGCTGATGCTTCTGGAAACAGTTCGGCTGCTATAAGTAATTTTAGAATTAATTCTGGTTTGAAGGAATCTTCAACATCTGGATTGACAATGAATAGCATAAACAACAGTTTATATGCTTTGGATAAAACTGGTAAAGCAACTAGAAAATGGATCAAGAAGCCAACTCAATTCAAGACTTTCAGTGGTTTTAAGATTAAATATGTCACATATAGACACAAGGAGCAGGCACGAAAAGATTCCAAGACAAGTGCTACTGTTCCATCTGTCAAAGAGGAAAAGGTTGATAAAAATCTGGTAATTGAAAATAAAATTACTGCTTGATAAATCACTAATGTAAGGCAGCTGCATAACATACATACATATATATATAAATCATAATCACTAGTTATTTTTTGAATAATCATGTACTCCAGGATCTTGTAACTTGGGACAGAAAAAAATCAGAAATGCGTAATTTTTATATAAATTTATGTAGAACTACTATTCCAATAAAGCTTTTTATGGTGCCCCAAAGACTAAGAAGTTTGCTTTTTCGCAGAGACAGATATGAATTTCTTTCATTGAAAAAGCGTTACTCAACCTTAAATTCGAAAGAATCCTCAACACAAGCAAATCATGCCATTTCCAACAAACAATTATTATATACTACAGATCCAGTTACTCCAGGATCAATATTTTTTTTACCACACGGAACTCGTGTATTTAATAAACTTATTCAGTTTATGAAAAACCAGCAGATGAAGTATGGGTTTCAGGAAGTCATAACCCCATTAATTTATAAAACTGAATTATGGGAAAAATCTGGTCATTGGGTAAATTACAAGGATGATATGTTCAAAGTGGTTGGTAATGACTTGACAAAAGAAGAAGTTTTCAATGAGGACGAGACAAATTTACATGAATATGGATTAAAGCCTATGAACTGCCCTGGCCATTGTATAATCTTTTCAAAATTTGAGAGATCATACAACGAACTTCCCGTTAGATACTCAGATTTTTCATCTTTACATAGAAACGAAGCCAGTGGTGCTCTTTCAGGACTAACAAGGGTTCGCAGGTTTCATCAAGACGATGGTCACATATTCTGTGAAATCGGTCAAATTAATGAAGAGATTGCAAATACTATTACTTTAATCAAAGAAACCTATAAAACTTTTGGAATAGAAAATAATGACATTGAATTCTTTTTATCTACTAGACCAAAAGACAAGTTCATTGGTGATATTGAAACTTGGAATGAAGCTGAATCTCAACTTACATCTGTATTGAATACTACAACAGGAGAAGGGAACTGGAATATAAAAGAAGGTGATGGTGCATTTTATGGACCTAAAATTGATGTTTTGCTAACTGATGCATTTGGAAAAAAGCATCAAGTAGGGACAATCCAGTTGGATTTCCAACTTCCAGCAAGATTCGAATTAAAATACGTTTCAAAGGACGGAAATCGTGAAAATCAACCGATAATGATCCATAGAGCGGTGTTTGGCTCTTTAGAGAGATTTTTCGCTATTTTGTTAGATCATTATCAAGGCAAATGGCCATTTTGGATAAATCCAAGACAAGCAGTTATCCTTCCTATAAATGATAGTCATTTAAATGCTGCCATTGAAGTTCAGAAGCAACTAGTTGGAGATGTTGTCAATTCTGATTTGGCCATCTCACCTTTGACAGGGTTTAATTTTTTCGTCGATATAGATAAAAGAAAGGAGACAGTTGGAAATAGAATCAAAGATGCCATTAGTAAAGGGTATTCCTATGTTATCATGATTGGCGATAAGGATATTCAGAATGGAACAGTTGCGATCAGGTCTAGAGATGATAGAAAAGTATCTAATTTAAAAGTCCCAGAGATTTATCAGATGTTCATTGACTTAGAAAAACAATATAAATAGAAACCTTATACATAATTAGATACAATATAATACACTACATAATCTATCTAGCAAATTAGGTGATGCTAATGGTTTCCATATCCCTTAGAAATTAATATTTTTTCAATATCTACCCAGAAGTCTCTTACGATCATTTTGTCCCTGAATCTTTTATCGCCTCTATCTACTTTGATTTCATGAACATTCCAATCTTTAATTTGTTTCGGGGTAACATCACTTTGGTAGCTTACGTAAAAACCAGCATATTTTTGAAACAAAAATTCAGGCTTGGAGTACTTGTATTTTGCAAATTGCCAAGCTTGTCCAGTAGTAAATATTGCTACAACTCTGTCCCAATATTCTGGTTTTGTAAATGTTTCAACATTATCAACCACTATTATTTGTTGACCCGATGGAATCAAGTTTTCTGACTTGTGATTTATGGTAACTATATCATTGTGTTTTCTGGATGCAAGCGGTTCAACAAACCTACCCTCTTCAAGAAATTCTTTGATATTAGACAAAGACAACAATGCAGTAGTTGCAGGGGATACAATTATGATTGGTTGCTTCTTTGGACCAGAGAGTTGAGAGGGTTTTGCCTGCGAAGAAGATTTGAATCTCTTTAACTGATTAATAAATCTTTTGGCATCAGACACCAAATATCCAAAATCTATGTTTTTTGAACCTCTCAAAGCTGCATCATGATCTACGGATTCTCTTTCATTTTGAGTAATTCTCTCTAACTGAGGATCCTCTAATGTATGTTTCTTACTTGAAGATATATCGCTTGATGTATTCTCAGGTATTACATTTGTATTTGAAGCCAGTCCATTAGAATTAATTTTTTTAGTTTCATTATCTTTGATAAAGGTACATGTATCAGAATCTCCCTTAAGCCAAGTCGTCAATTCTGTTTTAACTAAAAACTTGAAATCAGGAATACCATATTCCAAACACTCATTTTTGTAATCAACGACGGAAGACTTAACGTGGAACCAACAAAACAAAACTGCCCTTAAAGTTTGTGGTACATCTTCATTATAGAAATTAGTATTTGAGTCTAAGGAGATGGTGTCGTTCATCGTTTCGAGTTTTACATGGGTAGCATCTTTGATTGATTCAGTATTTTCTTCTTTCTCATCTTTGACAATTATAAGCTGTATTTTCTTCTGAGTAGATGTGTTATTACGAAGAATATCTAAAGATATTAATTCATTCATGACTTGCTTTGTATTCCACTTAATTATATATGTATATGCCTGTCTAATCGAAATAAATATATATGCTGATAATGAAATTCGAAAATTTTTAAACCATAAATACTGCATATAATAAAATTCAATAAAGGTTAGGGATAGCTACATCAATTAACTACTTGTACCAGTTTCACCATGGACTCTAATATTAAGAAGACTGAAGTAAGAAATTGGAGAGACGAAGCACTCAAGACATTGGAACAAGCGCAAAAGTTATGTACGGCTGCTCAGTCCCTGCTTGAAGCAACATCATATCATGTATCAGCACGATTACCCCATATGTTAGAATATGCTTCAATACTTTTTAATTCACTCAAGGAACAACACGAGTATTCGAATAGAATAGTCAGTTTGATAAAGAAAGAGTATAATGGGTTATTTTTACCAATTCAGGAAAAATTCAAGGAAAGATTAGATCCTTCTTTAAAGCAATTAGAGGATATTCTTTTACAATTAAAAGCTACAGCTGTTCCTTCAAGCTTAATAGCTGGTAAAAAAGAAGAGAAGGAAGATTTAAATCTTCAAGATTTCATCTCCCTTGATGCAATCGACATATTAAAAGAAAATATATCAACTTATAGGTTAAATTCAACTACTTTACAGCACCTAATAGAATCCAACTTTAATGATAATGTATTTGAACCACACCTTGCTCGGATAAAAAGATATAATAAAGTAGCACAGCTTTATAATGAATCATCTTCGATTCTGATAGATATGAGACATATAACTGGTAATTCGCCATTCAATCCAAATAGCCTTCTTTCCACAGTATTAAAAGAAAATTCATCATTAGAAAATGAATTGGTATCAATATTAGAAATGGTGACAAACCACTACGACCAATGTGCATATGCGTTGCAATTATTCAAGACAGAAAGAACGATAGAGTCCAACTTGGAGGTCCTACAGAATGATGCATTGGAATTACCTGAAGTTTTAAAAGAATTGAACACAATTCACGAAATTATCTTGAACAATGAGTCAAGATTACAAAAATATGTTCAGCCGAAGATAAATTCGATTGATAAGGTCATTACAATGATGGAAGGTGAATTAGAATTCCACAGAAACTTTAAGACAAAGGTTGTACCGAAGTTCATCATTTTACTAAAATTGTGTAAAGAAGTAATGGCAGAAAGTCCAATGAAGCCGTCACAAGATCCAAATATGAATCCGATAGAGTCATTCATTGAGACTGTTGAACAACTTTCATATCATTATTCGCATTTTCTAAGCATCTACAAATCAAAATATTTAGAAGAGTTATACAGACAACAGTATATATACCCTAGGTCATTTTTAAAGAAGCTTTCAAATTTTCTCAATAAGGAACTATATGAGCTACAAGAAGAAGAAAGGCAAAGAAGAAAGGCTTGGATAGTGAAATATGGAGATTTTATACCAAAACAATTTCGACTTTTAGGTGAAAATAATCAACCTGTTGTAGTTCAAGTAATAACAGAGGGCCTCGATGAATTGCAACAAGAGGAGAATCCTTTTAATGATAGTTCGAAAGAGAAGGATCTTATGACATTAATACAAAAGTTGAAGGAATAAATTTATTTTGTTGTATGCTAGCTGAAAAATATATACAGGATATATATATATGCGTAGATCTTGTGCTAACATCAAATGTAGAAGACAGCTTCTTTATTAAAATTATAGAGACATTTATGTTAAAAGTATCGCTAATTAGAATCGAAGAATGCCTTACAATCGATCTGATACAATAAATTTTACTTCATCAAATAGGACTTCTGTTAATGCCGACTCTTTGATCAGCTCCAGCCATCAACTGATGAGTATGGTATCTGCATTGCAAAATGACGATTATTCAGATTACGAGGTAGATTCTGATAATGAAAGTAATCCAACTAGAAATAGCATGAAAAATAGATGGAGTGACCTGAACCAAATAGAAACAACGCAATATGATAATGGTAATGAACATTTGAGTCGATATGGAATAGGTGCTACATTGATGATGAAAATGGGATATCAACAAGGAAAAGGATTGGGTTTAAACCAAGAAGGTATTGTAAATCCAATTGAGACAAAACTTAGGCCTCAAGGTTTGGGGGTTGGAGGAGTTAAAGAAAAAGTAAACCAAGATGAAGTTGATATAGACGTTGATAGTAGCGATAATGAAAATCAGGTAGAACAAAAATCGACTATCGACTTGTTTTCTGTAATAGATCAATTGGAATCGAAAAATATCGAAGTTCCAGTTAAATACAAATCATTGTCCGATAGAAGTTTGAGAATTTTGGAAGAAAATAGTGAACAGGAACTACTGACAGCTTTTCAGAAACTAAACAAGGTTAGCAAAGATTGGGATGATTTGATAAGACAGGAGACTTTCTTGGAATACCAATATAAGGAATTAGAGAAGGATCATAATTTAAAAAAATCAAAACTAATAGTCTTTGAGGAAGTTTATAACTATTTGATATCCGTACAGCATAAATTCCTGAATCTCTTAAGTTTACAAGAGAAAATAATTCACACCACAGAGTTCTTAAATGAAGTAACATTTGAACCGTTCATTTCGTGCTCTGAAATTCGCTCAATTTTTTTATCTATTGCAAGTTTGACGATTCACGAACTATTTTCAGAATATTTTGCCAACTCATTCGATCCACAAAACGAGTTCATTAAAATCTTAACCGAATGGTCTTTGATTTATAAAAGAATAGAGGTAATACAAGAAAATGAACTAGGATATTGGGATTCCTTTCTATATCATGAAATACTGGAGGGATTAAGAAAATTAATTCAATTTGGCCGACATAGCACCGAATTGCATCAACTTATTATCAACATTTTGGCTAATTGGATAGATGCTCCAATATTAATAGATCCAAACTTAACGATCAAGACTAAGGTTGCAGAAGATGTCATTATCCCATTCTTGGAAGAATTGATCAACGAATGGGAGCCTGGTAATTCTATTGACGACTCGCCTCATTATTATTTGGTAGACTATATCGCAGTTCTTTCGTTAGATGATTTGCCTTCTTCAAGTGAAATAATTAAAATAATATTGCATAAATATATTAATTTCATTGACATTGATAATCAAAATTCATTTTGGAACACTTACCAATGGAGTAAAGAAAATGATGAATATTTTAGTAAATATATCTTCTTAGAGTTAAAGAGACTCCTAAAAGTTTGGAAAATATTCTTCATTCAATATTTGAGCGAGAAAGAATATAAATTAGTTTTAGAGACAATGAATGAGTCTTTGAGTTCTTTCATTGGTAATTGCAGCACAAATAAATTAAGTGGACTTTCTAAGGATTTTTTGGGACTCAATTTAGCATTTTCTGTTATTTTTGGACTCGATGATTTTGCATTTCTAGATGATGATCAGATAATAGTAATTCTACAGTTCAAATTATTCAACCCTTGGATTCAACATTTGAATGCATGGTTACAGGAGCCTACTAATAATTCTTTACAAATTGTATCATGGTTCCATCAATGGTATAACTATTTTTACAGATTAATAATTAAATTTAAATTAAATCAAACTATAGCAAGTATGATTGAATGGTATCTAAATCTTGGATTGACTCAAATAAATAAAAAAGCAGATGGTGATTCAATTTTACTTCCTCAACTTCCTTCGGTAGGTGGGGAATGCAATCCCCCTAATACGGAAGTTCAAAAATTAGTCAATAAGTCTTACAATCCACCTCATGAAAGCACAATTCATACTGAAAGCATACCTTCTTACCAGCTCAAATCTTCCTTTAAGGATGTTGTTGATGTCTATTGCCTGCAGCATGATATATTATTTTTAAATGCTAAAAATAAGTTTCATCCTAAAGTTGGTTTGCCCTTATACAAATTCGAAAATAAGTCTGGTAAAATTCTTTGGGGATATATTCAGGATGATGTTTTATGGCTCTCATCATCATCGATATTGGAAAATAACTACAATTTTAAACCAATAAGCTTAGAAGATTTAAACAGCTTCATCTAATTTGTTTGTGTAACTAAAATGTCGCAACCGGTAGATTGAATTTTGTAACCAAAATAAAATGCATTAGAATTTTACAATATTCTTGAACTATTACAAATTTATTAAAGATTATGTTGAAAATCTCATCTGGTATCTCATTATGCAAAAGAGTGTTTGAAGCGCATCATGTTAAGATATTGCGGGCTGGCTATTCAACCAGGAATAATTCAGTTATGAAAACATTTAATAAATTTAATCAACATTTAAATAAAATAGCAGACGAAGACTCACAGGAGTCTGTAAAGACTCTTAAGTTTGTAAGAACTGTGGGTGGATTTTCTATTATTGTCGTATTATGCTCAATTATGTGGGCAAGTACTTTGGTAGAACCAGTAGTGGAGCATGAACAACTTCCCGCTTTAACCAAAGATGTACGTGATTAAAACGGTAGTAGAACTTTCAGAAAAAATTGAATCTACAAACTAATTATAGCATTTATATCGAAAAGAAAGACTGAAATCCTTTCTAATGAGATAAACCATTTTGAAAATAGAATGCAAATAGTGAACTCTTTAAAATAGAAATATAGCGAATCTTTTGCTTTAAACTCCCAATCATGTATATATTCTTTAGTTGGTTTACTACATATTAATTCGAAAATTTTATGTATCTAATTAATTAATTGTATTTTTTAAATATAATTTCTAAAAAACTATTATATCTATTATATTTATACAAAACTTGAATCAAGTAGTCATCATTACTATTTATTTTTTTATAATATATCGATCAGTATCGAACAGGCAATAAGTTTAATCTCTTTCTACTAAATTAAGGCTTTTGAAGTAAATAGACCATGTTGGCCTTATCTAGATGGTATATTGCATTTGTATTTGTTAAGGGACTGTATACAAATTAATGCTTAGTCATCTGAAAAATTTCGTACTTATTAAGCTGAATATTCAATGTAATAATAAACTAATTCCACATTGCCTTTTGATATTGATTATGATGTTTAGATCCATTTTAAAATCATCTGCTCTTCGCCATTCTTCGAGAAAAATTTCGATTAGATCCTACTCAGGTGTGACCTCCAAAAACTATCGTGTATTTAATACTGCTGTCTTTGCTGGGGCAGGTATAATACCAGTTGGACTCGCTTACAGTTTATTAAATACCCAAATAGAAAATGATGTTGACCAACAAAAGTTAGAGAAAACTAAGAAAGATATTGAAAGTGAACTCGAAACTTCGAAGGAAGAAAAAGTAGATCTAGGAGTATCAGAAGAAACATCTGAAGGCAAAAATGCGGATGCAGAGGAGAATTCTTATGAAGGTGCTGCTTACAATCCAGACACAGGCGAAATCAATTGGGATTGCCCATGTTTAGGTGGTATGGCTCATGGTCCATGTGGTGAGGAATTTAAGGAAGCATTTGCTTGCTTCGTATATTCCGAAACCGAGCCAAAGGGAATTGATTGTATTAAAAAGTTCGAGAACATGAGATCTTGTTTCAAACAGTATCCAGAGCATTATAAAGAAGCATTAGAAGGTGATGATGACGAATCACTGTCTAATGAGGTCTTAGATGAAGCTATTCCAGAAGAAAATTCGATTGAAATCATTTCACCTGAAGAAGCTGCAAATGAAAAGGATCAAAGCTAATTTGCTATTATTTGAAACTACAAGGCTTACAGCATTGTATATATTACAATTGTACATAGAGATCGAAAAATATTTTGCTATTCAATTAACTTCGTAGGATGGATTATTTACATTACTCGAACTATTTCTTTTTAACACGAACACCTCGATACTGGGCTGTTATAACTTTCATGCAAATCTATACTATCAAATCCTACTATATTTCTTCGCTTATTGACAGTATTTCTATTTATATTATCTCCTTGAATTAAATTTACACCAATTTCAGCCACACGAATAAACAAATCTTCGACTAAATTTAATCTCTTGCAGCTAATCTCCCTCAAATCAGTTTCCCAATCTTCCACATAATTCTCCACACTGACGTCTATATTAGCTTTAAGTATTTCACGGATTTCTTCAATATCCACACACCTTTCGCCATTTTTATCAATTTTGTTACCAACTATTACCACGCCCGGTCGACTGACGTTACAGTGTTCCATAAATCTTTTGAACCAATCCCGAATGCTTAAAACAGACTCGTAATTGGTGATATCATAAACTAAAATAACAACGTCAGTACCTCTATAAAATGCTTGAGATATAGAATTGAATCTTTCTTGACCAGCTGTATCCCAGATTTGTAGATTGACCTTTTGCGGTTTATCATGTATACGTCTGTTATTAACTGAAAAATCTTGTTGATGCTCATGCTCATGCTCTATGTGATTATATCCTACTGACTCTGTAGAATGTTTATGTGGAATTGTTATGCTGGTAGTTAAGTAGTCACCTCCTATGGTAGCCTTGTAAGCATTGGTAAAAATATGATGTACAAATTGTGAACGTAGACAAGTTTTACCAACTCCCAGATCTCCTAATATTACAACCTTGAGAGTAGTCGTTGGAGTTAAGGAGTCATTTACTATCATATTACACAGTAAGCAATTACTGCTTTGACTTCTCTTTGATCGTATTTAATTTTTATAAATCCCTGTGTATTGTTTTTGTGTTGTTGATAACAAAGAGTTTTCAAAACTACCTCACGCTTCTGGTTATATTTTTTTTTGCCTGTCAGCAGCAATATATATTTAAGTAACAAACAACTATTAAATTATCGATCCATATAATACAAATACATAATGAAGATATACTATATTGGAATCCTAAGGACTTTAAATAACTCCAAAGCTTTAGAATTATCCTCAGCTAGAGACTTAAGCCAATTTTCTTTCTTCGAAAGATCTGGCGTATCCCAATTCATGACATTTTTTTCTGAGACTGTTTCACAAAGAACTCAATCTGGTCAAAGACAAAGTATCGAAGAAGGAAATTACGTTGGTCATACCTATGCCAGACTGGAAGGCTTGGCTTGTGTTGTTATTACAGATAAAGAATACCCAGTTAGACCAGCCTATACTTTGATCAATAAAATTTTGGAAGAATATTTATCTTTACATCCACAGCAAGATTGGGCAAATATAGAAGCTACAAATGCTAGCTTAAGCTTTGTAAACTTAGAAAACTATTTGAAGAAATACCAAGACCCTAGTCAAGCAGATTCTATCATGAAAGTTCAACAAGAATTAGACGAAACAAAGATTGTGTTGCATAAAACTATCGAAAGTGTTTTACAAAGAGGAGAAAAATTGGATTCCTTAGTTGACAAGTCTGAGGCTTTGTCTTCTTCTTCGAGAATGTTTTATAAACAAGCTAAGAAAACAAATTCTTGTTGTATCATTATGTGAGGTTTTGTAGACAGTATGGTTTTTCATAATTCATTATTACATTACGTATCAAACTTAATAGCTAATTTATTAATACATTATAGGCTTAATTCATGTTGTTTCTATAATATTATTTGATAGAAATTTAGAACTACTAACTTATTTACATCAGTTACCAACTCAATATCTCAATTATAAACTTCTTTTAACAACTTCAAAAGCTTTGAGTAATTTTCTTCTAGCCCCAAGAGCTTTTACACCCCTTTCTTCTAACTGCTGATCATTCAATTGTATTAATTCTTTCCAAGGAATGTCTTTCAAACTTTCAGTGTACTTATGCAACCTAAGTAATTTCAACCAAGCTGGAATATTGTTCAACAAGTCAGGATTGGAAATATCTGCAGGCATAGAAGAATTAGATGTCGATGAAGCTTGCGAATTACTTGAAATTTGTTGACCAGCCTCCTCAATTGTAGCATCATTCAGGTTTTGATCAGGAGAGAAAACTTTCTTATTCTTACCGTTATTTGGCGGCGATCTAGCACTACTCAAATTGGTATTGCGTTGAATGGACACTGGGACAGAAGACGAATTTCCAATTCGATTGATTGAATCTTCAGTTGCAGAAATATTAGCTGCACTATGATATCGATTTTGTGGTAACTGTTGCTGGAAGTAATTTCCTCCATAATTGTGAGAGAAATTTTTTCTATTAGAATCTAAAGCAACTCGAGAGTTGATCGTTGCCAATGCACCCAATTTCAATGCTGCATGAGCAGAAAGATCAGCGGATTCTTCAGAATTACCATTCTGTGGATTTTGGTTCTGTTGCATTGGAGAATTCGAATTTGCCGCTGCTAATTGCAAGAAGTTCGTTTTTTCGAATAAATGAGTAGTTGGCGATCTTGCCCGTTCAAGATGCAGCTGCTGTTGGTTATTTGTAAATCTAGAATTATTGAGACTAGGATCAGCAGACTTAGGTCTTTGATTCTTTTGATCAGCGAACAAGTAATGAGAGCTTTTAAAACTATTAGGCTTTGGCTTAGGATGATGAATTTGGTGCTGTTCCATTGCTGGCCTATGTTCATTTAAGTTCAAACTATCCATATCATTAAATAGCTCGTGCAGTGTTTGCTGTTGAAGCGGTGATAAAATGCTGTAGGAGTTGGGTTGCTTTTGAACAGTATTAGAAGGATGTGCTAAACGACCATCTAGTTTTGTTTTAAAAGCTAATAAAATATCAAAGGGTAAGTTATTACATAAGTGTTCAATCATGGTTAAACTATCTTGAGGACTTAAATTCTCAATCCAGTTGCTAAATATTAACAAGTCCAGATAGAAAGTAGATTGATGAGGTTGGCTTTGTTGAGGATTTTGGGGGGTCTGAAACTGAGATTGAGATTGAGGCTGCAGATTATTAAAAAAATTCGAAAAATCATTTACTGATTGTGGTCTATTCGGAATCGAAGCTGCTGGTGGTGGTAAAAAGCCACTACCATGAGTTGGGTTTAATAATGAGCCAATACTATTTGATAAAGCTGGATTGCTTGTAATTTTAGAAATATTGTTTTCCCCAAGTAATGAGTTTGAGGGCATGCTGTTAATTATATCGCTTGAGAACCCATATCTCGATGCCGAAGGAGCCAATGAATTATATTCTAAACCAGTAGAAGTTGCATTGTAAGATGGAGTCAAATTTTCACCTTTTTCTTCCAAGTCCAAATCCAAATCTGCTTTCAAAGTTTCAAATTCATGTTGCAAATTGTAGCCAACACTATGTTGTCTTTCTTGGTTAAATGGATGGGAATTATTTACAAGCAGTTGTCGCTCTAAAGAAGGTGGAGACAATATTATTGGTCTTTCATTTTGCTGGGACTTTTTCAAAAGGTTGTTGGAGTCCATTTTGATATCTTGAGTAGATGGTACACAAATAATGTAATATTCGGATTAATATGAAGATTCTTCCTTATAGATGTTAAGTGAAGAGAATTTTTTTTTAAATTGTCTATTCCGCAAATGGTTTCTCAGCAATTAAATTCTGAAAGAATTATTACAGAATATAAATTGAAGTCAATATGTGATACTTCACTACTAAATTATTGAGCAATAGAAAACTTTCTGAAGAAATTTATCATCAAAATGGTACCCATTTTGATGGTTGAGAATCTCATCGAATTTTTGACACGTGATGCACGTAGTGAAAAATGTTTTCAAAATTCCATTACAATGTCCGACTTGGTATCAAGTCGGCTTGTACTTTTATAGGGCATTAAAATTGATAGTGAATGTGAATTATATAATTTATAAAAAAGGAAGAAAAAGAATGTAAGTACACAAATCTAGAATATAACGAGAACAATATTGTAATTGCTTTATTCATTGTTTTTGAGAGCGACTCTTCCAAAAGCTTTTATTTTCAGCTATTATTTCTGTAGTAAAGCGTAATTCGGGTAATAATTCAACAATATTATTAAAAAGCTTTTCAGCGAAGGTTGTAATAAAGAATATTTGACCTTTATGCAAATTTGGATTAATCTCGAGGATTTCAGCCAATGAACTTGGAAGCTCATCGTAGGCTATATTCAATTCATTTGGTGAATCCAATTGATTATTCAATTTCTTTTCTAATACTAGTATTTCGTCGAATTCTCTAGATAAAGCCAATGCCCACTGTGATGAGACCCTCAACGGGCGAGTTACATTTGAAATATCTGCACATTTTATCAATAAAGATGATATTAGTTTAATCTTATCAACATGGTCAGTAGTTTTGTAATTAAACTTTTTAAGTTTATTGATGTATTCGAAATGTTCTGCCATATCTGTAGCCAATATGCTTGATATTATCAAGTCCTTCAAGGTAGTACTAGAATCGGCATCAATTGACAAACTCAACAAGTTGGGCCAATTAATAGCAAGTACTTTATTGATAAAAATAGAAGTATGAAACAGCTCTAAAACGGATCTTTCATTGTAAATCAACGACGCCGGGGAAGAGTACTTTACTAAAAATGCATTTGTAACCCCCGGATGGCCAACATCATGCCCCAAAGCAGCTATCAATAAACCAAAAGACTGCAAATAACTTAACATTGAAAAATCTGCCTCAGATTCAACCGATGCTAATTCAGTAGAGCTATCCAATTCGATTTGATTAAATAAATACTTGGTCTCATCAGCTCTAGCAGATTCTTGCAACTGCTTGAATTTTGGTAATGAGCCTAACCGTATCAAAAAGTGAAAGCATGCTTGTAAAACATCAACAGCATGACGAAAGTTGTGAAATTGATTCCCGCATTTGTAACTATCTCTCACCATGAATATGAAGCATAACATTTCGTTTTTGCTAGGTACGTGAATAGGAACTTGAATTTGTTTCAACGCGTAGCTAATCATTATATAGACACAATAAACCAAATCGTCATTGGTTAATTCGTGAGCAGGAAAAGCCCAGTGCCCAACTAGATAGCATAGTTTAGAAAAATGACTTGGTGAGTGGTTGTATAATAGTGATTCAAAGTCAATCTCTTGAATGATGAGTTCTTTTAATTGTATCAAATGATTCACCATAATTGATGATTTATTTAGATTTATGTTTACTGTGAAAAGCATGGTGGCGACAATATCGTTAATTTCAAACCTGATGTCACGGTCATAAGTATAAAATGCCTTTGCTTGATTATTGCCAGTACCTGTCCACGTTTCCACTCTGGTAATCCTACTTTTTATCAACATACTTATTTTATCAATAGCGATATTAAGCTGTTCAATTGATTTTTTATCTTCTATCAAATCAATTTTAATTATTATAAGATTAAGATGATTAAAAAAGAATTTGAGTAGCAATGCTTTGTCTTCATAATTCAACGAGTCCAACCCGCTGTCATTTACGACATCTAATGTATCTAATATTATCACAGTAGCATGATCAGCATCCGTCTCTCTACGCCCTCCACTGAATAGATATGACACTATATCTTTCATGTTATAAAAATCAGTAGTTTTTATCGATCTTATCAGTCCCGAGTTCACTGCTTTTCTATAACTAAGCGTTAGAACTTCTGCCATTGCGTGTGAAATTTTTGAATCCAATTATCTATAACCCTTTGATGATTGTTTATGTTTTAGTACTGACAGTTTAAAATTCCAAGAAAAGTGTTTTATCAATAGACTCTTTGAAAAGGGGTTCTTTACAGATTAACTACATAGTCATTTCAGTAAAATATTTTCCTGTGGAGGATGAACAGGGGCCATTTCACATTTCACGTGCGCGAAGGATTTTGCCTATAGTTAAAGTTTATGCAAAGTACAAGTATATAGCTAATAATAACACTAAAAATGTCAGCAAAACACCCAATTGTTGAAGTCTTCTAAACCTAGTAATGTTTGAATGATTAATAAATTGAGAATTGACGTATTCGAGGATTTGAATTTTTTCTTCTAATGTAGATGCCATTAGTTGCTTGTTAGAACTAATATTCAACTTTATGATATCTAGCTTTCCTTCCAAGTTATTTAGTGACATTAACAAATCATTCAGTTTATCAATGTTTACAGTAATCTCCGATTTGTATTTTGAACTAATTTTGTCCTTACTTTCGATCAAATTGTCGAGTACGTCATTCGTAGACTCGTACATCAGCTTCAAGTACTTACTTAGCTCTCTTAACTCTACCAATGAATATGTAGCCCTAGGGTCTCCCGCTTCCGTTATTGAAACACCTGCTGGCTCCATCAATGCTCCTGTCATCGATTGGGAAATCTTAGATAATGAAGACAAAGAACTAGCATTTATATCACGATCCTGCAAATCATCAGATATGCTATCTATGTTAAGTAGATAATTTGTAAGATCTTCATCGTTGGTAATGTGATGATCAGGTGGGTAGTAAACGAATCCTCCTTGGTTTAAGATTTTGCTTAATTCCATTTCATTTCCAACTGTTTCTAAAAAATCTATCGATTTTTCTAAAGTAGGACTAGAAGCTAAACTTGAGTAGTTTGAATTTTTCGATAACAGGCTTAGATCATTTGCACTTGTTGAATTGATGAATGATTCATTTCTTGTATTATAAAATTGTTCGACCAAGCGCTTCTTATCTTTGTCAATTGGAGGGATCTTCGATGGAGTGGAGACCTTCAGTGTGCTATTGTTTGCTCCTACGTTAGGGACTGTTTTAGTTGGCGTAATTAAAATATTTGGGTTTCTTTGTTGGGCTTGAAAGGAAAGCATCGAACGACTTAACAGAGAATTGTTTAATATATTTTTAGACTGCTGCTTTAGCGAACTAGAAGAAATAGACCTTTCCCCATACATAGGTCGCCTTAACTGCTGCTGTTTCAGGTGGATAAATGACGATGAATCTCTCGTTGCAATGGGACTAGCTAATTGATTACTAGATGAACGTTTATGTGCAAACATATCACTATCAGCGCTTTTTTTTGACAGATGGGTCTGCGATTGTGTGGAAGGAGTTTGAGGTATCATATTTGGTGAATCATTCTTGTATTTGATGTGATTAGGAAGTAATACATATTTGAGTTACAGTGTTCAGGATTTATCATATCAACACATTTTTATGTACAGGTTTTTTTTTTTACATATGAAGTTAAAGTACAAATTATTTATAATTATCAAGCAGCAGAACCACGACTACCTGCACCAGAAGTGATTAATTTCATGGTTTCTTCACTTAAATTAATTTCAGCTAATTTGAGACCACTCTTTTTTGGTGCTGCTAAGTACCCAATTTTAATTAAATATGCTAAATAGACACCCATTTGTTCTAATACCACACCCTTGCCTTTGCTCAAGTCATTACCACTCCATATTTCATCAGCTTTTAAAGAAGTAACGGCATTAGCATCATCCAATTCTGGGGCTTTGGTATCTTGTGGCAAATTATCCAAAACGAAATGCAATAGTGGGAATAATGCAGAATCTTTGGAGTCTTCAACAACAAATTTCTCAAGTAAAATTCTCCAAGATGGATAATCTTCAACTTTGACATCAAAACCATAAGCCTCTAAAGACCCAAGGAATTCATTGAATTTGATTCTTGGGTGTCCGGTGACATGAGCAACAGCTAATTCTTGCTTAGGAGGATGTAATGCACAAGCAACTACAACTCTAGCAACATGATCTACTGGTGCCATGTTCACATTATTTGAAATGTCAGGATAAGCACCAAGTTCAGCGCTTCCCTTTAACATTCTTAATAAGAAATCATCCGTGTTTGATGCCCCAGTCTCAGAGAAACCGGTTACATAACCAGGTCTGATAATACAACCTCTTAAACCTCTTTCCCCTGCTCTTCTGATAATGTATTCAGCAGACCACTTAGACTGACCATACCCTGTAGTTAAACCTGTAGCTGATCCAGATAAATCGTCAGATTCTGGAATACCTGGAAAACCTTTGGCAACTAAATCATCAGACAAATGAACAAAGTAATCAACATCTAATGCAGATGTAGATGAAACAAAAGAGAAATATTTAGCTTTTCCTTGACCGCATAAGTTAAGTACATTAATAGTGCCGATTACGTTAGCGTCTCTTAACTGGGAATATGGATAAACCCAATGCACTAGAGCACCGTTATGAACAATTACATCAATAGTATTAGCAAGATAATCCCAAGAGTGATCATCTAATCCAAATTGAGGCTTACTTAAGTCACCTAATACGACTTCGATGTGTTGAGCCCACTTTTCATCCCAGATACCGTAAGTTAAAGCAGTTCTACGCAACCTTTCTAATCCAGCTTCCTTAGACTTCGCTCTAACATGAGCGTAAATCTTGAATGGAATATTTGGACGTGCAGTTAAGATATCACGAACGATGAAAGATCCCAAGAAACCAGTGGCACCGGTTACAAGAATATTAATTGTCTTAGATGTATCTAAAGAACTCAAAGGCTCGTATACTGATAATAATGCGCTCTGAGTTAATTCTTCTGCATCTTTTGCGTAATTGACAATTTCAACAGAGGAATCATCTTCTTTGTGTGCACTGTCAGCTAATTGAAAGTCATCGTTTTTGATAAATTTTTCAATTTCTTTGGCAAATGATTCGATAGTAGGGTTTTTGAATATGACGCCCAATGGAACTTCAATGCATAATTTCTTTCTTAATTCAAATATCATTCTCGTTCCTAAGATTGAATGACCACCCAAATCAAAAAATGAATCATCTTTTGATATAGATGCAGGTCTGTTAGGTAAAACTTGAAGCCATAAATCTCTAATTTCAGCCTCGAGTTTAGTTAAAGATTCTTCTTCATCACCATTTATTTTATTTGAGCTTAGTTTAGCAACAACTGCTAATTGAGCGGTATCTGGGAAAGGCAATTTTGGCTTATCAACCTTACCATTTGGATTCAAAGGCAATTTTATCAACGGAACGATAATAGTAGGTATTGAATAAGATGCTAACCTTTTTTTCAAATATCCTTTGATGTCTTTGATAAGTTCCCTGTATTCTACCAAGCCTTCGATTATTGGATCCGATTGTAAATCATCCCCTATTTCAGATCTGAAGTTTCTTAATTCAGGTGAATCTTTTGGAACAATGTAAGAAATTAACGTCGGTTCTTCGTTTTTATCTCTTTTCACAAGAGTAACGTTTTCTCTAACCAATGGATGCTGAGATAAGTGAGTGTCTATTTCACCCAATTCAATTCTGAAACCTCTAATCTTGACTTGATCATCTGCTCTTCCACAGCATTCAACATTACCATCAGGTAAGTAGCGCCCTAAATCACCAGTTCTATACAAACGATCTCTTGGACCTAGCCATCCCTGTTCTCTCCATTCTTCATCGCATGTTTTATTTTCTTCATCTTGCTTAATCCACTGTACAGGGTCAACATACCAATTGGTAATAAACTTTTCCTTATTCAATTCTGGTAATCCTCTGTAACCTTCAGATAAACCTGCAGCTCTTACATAAATCTCTCCAATTTCACCGACACCACAGGTTTGAGATCTGTCATTTCTGTTAACAACCAATAATTGAACGTTATGCATACCCGAACCAGCTGGCATAACATCTTTTAAGTTTTTTAAGTAAACTGGATTGGATTTACGACTTTGGATTTCAAAATAGGAAACTGCTCTTTGAGTTTCAGTAGTACCATACATATTTACAATGAAAACGTTTTCAGCTAAACTTTGTAATCTCAAACAGTCCCGCTTAGTTAAAATATCACCAACAAAGAATGCATGGTGTAAGCTAGGAATTGGCGTAGTTGCTTGAGCACTTAACAATTGACCCATAGCAGGTGTCAAATGAGTAACTGTTGCTCCGTATTCTGCCATCCAATCAGCTAATTTACCGGGAGTACCAATATCATCAGCAGTAGGAATTAATAATTGAGCACCCAAAAACAAAGGAGTAAACATGTCCCTTTGAATAGGATCATGTGCAATACCAGACAACATAGTAAACTTATCGTTTTCAGACAAGTTAAATCTATTAGCCATCCAAGGAAAATAATATGCCAATGAATAATGACGGCCTAAAACACCTTTTGGAATTCCCTCCGAACCTGAAGTAAAAGACAAGGTTGGATTTGAGTCTGGCCCAACTATAACACCGGTTGGAATATTCTCAAATTTCTTATAAGATTCCAAGCAATCACAAGAAGTTCCCTGCAATTGGCCACCGACTAATGAGCCATCTTCGTTTATCTTTAACTGAGGAATAGTAGTGATAACATCCAAATCATTTTTGATGTAGTCTACAACTAAAGAATCCAATTTACCTGCTTTCTCAAGACCAATTAAACCCCTTGGTTTAGCTACGGAGAGGTAGATGTTTTGTCTTGCTGGAGGATAAGCAGGGTCTATAACAGAAAAAGTAGCACCAGCCTTCAAGACACCCATAACTGCAATCATCAAATCTACTCCACGATAAGCGTAAATCATAACAATATCTCCTTTTTTAATTCCTGTTTCTTTCAAATAATTACCAATTATATTAGAAGCTTGATTGATTTGTCTGTAATTGAATGTACGTGACTTTGAATTGGAATCCAAAAATGATCTTGTTTCAACAACACAGGTTCTATCCGGATGTGTTTCCGCATTCTTCATAAATATATCCTGAATGGCTCCTCTAAAGTTTGACCAGTCTAAATCCAAAGTTGGATCAGGTAAATCACTGCTCTTCGTAATAAGATTGACCTTCGTAATTTCAATACTAGGGTTTTCAGAAACTTCTTTGATGTACTCTGTGAGTTGCTCACTCAAAACGACAATTCTATTGTGTTTATATAATAAAGAATTATAATGAATGTAGAAATTTTTATCATCAGCAAAAATAGCTAAATCTCTCACTGAACCTACAGCAGTAGTAGACAATTGCTGATTTTCCTTCGTATGTTGAAAAGAAAATCTAAATAAACCCGGGTAATCATCTAACTTTTTTGATACTTTAATTTGCTCTGCAATTTCATTTAACGACTCGTAACAGATATTTTTGGAATTAGTTTCAAATTCTTTTTCGACTCTGGTGAGTAAATCACTAAATTTCATATCAGCAGTTAAGCTCAATCTAAGGATAAATTCAGTGGTACCTTTAGCAGTATCCGTGGATAAAATAATATCTTCATCTCCAGATAATCTGTATACTAAAGCAATAAATGCAGCTAAACCCACTTTGAAGTCTGTGTTGACTGGTATTTCAAATGAATATGTAGCTTCAACTGATTGGTTTTTAGCTGGTCTTAAAAAATCATGTGGTAACACTGATAAGGTAGGATTATCCAAATACCTCAACCAAAAATCTTCAATTGACATATTCTCTTCAATATATACCCCTTCTAGTTTCTTTATGTAAATTTTTAATTCTTTAAAGATGAACTGAATGAAAAATTTCATTTCATACCGGTTCAATTGATAAATTTGGCATATGCCGCAAAGATATGAGTCAGACCGTAAAATTCATTTGGCCTGCACAAAATTTGCATCTTATTATTACATACAAAATCTACTCTACTTAATAGTTTACAAAATAATTATGCAACAAGTGATTGCTGATTAACGTTCTGATAAATATTTAAAAATTTTTAAGATAATATACTCAACTGGGCTTCAATTATTAAATAAAAACTGAAGGTCATCAGGAGTTAACTTGTTAACAGCCCCGTCGTCATAATTAATAGTAGCATTAATCATATTTGCTTTCTTTTCTTGTAACTCAATAATTTTCAGTTCAATACTATCCTCAATAGCAAAACGTATGATCTTTACTGGTCTTCGTTGACCAATTCTATGAACTCTATCCATAGCTTGCCATTCACTTGAAGGATTCCACCATGGATCCATCATATATATCCTCAGAGCTAAAATATGTTAGTAAACTATCAACAAAAAATGAAGAATTGATATACATACCTTCGGTTAAATTAAGTGCAACACCACCTGCTTTTAACGAAATAAGGAAAACCTCTACTTGAGAGTTTTCCATGAAGTACTTAATTGTGTTATCTCTCTGCTGTGGAGACATAGAACCTTGTAATTTAACAGTTTGAAATCCGGCTCTTTTTAATCTCCACTCAATTAAATCCAACATTGACGTGAATTGAGAAAATACAATGGATTTAAGAGTATGCTTGTCTGATTTGGACTTATAAAGTTCCTGAACCAAAGCTTCTATTTTTGTTGATGACTTCCATTCACCTCCATGAGTTCCCATTTTTATACGATTAACAATTGAAGCTTTCGAAAATAAGACATCATCAACTTCAAGAGCAGGTTGTTGCAAATCTATAGATAAGCCAATATGACAAACAGGACATTGTAAGTTTCTATCTTCGCCACCAAAAGATTCAACATATTCTTGAATACATAAACGGCAAAATTTGTGGTGACATTTAGAAACAATTGGTTCTTCGGCTTCATCATCACAAAGTTGGCATACAATAACTCCATCGACACTCTCTGAAATTTGATTCGTTCCCACTCTTTTTAGAACTAAATCAGGATGATCCGCTAATTGTCTCATTCTGGTAATTAAAGTAAAAATATTGGCATAATTGTTTAAGACAACACCTTCTGCTACATAATCATTAAATTTACGCTTAGAGTCACTGTACAATGATGTATAAAGATCTTTTTCTTCTTCATTAAATCTGAATGTCTTAATTTCTGTAATCCTTGGAGGCAAACCTAAATCATCTGCCCTCTCTATTTTAGTCCTTCTAAGCATTATGTTATTCAATAATAATCTTATATTTTGAAAACTGATCAACCCATCTCCTTCAATACCAAATTTTTGAATATTTTTTAGCATAAAATGATTAAAAAAATTCGTGTGAAGCATAGGAGAATGCCCGCAAATATCACAATGCCTCCAATCTGAAAATTTCCACTCTGTACTTGAACACTCACACTTAGTACAGAAATACTGATGAAATGGTTCCAATTTTAGAAATCTGATTAATGAATACATTTCACCAATTCTATTTTGCAAGGGAGTACCAGATAAGCACCATCTTTTTATACACTGTAAATTATTAGCAGCCTTAGATGTACCAGAATTCCTATCTTTTATATTGTGAGCTTCATCTAATATGACTCTATAAAATCTGATCGCATGCAATGGAGATTGCTCTTTGACTATTCCATTTTTCCTTTTGAATCCAAATTTTTCTTTACGGTAAACGGATTCTAACACTGAGTAAGATGTTAAAATTACATCATATTTATTGAGTTCCGTTATATTAGTAGTTCTATTTGCACCATGGAATAATAAAACTTTAAGGTCACCATTTGTATGCTTTTCTATTTCATGTTTCCACTGCATTAATGCAACGGTCGGTCCAATGACTAAATTTGGCCTTTTCGTTCGATCATGCATAAATAATCCAATTGTTTGAATGGTTTTACCCATACCCATCTCATCTGCTAGAATTCCGCCGGAAAATTCACCTTCTTCTTGTTTAATAAGCCAGTTGAGACCTTCCAATTGAAATGGAAGGAGTTTTATCGACATACCCTCTGGTTGAGGCGATTTCTCAACCCTTATACCTTCAAGCGAACCTAAATAAGGAAATACGTCCTTTAAATGAGGGTGAAGCTCATATAACTTATTGGTTACCCTAGTAAAATACGGCACTTTGACTTTCGGAACTTTCTTTTTTTTAGCACCCTTTTTGGTTGAAGATTTACGCTTTTTCTTTGGGGGATCTAGTTCAGCTAATGCAATATCTTCAGATTCGGATAATTCTATTGCATCTTCAATGGTACCTCCATTTCTTGCTATTGCAAGCCTACGATTTTGAATTTCATTTTCAGAGTCATCTTCTAACTCTTCTACTTCTTCTACTTCGAACTCAGAATTACTATCATTATCTTCCCTATTAATCCTTGAATTCTTCACATGTGAATTGCTTCTTCCATTTTCAGTATTTTCTTCTGGTGATGGTTTTGAAGAATTTTTAGAATTTAGTCTTCTAGATCTTCGTTTGGGCTTAACGTCTGGATCGTCGACAATGAATCCGCCAGCTTCAAATTTTATCGAAGTATCACTATCAGATTTATGATCTATTTGACTAGATAATGCCATACTAGTACTTTGAAATAAACTGCTATGATGGCAAAATGATTTTGATTAGAAATGTTTAATTTATATAATAAGGGTCACGTGTATTTACATTGAAATAGATAGTATGCATTGATATCACGATCCATACTTATATAATTCTTTTATAACATTGCTATACGATTTATGTACCAGCACTTATTAGCATCATAGTTTTATATTATATTTATATGTATTGTGTTTAGAAATACATTTGGCTACACATATATACTAAGGACCTGGATGTAATTTTAGCTTATGGTAGTATAAAAGTGCTTCTCTACAGGTTATTGGCTGTTCGTATGATATGATTAGAATAGTATACATTGTAATATCAACTTACTCAAGTCTTATTTATATACTCAACAAATCGCAAAAAAATCAATTTTGAAATATAAAGTTGAGTATAAATTTAAATCTAAAAAGCTTAAGTTGCTCCAGAAGCAATAGCCCTTTCAGTTCTTTCAGCATCGAAGTAGAATTCGAAATATGATTTGTCAAAGGAATGTACTCTGATAAAACCATCTTCTCCACCACTTGCATAACCAGTTCCTTCAGGATGAACAGCAATGGTATTTAATGGACCAAAATGTCCCTTAACACGACCGATTTCTTCTTCAAAGATTTTGTGATAAAATCTTGCTTCAAATTTACCTTGGGATTCCGCAGTTGTAGTAACATTTCTTGCTTCTTGACCACCCCCTAAAATGACAAAATCCTTAATAGAAGTGATAGCAGCAGTGTTCATAGGAGCATCAGCCTTATAGACTTTGATTATTTTAAGAGTCTCCACATCAATCAAGGCAGCACATTTATCCTTTGATGCAGTAAGGAAATATGAATGATCTGGTGCAAATTGTATGTCTGTAACAGAAGTGACCTTTTCCTCATTATGAATTCCATGTGCTTGTACAGTGTCGATGAATTCGCCAGTATTTCCATCGTATTTAGAAATATAACCATTTTCATGACCTGCGATAATAAATTCAGCATTTTCTGACCAACCAGCTACAGTTACCTTTGCACTGTCCTCTCTAGTCTTGATAACTAAGCTTGGTTCTGGAATTTGTTGAGAGAAGTCACCTTCACGATTTATGTCAAAAATAGAAATAGTACCAGTGTGGCCCATAACTTGATCAGTTACTGCTAATAACTTAGTGTTATCTGGAGCGAAGGAAACTCTCCTGACTGGAGTAGGTGATTCCCAAGTGTAAACACATTCACCAGTTTCAACTTTCCATAACTTAATAGTTAAGTCTGCACTTCCCGTTGCACATAACTTAGTTTCAGAATCGACATCTATAGACCAGATAGTACCGCGGTGACCTTCTAAAGTACCTATTCTTTCACCATTAGAAGAATACCAAATGGAAGCTGAATTATCTTTAGACACTGAAAAGATCAAGTCACCTTCTTTATTGTACTTAACTTGCGTTAAGGAACGCTCATGACCCATTAACTTAATTGGCCTCATATTCGGTTATTGATATAATACTAAGAATTTAATAAAGTTCTGTTCCCGTTACATCAATTTTACCTTTAATTTTTCAACGATGATACTCAAAAATATTATGTAATAATATATCACGTGACTGAATTATTGAATTACACAATATTAGCTACTTATATTTAATTTATATTTTTATTGCAAAAGAAGTATAAAACTACTATAGTTTATTGGTATTAAAGAAACTATTCTATTTGGACTTAGCAGACATCTTCAATTTCAATATTTTTCCCATCGTGATCGCCATAATCTAGTTTTAATTTTCTATTGAATAGTTCAATAAGCCACTCATTACAAAGTTTGGTAGTAGCAGGATCATATCTACCTTTGCTCATTTCATCTCTAACAAATGCATGCTGTGCATCATTAATTTCAATGAAAGTCATTTCAATGTTATTCTTTCTCAATGTATTCCTAATCAAATCTCTTCCTTCTAATGGAACATGATTGTCTTTACAACCAAAAATCATTATAATTTCACCCTTAATTTCGCACGATCTATCTAGAGAATCATCATTCATATTTTTACCTAAGGCATGGTTGTGAATGTCAGTTGCAAAGAAACAAACACTAGCTTGAATACGCTCATCCAAAGCTGCTCTGAAGGCCAAATGACCACCAAGGCACATACCTGTAGCACCGACCTTACCATTGCAGGTCTTAAGTGATAATAGATATTCAATTGCCAATTTATTATCCTCGTCATAGGATTTGAGCTCTTTGGTAATTTTATACAAATTTCCCTTATCAGTGCCTTCGACATCATAAGCTAAAGGTTCGTGACTTTCAAAGTTGTGATATATCAGTGGACAAACAACAATATAACCTTGACCTGCAATGTCTTTGGCAAACCTTGCAACTGGTCCAGTTACCTGATAAATCTCACTATAAACTATTACTCCAGGAAACTTGACTCTAGGGTAGTTCAAGATTTTCGGATGAAAAACAAACAATCTCATTGTTGTTCCATATGATGTTTTAATATCACAATAAGATTCATCGATAAGCATTTTTAGAATTCAATTTAACTCTTCTCTTTAAATGGTGTGTTTGATTTTATCGTTGAACAATTAAAGCACAACTTATATACACACTCGTGTTAAAATAGTTTTATGAAGTACAAATAAAATGTTCTTAAGAAGGCAGGTTCCACTTTGAAAGACATACCTTTTTTAAGAGAATATCAAGGTCATTTATTCACTTCAGATAGTGGTCATATTATAATGGAATAGTAAAATATTTATTAAACCTGTCCAAAAAAATACATAGATGAATCCTTAAATATATATAAGAACAGTTTTTCCCTAAAATATAAATTATTCAAATCAAACGTATCTATAATTATGAATATTCAAGGCCTGTCTCTCAATTATTATTTAAATTATCATAGTCCAATAAAACAACATATATCAGAGAAAATGAACTTTATTTCCCCTTTCTTGCTTGATCTGCCTTCCTTGCGTCGGCTATTTAGTTAGTTAGAGCCATTATACTTGTACTGAACTGCTCAATAGTATATACATACCTGCTGCCTGCTTTTGTCTCATCTTATCTGCGTCACTTTCCATTCTCTTTGATGGATCCCCATTTTTTTTCTGGTTCTTGGTTTGTTCTTGTTGTTTCTTTAAGTTTTTGGCTCTTGCAAGGTCTCTTTGATTTCCTCTTGCCATTTTAATTTAACGTTTTCTTCACAACTACGAATGCAATGTGTATTGAAAATCTAAGTTCATATCTCTACGAGTACGATAAACGAATATTCACGAAAAAAGCACGTGACTTATTTTTCTTACTCTCTAGCTTACTATACATTTTTATGATGTTGTATTACTTTTCTTCTAAATCAAATACAAGTCCACCATCGGTTCTAGGATCGTATGGTTTTAACAAGAATTTCGAAAATTTTTTTAAATTTTCTACACCTCTAATTTCAGTTCCTAGTAATGGCATTTTGACCAAATGGTAATCTTCATATAATTCATTCATTTGATCAAGATATTTGCTTTGCATTTTCCATCTAGACTCACACCTCTTACAGGAGTGACCATCACCATCTGCAAATAGTAACTGATTTACAACAATTGAATTAACATCCATATTGTACGACATTAATTCTTGAATCATTCTTTCCGTTTCGTATAATGATAAAAATTCTGAGATACAAACGCAGACAAAAGTAGTTAAATCTGGGTTCGTAAACTGATCATTGACTTCACTAACGTTTTTTTGGACCTCATTTAATTTTTCAAAAATATCTTGCTGCTGACCAGCACCTAACATGTTTAGCATTGGACCAAACTTACCGGATAAATCCTTGAATTTGGATAATAATTTCTCTAAGGTGGCCGGTAATTGCAAAAAACGTAAGGTATGACCAGTTGGAGCAGTGTCAAAAATGATAGTTTTGTATGCAATTGTATTAGAGTCATTCATATCACTTGCTTTTTGATTTTTAATATGCTTCAAGACCTCCATGAAAGATAAAGCTTCATCAATACCAGGAATAGATCCAGTGAGGTCACTCATCATACTCTTTAAAGGATCATTTGGGTCATCATTGTATTGTGAAGCTTGCTCTTGTAAATCTGACATAGCAGCTTCTGGATCGATTTCCATACAAGATAAGTTAGTTAAGCCTTCAACTTTTCTGGCATCCTTACCAAACTTTTGACAGAACGCATCAGATAAATTGTGGGCTGGATCAGTGGAAATAAGCAAAAATTCTTCATTAGGTCTTGCCAACGCCAATTGTACTGCAATAGATGATGATGTCGTGGTTTTGCCTACACCACCTTTACCTCCTACGAATATCCATTTCAACGTATCTTGTTCAATTACAGATTGTAAAGTAGGTTCTAATTCAAAGTCCATGGTATATTTTTACTTTGATATAATATAAATATTAACTATGAATGTCTTTTTCTCTCGACGTATTCTTCATATAATAAATATATGATCTTTCAACTTTTGGTTCGCAGTTGAATTCTAGAAAGTTCGACCCCAAACATTAAAAACTGAGAATGACATTGGGTATTATTAGGCGCAAATATTAATCAATTTCTAGCCTTTAATATAACATATTAAGATTTTATTGTTGGATCTTCATCCTTAAGTCTAATATTTTCGTAGTTAGACTTATGATCCAAGAAATGGCCCTTCAATCATTCTCAGAATCTTTCTTTTTATAATCAAAACATTCTAGTTTAATCGAAATTGCTACGAAGAAAAAAGCAATTTTGTTTCTTTCAATGCTACAGCTTGTATTTATCCTTAATCAAGCTCTACAAAAAATTACGTATTATTCCATTTTAATGACTATACTTCTTTTATAACAGATATCCAGTGCGACATCATTTTTCACATCCCCCAATTCAGGCTTGATCCAAATCATAGTATAATACATGCACACCAATTGCTTAAGAAAATACGAACTATGATAACTTTGTAAACAGCTTTTTGCTACATTATGCTTTAAAATGAGTGAGGTTATCTTAATTCTACTGAAATAAAATAATTATTAAAATAACTGTGTAAGCGTGATTATTCACACGTGGTAGTAGACGAGGCGTATACGGCTGCTAGATGAGAGTTTACAAGCAATTAAATAGTATATTTAGATTATAAAAGGAATTCTAGCCTATTATGGGAATAAGCATTAGCATATTTTGAAGTAATAATCTGTAGAAGCGTTCAAGCTCTGACCAGAAATGAAATTTGCTAAAGTACTAGAGCAGACTTTGATAGAGGAAGAGATTCCAGATGAGTGGGTGGGGGCCGCTATCCAGTATAAGGCCCTCAAGAAATGTATCAATAAGGTGGTGAACGAGTTGAAATTTCTTGGGTTGGGTCTGAACACTTTAAAACTTCTTCTTGACGATTCCAAAAAAATAGTAGAGTTAGATGAAAAGGATACCATACCATTAAACCCTGTAATTGCAGAATACACGCTCACTAAGTCTAAGAATGAGACAGATAAAGGCATCGCTGCAAGTTTAAAAATTACATTAGATTACAGTAATCAAGATATAACTGATGATTACATGGTTGAATCTGGAAAGCACATAAAGCAAAAAATAGAAGCTTTCTTGAACAGTAACGAGGATATGATCTCAGAGGAGAGCCGTATAATCGAATTAAAAGAAGAAGATGGTGAATTTGTCTTATCTCCACAGACTAGCAGAGACCATAAAGTAGAAGAAACTCGCAAAATTAATGAGGGTGATAAAGAGAAGAAAATGGAAATATATATTGTGTTGAATTCTGATGCTAAATTCTTTCAAATGTTAAATGATGAGGTGCACAGTATCAATACCTTGCGAAATTCAGAAGAAGCTAAGCTTGTAATTGAAGTACAAGATATCACTCAAGAAATAAAATCTTTAGTGAAACCAAAAGCTTCACTAAAAAGATCCGATTTATATAAGTGGAGAGAACTATTCAAAATCTACTTGGACTCTGAAGTTTATTTCAAATACAATGAGTCAGATAATCCATCTTTAGAGAGGAGCGTAGCACAAATAAAGGAGAAATTAGATTGCTTTGTTCGAAACGTCAATAAAGCGGGTATTCTTGGAACTTTTAAGAATAAAAAAAGTATTGAAGCTTACGATCAATTTGTCAGCATGAATTATCATTTATTGAAAATTTTGAACTTTCAATCAATTAACTCGACAGCTTTCAGAAAGATATTGAAGAAGTTTGACAAACAGACATCATTGGGCATCAAATACCAATTTCCAAAATTACTCACTAACGATCACATTTTTAGCAATGGTACATCTTTGGCACACTCCATATGTTACATTATACAAACTTCTCTATTGATATTAATACCACAATTAGATGACTATACCTGTCCAATATGTTGCTCGATTGCTTTCAAACCAATAAAGTTAGAGTGTGGACATGTTTTCTGTGTTCGATGTTTGGTTAAACTCAAGCAACACACAAACACAAATTGTCCAATATGTAGATATGAAAAGGCAATTGAATTAGCAGATAGTTCTAATTTGGACTTAGTCACAATGGAATTGATGAGAAAATATTTTCCTATAGAAGTCAAGGAAAAGATGCAAGATAGAGATAAAGAAAAATATGAAGAAGTGATGGGTAATAGTAAGTGCATTATAGTATAATTGTAAAGGTAGACTGTGTATGTGTAAATTATTTATTGTTCGCATTAATTTTGTAAACACAATAAAGAATATATATATAATCCTCTAAAACAAGACATAATATGACAAATGATAAGCAGAGACGTTATGATAGACAATTGAGATTATGGGAAACATCTGGTCAGTCATGCTTAGAAAGTGCTCATTTATGTCTTATCAATGCAACACCTACAGGATCCGAAATTTTAAAAAATCTAGCATTGCCAGGAATAAAAAACTATACAATTATTGATGATTCGATAGTAACCGAAGAAAATATATCAGCAGATTTCTTTCTACAAGTGGAAGATATAGGTAAAACAAGAGCAGATGCGTTAGTCTCAAACCTAGGTGAGTTAAACTCAGAAGTGACGGGAACCCCTCTATCCTGTTCACTCAATGACATCTTAAATGAAGATCATCTGTTTTGGAATATTTTTGATGTTGTAGTAGTTTGTGATTATTGTCCGAAGATAAGTTTGTTAAAAGAAATACTATGGGAGAAACGTATTCCACTACTCATCGTAAATAGTCTAGGTTTTTATGGATCGCTTCAGTCTATCAATTATGAAACTGCAGTTACTGAAACCCATTATTCATCACAATTATATGATTTAAGAATTGACAAACCGTGGAAGGAACTACAGGAATTTTCTGACTCTATAATCCTTGAGAACTTAGATGACACAGATCATGCTCATGTGCCTTACATAGTTATATTTATAAAGGCAATGCATAATTGGTATCTCACTCATAAAGCGCCACCCAAGAATTATTCTGAAAAGAAGTTATTCCGCTCACAAATCGAATCAATGTCAAGAAACCTAAACTTGGAGTCCAATTTTAGGGAAGCTTCCAATTCTTATCATAGAGCCCTCCAGGCTACTAAAATCCCAGATTCTGTCACAGATTTATTTTCTCATCCTAATATTCAGAATGAAAATATTAACCTGAAAACCCCAATGTTTTGGATTTATGTCAAGGCATTAAAATCTTTTATTGCTTCAAATGAAAACCAGTTACCTTTATCAGGGATATTGCCCGACATGGCCTCTGATACAGTCAGCTACGTGCAATTGCAAAATATTTATAGAGATAAGGCATCAAGGGATAAGGAAAATTTTACAATTGAAGTCTTAAAATTATTAAGTTCTATTGGCCAATCTCAAAGTGAAATAGATATGGATTTAATAACAAGCTTTTGTAAAAATAGTCAAGCATTATATGTTACACACGGTTCAAAAAGTCTTTATAATACAAGTATGATTCAAGAAATGCTTCAGGATACAATATCTGAAGTCCAAAACGATAATGGTCTAGCAATATATTTTTCAATTTTGACGGTCAATTTGTATATTGAAACATATATGAAAACGCCAAAAATAGAAAATTTCGAAGAGTTCTTGAGTCTATTCAAACAGAACTTTGTTCCGAATGACAAAACAGTGAATTCTTCAATTTTATCAACTATCAAAGAAGTTTTGATACATGGCACTCGAAACTACCATAATGTATGCAGCTTTATGGGAGGTGTCGCAAGTCAGGAAGTACTAAAATTAGTAACACATCAGTACATTCCTATTGACAATTTGTTTGTTTTTGATGGAATCAAATCTGTAACTAGTAAATGGAAAGTTTGAAATTAGCTGTATATTTCCTATAAATCATCAAAAGAGCCTTGGATTTCCGTAGTTTTCTTTTTTTTATTAGATTTCACAATCTCTTTCCAATCTTCGGTTACTTGCTCGTCGTCAGAAGATTCTTGCACTATTTGCTTTTCAATTGCTTCCCTTTTTCTTTTCATTTTATCTCTTCTTTCTTGTTTTGATTCCTTTTGATCAGTTTTTGATGACCAAGCTTGGTTCTTCGCTTTTAATACTTTTCTTCTTTTGGCGTCCTTAATCTTGCGATTTTTTTCTTCTTCTAGGTTTTCGAGTCTCGAAGCTTCTTTTTGTTTATCCAGATACGCATACTTATCCATATCAATTATTTCACCAAGCCATCCATCTTCCGGCATCGCCTCGTTCGAAATGTACCTAGTCTCCGGCATTTTTGGTAATCTCAATAGACCGTACATTTTTGCAATACCTAGATAGTCAAGTGTTTGCAATCTGAAGATAGAAGTAGCTAAATGTTTTGAATAATATCGAATGAACCCAACGTATGACTTAATTGCAATTTCATGTCTGGCTCTATCACTAAGAATAAACTCTCTTAATAATTCAGTAAATTTTAAATATTCAGTAACAGGTGGAACCATTTCCTTCATAGTCACTCCTTTCACGTCCATAAAGTCAATGTAATTAGCTTCAGTGCTACTCTCATTAAGCATCACTATTGCTTGGCCCACTTTATTGGCTCTTCCAGTCCTCCCACATCTATGCAAGAATACATCTGGGTCCGTTGGTGGATCTATCTGAATTACCAAGTCAACATCAGGTATATCAATTCCTCTAGCTGCAACATCAGTAGTGAACAATACGTATTTACACAGCATTGCATCTCCATCTGAAAATGACTGTAAAGTTTTCAATCGAGGTTTACTTGTAAGCTGGCCATGTAGTGAAAAGAAATTAAATTCATTATCCTTATTAATAAGCTTTTCAAATATTGAGTAGAAATATTTAACAGAAATACAAGTTGGAAAATAAACGATACATTTTTTATAACGATAATTCTCCAATAACTTTATTAAAATTGCAATTTTTTCTTTCGGATCAACCATCATAGAACTAATAGTTAACGATTGTGGGGCGCTATTGCTTGATGACTTAGATTTAACCGCTACTTTTACAGGATTTGACATTCCAGTTCTAAATATATTGTCACCTGCTGCTGAAATTGTTGCTGAAAAAAGTCCAGTACGTCTTTGTTTGGGCATTCGTTTCAAAATATTGACTACATCCCTCTCGAATGAAATATCCAACAACTTGTCAGCTTCATCTAATACCACTATTTCAACTGAATTGGTTTTCACGTAATTTGACGAAAGAAAATCTAGTAATCTTCCTGGGGTTGCAATTAAAATCTGCGGTTTTTCGGTAAGGAAATAATCAATATCTTCTCTAACACTGTTCAAAGAACCTATTAATAATTGAGTTTTGATTTTAGGGATATTATCGGGAGCAAACTGGATAACTGATTTCAAAACGGTTTGTATTTGGTTGGCTAACTCTCTTGTAGGAGCAATTACTATGCCTAGCATATGACCTCTTTTTACAATTTCGGGAGTCTCTCCATCACATTCAGAACCAATTATCCTCGTAGTTATCTTTTGTAAGATAGGAATTACGTATGCTAAGGTCTTGCCGGAACCAGTAACAGCTTCCACTACGACATCTTTGTTACCACTCAAAAGAGGTATTGTGGAAGCTTGAACTGGTGTCATGGTAGGAAACCCTAATGATTTAGTGGCTTCCCTAATCCATGGATGGAGTTCGAAGTTTAATTTATCCCAGGATAATTCCCCTTTCTTTGTTTCCATAGCTTATGGTGCAGAAGATAAAATAATATAAATGATACTCGAATATTTCAGAAAAATATTTGGGTAAAAAAATCGAGATGAGATAAAAAGTATAACTCTGCAAAATCACATACCTAGAATATGTTGAAAAGAGCACTTAGATATTTATGGAATGCAGAAACAAAACTGTGTCCTTCTCTAGCTGAATATGAAAAGTGGACTAAAAAACAGTTAGTTGATAAAATAAGGGAACTTGAAAGTTTGGAGAATAGCTCCCAAGAAACAAATGAAGTAGAATCTAATGACAGTATAACTTCTTCTAAATCAAATAAAAAGAACAATTTAATAAAAAAAGAGCAAAAACCTTTTGATTTTTCAAAACATAATCAAAGATTTATAGCCTTGAAGTTTGCTTATTTAGGTTGGAATTACAATGGATTGAATTTTCAATACGAACCTACCCCATTACCTACAGTTGAGGAACTTATTTTGCAAGCATTAGCTAAATCAAAATTGATTTCCAACCCAGAGCCAGGCTGCTGCAATTTTAGTCGTTGTGGCAGAACTGATAAAGGTGTAAGTGCAATGAATCAGGTAATTTCCTTGAATGTTAGATCTCGTCTTACTGATGAAGAGCAATTAATTAAAGAAAATGATCAAAAAGAGATACCTTATATCTCAGTCTTAAATTCTTTATTACCTCCTGATATAAGAGTGACAGCTGTATGTTTGAGGCCGCCAACAAACTTCGATGCACGTTTCAGTTGTTCTTACAGACATTATCGCTATATTTTCAAGAAGTATGATTTAGATATAGACTTAATGAAGGAAGCTGCAAAGAAATATGAAGGCCCTCACGACTTTCGTAATTTCTGCAAAATAGATGGTTCTAAGCAAATTACCAATTTCTCTAGGGTTGTTCACAGTGCAAAAATTATTCATCTTCGAGATGATTTCTATATGTTTGACCTTAAAGGGTCTGCATTCTTATGGCACCAGGTACGTTGCATGGTTGCTGTTTTATTTATGGTCGGCCAAAAATTAGAGCTTCCTTGCATTGTGGATGATTTATTAAATGTCGAAAAATATCCTAGTAAACCAAGCTTCGAAATGGCAAATGATATTCCATTAGTATTATACGACTGTATTTACCCTGACATGGAATGGCTTACTCAAACAAAGGATTTCAATAATAATTCATCTAGATTATTGCACGATTATTCGTATGTAAGAGAGATCGTTCTAGACTATCAACTTAAAGCAAAAATGGCAGAAATATTTGAAAGTTTTGTCATGGTAGATGAAGATAAATTAACGTCGTTGCCAGGATCTGGTACTATGAATGTTGGTGATGGTAGGGGCCGTAATTTCAAGAAATATGTCCCACTAAACAAGAGAGAAGTAGGGGAAACTTTCGATGTTGTCAATGAAAGATACAAAGAGAAGAAAAGGCGTAAAATTGAAGAAGTCTGATTGAAAACTACTTATAAAATTAAATAGTATAAGGTTATCGAGATATCCATGAAGGTTCCCAGTATTGCCATTCTTCTTCCACACCTTGTGAATCAACCCACAAGAACCCATTCATAATCATCTCTTCTATCACAGTTTTAAACCTTACCTTATCCCATCCATAATTATCCCTTAATAATCTATATGTCACATAGCCGCCCATAAACTCACACAATTCATATATTTTTTTATTATCCTTAGAAATATTCCCACTGGATGCAGATGAAAACTTTAGCCACTTTTTATCATTTATATTCAAGATTTCGTAGCCTTTTCCCATAGAATTCAAAATAGATAGTGAGCGGTTGATGTCCTTTTCTTCTATAACAAGTTGGACACTTTCCTTAGATTTCAATTGAGAAGATAACTCCTTTAAAGATATTAAACCACCATTCAAATCTCTCGTTTGTTGGCATACTTCCACAATTCTAACGGACAATCCAATGTAGAAATTTTCATCATTCAAGGAGTTCGAACTTTTGGAGCTTGAAAGTATTAATAATTCCAATGGATCTATATCTACCAGTTGGCACATTTGCGTGAATTTATTCCTAAATTCAGCATTTTCTCTGATCTCAGTTCCATGTTCACAAGCAAAATTAACTAGGGCTGATTGAAAAACGGATAATTGCGTAAATAATTGATTTGATTGTCGCTCACTTATAAATCTACCCAATCTTGAATAGGCATCTTTATCTGTTTGCCTCCAATTATTGTTCATTTGTCAACTGATCATTAAAGATCGCAACCTATACTTCGAAAAAACTCCTCGGTCCGATATTAATACTTGTATTTATTCGCACTATCTTATGCTTGGGAGTAACTAATTATTTTATGGTAAACAAAGGTACCTAGAACTCAAAATTAAAATGGAATTTGAAGATGTGAAACCTCCCAAAGAAGTAGAAGTAACTATTGGTAAGGGTATCAAAGGTACAATTGCTATCCCTCATTCTGCAACTAAAGAGTCTGGAGATACATATGCCCCAGCTACTAATAAAATTGTATTGATTCTACATGGTCAAGGTGGACACAGAAACTACTGCTACCAAAAAATGGTAGCTCATAGATTGGCAGCACACTTGGGAATCTACTCCTTAAGAATTGACTTCAGAGGATGTGGTTTTTCGGATGATAATGAGAACTTAGCAGTTGGAAGAACTCTTGAAGAAGACATTAAAGATATACAAGCATGTACTGAATTTTTAATTGATGGATGTAAAAATCCTTTGGGTATCAACTTTATGCTCTCGTCAATAATTTCACACAGTAGAGGAGGAGTAGCTATGTTTTTATGGGCCATGGAGCAAGTAAAGATTGCGGAAACAAACCCTCATATGAGTATATTTGTTCCAAACTTGATCAATTGTTCTTCTAGATATGATCTGCCTAGTGTTTTAAAAAGATATCCTCTTTTGACTGAAGGATGGCCCATGAAATGTGTCAGATATGGAAAGTTACAGGAGATAATTCTTCCACGCAAAGAAATTGAATCATTAGCTAAGCCAGATCTATCTGTACTCAGAAACTTACCAAGTCAAACCTCTGTTCTTAGTATTTATGGCCTAGAAGACAAAATTATCAATATAGAAGATAGTTCAAGTTATGCCAATAGCTTGAATAGAGGTCCCCTAACTCACACTTTAAAATTAATTTCTTTAGCTGATCATAATTTCTTTGGTATTCATCAAATTGAAAATGAAAATGATAATGAGGAATTTAATCCTCAAAATCTTCCGATCACCTCGAAAAGGGTAGTTAATTATAACTACTTAGTCACGAAATACATCTGCGACTTCCTACTTCCTGAAAGAGAACTCGAAAGATTTTGCAATTCCAGTTACACCATTGGCAAATTAACGAGATGGAAAAATGTCGAAGGCGTTTCTAACTTTAGAGATTTAGGAGGATGGAAATCTGTCTTGCCAACTTCTATGATAGATCAATCCTGCCAGTATTATGTGAGTCCTGATATTAGTTTCCGTTGCGCAAACATGAGACATATAACAGAAAACGGACTTGCCACTATGAAGAAATTAAAAATTCAAATGATATTCGATCTCAGATCAGATGGAGAATGCCAGCAGGATGGTATACCGCAAAATATAGAGAAATTTGGTATTTCAAGGATGCACGTCCCAGTTTTTAAAAATGATGATTATTCACCTCAAGCAATTGTAGCCAGATATTCAAGTCTCATGACATGCTGGTCTACTTATGTAAATGTTTATAGTGACATTCTTGAGCATGGAGGTGATGCTTTTAAGATAATTTTTGAGTATATTAGAGATGTTGGTAAACCTTTTGTCTTTCATTGTACTGCTGGTAAGGATCGTACAGGAGTTTTGGCTATGCTAATTTTGTTATTGTTAGGTGTAGATAAACACACAATTGCAAAAGAATATGAGCTAACTACAATTGGGCTTAAACCAGATCATCCAATAATCAAGAAGAAGTTTTTGCATACAATCAAAAAAATGAAAGATGCTGGATTATCGGAGGTAGCTGAAACGATATCCAATGGAAGAAAGAATTGGACTCTTGAAGAAGATGGTTTCAATAATTTGATCAGTTCCAAATATGATGCGATGCTAGCTACAATAGAATTATTAAATACCAAATATCAAGGTGTCAGAGCTTATTTGAAAAATCATTTAGGCCTAACAGATGAAGATTTAAAAGTAATATGCGACAGATTGTTAGTAAGTGAAAAATTAGGAGAGTCGTCCATAACTTCAAATGTAAGTCTTGGATATAGAGGATATAGACAAGATGCAAAATTTTGATTCCACTATATACATAATATACACGTTCACATTATAGGAAGTGGTCTTTGTTTGAAAATAATTTTCTTTTTTACTATATCAATAATCTTTATATCTTCAGATTTTAAAGTTTTTTTACTGGCCTCTTCTGATTCCCCACTAGTAGTTTCATTTTCTCCTTCATTATGCATTTTTTTTGGAATTCGTAAAACAGCTAGTGGAGTATCTAAATCAACCAACGTTCCAAGTAACCTTTGGGATTTTCCAATATAAAGAGTAGCTTTTGACGTGTCTTTATCATCAAAATGCAACTTTCCAAACTTAACAGCATCATATATCTGGTCTACTTTTACAAAGTTTTCCAAGTAATCAGGTTTATGTTTTTCATTACTAGCTGGCGCGTTCTGTGGTAAATTCAATTCTCCTTGTATTTCCAATATAGACAATCCGTAAGGTGTAGAGACTATGTCATTCCCAGTTTCACCTGATGAATTTAGAATGATCTTCGCAGAGGAATAGTCTATCTTTGTACTGGGCATATCTAGTCATTTTGATATTTAATAATTAAAATGACTTCTAGTCTGAAATGATATCTAATGTTTTTGTGTAATTTTATGTTCATGCTGACATGCTCAGGAAATTTCAAAATCCCCTTGAGTCTCTAGTTATTAGTTATATTGTAGGTATAATGAATTATTTTTTATATGCTACTTCTTATATAGAAAAATTAAAATACACTATTCAGTAAATAGCTTTTTGTGTTCATCTTTTAGATTAAGATTTAAGTGTCACTCCGTACCCATCTCAAGTCGACTTGAATGGAAATTACTATAAAAATATAGCTTAGTCTAAATAATCTACATGACTGATACACTTAAAGAGTATAAAAACCTCTAATAAATCATATTTCATATTGCTGATGCATTACATGTTTAAGTATGATTAGTTATATCACTTGACGGTCTTAACTATTATGCGTAAATCGATCAGTTAGGAAGTATGAGATGCAACAGGGAATTACCTAATTAGGAAAGATTATGGATGAGGGTTCATATGATCAGGTTAATTGATATTTTGAATATATTCTCCATTATTTCCACCAGTAACCCTAGATATATATTAAAAGTATTTCTCTAAAACTTGATATTCTATTTATATTAAGAGCTGTTTTCTGTTCAGTTTTTAGCATTTCAAGAAATTTTTTATTGCAAGATTTGATTAGTATAACATACTAGCGATTTATCGGAATGTCAAACAACTACACTGCTATCAATGGGGTAATGCAGCTCTTGAGATATACCAATAACTACCCAGCTCAAGGTACTGGAGCACTTTTATACATAAGTCAAGGCCACAATTTGCTTGGTTCTGATCTTCCCCCAATTATGGTAAATTATGTACAAGGATATCAAAATTCTATTTTTGGGGGCTACCCTGATTCAAAAGATGTTGTGCCATCAGCTATTTTTGCTGCTGTGTTTGGAGTATTGGCAATAATGCATTTGGTAGTATTTTCGATAAATTTTTCGAGAGGACATTATTTCTATTTATCTATTATTTGGTTCTTTTATTGTATTATGAGATTTATTGCATGGGTGCTTAGAATAAAATGGTCCTTTGATTTAACTCAAATCCCTCTAGGTTTGGCCGATGAAGTTTTACTCGTAATTCCTTCCATCATTTTAGTTTCCGCTAATTTAATATTGGCGCAAAGACTTTTTACCTGGAGACATCCAGTTGGTGGTTCCCGACCTCTTTTCTGGAATCTTATGATAACCTTGTATATAGTGGTTCTTGGTATCATCGCCATGACTGTTATGGCTTCACTTATTCCATATTGTCATTTTTTATCTGAGGCTGTTTATACCAGATATAAAAAAGTGGTTATGGCATCTGCAATTTTGATTATATTATATTCTCTTACATCGGTGAGTTTAATTATGTTGTCTTATTTCTTCAAGCCAACAAGAAAAGATGAAAATCTTTACACGTATCAACCATGGTGGATTGAATCATTTTCTCCGTTTTATTTCGTACCAAAGGGAAAAGCACAACAATGTGAAGAAACGTTTATGAAGAGAAACCACAATCATAGGCATGCTAAGAGAGTAATTGCTGCCACTCATCACCACACAAATATGGTGGAAGGTTTATCTAATCAAAGAGGAAGTCTCAAACACAATGTTTCGTTGTTTATTATTTTCATCTCAACCTTATTTATCCTCGTTGGAGCATTGCTTAGATGCATTGTTGTTTTCAGACCTGTCTATACAATGAATGCGACTGTGGTTGCTAAACCTGTTGTCATGTACATTGTCTGGGGATTACTAGAAGTAATTATAAATTTATTATATCTTATAGGTAGGGTTGATTTGAGATTCTATAGGCCAGATGTTTTACCTGCTAAAGTAAGGGCCATAATTACTGCTGATCAAACCGTTCACCAGTCTGATAATGAAGAGGAAGAAGAGGAAGAGATGGGATTTGATTCTGATCTTGGTTTTGAGTCAGCTGATGGTAAATTTGGTTTCTACGAGTCACCTCAATTTGAAAAGGATGTCAAACGAGATGATGAATCTGAGTTTCATTTTTAAGTGCAGCCAAATAGGTTTCATTTTGCATTACAATTGTTTATTGCTTCCTCTTATTTCGATTTGATCGGCCCGAAAAAATTAAAACCGATGGGTTTAATACAATTGACTTGAAATTTTCAGCCCACTAACCCTGTAAAATATGTTAAATATGTTAAATATGTTAAATACGTTAGTTCACACTTGGCTGGAACAGTTTTTCAATTGTTATATACTCTGATGATATTTATTTTTTTTGATATCACTAATTTAATGGAAAGCTTTATCAAATAACCACAACTGAAATTTATTCTATCATCATTCATATTCAGTTAAGCTCAAAGAACATTCGATGGTTCAGGATATACGTAGTCTGACCAATGCAGTTCCAAATATAAAGTAACATAATCAGCATCAATTAAAGTGTTAATAAAAAATATTTTGTTTTTCAATATAGTAAGATAAATCTAGGTCCGGAATTATTGTGTCGGAGTATGATCTACATGAAGAAGAATGCAATACTCCTTTAACTTTATTGAAATTCTGTAGAATTCACATCTCAATATATGTGGACTTTAAGTGTCTCACATTCTGGTTGCTGGTAGCTCTTAACAAGACTTTGAATATATTATATTCCTAAAAATAAAGTAAAGTTTCTCTTATTTTAGATATGTAATCGATATCTGTCTCGCTTCTATTCTCAACCCTACACACTTTAAGACGGATTACAAGGAAACTCCAAATTCGATGATATATAACTTGATCAAGCTATAACAAAAGGTAAGCTAGACGCATGTACAGTCTCGGCTTTTGTTTCCTATGAACTTCCTGCAGCCATGTCGATAGATAAGAATTGTCTTGTCTGTAGACTTTATTGAAAGACTCACGTCTCAAATCTCACTAAATTTCATCGTTCTCAGTAAAGGATAGATAATGCGAGACAAGTAAGAGCCAGATAAGTGAATATCTAAAATAAATGATTAAATCATGGACTTATCTTGAAGTATCTCATCTACGGAATGGGACGATCATAATTGTCGTCTCTATGATCTAATTATTGTAACGCACTCCACTTGTGAAGCCATGTGGATTACGGTCGCACTTTCTTAATAAGATGTAGTTGCTACTCCAAGTTCTGTGACTTTAGGGTTGATAGCTTGAAATAGGGTGTTGTTTACTAAACATACAATAATACCAATACATTTGAAATAAAGTAATACAATAAATTAATCGAATATAGTACACCAACATTTACAATACTTCAGTAGCTTTAGTTTTTCGCAACTGTTCGCTGTAATGATATGAGGGATTTTTATTCGATTCAGTCGCACTAAGAATACAGCTGTGCAGAAATAAAAGGAGTAATTTAACCCTTTCTAGCAGCTGAATATTATGTAAATTTCATTCTCTCCTTAGTATAGCTTTAACTTATGCAATAATGCTTGCGATTAACAATCTTCGACGTGAATGCAAACGCTTGAAAGCTTAGCTGGATTATGCCTCACAAGCCTTTATATTTATATTGAGAATTTTATCCTATCCAATTCACACAATCAACTCAAGATTAAGTTCACTTTAACTTTGAAACTGCTAGAATTCTAAGCCATTAGGTTATTACTATTCAACAGGGGCTTTTAAGTAGTGCTTTATATGCCCCTATAAAGAACAAGTTGTTTAAATTTGAAAATCGTTGAACTCACTCGGAATATGAATATTCTTAACCTTGAAGACTCTTTGGAAGAGTTCGATGCCCTTTATATGGAGTCATACAATCAAGCGATAAATGGTATTGGCTTGCGATCAAGCTCATTCAATGGCACATATGCCTTAAGAAATTCCACTACCAAGTCGAGACAAGACATTTTAGAATCGAGACATGATAAAAAAGGATGTAACTCAACCTTTGCCTATTCAGAACCAATGTCACTATCATCACCTTTATTAGGAAATCAAAATCTCGCCACATTTCCAACCCTAGATAATAGTCAAGAGGTTCATGCTATTGAATCAAAAAGCAATAATAATGTGCACTTATTATCAAATTATTCACCTAAATCTAGCGCACATATTCTGATGGAGCCATCGATTGCAGAATTCAATAACTTTGAAGCCAAAAAAAATTCTGTTCGTAAAAGACCAGCTAGGCGTAAGAGTTTTCCTATAGGAAGCATAAGAAACTCGTCAATTGAAAAATCAATTGTAAAACAGAGGGTGAAACCGCTTATTTCACGAACTGCATTAGCCAAATTGCCTACTCACAAAGCTAATGAGCTGATGAATTCTTACACAACGCACAATTTACAGGGTTCTGATATAATGTACATTTCTAAAATGAACAAAGAAAATTCTGAAGATGAAAGTGATAGTTAATTAGGCAAGTAATTAATCTCAGTACCTTCAGTAAAAATCAATTCTTTCAGACCATCTCTCTCTGTGAAACCTTCATATTTTTATTAATTTTTACCCTTTTAAGGAAGTGTGATTACATTTACGACTGCTGCTTGATTTTTGTCATTTTGAGAAGTATTTCTTACAGTTCAATTTTAATTTTATTAAGTTTAAACCTTAAGGAAAGGCTACCACTCTTATTTAATATAATATAACTTCACATTAATTTCTATATTTTCCCAATTATTGGTTCCAATGCAATAGGGAGCAACTCAGCTGCATCACCTTTAAATCCCCATGTCCCTTCTACTTCACCATTTATAACTTTCGATTCAATGTCAGTATTAAATATTGCCACTTTACCGCCTCTTAGTTTTATTCTTTCAACATAACTATTAGCGGGATATACAGTACCACTAGTACCTATGACCAAAACTAAATCTGTTTCATCTTCCAGTTCTATAAAACTATCAATTTTGTGAATTGTTTGAAAAGGTAATGATTCACCAAACCAAACTACTCCTGGTCTTAATATTGATACATTTTCACATATAGGGCATTGTGGTAAATCTTTATCATCCAATTGATTGACGGGAATAAATTGAGGGGATAAGCTTTTAAGATCATCGTCTAATATTCTTTTTCTGCTTTGCGCTTCGTATTCGAATTCTGTATCTGCCAAAGCCTTTGTTAGTGGTACTTCAAAGTTATCATGATCAACATAGTTACAAGTGAAGCTTGTGCATTTCAAATCAAATAGTGATCCATGTATGTCGTACAAATTTTTTTTCAGATGACCAGCTCTAATAAGCAATCCATCAACATTTTGGTTAATTGTAATAAAATCAATATTGTCTAACTTTGACAATTTTGAAAGTGAAATATGACCATTGTTAGGTTTAGATTTTAATGCGCATATTCTTCTCCAGGAATAAAACTGCCATACCAAACCTGGGTCTATGTAAAATGCATCTGGTGTTGCTAAATCAATCATATTGAAGTTCTTCCAAAGCCCATGAGAACCTCTGAATGTTGGCAAGCCTGATGATACAGAAAGGCCAGCGCCAACAAGAGCAACAATCTTCTTGGATTTTTTTAAATGATCTTGAAACTCAACTAGCTGCTTGTTCATTCTGATTACATTTAGAAGGAACTCTAGTTATTCTGAAATTTCAATCAGAGGTAAATCAATCGCGCAATAAAAAATGCGTTTTTTTACAACTAAACAATATTATACACTATTTAATGATTCAAAATTTTTCTGCTTAAGTTTCCAAGCTAAATATTTTGCAGAGTGACCTAGCTCAAGGTTATTGCCAGTGATGATTCTACTACCAACTGAAATTGGAGGTGCTCTATACCAAACAATCTCATTCAATGAAGAAGTTGCATCATCTAACTTTCTTCTTTTTACATTCAATTCATCACTAATATTGCCTACTTCATTGGCATTATCGACAATTGAGTATGCAAGAATACCTCCAGTAAGTAGAGTCGAATAGACAGAAGTTGAAGTGTGGTAGCTTTGACCAGTCACCAGGTTGTTGGTAGGCAAAGATGTTGGAGTAAGAGCTCTTCTGTTCTGTTGTTGCAACGCTTTGCTTTGTTGGTGCTGACTTACTTGCTGTTGTTGCTGTTGTTGTAATAATTGCCTGTATCTATTAACACTAGAGGCATACGACTTATCTTCTCCTTCCTGTGGAGTTATGTCCCCATTGTTTATAACTGGATAAGAAATTGGAACACCACCACCCATTTTAAGTTGCAGAACAGGTGTAAAGATATAAGCTTTTCTGTTATTGATTTCATCGTCATTTTCGGGGCTTCTCGAGACGTTTGGACTGGAAATATATTGCCCAAGCTCATCATCTTCATTCGGGCCCCTAATGTAAACCAGACCTACAAGAGGTGGACTATTTGAATTAGCACCAGGAGTAGGATCGGGTATAGCCATGTTCATATCAGCGGTGACAGGTAATAGATCCTTAATTGGTGATTCATATTTGATTAATTTCCTTGGTTCATTCAAAGGTATCAATGGCTGATCTGACTTATCTCTAATTTCGTCCGGTAAACAAGCCTTCCATGTTCTGATACGGTTGAAAATATGACTGTTTTCATTATATCTGAACTCGCAGATAAACCAAGGACATCCTTCAGGAATAACTCCTTCAGGTAGGTCTCCTTTCTGATAACGTGTTAAAAAGATTACATAGCATGGACTGACAATCTCTGAAACCAAATGATCTCTATATTGGCCTGTTTTACACACTTCATTAATAAAAAATAGCCTCTCATACTTATGGCAGGTTTGTTCGGGTCTATAATACCAACAAACATTAGTGTACTTTGTCCCGTCTTCAGTAGACCATAATCTAAATATCTGACCGACAGTTGGTTTGTTAGGATCGTTGGGGTTATTGATCAATACCCAGTCACCAATTCTATACGTATAACCATTAACATCCAATGAGTCGAGAGGAATTCTAATAATGCCATCATTTCCTGAGGTATTAGACACCAATAAATCTTTTTCACTTCTTCTCAACTCCTGTTCGATAATTTGATTCGTTTCATTCTCAAAATTGATACAATCTCTGAAAACCTCTGAATATTGATCAGTCGAATAAAATAGCTTTGCATTTTGAAACATCAAATTCAAATCATTAATAAACTCATCCACTGTGGAATACTTTCTTGTTCTAACTTTAGTTCTGATTTCAAATAAACTGATAGGATTAGCGATCACCTGGTAATAGTTTGGATATATTCTTTGATCAGGCAACTTCTCAAAATGAGTTGTCAATGCATGATTTGGATCATTAGCATCTCTTAGTTTTTTCATTTGCTTCAAGATAAGCTTTATTCTAGTTTCGAATGGTTTATCTATAATTGGTGGACGACCTCTTCTAATTCCAGTTTCGAGTTGTTTAGATTGGAAAGGGGAAGCCGAATGATCTCTCAATTTATTTGTAAGTAGATTATTTGCAACTAATGCTTGGTAATGATGATCTGTAGGTTGATTAGTTGACCTTGACGAATATTCTTCATATTCTTCTTCTTCTTCGTCTTCTTCCTCCTCTTCGTAATCATTCTCTTGTGGAGCCACTCTATCTTCTTCGGGTAATGGCCCTAAGTCAGGGTAGTACAAAAATTGATGGTTGTGAACAACTTTGTCAGAGGATAACTTTGGAATCACTTTATCTAAGATATACTGATTTAAAATCAAAGCTTCGTTGTAAACCTTGGAGCCTCTCACATTGTAAAGTCTTGCATTCCAAGTTATTTGGGCTAATTGATTTATGAAATCCTGAGCTGATTCATAAGCAAACTTCTTAATTTGTCTTCCAACACCATGTAACGACACAGGGTGCATAACAATCTTGTAGTAATCCGTACCTGTACGTAAAGGTAATCTTTGAAATGTTTCAGATATTTTTTGCCCATTCTCATCGGTTAATTCATAAATCCCTTCGAATAAAGGATTTAATCTACTAGTCAACTTCTTCCGTTCTCTTTCGGTCGACATATAGGCTACTTTACGATTGATTTATAATAAAAAAAATCAACGACGATGTTGTTTAAAATTACTCGCGGGTTGAAGTTCAAATTAATATCGAGTTGGTCTGCATATAATTTGGATGTTTGCTTATATTCACTCTTCTAATATCGAAAGATTACCTTGCTTCACTATGCCATGAAATATGATAGCACTATTACAATAATAGGTAATGAATAGAGCTATATTAGAAAATCAGTTATCTGTGGAAAATTTTAAAATTCAAAAAGTAGATTTACTAAATACTTATCTAATTTATATCTTATCTGTAGACTGAAAAACAAATGCTCTCAATAGTTTGATAAAAATGAAGTAGAGATATGATAGTTGGAAACATACATCGAACTGAATGAGTTAAGCTGCGGGATCTCCAAATATCCCCCAATGTTGCTCTATATTATATGGGCCAGGATCCTTCCAATAATCATTGTACATGGTGAAACTTATAACTTGGTCCGCGACTGAACTAATAATACTTTGAAATGCTATAAGTTGGTTGGCCTCTGAAGGCACACAAGTGCCAATTGAATCACCTTTGGTTGGCCATCCTGTTTCCGTGATCAAAACAGTTTTTCCATTACCACAAGCATTGCTAACGCTAGAAATTTGCAGTTCAAGCCAAGTACCAGATTGTGATGGTGTAATGGAACCTGTGAAATAAGGATGACAATTGACAGCAATATAATCTGAAATATCACACAATCCAGTATTAGATACAACAGCATTAAGGGTATCAACTGATACAATGTATCCTTCGTAATCGGTCGCATTATCAGAAAACCATGATCTGGCTTGACTAACTGCAGTTTGAATTTGAGCAACGGTAGCGGCACCTGAATTGACTAGCTCGTTACCAATGGAGACAGTATGAACTGCACCCCATCCACGAGAAGATCCTTCGACTTGCTGTTTCATTGTAGCAAGCTCGCTTTGAATTGAAGCAGAATCAATTTCCCAAATTCCTAGGAATAATTGCTGAGAAGAAGACATTGCTGCTAATACATTCTCAATACCGGAGCAATCAGTTGAATATAATCTAATCAAGCCAAAATCTTTAATTTTATCAATATCATAGGCAACTTGTGCGGCAGATTTACATGCGTCACTTTCTGTGTAAGGGGAGTAAGTAATTCCTCTGGATTTTGCAGCATAAGCAGCAGCCCCTGACGCTCCTGAACTATTTGCAATTTCGATACTTGAAGTATCAGAGCTGCTTACACTAGATGTTATTGTTGTTGAGCTAGAAACTGAATCTAATTGGAAGTATAAACTGCTGGAAGTTTCGATCGATGCCTCAGTGGCTAGCAAATCAGTTGTACTTTCTTGAACTTTTGATGTAATTGCTTTTACACTCATTGCAACACTAGAGCTTATAGAACTTGAACCAAATCCGAAAAAATCTGCCAAAAGTCCTAGGAGCTTGTCTGCTGTGGAATCACTTGTTTCTTCTGCAGTATTCGTAGTTACTGCTGCAGGAACTGTAGCTGCCACTGACGAAGTCGCCAATGGTGTTGATATTATAGTCATTAAAGTTGTTGGATTCACTGCTACTTGTAAAGGTGATGTGGTTATAACGCCTGCTTGTGTACTTGGCTGGACTGTGATGGTCACAGTTGCAAATGCCTTCTTTTGCAAATTTTCAATGAAGGCTGATCTGCCTAAAGCACAAATTATAAGAGCAAATAAAACAGCCCTAATCGAATGCATGATCTTATAATTATTTCAGACTATGTATATGGGTATATTTCTATCGCTTAGTTTTCTCTCAATATTTCTGTATTTGAAAGTTTAAGGATCTTGAAGATATTTATAATTATATCAATAAAATAAGCGTTTGCAATGAAGCGGAGATTGGTTAAGTTGATGGCTTAAAAGTTTCTACGTTTAAAGTGGTTATTTAGGCAAATTATATTATATAAAATAGGAATATAGGGCATAAATGCCTATTTTGCATTTAAAATTGCTAGCCAAAGTCAAGAGAGTAAAGTCTTTATAACGTCTACAGTTCCTAATTAGGCTAAGATCGAGATTGAGACTCGCAGCAGCCTTCTTCAATCACATTTCCTAATTGGGAAAATTGACTTCAAGAAAGCTCTTCAATGTGCCCTGATCAAGTAATAGAATCACTATAGATATGGCTTATTCTACTTAGTGGTTCAATTGGGTAATTTATTTGAATCCCATGTGCATAAATCTCCGACTTTATCGTTATACTCAGAATTGGCATGATTACGATCTCTTAACCAACCTTATGTTCCTTTGAGAAGTTATTATTGTACATCGCTCGCGAAAGAACATTCGAGTCGTTTAATATGCTATGGTAACAGATACATCTACATCTCTATTATTTTATGGTTATGTAGGATAAACTATTGTTGAAAAATGAATGATTTGATCAAATTTGTTATGACAATAAACAATGCGCGGTTTGAAATGCACCCAAGTGATATTGAAGCTATTTATCATATAAATTAAAATTGAATATATTGAATCTAGGCTTATTAATACGTATACACTGTCAATTTTACCAGTTTAGTAGTTGCTTAAGCTAGATAAAAAATATAATAATGCTGATGATTGAATTATAATGTTGAAATATACTGTTCCAAATCAGAATAAACTTGCCTGTTCTCATGCAAATACAAAGCTTTTTAAGATCTTTATTGAATTTTAACCGAAAAACTTTAAAATATACCAAAATGAAACTAGCATTAGTACTACACAACCCCAAAATAACCATTTGTCCTGCTTAGCCCTTCTCTCGATCGTTCTTATTGTGCCCTGACTAACACCCAAGGTAATTAAACTCTCCTCAAATTTTGCTTGTAATTTTTTTAAAGTTTCATTCTGTTCAACAATATCTTCGAATGCTTGCTGACCTAATTCCAATATATGATCCAATTGTTCTGAACCTCTCGACAATGAAGTTCTTTCTTTATATAATCCTTCTTGATATGATAATTTCTGAAATTGTTCTTGTTGACTTTGAGATTGTTCAAATGGATTATCTGATGACGTTGTATGATTTTTTCTTCCAAATAACTCTTGGGTATTAGATTCTTGAACCAAGATATCTCTTTGAGCATTAAGACTATCAAATTTTGCAGAGAATTCTTGTAAATCCTTGTTAAAGTTTGCCAATCTTAATTCATGTTTAGCATTACTTTCATCAGTTAGGTTTTGGTGAATCAAATCACCGTATTCTTTGATTGTCTTTTTGAATGCGGTCAACGAAGTTGTGAGTGATCCTCGCAAAGACAAAGGAGATGTGGACAAAGACTTTTCAAAAGTTGCTAAATCTTTTGATATTAATTGAGTTTGCTTCACTCCATGGTTATATAATGAATTCATGTCTATTTTTTTTCAATTATTTACCCTTTGTTTTTAAAAAATATATGTGACATCGTTTAACGTGTTTAATTTAATGAGGTGAAGAGTTACACAAAAATGGGCAATATGATTAAAATATGGTGTCTTTTTGCAATGGACAAATATAAGTTCTATACACTGAATTTGATTTGAAGATATTCTAAGGTAACTTAATTTCTAATTTTTGAATTATGAGCTTAAAATTTCAAAGAGAAAGCTAAAAAAAAAAATATAACCCCGTACAATATTCAGTCATATACTCAACCAAAGAACCTCACAAAGGCCAACATAAGGGCAAATGTACCAGACAAAACCCCAATCAACCATTGCGTAACTTGTGTCTTGACTGATTTTATCTGCATTTGCATGTTTGCAATCTCTTCATCGATTCTAGTGTATGTGTCTTCAATCTTCAGCTCGTGTGTAGAACTTTCCTCTCTGATTCTTCCTTTCTCCAAGTTAAGATCTAATTTCACACCAGCTTGGTTCTTCGTTATTTCCTCTTTCAATCGGTTCTTCAAGTTTGTCAAATCAGTCCTCAATTTCTCTTGTTCTTTTTTTAAGCTTGTAAATTCAGACTTGTCCATCGTTTGTAATTCTCCTTTTAGCTTAGCAAATTCAACCTTTTGCTGATACGCTGTTGAAGATAATATTTCCTTAGCAACTAAGTTTTTTGTTATAGATGATATACCGTCATTTATTGCTTTATTCACAATATTAACTGCTGCATCAGCTTGTCTTTCTGTAAATCCACCTGTTGTTTGAAGAGATTGAACAAATTTTTTTGTATCAAATTTTGTTATTGAGCTCAAGCATCTTCTATTCAAATATAATATATTATTCTTTATCATGATTGGTTTTATAATCAATAATTTCTACAATATATTGTGAGGTTTAGTTTTGGTTTTTTGGTGAGAATCAATTCTGTAGAAAAAAACGATTTATGAAGGACTCTTTACTTTCACATTAATATTAACTAACATGCTCAAGAATACATTCAAAATATACAAAGAAACTGGACTCTTAAGAGCGAAAAATGTTTTGGGCTCTTCAGTTTTTTTGAAACCTTTTAGATATTATTCAAGTGAAAACAAATACAAATCAATTGAAGAATTCAATAAGCAAAGAAAACAATACCTGTTCAATAATAAGTTTGAATCCTTAGAAGGTTTGGAAGATGACCACGTAAATAAACAGATAGAGTCTAGCTCAAAGAAGATACACAATAAAATGTCAAAGTTCCAAAATCCAGATACATATGACATTAATTTCATGATTGATAATGATCATAGACTTAAAGATTTGAAGCCTGGCTCTGCTGAATATAAGTACCAACAAGAAATCATTCACCACGAGTTTCAGAAAAGACACGAGAAGGAACAAAGAAAGCATGAGCGTAGAGAAAGATTTAATGCTATCGGATTGGGTCTTTTGGTTGTGGTGCTGTTAGCTGGTGCTCATCAGCTTTTCATGAATTACGAGTATGTAAAAAATAAACTATTGCACAGTTTCAATTATGATTTGGATGATTCAAAAGTATCTGACTTGACTGATCCATCAAAAAATACCAAGAATATTGATTATATGGTCAGTAAGCTCAACGATGAATTATCAAACGAAGTAGTTGATAATTTGATCGACTCGAAGAATCTATCGGGGCTATATTTATTTGGTAATAATACTAAAATTCCGATGAGGTTTAGTTTCTTCAATGGAATGCTTATTAAGGATGTAAAACTCAAAGATGATTTAGTTGTTGTTATCAATGAAAAGGGTCAATTATATCAGGCGTTTAAGAGTGAACCTAGATTAATTGATCTTCCATTCAAAGCAGATAAATGTGAAATCTCTAAAGATTTTGTCTATTTGTTAACTCAAAAGGGCAAAGTATATTATGTTCCAAGGTTGGACAAAGAGGTGAAAAATTTCATTCCATCAAGATCCAGAAATTGGCTTGGTCTTCTGAAAGAACAGAAATATGCTTCAATTCAAGGTAAAGAAAAGTTCAAGGATATTTCTTGTGGTGAAAGTCATTTACTACTTCTCGGAAATACTGGAAAGCTTTATGTTGCAGCAACAACTACGAGCTGTGAGAATTTTGGTCAATATGGATTACCTGAATTATCGCCATTTAGCACATTTAGAGATTTCTCAGTAAATGTTCCTTGGGATATGACAATAACCAATAATCAAATAGTGACTGATAGAAAAGGAATTAAGCAGGTTAAACAAAGAGCTTTTACAAGTATTGCAACAGGAAAGTATCATTCTATCGTTTCTGACATAGATGGAAACATTTGGACATGGGGTAAAAATACTTCTGGAGAATGTGGCTTAGATATTAATTACAATACAAATTTTCAACCTGTACCAAGAATTTTATATACTCTCAAGGATTTACCCAAACTTTTTAATGCAAAATCTTTGGCGTCATTGGAAGTTAAGGAGGTTTATGCTGGAAGAGAATCTTCCTACATCAAACTAAAATATACTGACAATACTGCTGAACAGGAATTGTTGTTGAGTTTCGGAAATGGAATCAAAGGTCAATTGGGTATCAATAGATATTTGCATGTTTGCTCAAAACCTCGAGTAATCAAATCCTTAGCATTATCCGAGTTCAATGAAAATATGAATAGAGTATCTTCAATTAACTTCAAGCAGATAAGCATAGGCGATGACCATGCTTTTGTGACTTTGAATAACCAAGGTAATTTTAAAGACGTCTTTGCATTTGGTGATAATGAATTTGGCCAACTCGGAAACGGAAGATCTGTCAGAAGTTGTAAGCCTATACATATTCCCAAATTGATCGAACCAAAAGACTTGGACTCGAAAGACGAAAAATCTAAGAAAAGTTTTGCAAGAAAATTCTATGATCCAACAACAAATAGATTACAACTCTTGGAAAATCACACTCTCTCAAATGGTACTAAAATCGATCAAGTCATTGTAGCTGGTGATAATTGCTCTGCTATTTACTATAAGCGTAAATAGATGGCAAGATTCTTGTAAATAATTTCACTCGCTTAATGCTTCTTATTTAAATAATTTACTAATTTTTAATGTTACAAAAAATTCATTACTAATACTCTAGATCGCTAAACATGAGTTGGTTGTACTATAAAGTTTGAACTTAGTTCAATTTGAACAACTCGTCTAAGATTCTAATGGTGTCAGCTGGAGATTCGACAGCATGACCAATAGTTCTTTCATCGGTGTAAATTTCGTAGTCATTACCACCCTTGTAAGATTTATCACCAAAAAAGTGAATTTCATCAAAACCTTCATCTTGAACGTGTTGTAAACAGTAAGTTTTATCCCAACCAGTTGGAAAAACATCGAATGAAATTTGACCACCAATAGAATATGTTAAACTGTAATCTGGAAAGTTTTCTTTTAAGGCATTAACCATATTTTCTCTAATTTTATGTTCTTTGTCAAACTTTTCGTAGTCATTTCTTTCTTGTGTAGAAGCATTTCTGCCGATAGGAGAGACATTGATCATACCATTTCTAAATTCAATGAAGGTTCCTCTTCTGATTGGAATCTCAATATCTGCTAAGTATCTTAAAATGAATCTAACGAGCTTGTTGTATTTCTCTTCACCAATCCAGCTGATAAAAGATTGAGAAGCCAATTGTTTACCTAACTTGTAAGCAGTTAACCCATTTTCAGAGAAACAATAATCAAAATCTTGAAGGACAGTGTCACCTAATTGTTCAATTTGCTTTGACAAGTCAGAACCACCAACAAAACCAATAACAACCTTTTCTCTTAATTTTTTCAAGGTTTCTCTCATTTCGTCAGAAACTTCGAGTCTGGCAGGAGTTAACGTACCATCAACGTCGAATAAGACTAAAGTCTTTGGATTTTCTTTATTATCAAAGGACATCTTGTTATCAGAACACTTTTAATTAACTTTTTTTTCTTCTAAAAAAAAAATAGTTATGAATTGTCCACAACTCTGAACAATTTTTTTACGCGTGGTCCTACAATTGACCGAATTGGGGATTCGGCATATTCCAATTAAACACCCATTCAACCACCCAAAACAAATCCAAGAATAGTTTAGTATTTAGGATAAACTTAATCAAGTAAACTACAACTTCAAGGTATAAGAAAGAACTAGTTAAATTAAAGTATACAAAACATATAAACCAATATAAGTAAAATTATTGACTAATTTAAGCTTGGTATTGGTAGTTTGGGAATTGTCTTAAGTTTTCTTCTAACTTACCCTTTTTGGTTAAGAATTTAACGTAAGCACCATCGTCCTTAACTTCACCGTTGTTCTTCTTAGCGATGTACTCATCTCTATTTAATGGAGTGAAACCCCATTTTTTAGAAATGATGATCTTTTGTTGACCTGGGAACTTGTATCTAGCTCTTCTTAAACCTTCAATAACAACGTCCTTGTTGGAATCCTTAGTTCTGGCAGACATGATAATTTGACCAATGTCAACTCTGGCAGCTAAACCGTGTGGCTTACCCCAAGCACCTCTCATACCTTGTTGTAATCTATCAGCACCGGCACATGACAACATCTTGTTAATACGTAAAACGTGGAAAGGGTGGACTCTAACTCTCAAGTGGAAAGAATCTCTACCGGAAACCTTGGTAATATATTTGTTAGCACAGATACGAGCAGCTTCTAAAGCTTCAGAAGATAATTGTTCTAATTCGTTAGAGACTAAGTGGATACATAATGGGAATTCATCAACAGTAGCCTTCTTTCTACCTAAATCGTAAATTCTAATCTTAGCGTCTGGGACAGCTCTGTTGTATCTGGATTTTGGATATGGTTTGTTCTTACAGTATCTGTAACATCTAGCTGGTCTTCTAGCCATTTTGTCTAAAGCTTGTTAGTATGTTTATTCTATAGAAAAGTAACTTCGAAGATGACAGCTTATTATTATATTCATGGTTCTTTGACGAGAAAGGCAAATTTTTTCACTGATGACAAATACAATTTGATTATGTAATTTGTGGTTTTTATTCGAATTAACTGAATTTTTTTTTTAATTAACCGAATTAATCATTCAATCCCTTATGTCTTATGATAATACTAATCATCAACTAATTTGGTTTAGTTTGTACATACCTTTATCTACTCGTAGTTAAATCAATTGTAAAGAGAGTACTCCAAAATGAAAAAGTTCTCTTTTTAGTGAGACCGAAGGAAGAAGAAAATTGAAAGTCACACAAAACAATAAATTATATGCAGACTATGTTAATTCTAACAAACATTGAGCACAAGGCATTCATTTATAATCATGTGATATAAGTGACTGTTTTAGCTATGCTGCGAAAATGTTTGTATATTACTAGATATTACTTGAGGGCAGACTAAATAGCAGTATTTGCCCAGAGTATGGAGAATATTTAAGGTACTTTGTGAAAGGTTTGATATACTGTACTTTGTAAGTTAGCGGTTTTGGTCTAATTACTTCCATTTTTACAGATTTTAATTTTTATGTTGACAATAAGATTCTCAATATTCAGCTTACATTGCTTTTCGTAAGTCACAGGAAAATTAGTAGAAAGTATGGGTGTCGCTTAAGATAGTAAGATAAGCAGAGAAAGGCTATTTTAAAATTAAGTACCTTATCCATAGCATACATTATTAATGTGTTATTTTAATAATACAGGAGCTTTGAAATATGAAATATGCCACATTGATCTGTTGATCAACCAATCTAAAATTCCTTTAAATTCTAGTTAACATATGAAAATAGTTTTTAATTGCAAGTTAATATATACGTAGAAATCGCTTATAATGTTTTAACTTTGGTGACAGCAGATAGGAGCATGATAATCTCAAGCAATCTATCATTTCAACTGCATGGATTCTGCGACCAGATATCGCTATCGATATTGCACTTTTTATGAGGCACGTGTATACGATGAGCATTATTTGTATGCAGACCATGATGTGAAGTCAAAAAAAAATTCATTTGATATGTGATTACTACAAATACTTAATCAACGGACTAAAATGGGAAGGTATAGTGTCAAAAGATATAAAACTAAGAGAAGAACTAGAGATCTTGATTTAATCTACAATGATTTATCGTCCAAGGAATCTATAATCAAGTTGAAAAACCAACCATTAGACGAAACTAAACCTGGTTTGGGCCAATATTACTGTATTGAGTGTGCAAAATATTTTGAAAATCAGATGTCATTAGACCGTCATCTTAAAGGTAAAATACACAGAAGAAGAGCGAAGGAATTAAAGGAGAGACCATATACTAGATTAGAAGCAGAAGCCGCTTCTGGTGTCAATATGCTCAAATTTATGGAATCAGTAGAAAAATACAAGCAATTGGAAGAATTGAAAGCTTCTAATAAAGAGGAACTCGACAGCTTGAAATACCAAAGAAAAGACACATTGGATGCTATTATAACCGGAATCCCATCCGCTGAATTTGGAGGACCCCAAGAGGAACTTTCCAATATTGCAAAGGCAGAAGGAGAAGTTGAAATGACTGACTAAGTCTTTGACTTTGATCTGCTTTATTTCAACCTGTAATTTAGAAATTTCCGTCGTATTAGTGCATTATTATATTTTCATTTCCCTTTTAACATCTAATAGTTAATTTTTATCTTTTGAATGCATCTTATGATTACTATAATACATATAATCGTATCTACTTCTGACTTTGTGTCACTTGTAATTTTGCACTCGCACCTTTATGAGTAAGCATTTATCTGAGTGCAATTTGTAATAGAGAAGTTGTACTAGAAAGATGAGGTTGAGATTGAAAGCGAAACTAGGTACTAAGGTTTTACTGATTGAAGATGCGTCAATTTCGCTAAAAAACTTTTTATGTTTGGTTGAGGAATCTTTCAATGAATCTGATGGCAACAACCTTAAAGTACGAGATATTAAAACGGGGTTTCCGCCTAAATCTATTGAATTGAATGATTTTTCAACACCTATCAATCAAAAAGGGATAAATAATGGGGAGCAAATAATTGTCGAATTTGAATCAGACACTCAGTCGGCTTCTGCTTCATTCAAGGAGGATGTTTATGGCAAAGAAAAAAAAGAACTGCAACTGGCAATACCTTCAATATACATAAGTGAACTTCTGAGGCACTTGATTTTAAGAAATATTCCTGACGATAATTCCTGTCTATTCAATGCGATATCATATTGTACTAATGGTCCAAGCTCATATCAAGATGGAGGCTCTTCGGCCATGCAATTAAGATCGATTGTGGTAAATTGCATTTTATCTAATCCTGATCTATACAATATTGCAACTCTAGAGAGATCACCGGAAGATTATTGCAAATGGATAAAAAAGAAGGATTCTTGGGGCGGAGCAATAGAGTTGGGCATTCTTGCTGATTGGTTTAATATAAGAATAGATTGTATTGATGTATATCTGGGAGCATTGATCTCGTTTAAAAATGAACAGAAAGATGCAAGTCATTTTATCATACTAGTATACAGCGGTATACATTACGATGTATTAAGTCTAAACCCGGTAGTATCAACAAATAGAGAAAGTTATATGAAAGATGAATCTATATGGCCCACAGATATTTCAATATCTGAGATTCTAGCCAAAAAATCAATGGAACTTTGTAGGCTTTTACAGTCGAAAGACTATTCCACAAACACCACTAAGTTTAGAATTCGATGTCTTGAATGTTACGAAATATTAATTGGGGAAATTGGAGCCAGTAAACATGCAAATGATACAGGACATTATAGGTTCGGAGAGGTCAAGAATTAAACTCTTATTAGCCTCATGTAGAATTACTGTAAATATGTCTCTATAATTGATTTTCGTGGCACGTGATATAATTACTTCCATATGTAGGACATGATTTTTTTTAGTTACCGCCATCCATCGACGCTACCTCAACTCTTTGACGATTGACAAGGTATTTAAATCTTTAGCATCAAATCTACGTGATTGAAAAAGCATAGCATATTCATAATATTATTGAAACGAATTAATTTCAATTTCTTTAATCATGTCTGCAACTACTGAGATTTTTTGTATGTAATTATTATTATTAGACTACAAAACCTAAAGTTTTGAACTAAGTTGATATTGACAAGTTACTAACATTCTATAGGCCGTCAGCCCAGATCTATTGAATTAATTCAGGACTATGAGAATATAACCCCAGAATTAGGGCCTACAGAAGAGTGCAGAGCAGCCTTATATTCCTCAAATGGAAAGTACTTTGCCTATACTCAGCCAAATGAAGTTGTAGTCCTCGAAACAGAAAATAAAGCCAGTATATTTACTCGAATTCCAATTTCTGAAGTGTATGACATAAATTTCTCCTCCAAAGGTACCTATTTGTGCTTATGGTGTAAGCCAGTGATGTTAAACAAAGAAGACGGTACTTGGAATAAGAATTTGAAAATCTATAACTTAAAATTGAACAAGATCGTTGTTGAATGGTCTAATAAGCATCAAAATGGATGGATGCCTCAATTTACTCAAGATGAAAAAATATTCGCCAAGAACTTCAACAACAAGGAAATTCACTTTTACGATATTAATGAAGACTCGCATGAAATCAATATTAATCAACCTAATTACAAGTTTAAGGTTAATGATCCTAAATCGACTTTTCAAAATTTTCAAATATCACCAGGCTTGAACCCTTCTGTTGCAATTTTTATCCCAGAAAAGAATGGTAAGCCTGCTAGTGTGTTGATCTACAATATTCCAAGTTTTAATCAGACTGTTTGTTCTAAAAATTTTTTCAAAGCAGAGAGATGTCAATTAAAATGGAACTCATTAGGTACTGCTTTGTTGGCATTGGCGTCAACAGATCATGATGTGTCTAATAAATCTTACTATGGTGAAACAAATTTGTATTTACTTGGTATTGCAGGTTCATATGACTCAAGGATTGATTTGAAAAAAGAAGGGCCAATTCATGATATTACTTGGTCCCCATCTGCTAGAGAGTTTGCTGTTATATATGGTTACATGCCAGCAGAGACCACTTTCTTTGATGCTAGAGGTAATGCGATTTTCTCTTTACCAACTGCTCCAAGAAATACTATTTTATACTCCCCACATGCTAGATTTGTTTTGGTAGCTGGCTTTGGTAACCTTCAGGGTACCGTTGATGTATATGATCGTCAAAACAAATTCAGTAAGGTCGTGACTTTTGAAGCTCCTAATACTTCTGTTTGTGAATGGTCACCATGTGGCAGATTTATCCTTACTGCTACAACCTCCCCAAGATTAAGAGTTGATAATGGATTGAAAATTTGGCACGCGAGTGGTAAATTGATTTATACAAAGGAATACAATGAATTATACTCTATTCGTTGGAAACCGCAAAGAATTGAGCAATTTCCTAACTTGAAACAATTAGAGTCATCTCCTGAGCCTCATCAAACTGCTAAGGACTTATTAGCTAAAAAGCAAGCCCTTGAAACTTCTGTTAAAAAGCCAATGGGTGCCTATCGTCCTCCTCACGCCAGAAACTCAAATTCTTCTACAACTAGAACATCTTTGTATCAAAAAGAGTTACAGTCTGGCATGGGGACAACTGCTACTAATGGTGTTAATCCATCTAGTGGTAGAACAAGAGTTGTTCCTGGCGCTGCCCCACCTGCTGATCCAAAGGAAAGCAAAAGTGCTGCAAAGAACAGAAAAAAGAGAGAAGCCAAAAAACAGCAAAAGGAGACTGAATTTGTCGAATCTGTATCAAAACTTTCGCCTTCAAACTCCTCTAGTGCAAATGAACTGCAATCGATCGAAAGTGGTTCTGTTGTAGGAGGTGTTGCATCTTTAGAAGAGAAAAAAATTAGATCATTATTGAAGAAATTGAGAGCAATCGAAACTTTAAAAATGAAGCAAGCAAATGGGGAACCGTTAGAAGATACTCAAGTCAGTAAAATCAAAAAAGAAGATGAAATTAGAAAAGATTTAAGCCAATTAGGATGGTCTGAATAGTGTAAAGGTATTGAATTCCTATTGATTTAGATATACATTTTTAGACTTTGATAGAACATTCTTTTGATAAAAAGTATAATTCATCTCAAAATATAAGCCAGATCAAGTAAGTATACTTTTAAATATAATATTTTTCACTATCTGACGCTAATAAATTGAATAAATACAGTCTCAATTTCCGTTTAATTTGTATTTTACGGTAACTGTAGAATTTTTTGAATTCTTCGCAAAAATACTTAAAAATATGATATTTCTACAATTTTTACAATTTCACAAAATCTACAATTAATTTATATCGTAAAGTTAAAATTATAAGAACAAAATTATCACTTTTAATAGCTAAAAATCTATCCTTTCAGTGATAATTCTAGATTGAATCGTTGTCAGTTACAAAAATGGCATTTTCTGTTATTGTATTGCGTAATTTGTCTAGAATTTTAGCATCGCGAGAGATTTGATCCCTGATAATTTTTGGCTCATAAATGGAAATTTACGTATTACAGTGCAAAACGGCACTAAAGCTTGGGTGATTTCACATATCGCACAAAAGCTACTGCTATGCTAAAGCAATTACGCCGGGCTCCTTGAACGGAACATCCGCAGTTCTCTACTTTATTCTTTCTACTGTCTATTCACTCTCTAACCCTCGGTAATCCTCCATCCTAAATTTTCTTTAGTAAGCCTATTAACGCTCTGAAAGAAGAATTTATAGGTCTGTAGATACCTTTTTACCAGTTTCTGATACGATGTTCAAAATTTAAATATGCCACATTTGAGACATCCGAACTACCCATTATAAACCTCCCTGTTCTACTTGAGACTAACATTCTGCTGGAAGATGCATCACGGTATCGGATGACACCCTTCTTAAAAAGTAAAAGTCGCCGCTATTTGATCCATAAGTGGTCGAAACACGACACTATTTCTTCTCTAGTATGATCCCAGGCACATTGTTGGATTACCTAATCATCGCCAATGAAAACTTACCGATTTAGGAAATGTAATTAACAAATGCCGTAATTCCATATGCTAGGTTGAAAAGCAATAACTTACACACGCTACTAACTATTCTATGAATAAGGTAAGAACTTAAATGCTATTGCTGTTGATATGATCCGAAAATCTTCCTTGGTAAAATACTATGGCAGTGCTCCCCTGTAGTTAAAAACTAGAATGGTACAATGTATTACACGCACTCTGTTGTGAATCTAACAATTCTGCTCGTTCGCTTGTAATTGAAATTTGATACCGGCACAGCACTGTACAGCATCCAACATAGCAGTTCAATACAGAGGAAGAAGAGAATACCAGAGAGGGTGTGACTGACTGGAACTACTCACACCGTCCTCATTAAAATCTCACTTACTAATCTTACTACTGCGATCTTTTACATTGCTTCAGGTTACCACTATGTCCGCTGGTTCTCAAAGTAATGAAAATTTGCAATACTGCGGCCAGGTCCTGAATTTGCCTATTCTCTTATTCAAGTATTCGGATAATCCTGATTCGCAGAGTCCCTTGAAAGCACTTCTTGACAGCAAGTAACCAAAACTTCAATTTATCTGCCTGTAGAGGTATGTCTAACAGTAATGGTACGCTAATCACAAATGTAATATTTGTTATAGTTATTTGCTTGCGCCTCTATAGCACCGAACTAAACCTTTCCTAATACTATTTATAGAACCCTGCTACTTCAGGATTTTCAGACACGACGACGCGAAAATGAAATTTTTGTAGGAAGAAAAAATCCTCCCAAATCCCTGTTTGGGACTGAAAGGTTTCCAGTATAGCTAATCTAATATATTCATTTCTATTTTTTTTCTTTTTCTCTTCTTTACAAGTTATTATTATTATTGTATTTATCGTTATTCCAACGAACAAAGGTATTTAGTTAAGTTTAAATCGTTTGATTAATTAATATTAAATACATTGTAAGTTTGAAATAGAGAGAGGTATGGTGAAAACTTGATTTGATTTGATTTGATTTGATTTGCCTTTGACGAGGAGAGTTTGATTTCACCAAAGGATATGAAAGAGTTTAGGTTAGAGAACTATCACTAGAAGTTTACAATGTCCCAAGCGTGGTTGTATTCAACAAAGCATAGGTTCAAAAAGTGCAACTGAAGTAGCAACATAGCCGAATAAAAAATTAAAAAGTGTCAATGAAAAGATGAGTCGAGGACAGTGGACGCTGTGCTTCTAGCCCTAGAGTGTTTAAATTGATTCTTTTCAACACTATATTCGAGTAGTGGTGTATTGAACACTTCAATGCACTCTTTCTGCATTATTTATTTTCAAAACTAAGTCAGCAAGCTAGTAGAACCAATCAATCAATCAATTTATAATTTTCATTCAAAATTTGACATAAAAATCAGATACTAACATTTATTCTAGATGTCGTATAACGATAATAATCATAATTACTATGATCATAATCAACAAGGTCATGTAGCTGGTGAGGCCGATGGTTATTACCAACAGCAAGACTATTATGATCCCAATGCCCAATACGCTCAACAGCCTTACGATGTTGAAGGATATCAAGATCCTCAATATGGTGGACAACCTCAAGGTGGATACAACGCTGATCCAGAAGCATTTTCTGATTTTAGCTACGGTGGCCAGACTCCAGGAGGCTATGATCAATATGGTGCTCAGTATACTCCATCACAAATGAGTTACGGTGGTCCAAGATCGTCTGGAGCCTCAACTCCAATTTATGGTAGTCAAGGACCAGGAAACTACGATCCGACTCAATTTCAATTGTCTTCTAACTTACCTTATCCAGCTTGGTCTGCTGATCCTCAAGCTCCCGTAAAGATTGAACACATTGAAGATATATTTATTGATTTGACTAATAAATTTGGTTTTCAAAGAGACTCTATGAGAAATATGTTTGATTATTTTATGACCTTGTTAGACTCAAGATCTTCTCGTATGTCTCCAGCCCAAGCTTTGTTGAGCTTACATGCTGACTACATTGGAGGTGACAATGCAAACTACAAAAAATGGTTTTTTGCTTCTCAACAAGATTTGGATGATTCTATTGGTTTTGAAAATATGAAATTAGGAAAATTGGGTAGAAAGGCAAGAAAGGCAAATAAGAAATCTAAAAAAGCTAGAAAGGCCGTAGAAGAACATGGAGATGATGTTGAAGCTATTACCAACGATTTAGAAGGTGACTATTCATTAGATGCTGCCGAAATCAGATGGAAAGCCAAGATGAATATTTTATCTCCCGAAGAGAGAGTGAGAGACATCGCTCTTTACTTATTGTTATGGGGTGAAGCTAATCAGGTACGTTTTACTCCAGAATGTTTATGTTATATTTACAAAATGGCATTTGATTACTTGATGTCTCCTCAATGTCAACAAAGACAGGAACCAGTACCAGAAGGTGATTATTTAAACCGTGTCATAACACCGTTATATAGATTCTTGAGATCTCAAGTTTATGAAGTTTACGAAGGTAGATTTGTTAAAAGAGAAAAGGATCATAATAAGGTCATTGGGTATGATGACGTTAATCAATTGTTTTGGTATCCTGAAGGTATTTCTAGAATTATTTTGGAAGATGGTACTAGATTAGTCGAGATTCCCCAAGAGGAACGTTACTTGAGATTAGGTGAGGTCGAATGGTCAAACGTTTTCTTCAAAACATATAAAGAAATCAGAACTTGGTTGCATTTCTTAACAAACTTTAACAGAATTTGGATTATTCATGTTACCATGTATTGGATCTATATGGCTTTTAACTCTACTCCATTGTACACTCAGCACTACATTCAGACAGTTAACCAACAACCTACTACATCATCCAGATGGGCAGCACCAGCAATTGGTGGTATTATCGCCTCCTTTATTCAAATCCTTGCAACAGTCTTTGAATGGATGTTCGTTCCTAGAGAATGGGCTGGTGCTCAACATTTAACTCGTCGTTTAGTGTTCCTTATAATCATCTTTCTTTTGAATTTGATCCCAGTGGTTTATACTTTCTACCACGCTGGTTTATCCGCTGTCTCCAAATCTGCAACTGCTGTTGCTGTTGTGGGATTCATTATTGCAATTATTACTTTGATTTTCTATGCAATTATGCCGTTGGGAGGATTATTTACATCTTACATGAACAGAAGGTCCAGAAGATATTTAGCTTCCCAAACTTTTACCGCCAACTTTTACAAGTTGCGTGGATTAGATATGTGGATGTCTTATTTGTTATGGGTTGTAGTTTTATTGGCTAAATTTTGTGAATCTTATTTCTTTTTAATCAAGTCTTTGAAAGATCCAATTAGAATTTTATCTAAAATCGAAATGAGATGTGTTGGGGAAATCTGGTTTGGTACTAAATTGTGTATGCAACAAGGAAGAATCGTTTTAGGTTTGATGATTTTAGTTGATTTATTATTATTTTTCTTAGATACTTACATGTGGTATATCCTTTGTAATTGTGTCTTTTCCATTGGTCGTTCCTTCTATTTAGGTATATCCATTTTAACACCTTGGAGAAATATTTTTACTAGATTACCAAAAAGAATCTACTCAAAAATTTTAGCTACTACTGAAATGGAAATTAAGTACAAACCAAAGGTACTTATTTCACAAATTTGGAATGCTATTATTATTTCTATGTACAGAGAACACTTATTGGCAATTGATCATGTTCAAAAATTATTGTATCATCAAGTTCCCTCTGAAATTGAAGGTAAGAGAACTCTCAGAGCTCCAACATTTTTCGTCAGCCAAGATGATAATAATTTTGAAACTGAATTCTTTCCAAGAAATTCAGAGGCCGAAAGAAGAATTTCTTTCTTTGCACAATCATTGGCTACTCCAATTTTAGAGCCATTGCCAGTTGACAACATGCCTACTTTTACTGTTTTTACTCCTCATTATTCGGAAAAAATCTTATTATCTTTGAAGGAAATTATTAGAGAAGAAGATCAATTTTCGAGAGTTACTTTATTGGAATATTTAAAACAATTACACCCTGTCGAATGGGATTGCTTTGTTAAAGATACTAAGATTTTGGCTGAAGAAACTGCAGCTTTTGAAAATGAAGACCCCGAAAAAGCTTCTGAAGATGGCTTAAAGTCCAAAATTGATGACTTACCATTTTACTGTATTGGTTTCAAATCTGCTGCACCGGAATATACATTAAGAACAAGAATTTGGGCTTCGTTAAGATCTCAAACATTGTATAGAACAGTTTCCGGTTTTATGAACTACGCAAGAGCTATCAAATTATTATATCGTGTTGAGAACCCTGAGTTAGTCCAATATTTTGGAGGTGATCCAGAAGGGTTAGAATTAGCGTTAGAAAAAATGGCAAGAAGAAAATTCAGATTTTTAGTTTCCATGCAAAGATTTACTAAGTTTGAGGAATTGGAGCAAGAAAATGCTGAATTTTTATTGCGTGCGTATCCTGATTTACAAATTGCTTACTTGGATGAGGAACCAGCTTTGAATGAAGAAGAAGAACCAAGAGTATATTCATCTTTGATTGATGGTCACTGTGAAATGCTTGAAAATGGTAGACGTCGTCCTAAATTCAGAGTCCAATTGTCTGGTAATCCAATCTTAGGTGATGGTAAATCTGATAATCAAAATCATGCTATTATCTTCCATAGAGGTGAATACATTCAATTGATTGATGCTAATCAAGATAACTACTTAGAAGAGTGTTTAAAAATTAGATCTGTTTTGGCTGAGTTCGAAGAGTTGAACCTTGAACAAGTCAATCCATATGCTCCGAACTTGAAAGAAAATGCTGTTGAAGTTAAGGCTCCTGTTGCTATTTTAGGTGCTAGAGAGTATATCTTCTCTGAAAACTCTGGTGTTTTAGGTGATGTCGCTGCTGGTAAGGAACAAACATTCGGTACCTTATTCGCTAGAACTTTAGCTCAAATTGGTGGAAAATTGCATTATGGTCATCCTGATTTCTTGAATGCTACTTTTATGTTAACTAGAGGTGGTGTATCTAAAGCTCAAAAGGGATTACATTTGAATGAAGATATTTATGCAGGTATGACTGCGATGTTAAGAGGTGGTAGAATCAAGCACTGTGAGTACTATCAATGTGGTAAGGGTAGAGATATGGGATTTGGATCTATTTTGAATTTCACTACTAAGATTGGTGCTGGTATGGGTGAGCAAATGTTGTCTAGAGAATACTATTATTTGTCTACTCAATTGCCAATAGATCGTTTTTTGTCCTTCTACTATGGTCACCCTGGTTTCCATATTAATAATATTTTCATTCAATTGTCTTTACAAGTTTTCATTTTGGTATTGGCTAACTTGAATTCATTAGCCCATGAAGCGATTATTTGTGAATACAATAAGAATTTGCCAATTACTGATATTTTATATCCTATAGGTTGTTACAATATTGCACCAGCCGTCGACTGGATTAGACGTTATACGTTATCTATCTTCATTGTTTTCTTCATCTCTTTTATTCCATTAGTTGTCCAAGAATTGATTGAAAGAGGTCTTTGGAGAGCTAGTTCAAGATTTGTTCGTCATTTTGTTTCATTATCTCCAATGTTCGAAGTTTTCGTTGCTCAGATTTATTCCTCATCTATATTCACAGATTTGACCGTAGGTGGGGCTAGATATATCTCCACCGGAAGAGGTTTTGCAACCAAGAGAATTCCATTTACAATTTTATATTCCCGTTTTGCTGATTCTTCTATTTACTTGGGTGTGAGATTAATGTTGATCTTATTATTCGGTACTGTAGCTCATTGGCAAGCAGCACTTTTATGGTTTTGGGCTTCTTTATCCTCCTTGATGTTTTCACCATTCATCTTCAACCCACATCAATTTGCTTGGGAAGATTACTTTATTGATTACAGAGATTTTATTAGATGGTTGTCTAGAGGTAACACTAAGTGGCACGTTAACTCTTGGATAGGTTATGTCAGACTTACTAGATCTCGTATCACCGGTTTCAAGAGAAAATTGACAGGCGATATTTCCGAAAGAAGTGTCGGAGATGCAACCAGAGCTCACAGATCTAATGTGTTTATGGCTGATTTCTTACCAAGTTTGATTTATACCGCAGGTCTTTTTGTTGCTTTTACATTCATTAATGCTCAGACCGGTGTCACACATGATCCAGAAAAGGTTAATTCGACATTAAGAATTGTAATTTGTTCGCTTGCTCCAATTGTCATCGATATGGGTGTTTTAGGTTTCTGCCTCGGTATGGCTTGTTGCGCTGGCCCAATGTTAGGTTTGTGTTGTAAGAAAACTGGTGCTGTTCTTGCTGCATTTGCCCACGGAATTGCTGTGATTATTCATATTATATTCTTTATTGTTATTTGGGTTTTGGAAGGATTTGTATTCGCAAAGGCTTTATTAGGTCTTGCAACAATGATTCATATCCAGAGATTGGTTTTCAAGTTCTTGACCTTGTGCTTTTTGACAAGAGAATTTAAGCATGATAAAGCCAACACCGCTTTCTGGACTGGTAAGTGGTATGGTTCTGGTATGGGCTGGATGGCCTTCACTCAACCAGCTCGTGAATTTTGTGCAAAGATCATCGAAATGTCTGAATTTGCAGGTGACTTTGTTTTAGCACATTTGATTTTATTCTGTCAATTTCCAGTCTTGTGTATTCCATTAATTGACAGATGGCATTCAACTATGTTATTCTGGTTGAAACCATCGAGATTAATCAGACCACCAATCTATTCATTAAAACAAGCAAGATTGAGAAAGAGAATGGTAAGAAAGTACTGTACTTTGTACTTTACAATTTTGGTTTTATTTGTCATTGTTATTGTCGCTCCGGCAATTGCAGCTTCTCATGTTTCAAATTCTGTTGGACAAGACTTAACAGGTATCGCTAAAGGTTTATTCCAACCTAGAAATGTTTCTAACAATGATACAGGCTCGAGCAGACCTGCTTCCTACAGTACTTTGTGGACTTACTGGAGTTATACTCCAAGTTCTACCAAGGGATATACTACTTTACCATTTTAATTCTAATTGTTTTATTGAGGATTTAAAACGAAGAAGAAAAAAGACATTAAATTGGATTTTGCTTTAGAAGCGTAAAGCATAGTAAATTTTGTATTTTTGATGTTTTTTTTTTGGTAGTTCCTTTTTCCTATCTTTAGTCTTTTCGACTAAATTATCTTTATATATTATTATTTTTGTGTGTAATAAATTTCATATATGTTTACATTTTATTAGCTTATAATGGGCCAGTTTTTTTTGCAAGAGTTCTGTTACACAAACCAGGAGATTTCAATTCTACTATTTTGATGCTTCGAACACGATTTATTTCATTTCCATCCGTTATACATTTTTCTTGCCAATATAAAAATGGCTGTGTTATTTAGAGGTAGTAGTCTTCCAAAGTCAACAAAGGTATTACTCTCTCTTTTAGTAATTACATCATTGAGTATACTTTTGATAAAATTGAACAAGTATCATGTTATAATCCAAAATGATGCTAATTCTCAGCAACTGACAAAGTTTCATGATATCCAAGTTCCATATCTCCAATTGATACCCCGCTATACTGTTTTCTATCCTTGGGTTGTTATCACTTCAATTTTTGCGGAAATTTCCATTTTTTCATTTGTATTGTCGTTGTTGATATTGTACATTTCAAGTAAGTATGTTGAAAGATTCTGGGGATATAAAGAAGTTTTGAAATATCTTTTATTAGTTGGATCTATCACTAATCTTGTGACTGTTCTTATTACTATTGTGTGCAATGTAGTAAGGGGTGACATAGAAGGTATGGATAAGCCATTAGGAGGAGGAATTTCATATTATTTTGGATTCTTGGTTGTCTTAAAACAATTGATACCCGAACATAATATCTTGCTTTTCCAGGGCTTGGTCAACTTACGAGTAAAGCACATTCCCTTTATTTTATTGAATATTGTGATTCTTTGGTCGATAATAATCAGTCGTTCATTATATCCTGCTATTCCCTCAATTGGTAGTTTTATAATTTCTTACATCTATTTAAGATTTTATCAATATTTTTCAATTGACCCATTGTTACCTATAACTAATGTTAACGGTGATAGCTCCAGCGCAGAGCTGGCAAGAGGTGATGCATCTGACACATTCCAATTGATTGAATTTTTTCCCGACATGTTGAAACCTTACCTTTCGGTTATATTTGATGGTATATACAGACTTGCAGTAACGTTAACATTTATTACACCCTTTGACATTGAAACTATCGAACAAGGAAATATACGGGCGCAAAAGAGACAAGAACACTCAAACCAAACACAGAAAAGTGTTGCAAATTCTGTTGCAGAGAGAAGAAGACAAGTTGCTTTACAGGTTATCGAGGATAGAATTAATAAAGAAAGCAATAAATAGGCAATTTTTCTTTTGTAGTTTATATTTCTGTTTTGGGTCTAAATTTACATAAATAAAAGGTTCATTACACAAAACGAAATGATTAAGTGTTGACAAAAAAAATGGAATAGATCGTGTAATAAATATCGATTAATTTTATATTTATAACACCACCGCAAAATGTTTGGAACTTCCTCTAGTAGGAATTTCAAACCTAAACTTGGAAAATCAGCAGGATGGTTACCTGCTCCAGCCACTTTCAGCAGTATTAACAGATTCAAAAGGAATAACTGGACTCCCATTTTGATAATTTTAGTTATTCTTTGGATTCTTTTCAATCCATATTATGCATTGAGTCCTTTAAAAAATAGCAAAATAGCAAAAACATATTCAAGGGGTCGACCACTAACAAGCCCTCATGTTATTGAGATATCTTCAAGGTATTTGTATCCCCCCATCGAGCACGCAGAATTATTAAAACAACTTACAACAAAAAAATTAGTTGAAGAGTCAAGAATAAGAGATTCTAATTTTCCTGAAATAGAAAAGACTATTATAAGGTCTTTAAATGTCAATGACGATCCTGATCCAGTTAAGCAAATGATAAAAGAAGAGGAAGAAAATTCCTTATCTGAATTAGCTAAGGCTATAAATGGTTTCAAAAATCAAGATAAGGTGGTTTATAAACCAAAAAATGCAAAGAATTATCCAGAAATTATTATTGTAACTACTGTTGACTTTGAAAAGTATTCATTGAATGCTTTAACTGCAATTGTGCAAAATAGAGTTGATTATGCTCATCAGCAAAATTATGGAATTTATGTTCGTTGGTACCAAGAGTTCTTGCCTGTCCTTAATTCCTTCAATTTAATGAAAAACAAAGAAAAAAGGAAATGGGTTAGGCTATATTGCTTAAGAGCCGCGATGTTTGCATTTCCAGATGCAAAATGGTTCTGGTTTGTTGATGAAGATGCACTAATTATGGATCAATCAATTAATTTGCAAGATTATTTGTTATCACCTGAAGCATTGAACCCAATAGCATTAAAAGAACGCCCAATCATTCCACCAGATGGAGTTGTCAAAACTTATAAAAACTTGAAAGCAGAAGCCGTAAAGTTAATTATTACACAATCCGAATTTAAAGTCGAAACAAATTCATTCTTAATAAGAAATGACCAAATTGGCAAATCAATACTTGAATTATGGGGCGATAAATTATTCTTAGATTATCTGAATTTTCCTTTCGCCCCAGACTCAGCATTATCACATATCCTTCAATGGCATCCATTTATTTTAAGCAAAACAGCTATCATTCCGGCAAGAACAATTGCTGCTAAACATTCTGAAGTCGAATTGCCGCATGGGGTTGATGCTGCAGATAATACTCATTACTACGAGGGAGACTTTGTTGTTAACTGGAATGATTGCTCTGATGCTGTAAAATGTGAGTTAATTTTGAACAAGTACCTCTCTAAAATAGAAAAGGCAAAGAAGGGCGAAAGTAATAAATAGTTAAATGGCTATTGAATTCTATAACTTGATATTTACATACTATGAATAAAAGTCTTTATATCAGAAGTTATTTAGAGATAAATTTTCAAGTAGATTAGCTAATTCCTTATTTAAAGTAGAGTTAGCTTCATGTAATTTTATCAGACGGATTTTTTCCCACAATTTGATAATCTCATTCATTTCTTTCAAACTATATTCATTTCCAATATTCACCGTTGGAATTATTTGTTTAATATTTAAAAATATCGAGAAGTATGAAAGTTCTCTATACGAAGAGTGTTCACTATAGGGAAGATTGTAAATCTTATACAAAGCTTCATCTGGTCCTTTTTTACCCTTTTTCATTGAGTTTCGTAGTTTTGATTGAGGGAGGATATCCAGATAAAATGAGAATTTTGGCTGCACTCGCATGACTTCACAAAGTCCTAATGTGTTGAGCTCGATATCATTAAGATTTGATGTTGCAAATTTCACATCTTGGAGTATATTTTCTTCTTTTCTCAGGTGTGACCAGCCAGTTGGTCTCAAACCGACACATCTTTCAAATTTTTCGAAATATTTGTTGTGATTGAAGTAGTTTGAGAGTTCATTTGTAGAACTCACTATTTTCATTGGAACCAAATGAATTACACACTCTGAATTCCTATTTCCAAATTCATTATCGGTTAAAACCTGATCCAAGTATGCATCATTAAAAGACTTTAATATATCTAACTTATCAATCCTACTATTGATATTCAGGGCATAAATGGAGCAATGAAGTTTTTTCAGAATTGAAATAGCCAAATTTTCTTTCCCAATTAGATAAGTCCCAACTAAGATCAAAAATTTTTTTTTCTTTTTTTGATTTGCACAAAGAAAATCAGTTATTCGAGTTTGCTTTAGTATACCAAACCAAGTAGAATATAATGAATCTTCATCGTTTCCTTTGATTAATTCTAAAAACATATTTGATATTTCATCGCAAACAAGTTCTTGCTTAGGAAAATTATACTCCGATTTCATATAAGTAGTGTCTAGATAGACCTTATCCAACTGAGCATATGCTTCTTTTTCAATGCAATAAGGGTATATTCTTGAATGAAACAAAATTTCTCTATTAACTCTAAAATCACCACAATGTAAGATTTTATGCGAGTTTCCATCTTCTCTTATAGATTCGAACAAAAAGATGGCAGAACCAGGACAATGGTTCGCAGTTATTGGAATAACATACAATCCTGGATTTTCTTCGTTACTTTCAATTCCTCCATCCTCTAAGATAATACCGTCAAATCTTTCAATAAGATATCGCTTGTCAAATTCCAATACTTTAATAAATCTTGCGTCAACTTTAAATTTCAAAGATAGTAACCGTTGTGTTATTTTAGTACAGAAGATAATTTTCTTGAATAATTTTTCATTTTCCAAATCGTCATTTTCTTTGAAAAGTCGCTCGTAGCACCACTTCTTTGATATACCACCGTAATGATCAGAGTGGAAATGCGTTAGAAAATATTTGCTTATGCTATGATGGGGAGCATAGTTGAATGCATCCACAGATAAGCTATAGGATTCGGTATCTGAGATAGGAAACTTCAAGATCTTAACTTCTGGAATAGGTGACTTTCTTTTAGAAGGAGTTATTACTTTTAGTGGTAGCACTCTCGATGACAACTCTTCAGATATCTTGAGTTTTTTATTAATATACGATGCTTTCTCTTTTACAGCACTTGAGCCAAATTTTTGGCGCTTATTCAGTTCATCTTTTTCAGATTTGTTCCTTTTTTCGTTCAAAGTTAATAATAGCAAACATCTTTCCACATGGCTAATTCGAACTTCTATGCCCTCATTTGATATATCTTTCTCACATACTGGACAAGATACTTCAACATTTAATGACTCTTCAGTAGATTCTATCACTACCCTTTTTTCTATTTTTACGCTAGTTGTCTCCTCTTTTTCTGTAAGATCAATCACTTCGGTCAAATTTGATTCATTTTTGCGTTCCTCATTTTTAAGAATCTTAGTAAAATCTAAAATCGAACGCTGATTTTGCGATATATGCTTTTTAGGTCGTAAAGGCATTCTAGTATTGAATATTTCATGTCATATGTGAAATTAAATGTGAGTATTTTCTTTCAAGTATCTCTTTTGCAACGCATTTCGACTTGATTGTTTGAAAATATAGATAAGTTCTGTAATGCGAGCAAGAAAATTTCAAATTCTATTGATTGTAAATCGATTAAATCACTTATTTGGTAATATGGGCCTACTAACAATCATAAAAAAACAGAAGATTAAAGAGAAGGAAGTTAGAATATTAACATTGGGCTTAGATAACTCTGGAAAGACGACAATAATAAAAGGGTTACTCCATGAAGATACAGAATCAGTTTCACCCACCATGGGTTTTCAAATACATTCGCTTGGTTACAAAGATTACACGCTAAACATTTGGGATATTGGAGGTCAGCAAAGTCTAAGAAATTTCTGGAGTAATTATTTTGACAAGACAAATATAGTGGTATGGGTTATAGATTGCCTAGCGTTGGAGCGATTCGATGAATCGTACACAGAATTGAAAGAAAAGGTAATAGAGCAGGATCGACTAGTAAGCACTTATTTGATGATCCTAGTTAATAAAATTGACTTGCTAGATCCATCTCAACATTCACTGATTAAAGACAGAATATCTAACATTCTAGACTTGGACTTGCACATTCCACAAAAAAACCAATGGAGTCTTCATATGGTAAGTGGAAAAACTGGATTTGGCTTAAACGAAGTACTAGATTGGTTTGTTTCTAAAGAGTTCTGATACAAATGAATAATCCACATTCCCAATAATCATTTCGACTCTTCGTTTCCACTTCCACTTCCGAAACACGATTTGAATTTTTTTTCGCGTCAATTTGTCTATAAAGAGTTAAATTGAAAAAACGCATATTGCAAATTTTGTATAGAATGCTGGTATTAATTTACCTAATCAGAAATATGTCTATACATCCCTATCAGAAAAAAGACAAATTAAAGTTATCTCATATCATCATATTCTCATAAAGGAAAGTTTTTAATAAGAAGGTATCACATAAAGGAGTACCCAACCGCTTCCAAATGACTATCGAAAATCACAACCAGTTCCTAAATATGGCTAATGAGGACGTTGATTTTGAATCAACCCCATCAGGTATAATATCATTTTTGTTGAAAGCGGAAAAGGAACATAACGATAACTTAATAGAAACACTAGCAATTGTTAAACCTGCGAAAAACTCCAATTCTACTATTACATCCATTATTCGTGGATTATTTACGAAAAGTAGCAACTTATTATCGTTGTTAGATAGTTACAACGAAGAATTCAAGAAGAGTGATGGAGACTCAAAGCAATTATACAAGAATTTTGTTAACGAATTCTTACTATGGATCGATGGCGGTCTGTTGTTAATTTTAAAGAAGTATTCTGCCAATATAATTGATTATAAATCTGAGATAACTTCGTCTCAAAATATCAAATTCTTCGAAAAGCATATCTTCAATTGTAGCAATTACATTAAAGTTATTGATCTATCGATAAACTTAGTCAGGAATCCCTTTATAATTGGCAAGTTAGTTGCCGTTAAAGAAACTTTTGTTCAGATAATTACAGATTTTGAAAATTTCATAGATCAAAGGAATTTAAATGATATTAGCTTTAACAATATCAAAGTATTTGGAAATCGATCTAAACATCCAAAGAATTGTAAGGTTTCAAGCTTTTTCAGCTTAGATCAAATTTTTGATAGGTCGAAGAATGAACCATTCTATATTGCAGAGAACGCAGGAACAATTAGGTGTGAAATTGTTCTTTTGAATCTATCAAACATCCGTAAAGCCGATTATGATTCCATGGCTATACTCTCAATTCCTGATGATTCCTCCTCTCGCTCTTTATTATATCCTCCATTTAGATTAAATGAGTTAACTATTCACATAAATGACTCTGGGATAATATTGACATCCATTGATTTTTCATCAACCAATCCTAGTGGGTACTCTGTTTGTATTGAAAGTGCAGCTCGTGATATATTGGATGGATGGTTTGAGAAGTTATCTTTGATATTCCCTCAGACAGAAAATAACTCGCCAATTAGTGAATCCTTCTTGATTGAATCTGAAGATGATCATCCAGATATGCTTGGCTTAGGAATTAATGTTATTTCAGACATGCCCCAGAAGAAGCTGCTTGATCATATAGATTTTGAAGATATGAGAAATGATTATGCAAGTGAAGCTTATTCAAGCCCAGATATCCATTTGACTTCATTGGTATCTCAAGAACAAACAAGAGGGAAACCAATATCCATCAATGATTTTGAAATGACACTGTCGCCATCTAAATCAAGGAAATATTCAGTATCGTCGGTAAACTCTATTGGCGCTGAGTCACTTCATTCACAGTACGATCGTTCATTGAACATAATTAATAAAACATTATCTGGTACATCACTTAATAATATGTGTGAACCTTCATCTAATGGATTTATCAAAACGGTAAGCAGGAATTATGATGTAGATAATAATACTTCAGAAAGACCTAAATCATCCCAAGCTGAAGTTTTGGATCTTGATTTTTCTGAAAATAAGATTTCTGAAGTAAAAGAAGACTGCAATTCTACCGCGGAGCGTTATGATATTTCAAATAATTATCAAGCCAAGCAACACAATAAGTTCTCATCTGTTCCGGACTTATCTCAAACCAAAAACAATTCTGCTATATTCCAACTCTCAAGTGGATCTGCCATTGATATATCTAATTTTGGCAAGAGCCACAATCCAACTTTTGGCAGTGAAAGCAGTGACATAAAGAAAAGAAACAAAAGAAAGTCATTTTTCAGTTTTTTTAAGAACTCCTCCAAATCCAATGTTAGTATGAACAGTGATATACAAGAAGGTTCTAACAAAATAGATCCTGAATCCAATCAAACCACTCTCGAATCTAATAAGGAAGAACTTATTGATACCCCTGTTTCAATTTCTGAAGCACGGAAAGACGATAATAGGACATTATTTATCAATACAGAGATTGCTCAAGCTTTTAAAGAAAATGGACCAAGATCTGACAAGTCTATTACAACTAGTACCTTACCTTCACCATTTGCATTACCTTCATCCACTTCGACTTATTTTTTCAAACAATATAAAAATGGTTCTAATTCTAACATGAGTATCAATAAACAATCTAGCGAAGATTTAATATCATCAACTTACTTAAATGATGAAGAAGAATTAACTATACCTCAAAATTTGAAAAATTTAATTAATGACAACGGATCAATAGATTTTTACATATCATCTTCTTCTCCAAAAGCCTTAAAAGTCTCAAAATGGAAAGAAAATTATGGGAAATGGGAAATGTTAACAGTTTATGATAAATTATTTTTAAAAATTGTTGTTAATTATGAATTAAATAAGTGCTGGTTAATTTTATTCAAAGAAGTATTTTGTGAAGAATCTGATGAGGTAATTGATAAGCCTATCTTACTATTAGATATTAATGAGAACATGACTAATATAAGACAATCGTCAGCATTGGACTTACAAATTAGTACAACCAACTCAGTTACAATGAAAAAAATTTTAATAATGATAAGGTGCGCAAATGGAGAGCTCTTGAGTAGTATGTCTCATCATTTAAAAAATGTATTAGGAACCTTATGGACAAGAAGTAGGGCCATGCAGACTTCAGCGAAAAGAACGACTATTGGTTCTTCTTCAACAATTTCGTCTTCAATGATGGATGATAAGTCTAATAATTCTTCGGCAGTTACAAGCATTCAATCATCGCTAAATGAAAATGGATGTGAAAAGAACAATAATGAAATTCAAAATCAGGGAAGCAAATTTCCATTGAAAGATTGTTCACACTCAGTGCTACCAAATAGTTCGGTCTATACAGAGATGATGATTCTCAACTCAATGACGATTAGGCTACAGAAGCAATTAGAATCTTACGAAAAGAAAGCAATTCCTTCTTCTTGGACTATACTTTCCATGTACATGTTAAAGGTTCTGACAGTTTCCAATGGAAAAGATATATGCTACAATTTGGAACTTAAAAATGCTGATTCAGGCTCAGCTAGTCCTGACTTTAATTGGCTTATAAAAGAAGAGGAAAAGTTTCAGAGGTTTGAACAAATTGGAAAAGCGGGTTTATTGATTAAGCCGGAAGGAAACGATATATATATGATTGAGTGCAAGGGTAAAAAAGAGTTTAAGAAACTAATTGGAATATTTTAGAGTTTAAATTCTACCCGCTATATCTAATGATCTATATAATCCACTTGTATTAAATAGTCTCAATTTTCTTAAATATATATAAATTTAATTTAATGGTTTGAAATAATTCTCAGTCTAATAAACTTGAAGAGTTTGAAATGGCTGTTTCACTTTTACAGTCAAATTTGTAAAATTTTCACATTTTTATAAAATATATTGGTTTTTCATAGAAATTTTTAAATTTCAATTAGAATCTATATTTTAAAAGAGAAACGAGAGTACACCAAAATTCATTTATCAGTGATAGATTTTCATAATCAAATATTGCTAAATAGTTTTGATTTATTACCAGATTGCAATCTTTTTCGCACCTATTTAATATTGTACATTACGACGTAAGCAGTTTAAAAATTTAGTTTTAATCATTGCTAGACTATTATACGTTTGACATACACATTGAAATTGAGATCTTCAATATAATTTAAGATATTTTATTTATTCAATCATCCTTTCTTGGGCCCCATTTCAACCCTAAAAATCCACCAGATCCATTTAATTTAGGAACATAACTTTTTGGTTGAAACTTAGGTTCAATAATATATACCCTATTATACCCTTTGACATCTAAGGCAATATAGGAAAAATCTGAATTCCAATAAGATTCGTCAACCTGTTCTAAAGTGACAGTACCATGTTTACCTTTGTCAGATTCTACATGAAATTTCATCAATAAATGATCCTTGCCATCCTTAGCCTTACTCCTGATACTTTGGATTGGTCTGTTACGTACCCAATGATCACCTACTACTTCACCATAGGCTCTTAATCTTTGTCCCTTTTCAAAGTTTAATATTTTCTGAGCTGATTCATTCTTTTCCACCAATTTGACTGCTTTATTAAAAGTCCTTGTGTCTCCCGAAGGTAATAACAATTCACTTAAGATTAAATATACAACAAGCAAAGCAATTCCAGATGCTCCAATAACAATTGCAGTAGATAATGAGAATGTTAACGCTCTGGTCAACCTTTGGAAAAGCAACACCCCCTTAGCATTTTTATTATCTGTTGGTCGAGGCGGTGGAGATGCACCTGAAGAAGAACTTGATTTTGTTGAGTAATACTTAAATATTGAAGTTAAGTTAGCTGGCTTATAATCTTTACTTGATAAAGATTGATGAAATTCTCTTGCAGTAGGCGTCGATTTATATGAAAATGCAGATTTAGTTGCAAAGATTGAGATTGTCCTCTTAGTTGCAATCCTCCTGGATAAGTTGAAGCCCAAGGTATAAATTGGATGCTTCAACATCATATTCTAGTTAGATAGCTATTCTTGACGAGATTCGATCTCAATTGGAATTCTTTATACTAGAATAGTAGCGTATATTCGATGAACAAATAAAATTGCACAAAATTAAAAGCATTTAAAATGCATAGAGAATTGCAACATGAATAAAAATCGTTTGCTTCATACAATGATTATGATAAAAAGCCATACCAAACTGAGTGACAAATCATCTCTTTGTTTCATTTATTTTCCTTGAATTTACTATATACGTTTTGATTCTATTTGACAGTACAAAACCAATTAGATGTATTGGATGTATTGAAGAGATTTAATGAGTCGTGAATGGGCCATACTTGGTTTGTGCTTTGTTTTACATAAATGTAAAATTTGAGTACTATTTCTGTTATAAGATTGGCGTATGTTCAAGAAGTAATTTTTTTGATTCAAAAGTTGTGAATATCAATTGAAGAATGAACTCAAATTAAATTTAATTGGCTTAATGCCCGTGTGGCCTAATGGTTAAGGTGTTTTCTTCCGGTGATAATGATTGCGGGTTCGAATCCCGCCATGGGCTAAGCGTCGTAAAAGCTATATTTTTGCAAAATTATTTCAATAGACTGACTGACTTAATATTTCATACAATACTTCTTTTGTATTTACTTAAGCCAGATGATGTTAGGATATCAACTTCGTTATAGTATTGCCATCTATTTTATTGTGAATTGAATTATTGATAAAGTATAGAAGTTAAAAACCCAAGTAGCACCGATCACGTGTAAAACAATTATGTTAGGGCACTTGCCACTTTGTGTAAGGGTTTCATGAAATTTTTTTATTCTCGAGACAGGATCTTCTCAGAGGAATTTTCATTCAGTATACTACATTCACTTAGTTAAAAAAATCTCCTTTTCAAAGTTTAGAGTCTTTTGTGATTTTGTAAATTAATAGTATCGTTAAAAATGGCCAAGATCAGTCAAGGTAAATATTTAATAAGACTACTAAGAAGTTATGGAAATAGAAAGAGTACTTGAAGATGGAGTTTTGGTATATTTAATCGTCAGAACTAGTCGAAAAGTTTGGTGGATAAGATTAATCGAATTACAAGTCAAATTTATGGAGTTTTCATAGTAAGATTAGTATAAGATTAAGAAGTTGAACAACAATTCTATTTGGATAAGTAATAAAAGAATACCATATTGTATGGAAGCTGGAAATGTTGTTCAATTTGTCCACTAACGATTTTTATTTCTTAAAACATTCTTTATATATCAAAAATCTGAAATACTAACATTACTTTTAGACGTTTCTTCTTCTCGTTCCAAAGCTAGAAAAGCTTACTTCACTTCTTCATCTGTCGAAAGAAGAGCTTTATTATCTGCTCCATTATCTAAAGAATTAAGAGAACAATACAAAATCAAGTCTTTACCAATCAGACAAAACGATGAAGTCTTAGTTGTTAGAGGTTCCAAAAAGGGTTCTGAAGGTAAGATCAACTCCGTTTACAGATTAAAGTTCGCTGTTCAAATTGAAAAATTACAAAAGGAAAAATCTAACGGTGCTTCTGTTCCAATTAACATTCATCCATCTAAAGTCGTCATTACCAAATTACACTTAGACAAAGACAGAAAGGCTTTAATCGCTAGAAAGGGTGGTAATGCCGAATAAATTATTTCATATTAATAAATATAAATATGTTTTAGGAAAAATTGTTTATTATATATGAATGTATTCTAATGGTTTAGTATTCATCTATTGTAGAGTTTTTGAAATGCTGTTTACTTTGTATTTGCTGAACGTAGCAAGTGTAAGTTATCAGAATCTGAATTTTTTTTGCCTACGCTATTTTGAAACTCGGAAATGAAATCGGTGGCTGGAATACACAAAAAAGCACATTGGGGTACTTAAAACTGTTTCTACTCTATCAAATAATATAGAGCAATGTCAGCGATTCACTCTGACGAAGAAGGCGAAATATTTAATGGGTTTGGATCTGCTCCTTTACAAAGGAATCCCTCACATTCAGGAAAAAGAACGAAAAAGAGATGGTCATTTCATAATAATTTGAAGCCTAACTTAGTAGAATTACCTTCCGAAGCATCTGCATCTAGAAGGAGGTTGAGTGATGTTACTGGTATTGATGGTGTCCATAAAGAAATAGATCCATATCACATTTCTCCAGCTCAGTTGTATTCCACGGAATCTGGTAGATTGTTTCATGCTGGGAAATTCTGTATTGCGTTGACTGGTTTACCAGGAAGAGGAAAGACGCATCTATCAGTTTCATTGACAAGATATTTAAGGTGGTTGGGTGTCAAAACGCATCTGTTTCATCTTGGAGATTATAGAAGGGCTAGTGCTGAAGATGATTTACACCATGATTTATTTGTACCAACTCCAAATACTCAAAGGGCAAATGAAATCCGTATTAAAATAGTCAATGAATGTGTGAACGATATGCTAAATTTCTTCCAAAATGATAAGGGACAAGTGGCAATATATGATGCCGTAAATGCATTACCAGAATATCGACTAGACTTATATAAAAAGTTCGATGAATTGAATATTCAAACATTATTTATCGAGAGTTCGGTCACGGATGACACAATAATCATGAAAAACATGGAAGAGGCTGCTAGGTCGTCTCCGGATTATGTAAATTGGAGTTACGAAGTAGCATATAAAGACTACAGTGAAAGAATTAAATTTTTAACTCCATTTTATAAAGAGATGGGTGGCGCTGATAGTGAGCTTTCTTATATCAAATTTATTAATTTTGGCGAAAGGATCGAGTTACATAATTCAAATTATGGCTATCTAATTAATAAGGTTGTTTTCTTTTTGATGAATTCTAGAATTAAGCTGGGGTCGGTTTTTTTTGCAAGATGTTATAAGAACTCCTTAGATTACTCTCATGATCCACCATTGGATGAAGCCGGGATAAAATATGCCAAAAATCTTACAAAAACCCTAATGAACCATTTAAAGAAAAAGGGTAAGAATTGCTTCCAAGATATAAATTTGAACGAAAAGAGACCCATAACCAAACGAGAGCTATCTACCGATGAACGGCTTCCTGCTGCTGGGGTGGATGGTGTGGACGAAAACTCATTCGTTGTATGGACTTCTGCTAAGAAGAGAACCATTGAAACTACTCAATATTTTGCTCAAAATAATATCAATATCAGACATAGAATTCAATTATCCCAAAAGAATCCTGGTGTAGTAGGAAATTTATCTGATGCAGAAATTCAAAAAAAATTTCCGTCTGAATATGAACAATTAATAAGGGATCCTTACCATCATAGATTTTCAAGGGCTGAATCATATCATGATTTAGCACTTAAAATTGAGCCTTTGATTTTAGAGATGGAGAGAATGAGTGGTGATATTTTAATAATTGCAGATGAGACTGTATTACGTGTTTTTTTCGGTTATTTGATGTCTTGCTCTTGTTATGACATACCCACATTGGACTTTAAGACAGACGAAGTTATTGAAATTAAATTCAATGCCTATTCAAATGTGGCTGAGAGAATTCCTTTTGAAGAAGATTAAAATTTATATAAAGTGTTTTTCTCTGTAATTAGTAATATATGGGTGTAAGGATTTAACTTGTATTCAGTTCTTTTCTCAATTATACCTTTCGAAATCTTTTATCCATTATAAATGTTCTCCTAAATTGATATATAATGATATCTAGTTTGGTTCCTGATGCTGTGTATACTTCACCGGATATTGCACATCCACATAATTTTCTTCCTGGTTTAGGTCCTCACACAACTAATGGTAAAACAACTCAAATATCTGATATCGTTTTAACAGCAGGAGGGGAGGACAGAGACAAACCAACTGAAGCTAAAAATACAGCATTGAGCTCCCTAAGAGCACAGTTAACTACTTTGCAAGATAATATCAATGTTTTTTTAACCGGAAGAATGAATCAAAACAACGGCCTGCTCGTAAATACTTTTGATAATGATATTGAAAGAAGAATTTTAGACGATGGAGTTGATGAAGACGAAGAAAGTGATTGAAATTTCAAATACAGAATATATTCTTTTAGCTATGCTATATTCAGTTTTGAGATAAAGTTGATATTGTTAACCGAATATCAAAGTGCCTGAATGATACAAGGATTCAATGATTTTCTAGAACAGAGTTAAATAGCTATTTATAAGTATTTTTTATATTGGATTTATTTTCAAAATAAATAATGAATGATTTATGATACATATTGGCTTCAAAGTTTGTGAACCTTGAAATTAGCACCGTTTATATTACGGAATTTGCAAGAAAGTTAAACAAAGGCAAAACTTATTCATTTTGAGTCTTACCAACTATTTGACTCATACTTTCAAGAGTTTTGTCCAAAGTAGTCTCTAAATAATGTTTTTTTTTGTCTAAGTTGTCCTTTGTTTCTAAGAATTCTTTTTCGTCGACTGATATGTCCTTTAAATAGGTATTGACGCTTTTAGATACAAATGCCTTCCCAACTCCTTGCCATACAAGCTCGTTTGATTCAAGATTACATACGTTTTTCAAGGAAGTGGAAGTGTGTTTAATAAGATTTAAGTTCGTGTGCACTCTATCTAACTGTAAATTACACATGGATAACTCAGCTCTAGATTTGTTCAATTGATTGTCCATTTCAATCAATAATTTCTGCAAAGATTCAGGATTCATTGACATTCTGTTTTATGTACTATGTTTGTTTGTAAAAGGTTTGATTATACGACTTGATACACAACCAGTTTTGTAATATTTTCATAAATTTTCATGTCGAGCATTTTTTTCATGTCTTCAATGTAGGTCTCAACAATTAAGGAACACTGTATTTATCAATGTTGAAAGTGTATAATAGAACTAGCTTTCCTTTTAGAGGTAACAAGCTAGTATGTATATTTTCCAAGCAATACTTATCTTTTTCCAAAACTGTTAATGCTTCTGAGAGCTCGATAAAGTCATTTATACTCGATGCTAGATCAGTAGGAGATACTACATTTGAAAATAACACTAGAACCGAAACTAATAGATTAGAAAAAACTCTTACTAAGTTTTGGGATAAGGTAGAAACAAAGCATGATAAAGATGCAAATGAATACGTTATCTGCCTTGATGATAAACCTCTTAAAACACCTCTTGGTTATCATTTGACCTTGCCAGCTCAAAAGAAGAAGTTGGCCTATTTAATCGGTCATGAATGGGCAAATTTACCAGATTTGAAGGTTAAAACGAACTCCTTACCATTGACTTCGATAACGGCTCGTTCTATTGATTTGTCGCATGTTACCAATGAATCAAATGCCAATGAAGAGCAAATAGCAAAAATTGGAAACTTGGAAGACATTAAATTAAACTTGATTAGATACCTTGATACCGATACTTGTCTTATATTAGCTACGTCAGATGAATATAGTGGAAAGTTAAGAAAAAAGCAGATGGAGTTATATTTTCCTTTAATGAAAGAGTTTAATGATTTTTTTACAACGTATGCAGCTAAAAAGGGCGATTTGTTACCAGAAAAAGACGATAAAGTCGAGTTGACATACTTAGATTGTGAAACGCATGGGTTGAGAGGAAATAGGCAATCCATCACTACTCAAAATATCGTATTGGATTGGTTGAATTCTTTACCTGTTTTTGATTTAATTGCTTTAGAAAAGGCTATCTTGACTTCAAAATCTTTTTTGTGTGGTATCTCGCTATTGAGATCCAACTGCTCTGATTCACAGCTTATGAAAAATCTTTACCAATTAAACAAAGCAGGCCCTGACCAATATTTCCATAAGACTATAGAAGAGATTATCGAATTGGGAAATTTGGAGACTATTTTCCAAACTCAAGAATGGGGTGAAGTTGAAGATACACATGATGTTGACAATGCAGATTGGCTAAGAAGCTTAACAAGTGCTGCTTTATTAAGCCACTAAGTATTTAGGTTATTAGACTCCTATTGTAAATATAACGATTATAAAAATGTCTTGCGCGGATAACGCTAAATTATATTTAAGGATGTGAATAATTCAAAACATAAGAAAACTGATCAGGATATTCAAATCATATAATTTAAATCTTTCAGCTTGTTTTATTATATCATCGACCCAAGAAATAAGCTTCATTCGTATTGTTTAATTATAAAGTCTTATTTATTAATTAGTTGACTTATTTGCAAAACGCGTGAATACAACCATCGACATTGATGCATTAAAATGAAAACAAATATTAATGTCGAAGAAGACAGGTCATCTTCAGTGGGAAAAACACCGAGAAGAGTGAAGGTGTACCTTTTGAATGGTGAAGATTGGCTAGACAATGGTACAGGTTATTGTATTGGCGAAATTGAACCAGAGACTCATATACCGTATTTTATTGTGAGAAATGAGTTAGACGCCAACGACGTAATATTGAAGTCATCTCTAGAAGGAACTATTCAATATCAGAGACAACAGGAGACGTTAATTGTATGGACAGATTTGACTGGAAAGGACTTGGCTTTATCATTTCAAGAAACCGAAGGATGTGCAGACTTATGTGAATTCATTATAAAGGTACAACAAGAAAACTTTAGCCCAGACATATCATTATATTACGTGATACCTAATTTGACTGAAGGAGATGATATAACTGAGCTAATAACTGGCCCAGTAACCTATCCAGATAATCCTACTGAGTCTAATCTTGAAAGCATTTTGGAAATAATAAATCAAGGATCCAATTCACAGTTCACAAGGACCAGCATACTGAATTACATCACTGAAAATAAATTCTTGCTCAAATTAGTAAATATCTTTAATAGGGCCGAGAAGCAAGAAGAGTTATCAAATTTGCATACATTGACTGAAATAATCAAAACTTTAATTTTATATAACGAAACTCTGTTAATTGAAGATTTTTTATCAACAGAAGAAAAAATACTAGGATTGATAGGAATTTTAGAATATGATCCCGACTATCCGACATTAAAAGCTTACCATAGAGAGTTTTTGAAGTCGAAATCTTTCAGAACAGTTATTCCAATAGAAAATATTGAAATATTCAAAAAAGATTTTCATCTCAATTTTTTAAAAGATGTTGTGCTTGCAAGATTTCTTGACGATCAAACTTTCAATTTGATATCATCTTTAATTTACATTAATCAAGTTGAAATCATAAATTATTTAAAGGATCCAGTTGTTTTAGATGAGCTATTCAAATTGTACGAAAAATACAACGTTGAACTGAAAAGAGATGGAGTGAAAATGCTACATCAGTATGTCTTAATTGCTAAATCGCTACAATCATATCAGAAACTGGAGTTTTTTTCGATTTTGGTGAAAAAAGGCTTATTAAAGATGATACGGTTTGCATTAAATGACCTGGAAAGTAACATCAGAGTTTTGGGGACTGAACTTATTGTAATTATTATTGAGCAGGATGTTTCATTAGTACATTCTATCCATGATGATGAAATTGATATCCTGGACCCTCCTTTCAATCCAGATATTGATAAGGACGAAACTTTAATTGAAGCAAAGAACTTAAAATTAAGGTTATCAGATGATATGACCCTAATACAAATTTTGATAAAACTTTTACTTAATGACAAAAATGCCGGACTAAAAATACAAGCTTTTGAAGCCTTACGAATATTACTAGACGTTAATATTGCATCAAATGCAGTCAGCTTGTATCAGAATGATTCTGACTTAAGGGACACAAAGAATGGGCTAAATTCATTTGATGTAGAAGAACTAAGTGATATCAACACCCAAAATTATTTCAAAGCCTTTTATGAGCAGGTTGCGCCAAGCTTATTTGGTAATATTATATTATTGGCAGAGTCAGAAACTCCAGAAATAATACTGAAAATAAAAAGTGACGAGTTGCTTTATCAACAATTGTGTGAATTGGTATCTTTTTGTTCTAAAGAGCACGAAGCTCATGTGTCAAGACCATTTTTCCTTGAAAATAATGTGCTATTGGGAATTGGCCGTTTGTTAATTATTGATTGCAAAATATGTTTGAAGATTAGCGCTCTTAGGTGTTTGAAACATATCATGTTGCTAAATGATACCTTCTATTGTCGTTACATTATTAATAATGATATTTTATCCTACTTTTTTATATTCTTTAATTCCATCGTTGAAGAGGACAACTTGGCAAATTCAGCTTGTTTGGACTTTTTAGAGATTATTTTAAAGAGTTGCGACTCAAGCACTTCCAACAAATCGCAAAATTTCAAATTATTGGCACAGTATATCTACAATAACTACAAAGATTTCTGTGAGAACAATATTAACTATGTTAGCACCGGAAAAGCATTAATAAACCTAGTAGAACTTGGTCGATTGAATGGTCATTCAAGTAGTACAACCAAGAATGATACTAGTTTCGATTCTGAAGATGGTTTTATCGGGAGGCATAATACATCTACTCCTCCTTTCGAGGATGAAATGACAGGTTCCGTTACTAAAGTAGAAATTGTCAAAACCCCCAAGCCCTCAAATTTGTTTGAGCACATAGAAAAAGATTTATCTATAGCTACAAGTGAAAAGAGACATAGAGAGGAGGAGGATGTATATGGTTTTAAGAAAAAATATGAAGATGTATCTTTGCAGACTGATAAGAAAAAGTTAACGACCAGTTTAAAAAACAAATTTTCTAACGCAGGTAAGAAGATAGCTTTGAGCTTGCGACCCATCAATTCAAATAGTTCGAATGGTGTCAATAACAATAGTAATGATGAGTTCTGAGCTATTAATTTAATAGAATATGTGTATTTTAATACAGTTTCGCAGTTATTTCCCTCGGTTATTAAATTTCAATTTGCGGAGTATATAAATCTTATCAAATCCATGTCTGGGAAGCAATTTGATAAACATTCCATAGGTATGAATCTTGATCAATCATACATTAATAATTGCAGTTGGAAAACAGACTTGTTTAAGGACAAGGTTGTATTTGTAACAGGCGGTGCTGGAACAATTTGTAAAATTCAAACTGCGGCTCTTGTCTTGCTTGGAGCAAATGCTTCTATAATAGGAAGACATCAAAAAAAAACAGATGAAGCAGCCCACGACCTTCAGAAGTTAAGAAAAGGAGCAAAGATTCTATCTTGTCCTAATATCGATGTTAGAAATGTTAATTCAATTGCTCAAGCAGTGGAAAAAACAATCCAAGAGCTAGGCAAAATAGACTTCGTAATTGCTGGAGCTGCTGGTAATTTTCTAAGTGATTTCAATCATTTGTCTTCTAATGCTTTTAGATCTGTTGTTACTATAGATCTTTTGGGATCCTTCAATACTGTCAAGGCTTGCTTCAATGAATTAAAGAAAAGTAGAGGTTCCATACTTTTTGTTAGTGCTACATTGCACTATTATGGTGTTCCTTTTCAGGTGCACGTTGGTGCTGCCAAAGCAGGGGTTGACGCATTATCTAACGCATTAGCTGTTGAGTTAGGACCTTTGGGAATACGGAGTAATTGTATAGCTCCAGGAGCAATCAAAGGTACTGAAGGTTTAAGTAGATTGGTTGAAGACATCGAAATTTTGACCAGAAGAGTTCCTTTGCAAAGACTTGGCACTACTGAAGATATTGCAGAGGCGACAGTCTATTTGTTTTCTCCCGCTGCAAGCTATGTTACAGGTACTATACATGTGGTAGATGGAGGTGCCTGGCATACGGGTACAAATAATACCGCATATCCAGTGTATCCCGTAGAGATTACAGAAATGAATCAAGAGCAAAGTCATAAATTATAGCATCGTTTTGTATGAACTAGTATTTTCTTTTTTAGTGAATAAGTTTCATGTCATAATATTGTAGGTGTGAATTACGTTGTGTCCAAAACATAGTCGTGCGGTACGCGTTTGGGGTGAAATTTCTAGACAATAATCCTTTATAAACAGAATGAAATGCAATTAGAAATACTTATCAAAGAATTATAAGAGTACTAATTTGAGAATGTCTATTGATCCAGAAACTCGTAGAAAATTGCTATCGTTACAAAAACAAGGCGAGAATAAAAACTGTTTTGATTGCTCTGCTCCAAATCCTCAATGGGCTTCTCCAAAGTTTGGTATTTTCATATGTCTTGAGTGTGCTGGTATTCACAGAGGTCTAGGTGTTCACATATCATTTGTTAGATCTATTACAATGGACCAGTTTAAAGCTGAAGAAACTCTCAGAATGGAAAATGGAGGTAACGAGAATTTAAAGAATTATTTTCTTGAAAATAAAGTTGGTTTAGATTTACCAGCGAACTTGAAATATGATAACTATGTTGCTGAAGACTACAAAGAAAAGTTAACATGTGAAATTGAAGGGAGAACTTTCGAACCAAAAGATCATTCTGGTGAAGTTCTTTTCCCAGAAAAGGCTGCTTCTACAAAATTTGCTAACAATGCTCAGCCTGAATCACTCGGATCACGTCGTGGCACACCTATTATACCCGATGATCAGAAGTTGAAGAATGAGTCTTATTTTGCTAATTTGGGTTCCAGAAATGAACAAAGACCAGATCATTTACCGCCATCGCAAGGAGGAAAATACAGTGGATTTGGAAATTCTGCAATTCCAAGTAACCAACAACAACAAGGTTCTTTCGCAAATTTTACTATTGATAAGTTCCAGAGTGATCCATTAGGTACTTTATCAAAAGGTTGGGGTTTGTTTTCTTCAACTGTTACTAAATCCGTCTCAGAAGTCCATGAGTCGGTCATAAAGCCAACTGTAAACCAATTACACGATGCTGATTTAGGTATGGAAGCTAAAAAAGCAATGGCACAATTTGGCCAAAAAATGCAAGAAACTGGAAAATATGGTCAAGAGACTTTTACTTCTTTTACCAATGATATTCATAACAACGGATTGAATAAGACATTCGACTCCAAATTTGGAAACCTATTCGAAGGTTTGAATATCAATAGCAATACAGAACCAGCCTTTGGTATAGGCAAGCCTAAGGAAAAGACCAAGTTACAAGGTATGAGTGGTGGGTTATCGGCTAAGAAGAATGATGATGATGACAAATGGGATGACTTTTAGATTATCAAAATTCATTTTCTCCTGATTTAAAGTTGAATTTTCCATTTAGAGATATACTAATACAAATTTCGATAATAGGTACAATATTATTAAGTTCTATAATAATTCTAATATTTCAAAATGGTAACTTGTAATGCCATGCTGTAGATATATTAAAGGCAAAGTATTAAATTACTTTGCGAGACTTCCTTTCGATAAATGAATCATATTCATCCTTAAAGGACTGGTAGCTATGGTAATATGTATCTTTTATGTAAAAACATTTCACTATCGGCCAAGATAATATCCAATCAACCAAACCTGCATCTCTTACAATGGAAATAGCTATGAAGTAAAACAATCCCATTGAGGCGCCACATATAATTCCAACCATAACTTGTTGAAAAGTATGATATAATAAATAAACTCTAGATGAAGCGACTGATACTGCCAGTATAGATAAAATCAAATATCCGAATACCTTTTCGATCTTCAGCAACGTAATAATTTTGTAACCAACAGTACAAAAAAAATAAGCAGCAAAAAACCCCATAAATTGGGAATGAGCTGATGGCATGCCATATGTTAAGCTGTATGAGCCAATACCAAAATCCTTGTGGAAGTCAGGACGTGGTTGCTTAAAAATATTCTTGATTACCTTATTCAAAACTTCATTTAACAAATGCCCACCAACGACTATAACAGGTTCGATTTCCCTCGTTATCAAGAACCAAGAAGTGTAGAAAACCATGATATAGATCGGAAGAAGCGAAAATTGAACCGCAATATGTGATAGAATATCCTTGGGATCGTAAAGGATATAAGTGTGATCAAAAGGGACCGGATCATACAAGCCTATAGTTCCAATAGAATTCATTGATATCGTAAGTTCTTAGCAGCAAAAAAAAAATCGGTATTTTACTAGAGTTTCAACTGACGGAATATTTTTTTTATGATTATAAATACTATGACTTGGTTAGCTAAGTTCAAACTATAGAAAATGGTTCTGCAACCCTCTCTATTTTCTAGTAATCGACTGGAATATCAGCTTCATATCTCAACCATTTTTTTAATTCAAAAGCGCGAGCAGCGCAAAAAACAATTGACGAATTTTACTCAAACTTCCTAAAATATCAGATTGTTGGACTGTTACAATATATAAAAAAATACAATACTAATCATTATCTAGAGGTAACTGTATATTAGAGTAAAAATTTAACTGTTATAAAGTTTTTAGAGAGATTAGAGATATAACACATGACTTGAGTAAAAATGACTAGAGATGAGATGAAATGATGAGATATATAGATGAATACTTCTTTTGAAAATAAATAGAGTAAAATTAAGAGAAAAAGATAATTTGTTATTAGAGACTTGTATAATATTGCCCGGCTAAAAACTGATTTGACTTTTTTGTTGATCTCTTGCCCATCTCGCAGTATCCTTAGTAGATTGTGCAAAGAGTTGATTCGATCTAGTTCTTTTAATAAAATCAGTTATCCAAACTTGCATGTAAGCTTGCTTGAATTCACCATTAGGAAACATTGTTGCAATATCACCTATAAGTCCAGTGGCTGATCTTGCGACAGAATCTGTCGAGGACATATTGATGTCACTTGCAACTTTTTGAAGAAATTGGAAAATCTCACCAACATATGGGTAAACAATTTGTGGGCAATCGTGTAAGCCGCCAACAATACCAACATAGCAATCTAGAACTGACTCCTTGAGGTTTAAAACATAATCGATGGTTTCCATAGATCCATCTTCAGGCTCAATCTTAGATGCTTGGACGCAGATTTGCATTACAAAATCAGTATATGGTTGAAAATTGCTTCCAATAGCTGTGGCAACATCACCAAAACAGGAAACAATAGCAGGTCTCAACTCTCTTCTTACTTCTGCATTATTTAAATTAGCACCTAAGATAGTCATCAAACCTTCCAAATAAGGTAAGATAGCGTTACCCAAAGAATGTGATAAATCGGCAACTAAGCCTACAGCAGAATTAGAAGTCGGAGATTCAGTATTTTGCAAAGCTTTAGTCAAGTAAGGTAAGAAAGCATCCATGTAGTTTATGAAACTTCCACCGATTGCTCCAGCAACTGCTGAAATAGCAATCAAAATATCTTCCTCTATTAATGAATTAACTTGCTGTGTCTCCAATAACTTTAAAAACATAGCCATCAAATTATCAGAAGCTTGAGCAACAGACCCACTCAATCTTCTTATAATATTAGTTAATAATGACAATATATTTGTCTGCAATTCCTCTAAGTTAAGCTTATCTTCATTAGATGCAATTTGCGATTGCATAGTGACAGTTGCCTCTAGCCTATTCAACACCTCAGTCGCAATATTTTGAACTATTGGTAAAGTGTCATCACCACCATATGTTACAAAAGTTGATAATGCCTCATAAGAAGAAGCTCTTGAGCTGAATTCATTGTCAGTCTTTCCTGATAACTGAATTAACACAGGAACAATTGTCGAATAATATGGAGACATGACAGTAGTCTGATTAGATGCGCCATCTGAACATAATTGCTCCAACAAATTCATTAAGGTCCAGCAGCAATTTGTAGCAACCTTTGGATGATCTTGAAGACCACTTAATAATGCTTCTAAAAGACTTGGTAGATGTTGATTTATATCAATTGCATCAATCACTAAATCTGCAATTCTTCCCAAACACCAGGCAACTGTTTCCTTAACCTGTAAAAATTCATCCTTAATTAACATTAAAATTGGTTGCAAAGCTTGCCCAATTAATGTTCTCAATTGATCCCTATCTGGTCCATCTAAAATAGAACCAAATGCCATCACAGCAGCTTCGCGAGATCTCCAATCATCGGATTTGCTAATATTTGCAGCAACAAATTGAAGGGTTGGCTCCACCACATAATTGGCCGTGTTCTGAGCAAACAACTGCAAACAGGCACCAGCAGCCATTGCAACAGACCAATCATCATCCTCTGGATCGTCATTTTGTCTAGTAAGAAGTGTCAATAAAGTTGGTAAAACGTCTTGAATTGCAACCAAAGCAAAATTATAACTGACAAGTTCTGGTTGAGCCTCAACCCCATATTCTTCTCTTTGTAAAGCAATTTCAAGTTCCTCTTCGCAAACAGTGGACCAAAATTCCACAGCCATACAAGAAACCCTTTCATCGGCACTCTGCATACCCGATACTGTTAGTCCATATAATGCCTTTTCCATATACAAAGACATAAAACGATAATAAAGCGACATGATTCTTGCTAAACAACCAAACGCACTAGCTTGTAGTTCGCTATCATCTGCTTGAGTGGCTTCGCAGACTACTTGCATAATGTAATTTCTTTCACCTTCTCTTTCAAAATTATACTTGATGAATTCCAAGGAATTGACCAACGCATTTAATGCAGTCAATCTAACAATTTTTGATGGTTCGTTGCTTTGAACACCTTGAACAATTGCAATCAAAATACCATTGGCTTGAGCCACTATTGCTGGATTGTTTGGATCTGCACTCTCGCAAATATAACCTATAGTCAATAAAGATGATTTCTTAACATTGACTTGCTTCTCTGTTTTAGTGTTTTCTATTATGATTGGAATTAATTCTGGCCATGCATTTCTAGGTAATTCAATATCCGCAATGGCAGCAACTAATTGGGCAGCTGAAGCTGCAACTCTTTCATCAACTGTCAATAACGCCCTTAATGCAGTTTCCTTTATCTTATTTTTGGCAGAATCTTCTAATTCAATCCAACGCTTGTGTTGCTCAGCTTTCGATTTTTGATCTTTAGATGTCAACTGATTCTTCAAACCAATTCCTGCTAACATACGGACTTCAGTCTTTGCTTCTTCATTAGCCAAAGCATCTATTAATAAGCTTATATACTCAACAAAATGAGTTTTAGCTGCTTCATTCAATTGCTCCTCTGCCTCATTTCTTTTGGCTGGATTAGGATTCAACAAAGCATTTTCTAATACTCGAAGAATATCCATATTGAACTGTGTTGTGAACTATCTTATCTTATACTAGTGAAACCACGCAAGCTTTTTAAAATTTTATAATAAAACCCAGTTAAATAATGGTTATTACAACAATTAAATAACAAATCCTAAAAAGTAGTAAAAAAGAATAACAATTACTCTGTAAGTAACCTTAAGATAGCAAAATTCAAATATTAACCAATTTATTTAAAAGGATCTAGATACCCTATCAATAAAAGAACTTAGAAAGTGCAATAGATTAAACGAAGATCCTTGCTCTAAACATACTTCAAGTTTGTTGGCGTTTAATTTTTTTTAGGCCGGCAAAAAGAACTGACGTGTACCATCGCAAATTTTCTTATCCTTAGTTCGTAACCTATAACTAACATAAAATTAAATAGTGAAAATTTTGTATTTGACGGCAACCTAAAAACTACTTGTTAAAATATATACGTGTCTATCTATTGCTGACTAACGATGGAATGCAAGTCAGTAATTGTTTCTTCTTTTCTAATAGTATCGTTAGTGACATCGTCAGCGCTGCTCAAAGTTTTCACATTCTCCTCATCAGAATGTTCTTCTTTTTTGATCGATTGCTTTCTTAACTTTTCTGCTTCCAAACGCTTTAACAATGCTCTTTCCTTGGCCTTCAACTCTGCTGCCTTTTGTTCCAACAATGTTGCTCTGTTTGCCAATTCTTTAGCACTAGACATTTCCATTTCTTCCAATTTTTGTTGTCTCTCGAGAATACGTTCATGTCTTATCACATATGGAACTGTCTCAGAAATTTGTCTCAATTGGTTACGTTGAGGTGCAATTGAAAGTCTCTTGAATGCTGCATTATTGCTATCTAAATTTCTGGGCTTAGGGTGACTATCCAATGAAATAGTAGAATTAGATGAGACAAAAGACGCATTGTCTTTTAGCTTAGGAGATGGCATTTCAATAGATTCTGTTTCACTTAATAACATGGAGCTAGGCTTTTTAGATGAGTTAAAAGATTTAAGAGATATGGTATCATCAGTATTATTGAATGGATTTGAGGAAGCCAATTCTGCCAAATTAGACAAAGAGGGTACTTGATTATCTTTGAATCTTGATTCATCTTGATGTTCAACTGTTTCGTGAAATTCACTATCTTCTCCGTCATCGTCAGCCCGTCCACCAGTAACCTTAGTAAGCCGTTCTGTTCTGTACGTCTCATATAAAAAATCATGAGTCAAATCTTTCAAATCTTGTAAATGAGTACCTAAAAGAACTGATTTTAAAATAGCAAAATCACAATATTTTGGATTATTTATGTCTAAAACACCCCATGGGTATTGTCTCCCTCTAATAATGCTTTTATGTCCTGTCTTCAGATCTTTCACTTCTATTTCATCCTCAGATGCTATTATTGCGAACGGTTGCAATCTAGATAGAAATTTGCATTCCTCAATTAAATCATAATCTTCATCTTCGTCATATTCATTTAAATAATTATCGAATTGGAAAATTGGTACATTGAACTTCTCTATATCAATTCTAATTTGTTCCTTGAAATGCTTCAATTCATTTTCTGTGAATGAGTCCGCTCTGCCAATTACTGGGATAATATTGACAAACTTTGACAATCTCTTCATGCAAGTGATATCGATTTCCCTTAATCCATGTCCTGTTGGAGTTATAAAATAAAGTAATAAGTGAACTCTAGTATCAACAAATCTTGGGTTTCTTTTAATTCTGGTTTCCTCTGCTAATACTAAATCAAATTGTTGTTTCAAAAAATTTTCTATTTCAACGAAACATAAATCGTTGTTTAAATTTTCTCCAAACCCAGGTGAGTCGATAACAGTTAGTGAGAGTTTCAGATTATCACTGTCAATCATTTCGACCTTAGTTTCTGTTAACGCAATACCTGGTTCTTCATTTGCAGTTGATGGATTGAAATCGTTTCTTGTCAAGATTGAAGTACTAGGTAATGCTACCGACTTCGAAGAAGTAAACGTCAAAGTTTTCGTATCTCCGATAGATTTTGAATTTTTTTCGAATCGATGGCCTAATACTGGTTTACTCAATAAACTGTTAATGAATGTTGTTTTACCAGTGCCCAGTTCACCGACGACCATGAAAGTAAACTTAACTCCTTTTTTTGCATCTTTCCTATAATTTATCATGGGCGAGTTATTAAAAGATGAAGGCGAATCGAATTTGAGCAGTTGATCCATTATGCTTTTTATTCCTGTAGATTGTATTTGATTATAGTTCTGTTAAACGTGTTACATATTCATATTTTGTTGATGTTCTTTCAGGCGAAGTTTTTGTGTAATATTTGCATGATTTACGCGTAGACACAGTGTTCTGGTACAGAAGTTAAAGCATTTCATGAAGAATTGGCAGATTGTATAATTGCTACATTTATTGTTTTCAATACTTAAGTTACAAAACTCAAAATCTCATATTTTGCTAGCTTAAATCACCTACAAAATTTACTAGTCTGATGTTTCATTCAAATCTAAAGGTGTTATCTTCCAAGGCTGCTGCTGCTCTAGATCAAGAACTAATGTCATTTGGAGCATTTTCATTAGATCAGCTTATGGAATTGGCAGGACTCTCTGTAGCCCAGGTTATTCATAAACAATTTCCACCACCTCCTTCACATCAAAAACCAAAAGTTCTATTTTTGATAGGACCCGGCAATAATGGGGGAGACGGATTGGTTGCTGCAAGACATCTTAAATTATGGGGAGAATATGACCCTGTGTTATATTATCCAAAAAAATCAACCAAGATTCCTATCTATCAGAACCTACTAAAGCAATTAAGAGATCTAGAGGTTGAAGAGATTGAATCTGTTGAAGAAGCTAAAATTGTAGCAACTTTATCTGATTCTGAAACTGGAGCTGCACTTATTGTGGATGCATTATTCGGATTCTCCTTCAAGCCCCCAATTCGTCCTCCATACGATGAATTGCTTACATATATTGCATCAAATCATTCTATAATCGCTCCAATAGTATCAGTTGACATTCCATCTGGATGGGATGTCGATCAGGGCCCAATCTCAACTAACATCGATCCCGCTGTTCTCATCAGTTTGACAGCTCCAAAGCCTTGTGCAAAATTATTTGATGGGAAGGATAAAATTCATTATTTGGGAGGTAGATTCATCAATAACCGAATTGCTAAAAAATACGATATTGAAGATTTAATTAGTTTATACAAAACTAATGACTTAATCGTAAAATTATAAGTATGGAAATAATTCTATCAGTTTTGATACTGTTTAGTGTGAAAAATAATGCTCATGATTTACGTAAATTTAATTTCAAATTATATGTAGATTGAATTATTTCAACCTTGGAATTTGTAAATTCATTCAGTTTACAAAATTACTTTAATTACTTATACATATATAAATGAAAATCTAGTTACTTTTATGCTGCTTTATGACTTGCTATTATGGAACCTAGAATAATTGTAGTTGTCTGGATTATCTAAACAATAACTAAATGGCCTTTGTCTAACATAAGCTTTCATTTCGCCTTTAGAATTATCCAAATTTGTTAATACTGGTCTAGTCTTTGATACTATTGGCATTTCAGGTTTCTTGTAAGTTCTATATTTATTTAAATTTAGCAATGGGAATTCAAGCAGTGGCTTTTGATTCAAATCTAATAGTTGAACTGGAGAGTCGCTATTTGCTGACCCAATAGAATTTCTGTCTTGGGTTTTCTCTGAACAAGAGTCAAATAAACTATCAATGAAACTAAGTTCGTCATAAACAGAGCTTGATTCCGACCTTGTGTCAGTATTAGTTTCCAATTCTCCTGGTAATTGTTGGCTTGATGTCAAGCTCGAAGTATATATACTTAAGTTATCGATGTTTGGCACTTCAAAATCACTAATGCTATCTGTGTCAATATTGTTCTGAAGCACTTTTCTTCTGTAGGGGTCCAGAATTGCAATTTTGAGTATATCAACGTCATTACTCAAACTCTCGCAAACCATGGGTATTGTTGAAATCCTTTCCAGTTCCTCTTCTCCTTCTTCTCTTTCGTCTTCCTCTTCCGCTATCGGTAAAATGTGCTTTTTTCTTATTATCCTGGGTACTTTTTCTGTATTAAACATCGAAACAGCTCTGCCTTTAGATTTATAAGTTGAACTTTCAAATGAGTTTAGTGTTTTTGCATCAAAATCAAAATGCAGAATCTCAGGCATACTGACAACTCTTCTGGAATCGCTCTTTTTCTTATTGTAAAACATCCTTATTTTACCTGTTTTGCTTATTATTGGGAGCCTTTCAGGTAAATCAGCTAAAGTGTAGGAGCCTGGCTTAAAGGAATTAATAGCATAGGATAGATCATGATGACTAGCCGAAATAGGTTCAGGAATTTCCAAAATATTCAGTTGCTGCTTATTATTAGGACTGTTCTTCATCTCTCGAAACATTAACCGTGTTGAGAAAACTGTACTTTCATTAAAGGGTAATGTTAATGCTATATAAAGTCTTTTTATTGAACTTGCTGAAAAGGCATGGCTGGCTTCAAAGATTTTTTGAGTAATCTTTTTCGCACCCTTGCAAAAACAATATGCGTTATTAACATAATCTATCGATTTCGTTGAAAACCAGACATTGAAAATAGAAAGATGCATAACGCATCTTGAATGTCCTTTTGAAATCTTTAAAAACGAGAAGGAATTTAAATCTCCATCAATATAAAAATGGAAAACCGCGATTCTCTTGTGATTAGGGAAAAGCTTTGGAATGGATCTATTAACATACGAATTCTATTAAACGTAAGCAATGACAAGGAAAAAGAATTTTTATTAGTAATTTACAGAAATTCTTACTTCTCGATTCATTTTCCCGCAATGGTGGCATACTTTCAAGCCTTTGTGCCTAAAATACTGTCTACAGCTGTCTGGTTAGAATATGAAAACGTGCCCATAAAATGGAATATACCAGTAGGTCTATTATATGATCATCTACATTTATCCTCAACATTAACCAAAAGAGAAAGTGTTATATGGACTTTAAGCTTGAAATACGGTGAATATCCTTCGGAGTATATAATTCCGTTTGTCTATAAGAATCAAGACTTGACTATTAACTATATTAAATCATTCCAGGAAACTTTGCTCAATCAATTGAAACAATCTTGCTTCGTTTTGAATGGTAATTCTAAAGCAATTATGACATTAAGTGAAAAAGATACCAATAATTTAATAGATTCGATAAAGTGCCATGATTTGAAAGAGTTTGTCTCCATAGAAAGAAAGATATTGCCATATAAATTTCAAAGAATCCCAGTGAAAATATACATACCAGGATCTTCAAATACGATACAAGCTCCAATTAGTCCTATAGAAAACCAAAATGTGGTTTATCTTAACAATGTGCTTCAAAAATATTTGCCAAATCTATTTGGTGACAAAAAAGTGGCACTGATATACATGCATGGAATCAATGCAGATTTTTTATTGGAGCAAGACCAGATAAGTTTAATTGATATATGGCAAATATTTAAACATTTGGATAACTTTTTATATATTGTGGTAATAGTAAATAATTAATTTATTTATGCTCGGAACACAGCTTGTAACCAATTACGGTACATCTTCAACTGCTTTTTTCTATTAACTAGCAATCTTCTATCAGTTGCAATCTTTTCATCTTTAAATGGCCCATTTCTACAGAATATTTCCCTCAACTCCTCTTCGGTGAAAAAGTAAACTCTTGTGCCATCTCCTCTGATGTAGAAATTATCTTGTAAAAGTCTACCTTTCTTGAATCTAACTTGAGCTAAGTCATATCTCCCATAATCACGGAACAAAATCTCACCACCTGGTTTCAATACTTTTGATAAATTATTTACTGCATGTCTCCATTGATCTGGGTGCAAAGCAGAAAAAACAAATACCATTATAACAATGTCCACAGAATTTGGGGCGAGGTCCTCAGGGATAACACCATCTTCATTCGCTAGATCCCATACTGAGGAGTACGCGATTCCCTTTTCGTTATTCTTAATAAAGTTTTCATTAGAACGAACTAAATCCACTGCAACTTTCAGATAATCACAGGCAACTATTTTAAGGTTTGGATTTTGATTCTGATTCAAAATTGGAAAAAAGGTATTTCCAGCACCACATCCTATCTCCAAGATTGTTTTTGGCTGTTGAAACTCCTCTGCAGTCACTTTGTACAATGAAGGGAATTCTATTTGTAACCATTTCCTATCTTTGAAAAAGTTTTCTTTATTGTTTTTGTAGAAGATGTCCCAGTATTTAGCAGGATTGGCATTATACAACTTTTTATCGAAATCTTTCACAGGATTTTCATACTGTTTGGAAATAAGTTCCTTTGCTTGCTCTATTTGATCTTCTCCCCATTCAGCATGGTCCCAAGCGTTATGGCTGAAAACGTCATTGTCGTTTTCCAAAACCCGCTGCCCAAAAGTGAAAGGTGAATCTTTCCCTATTCTGGTATCAAGACTAGGTTTTGTTTCATGGACCTGTTCATCACCTTCAATACTTTCGATTGTCATGACTACTAAATTTATACTACTACTTCATCTCATCTGGTAAATAATCGATAAAAAAAACTTACGTCTTCATGTTATATGCACGCACATTTTATTTACATTATAAATCTCGTATACTCTAACTTATTGAAATATATATTAATGTGATATAGTACTTTACATTCAATCTCAGTTACATAAATCATTAATAAAGATATCCTGTAGTTAAACAATTTCATGATCGATTTCTATTTATTCATATAATGAATCTCACCATCCATATCTTGCAATCTTGCAGCGGCTTGTTCACTTGTTAAATCTCTTTGAGCTTCACCTAACATTTCAAATCCAACACAGAATTTCTTAACTGTAGCTGATCTCAACAATGGAGGATAGAAGTGCATATGAAACCAAGAATTTTCTTTTTCCTCTTCACTGCAATCTAAAGGTGCTTGATGTATTCCCATAGAATAAGGAAAGAAAGTATTGAACAAATTGTCATACTTAGTCGTTAATTTTTTTAAAATAGATGCAAGGTCTACCTTGTGTTTGTCATTGAAATCTTGAGTAGACCTCAAATGTTCTTTCGAAACCACTAAAGTTTCAAATGGCCACAATGCCCAATATGGAACAACAACGATGAAGGAATCGTTTTCTAAAACAATTCTTTCCTTCTCTTGCAATTCCAATTTAACATAATCACCTAACAAATGGGAATTGTGCTTTTTTTGATAGTTCGCCATGTTAATTAATTCATGGTCAACTTCTGTAGGTACAACGTCCAAACACCAAGCTTGTCCATGAGGGTGGGGATTCGAACAGCCCATAGCAAAACCTTTATTTTCAAATATTTGCAAATATTTGTAAGGGGCAGTTTTCGCTAATACATCATTTTGTAAGTTATTGTATAAATCTTGCCAAGCATCAACTACGTTGCCAATCTCTTTAACACTCATTAATGGTAATGTTAAATTATGATTAGGACTAAAGCAAAAAACGAAACACTTGCCTTTAACTCCCAGGGTTTTGAGAAGTCTTCCTTTTAAACTATCTTCACTTGTTTCTTCTTCAACATAGTCTGGTTGGTCTAATCTAATCGCAGGATAGTCATTGAGGAAAAGAAACGTCGTTTCATATTTAGGATTTGAATCACCTGTAGCACGAATGTTACCTGGACACAAGTAGCATTTAGGGTCAAATGTGGGTAAGTTTTGCTTCTTTATTTCTTCCCTTGCACCCTGCCATGGTCTCTTAGCTCTGTGAGGAGAGCATAACACATATGTATTTGCTAAGGGATTATATCTTCTATGTGAGTGATTAGTAAAGTCAAACTGCTGAGTCATCTTGTAAAAGGTAGGGCTATCTGCAGCGGTAATAGGGTTTAGTAAATGTTCCATCTTCAGCAGAGATTGGATTAAAGTAGCTCTTTTTATACTTTCGACGATTCGTTTTTATCATCAACAATTTAGGCCCTAAACTGCAACGTTACATTCTTATTGAACTTTTGAAGAAAGCTCACGTGGTGCTCCACCATATATTTTTCAAATTTCTTTTTTATGGAGGAACATTACATGAACTGACTAAGGAATAATAGATTTTCCGTCATGGTTATTGAATGTAACGTTACATTGTGAATTTATGTGGGGAGCTCAAGAAACGCATCCACTGGTATAAATTACCAACTAATGAACAAAAACCGTCACAATAACATATATTATAGAAATCATCTGCTAAATGAATATAGAATACGATAATTACATTATTGTTACTGGAGGTGCTGGGTTTATTGGCTCACATTTCTTAGATTATTTTGTAGCTCGCTACCCAAATCATTACTTTATTTGTATTGATAAATTGAGCTATGTGAGCAACGAAAGTACCAAATTTTTAAAGAACGTTCTACAAAAGCCAAACTTCAGGTTTATTAAACAAGATCTTGCAAGTGGCTGTAACTTTTTGTATAATTTAATTATTTCTGATTGTGCAAATTGTAGAAATGTGAGAATAATAAACTTCGCTGCTGAATCTTGTGTTGATAGATCTTTCAAAGATCCCATATATTTTACAACAAATAACATTTTAAGTACACAAAATCTATTGGAATGTGTAAGACTGCTAATTGACAAATGTCCGAATTTAAATTTGAGCTTCTTTCATATATCTACTGATGAGGTGTATGGAGAACAAACATCTACATCTGTGGATGAATCTGCTGCATTAAATCCTACCAATCCTTACGCAGCTACCAAGGCATCATTGGATTTGATAATCAAAGCTTATCAGTACTCCTACGGTATACCAGTCACAATAATTCGCTCAAATAATGTATACGGTTTAAGACAGTATCCCGAAAAGATAATTCCCGTAACTTTGTTTTCTTTATTTAACAAGAAGGCTATACCTATACACGGAAAAGGAAACAACAAAAGGAACTACTTACATGTACTTGACTTCATAAAAGCTATTGAACTTATTATGGATTCACCAGAAGCGACTGGAGAAGTATACAATATTGGTACTCAGGAAGAAATTGATAACTTATCGTTGGTTGCTCTTATTTGCAAACTTTATTTTGAAAGTGAAGACGTGGAATTGAAAAATCATGTAGATTTTATCAAAGATCGACAATATAATGATTCTCGTTATTTTCTAAACTTTTCTAAAATACATAAATTAGGATGGAGACCAGAAATTCGATTAAAGACAGGAATCAAAGATTTGATTAAAGACTATGAAAAATTTTTACAAACTGAAGAATACTTATGCTGAAATAATAATTAAATTTTTATGCTATATGGCTAATTGATTTATTTTCATATCGAATAATGAACTTTTGATCGGCATGTCCAAAGAATAGAATGGATCCTTCATAACATAATCAGAATATAATATATAAAGCTGCTTAAATATATCACTTGCAAGCATAAGCTGCTCATTTAATACTCCACGGCTTAAATTCTTCTCTGTTATAGGTTGTAGATTGTGAACTATTGTATTTGGAGAAGTTACAACAACAAATTTTATACCTGATAAAGTTTGGAAGATGTACAAATTGAATAAGTCTGTCTCAACACTTTGAAGTCCTGAAGCATTAGTATTTGGATTCTGAACTTTTCCAGTCGAAAGTAGATTATAATTTGCATTAGTTGGACTCGTATCAACCTCAATATACTTGCTCGTAGTTGGAGTAAGCTTCGATGCAATGGCATGAACACCATGCAAAGTACCCGCTAAAATTAAATAGTCATTAGCTGATAATTTATTAAGGCCCGGATTAGTATCTTTTTGATATATTAAACCACCTGCCTTGTTTAATATATAAATTGCGTATACTTTCATGTTGAGGAACACAATATTCAAACTTTCACTCGATATTAAATGAAATCGTAATTTTCTACTAAAGGTCGTGCGAAATATTTAATAATTCTTGATAAAGAAAAAATAAAGCTTCCCCACCAGGAGTCGAACCTGGAATCTTCTGGTTCCAACCGAGAAGTGGTTACGAAATCGTAGCCAGACGCCTTGACCATTGGGCCATGAGGAACGAAGCTTAGTTACAGAATATAGTTACAAAACATATATAATAACATTTTTGAATTAGCCTCTAATTATCATAAGTTTCCGGTATCACTTTTTTTTGATATTTATAATGTTCGTGTATTTATTTATTATTTATCTAAAAAAAAAAATATTTTTTAAGAGTACATTTTAAAGATGTTAAACAATAGTATATTTAATTTTTGAACCATAAACATCACCTTTACTAAGAATCACTTGAGATTCCCATTTTTTAAAAGAGACAGCATCGACAAATCTTCCAGGTTCGATGCAAAATCCACACCTGCTAGAACAGCCCTTCGTATTTACGTAATCACCAGTGTAGAATTGAAATGAGGGTTCTGTTGTTGAGAAAACAATTTTGAACTTTTCAAATGAAGCTTCAAAAATATCACGTAAAGAATTCGATCTAGTATCAATTTTAAAATCATGCTCATCAACTATAAAACAATAATCAAAGATGTCATTTTTGGTCAATTCAAAAGGTTTTGTCAAATCTTTAGGATATTCCACTACTGAACCAGTAGGCAACAAAGATTTGGAATCAACTTCCAACATTTTATTGGTACAAGATTTCACCTTTATTCCATCTATCCTCGAGTTATCTGAAACATTAAAGTAGGAATGATTAGTCAAGTTCACTACGGTGGCTTCTTCTTTTGAATCCTCGTCTAATTTAGCTTCGTATTCTATTTCAATGGAGATGCCATCAACGGTATATCTAATAATAGTCTCTAAATCACCTGGGAAGCCATCATTTCCATCACTATCAAGTAAAACAAATTCTAAAGTAGTTGCATTCTCGGTTTTTCTAATAATTGGTCCTAAAAAGTTATTTTTATCAAAGCCATTATTTCCAGAATGTAAAGTGTTAAAGCCATTTTCATTTTTCGTTGTATAGTAGTCTTTTCCGTTTATTTGAAATTGACCATTTGAAATTCTATTTGCATATCTACCCACAGAAGTACCGAAAAAGGGATTTGATTCAAGTTTATAATCATCACCATTTTCATATTTTCCAACAATCGATTTTCCATCGTAACAAATATCTTGTATTAGAGCGCCACGATTGGCAAAAGAGACCGATAATTTTCCGTTTTTAATTATATGTAATCTATTGGAATAACCATCTGATCCGAATATTTTCCATTGATAGTCCTCAACATTGTATCCATGGGGATTTTCGGTTGTCCATTTCCATAAATCCCTGCATGCGTCTTCAATGCTAAGATGTGCTTCCCACTTTAATTCTGTGTTGGCCCTAGTTGGATTGGCAGTTAAATTAACAACGTCTCCTTCTCTTCTTCCGACTACCTCATAAGGTAAATCTCTTCCAACAGCTTTACAAAAAGCATTATAGACGTCGAATACTGTCGATCCTTTGCCGGTACCTAAATTCCATTCCCTAAACAAACCTTCATCGTCTTGCAAAGTATTTAAGTAATTCAAAGCAGCGATGTGGCCCTTTGCCAAATCTACAACATGAATATAGTCTCTTATAGGAGTGCCATCATGACTTTTGTAATCATTTCCAAAAACAGACAATTTTTCTCTTCTTCCAATTGCCACTTGCGCAAGATATGGCAATAGGTTATTTGGAATGCCTAATGGGTCCTCTCCGATTAAACCTGAGGGATGAGCTCCTATAGGATTAAAATATCTTAAAATAGCAGATCTTAAGTTTTTATCACTGTTATAGATGTCTTTTAAAATATTCTCAATTACATATTTTGTTTTCCCATAAGGATTGGTTGGATCGTTTGGGCAATGCTCTGGAATTGGTATCATATTCTCAAATCTGGTTGCGTCACCATAAACCGTTGCAGAAGAACTAAAAACAATAGTATTGCAATCATATTCCTTCATGACTTTCAAGAGATTAATTGTTCCCCCAACATTGTTCTGATAGTAATCAAGTGGAATTTTTGTTGATTCACCTACAGCCTTTAAAGAAGCAAAATGGATAACCCCTTTAATTTTATTTTCTGCAAATATTTTTGACAATCCTTTATAATCTTGAATATCAACGTTATAGAACTTAATTTTATTTCTCACGATAAATTCAACTCTCGAGATAGCATCATAGCTTGAATTGACCAAGTTGTCAACGATAATGACCTTGTATCCATGATTAATTAACTCAACCACGGTGTGGGATCCTATATAACCTGCACCTCCTGTAACTAAAATGTATTCAGACTTATTCATTTTCAAATTTTGATGACAATACTAGTTATAATACTTCTTTCTCATGATACTGAAAGTATGCATTTACACATATATTTATACATGCCTTCAGATGTGAATCGATCACGAGAGTGTATTAGTGTGATGTAACGTTGCATCGTGCTTGTCGCGAGCTCCGCTAACATAGAATAGGAGATCATCTCTTTCAAATGGAATGGGAGAATAGGGACTTGACATAGCTTACCATTAAGAGTATTGATCTTTGATGCAGATAAGTGCTATGATAAACGATTTTTTGTATGAAAAACTTAAAATTAAATGGCTTGGACACAATTTCTCCAGCATAGTGATAATGCTGGATAAATTTCCCCAGTTTAGAACTGCATGGGGAATTTTCAAGAAGGTTCATCTAAAATGTAACGTTACATTTAGAAGCTGGTGATGGTTCGAGAGCGTGAATGTTCAATATACTATAAATACAGAATATCAGACATAGATTTGAAAAAAATTAAATTAACGACAAATATAACAATGTCTAGTTTGGTTCCAACGTTTCCTGACTTATCTTTTTATTCAAGTCCTGAATCTAATGAAGCAAGATACAAAAATTTAGTCTCTACATTCAAGAGCCTTTTTAATGAAAATCCAGATTTTTTCAGCAGATCTCCAGGAAGAGTCAATTTGATAGGTGATCATATTGATTATAGCTATTTTTCAGTTTTACCGATGGCTATTGATGTGGATGTAGTAGCAGCAGTTAAAAGTTCTGAAGATGACAAGATTATTTTAACCAATACAGATACTAAGTTTACGACCGAAACATTCAGCTTGCCAACCGACGGTCTGATAATTGAAATTGACCAAAGCAAGCATTCATGGGGCAGCTATTTCAGATGTGGTCTTATCGTTGCTCATAAATACATTATTGAAAATTATCCTGATGTAGTTGATAATGGAAAGAAACCCTTGAAGGGACTAAAGTTAACATTCGATGGTACTGTTCCAACTGGTGGTGGATTATCTTCATCAGCAGCATTTTGTGTGGCTTCAACGTTGGCAATATTGAGGGCTAATGGAGTTAAGCAGATTTCTAAGGAAGATCTTACAAGAATTACAGTAGTTTCAGAACATTACGTTGGTGTTAATACTGGTGGAATGGATCAATGTGCCTCCGTTTACGGAGAGCGTTCCAAAGCGTTATTGATTCAATTCAAGCCAAAGTTAACTGGTATTCCTTTTAAATTCCCAGTGATAAAGCCAAATGATATGGTCTTTCTTATTTCAAATAGTTTATTTGAAGCGAACAAGCATGAAACAGCACCAACTAACTATAACCTAAGAGTAGTAGAAGTTGCTCTTGCTTCTGAAGTTTTGGCTCAAAAATTTGGCTTAAAATTAGTTCAAGATTCTAATTTGACTACTGGGACCCTTAGAGGCTTCATGGATATGTATTTCACAAAGTACTTAAATGAGCCAGAATGGGATGGTAACGATATTTATGTAGGAATTGAGCGCTTATCAAGATTAGTAACCTTGATTGAAAAGGTATTTACTGATGAAGAAAAAGTAGGTTTTACAACAGAGCAAGCCGCAAATTGCTTGAATTTAACTATGGAACAGTTCAAAGAAAAATACTTAAGTCAATTTCCCGTTAAATATGACTTATTAAAGTTATACCAAAGATCCAAGCACGTCTTTTCAGATTCCATGAGAGTGTTACATACATTGAAGTTGGCAAAGGAATTCAATGGTAATTCTGATGAGTTCTTGCACGGCTTAGGAGACTTGATGAATGACTCTCAAGTATCATGTAATCTTTATAATAACTCTTCTAACAGTCAACTAGAAAGTATCTGCAGTATTGCAAGAAAAAATGGCTCCTATGGATCTAGGGTTACTGGCGCTGGTTGGGGAGGGTCTGTTGTTCATTTGACAACTGTTGATAAATTAGATGGTTTAATTACAGCCTTAAAGACCGAGTACTATGAGAAAGAGATTCCAGGTATTACTGAGAGAGAACTCGGCGAGGCAATTGTTGTTAGCAAGCCAGCAACTGGTAGTTGCATAGTTATGTCTAGTTTTTTGTAAACAGTATTTGTATAGTGTAATATTAGACTCTCAGAATTATATTTTGTGTCACACTAAAACATAAACCCAATTTTTTGGTGAGCTGATTTTGCATCACACCACTTATTTGCTCAGAAGACTTCTTAACATGTGCAATAATATCATGTTATCATAGTATTCATTTGTATTAAAGGAAATGATGTAACCAACCTTTCATTCTTTAAAGCTATCGTATAGCTCCTATTTCACATAAATGACGCTAGATATCCTACCATTGTTAGATAATTCTCCAGCAACTATGAGACCTATCTCTATGAACAATTCCCAAATGTTGCTAGATGGATTCATAATAAATAGTAATATAAGGCTTATAAGAAAAATTGGGGCAGGAACCTATGGTTTAATTTATCTAGTTGAGGATTTAGTACAACGCAGACAGTACGCTGCTAAAATGCTATTAAAAGAACCCCTCATGTGTCAAGGCTGTTCTGGTGATACAAAAAATAGAAAAAGTTATATTCAAAAAAAGTTCTTTGAATATTTTTACACCGCTGACAAAATCAACGCTCTGGAAGTAGATTTGAATTACATTAGAACTAAGGGAATCAATTACTCTTTCTTGAAAGAGACCGCTTTGAATTTGGAAGTTCATCAACATCCAAACGTTGTTACAATACATAAAGTTTTAGAGGTTGCAGATTTTGCTGTAATAATCTTAATGGATTACTATGAGCAAGGTGACTTGTTCACAAATATTCTTGATAAACAAATATTTTGCAATCCGCCTCTGTATCAGAATAAGCAGTTATTAATGAAGAATGCTATGACCCAGCTTGTTGAGGTAATACAATACTGCCATAAACGTGGAATATATCACTGTGATTTGAAGCCTGAAAACATCATGGTCCGTTATGATAAGAATTATAAAAGAACAGCATATAAGGGTATCGTAGATTACGACGAGATCCAATTAATATTGATTGATTTCGGATTAGCAATGAATTCAATTTCAATTTCATGTAATGCGTGCAGGGGCTCTAGCTACTATATGGCCCCTGAAAGAGTTACAAACTATAAAACGAATGCGTTCATTTGGAATTTCGTAGATATGAATCAATTCAGAACTAGCGAGTCAATTAGTACGGAAGAAGTATATTTTCCAACACTAGCAGGTGATAAGTGGTCAATAGGAGTGCTATTGATCAACATAACTTGCTCTATGAATCCATGGCCAATTGCAACTTTGTCAGAAGATTCCAGCAACCTGGTGTTTAGGAATTATATCTTGCATGATCGGACAATTCTTCGCTCAATTTTGCCGATATCTGATCAATTCAATACATTGTTGAACGAAATATTTCGTTTGGATCCGAATGAAAGATTAAGCTTGACCCAAATGAAGGAAGAGATTGCCGATTGCAATTTCTTTTATGAGTACGTTTCATCTAAAACTACTTCACAACTACAAACCCCACCCGAAACTGACAGTGAAAAATTTTCTACCTATAATTACACTAGTTCTGAAGAATCTTTAGTTTCAGAGAGTTTTTCTCCAAATGTACAATAACTTAATAAACCTATTGCCTGTTTTGTATGAAAAATATGTCATGTAGTTTGCGAATCGATTATATACCCGCGTGGCGATTATATATTTACTCGAGAAACATTATAGCTAGTTAACTATGCAGTAATACACATTAATAGCATCATCTATATTAATAGCATCATCTATATTAATAGTATCATCGCATATTAATAGCACCATTTTGTATTTAATTCAGAATTACAAGAGACCAGGTGTAATTTAGCAGGCTTGGTTGGTAGGCTTTGAACTTTTACGAATTTTGAGACTTGTGGCCGACCCCGAAGAAAGCATCTGACAATCAAAAGTCTCCGCTCAGCATAGTAGGTATGTTAATCTTGAGCCAAATTGTGTGAATAATTAAAATAATGATGTTACTTATGCGTGTAATACAATTATGTGACTTCAGGATTTACCGCATATTATGAAACTACTTTTTAAATGTTCAATATAACAATATTAGACATCATCATCTAGATGCATAAGGATTTTTTGCTCAGAACCCTGAAAAAATATTCCCTGACATGGAAAATCTGGCCAAAATTGCTCCGAGATAAAAATCTTCAAAAAACCCGCTTGTCCCAGCTCCACAATTGTATAGGTGTTTCAATATGAAAAGTCAATTCCGAGGATGATTGTGTATTATCAATGTTGTGCCCTTCCCTGGTATTGTTGGTTATGAAAATTTGAGTTCCACACGGCTTCAGATAAGCCTTACCATTAAACACATGACATCCGATAGAAGTCTACTTCATTGGCTGAAAACAGTGGAAGATCACTCGGGTACTTTCGGAACTGACCGTAATACATATACAATATTGTAATCCATGCCACTTCGCTCAACCGCCCAATGTAACGTTTCATTTTTAAGGGCAAGAAAATATTTTTCTCCGTACTATTTCCTAAAAAGATCCAGTATTACTGCGTGACTCCGCATAAACTGCATGTCTCCATAAAATCCGGCAAGAAAAATAAGGTTTTGGTAACTAGGAAGCTGGGGTGATAGACGTAAAACCGGAAAATTGCTCCAAAATGCCCCAAACTTAGACGTCATGTAAGAATTCAATGCCATATTGAGACATTATTTACGAGGCACCTCAATTAATATAAAAGGAAAGCAAGTTGCTGCTAGTTTGAGATAGAGTTCAATAAATTGTCACTAATTCATATTAAAGCTAATATACAATGGCTTATGAAGATAAACTTACAGCTCCGGCTTTGAAATTTAGAAATTTTTTAGACAGAATACCTAATACGCACAATGTCTACTTTATTGCGTTCCTCTCGTGTATATCTGGTATGATGTTTGGTTTCGATATCTCATCGATGTCAGCTATTATCAGTTCAGATCCTTACCTTGACTATTTCCATCATCCATCTTCGGCTATACAAGGTTTTATTACATCATCCATGGCCTTGGGTTCATTCTTTGGTTCCATCATATCCACGTTTGTGTCCGAACCTTTTGGAAGAAGAGCATCATTGATACTTTGTTCCTTCTTCTGGATTGTTGGTGCTGCTATTCAATCATCCTCTCAAAATAGACCACAATTAATAATCGGTCGTATAATTTCGGGTTTTGGTATTGGTTTTGGCTCTGCTGTAGCACCAGTTTATGGTGCTGAATTGGCTCCAAGAAAAATTAGAGGTATGATTGGTGGTATTTTCCAGTTCTCGGTTACTGTTGGTATTTTAGTCATGTACTTCATTGGTTTTGGTTTATCTCATGTTAATGCTGTTGGATCTTTTAGAGTTACATGGGGTATTCAAATTCTTCCAGGTCTTGTCTTACTCTGTGGTTGTTTCATAATTCCTGAATCTCCAAGATGGCTTGCTAAACAAGGATATTGGGAAGATGCTGAGGAAATTGTCGCCAAGATTCAAGCAAAGGGTGATAGAGAGAACCCTGATGTCTTGATTGAAATTTCCGAAATCAAAGAACAAATTTTGGTTGATGAGCACATCAAAGCATTTACTTATGCTGACTTATTCAAAAAGAAATATCTTTTGAGAACTTTCACTGCATGTTTTGCCCAAATCTGGCAACAATTGACTGGTATGAATGTTATGATGTACTACATTACTTATATTTTCGAAATGGCAGGTTATAGTGGTAATGCCAACTTGGTCGCTTCTGCAATTCAATATGTGCTTAATACAGCTGTAACGGTACCCGGTTTATTTTTATTAGATAGAATTGGTAGAAGACCTCTTTTAATTGGTGGTGCAATCTGTATGATGATCTTCCAATTCGCAGTTGCCGGAATTTTGGCTACTTATGCGGTTCCATATCCAGATTCTCCAACTGCAAGTGTTACGATTAAGATTCCAGAAAATCACAAGCCAGCAGCTAAGGCTGTTATCGCTTGTTGTTACTTGTTCGTCTGTTCTTACGCCGTTTCATGGGGTGTCGGTATTTGGGTTTACTGTTCAGAATTATGGGGTGATAATGCTTCACGTCAAAGAGGTGCTGCGGTTGCCACAGCTGCTAATTGGATTTTGAACTTTGCTATTGCCATGTACAGTCCATCTTCTTTCCAAAACATCAATTGGAAGACTTACATCATTTACGGTGTTTTCTGTATTTGTATGGCAGTTCATGTCTTTTTCGGTTTCCCAGAAACAAGGGGTAAACGTTTAGAAGAAATTGCTCAAATTTGGGAAGAAAAAATTCCAGCTTGGAAGACTCACTCTTGGAAACCTCGTGTTGCTCTTTTATCTGATGCTGAGGTTGGTCATAAGCTTCAACTCAACCATGAAGAAAATGCTGGTAACTTGGTAGAGTCAAGTAAATCAAACTCAACTGGAGATAAAGAAGAAGGAGAGGCGTTAAATGTGTAGAATTGTTCTCTCATAAAAACTAATTTAAATATGTGTATGACATCTTAATTGAATATCTTTCTTAATCTAGTTAGAAGTGCCATTCAATGCAGTGATATAAGATTTAATTATGATTACTTCCAATAAATTAAAAATACTTTTTTCAACTAAAAATTCGACAAAAAATAAATAATTAAATAAATAATTAAATAAATAGATAAATAAATAGATAAAATACATAAATTGAAAATATCTCTGATTACTCTAACGACATTTTAGCTAATTCTAAGACTGCTTCTTTCGAATCTGCTCCACCTATAAATCCAGCAGCGTGAACGAAAATACATCCTGGAACTCCAGAGATTTTTGATAACTCTTCATCCCTGAGACCTCTCCATTTTTCTGGTAATCCTAGTCTGAACTCAAAGGACGTAGAAGTAACAGAAACTGTTGAGATTCTCCATTTTCCTGAAGAATCTTTAAATAAGACAAATTTAATCTTTCCTTGCTCAGATGCATCTTTCTCAATTGCATATAAATGCTCCTTCCAAGGGCAGAATTGCTCCAAAATAATTATCTCACCAGATGAATGTATATTGAATCTGTCATTGAAAGCATTTTCAACAAGCGTCTTAGCAGGTAACCATGATTTTCCATAACCAGTAAGCAAATTCAAGAACACTGTGCCCATTAACTCGCTACTTTGTAAAAATTGTCTGTCGAAATCAGAATCAGTAGGATTGGTATTCCATGATGGGTTTAAACGGGAAACAATAGAAGGTAAAGTGATATTTTTGTCATTGAACTTCTTACTATTTTCAATTTCAGTAGAGTAATTATTAATACCATTATCATTGGCATCCAAAGATTCGATAAATTCTTTATAAATCTTAACATACAAGATATCTATGTGTTTCTTGTCATTCAATTGTAACACTTCACTTATTATTTCTTTACCATAGTGTTTGTATATTAAACCAGCAGAAGACAACTTTGTTTTAAAATCTTGAGAGAAAGTTTCATCAAATTCTCTTTGATGGTGATCAAAAAACTTTCTGCCATCATACTTTCCTCCAACATCGATAACTATGTCACTGGCTTCCCAATCTTCAGGTTTTCTGGATCTAATTAATTGACTGTTTTTAAATCTAGGTAAAAGTTTGACCAAGTAAACAGCCAATGATTCGTCAGCATGGAAGGATCCTGAATGGGTACAAATCTTGAACATGGATGAGTCTAATTTTGTTTTTTTTATCTCTGACATTGCTTAATAAAGGCAAAACATAATAATTTCTGATGTTTCATTTTGAGAAATTTCACGAGCAGAGATGAGACGTGATTTTTCTTGAATTTTTCGAGCTCAACTCGGTATATTGGAAAGTTTACAATTTAAGAAATAGATAATATACTGCAAGCTTATTGATGTAAAAAGCATTAATCTAATATCGCTAATTCGTATCAAGCTTTCAAGCAGCTCATATAATTTGAACCAGTCTTTCAATTAATTATTCTTCTTATCAATACTTAATTATATAAGATGCAGCAAAATCGCCATCAGCTCAACTCATAATTTGCAATTCTAACAACAATGACATCTGATCACTCACTTATAGTATCCATTATTGGGAGTTAATAGCGATCCAAGCAAATGCCTTAGTAGTTCTTTTCTGGCGGACAGACCGATTAGGGGAAATTGAGTGTGATTCCTCGTAGCCTAATTAGGAAATATGAAGCGGCAGCTTATCAGACCAAAATCCATAAATTGATTCTCCATTCTTCAATATTCCAAAATGATAAATAATTTTTCTACCCAATTACTTAATAAATCAATTTCATAAAAATACAAGAAGATGTCAGTATCATTTGAAAGCTTTTTGACTAAGGAATCATTTCAAGGATATGAAGATCCAGAGAAATATAAAAAAGAATGGCTTCCCAAAGTTGAGAAATATAGAAAAGATTTGGAGAATGCACTTGTACCAGAATACAAAATTGAGCTACCAAAATCAATTGAAGAGCTATCTGTTGAGCAATTCAATCCATTGAAGTATTTATATGATGAGAAATTGCTTACACCTGAAGAACTTGCGCTTACTGAATCCTCGGCTACGCAACTTGTAGGAAAAATAGCAAAAGGTGAATTGAGTTCTGTCGAAGTTTTCAAAGCATTTGCTAAGAGAGCTGTCATTGCACATCAATTCACTAATTGCGCTTTAGAATTCTTTATTGATGAAGGCTTAGAAAGAGCTGAGTTTTTAGATGACTATTACAAGAAGAACGGGAAAACGATTGGCCCGTTACACGGTTTACCAATTTCATTGAAAGAACAGATGAACTATAAAGGTAAAATTACACATGGTGGATATGTCTCAAAGATCGTTAACATTGCATCTGAACATGGTATTACTAACCAAGTGATGGAAAACTTAGGTGCTGTTTTCTATGTAAGAACCAATCAACCTCAAACTTTAATGCATTTGGATTCGAACAATAACTTTATAGGATTGTCTAAAAATCCATTTAACTTAAGCTTATCTTCTGGTGGATCATCATCTGGTGAGGGTTCTATTGTAGGTTTTGGTGGTTCGACTATTGGCGTTGGCTCAGATATTGGTGGTTCTATTAGAGCACCTGCGGCATATTCTGGTTGTCATGGTTTGAGACCAACAACTAGAAGAATTGCTACCAGTGGTGGTGTTTCTAGTGGTGCTGGTCAAGAAAGTGTCCCAGCTGTAGTTGGACCATTAGCTAGATCAATCGATGACATTGAATTATGGATGAGATCTTATATAAACGAAGGTAAACCTTGGTTATTAGATAGCTTGTCTATTCCTATTCCATGGAGAGATGTTCCCCAACCAAGTCCATCTAAACTAACAATTGCAGTTATGTATGATGATGGGCTTGTGAAGACATCTCCCCCAATTCAAAGAGGATTGAAAGAAACCGTTGCCAAATTGAAAAAAGCTGGAGTTAAAATTGTTGATTTTTCACCGATCAGAACATTAGAAGCTTACGAAACTGTTAATAAGATGTATACTTGCGATGGTAATTATATGCAAAAGGAATTGCTAGCAGCGTCTGGCGAACCTTTAACTAAATTAACAAAGTGGAATTTGAACTATGGTGATGGCGCAAAAGAATATACTGTTGCGGAAAATCGTAAATTAAATTTAATTAGAGATTCATTGAGACAAGATTACACCAAGTATTTAGTTGATAACGAAATTGACTTTATATTAAGTCCATCTTATAATAATGTTGCTCCAAAGCCTGAAGAAGTGTACAATTGGTCCTATACTTCACTCTTCAATATCATAGACTTCCCAACACTTGTTTTTCAAACAGGTTTATTTCAAGATCCAAAAATTGACAAATGGGATGAATCACATGACTCATACGTATTTAGAAGCGAACTCGAAAAATTGGAGTGTGAGAACTACAAGCCTGAAGATTTCATTGGAGCCCCTATTGGCTTACAACTATCTGGAAGAAGATACTTTGACGAAGAGGTTGTTGCCGCTGGGAAAACGATTGTTGAAATTATGGCAACAGACTTGTTTAAGCAGTAAATAGTTTAATTGTATGTCGCTTGTTTTGTTATATACAGTCTTCAATTCAAGTACTTAAAAATCGAAAAATACTTTCTTGTATTGCTAATCTCTATCAAATCAGCAGAAATGTCTTACAATGATGATGATTTGGAAGACTACGATAGCTTCTCGGGTGATGAAAATTTCAATGAAGATAGTTTAGATAATGAGGAATATGACAAGTTGTATGAATTACTCCCTTTATTAAAGCAAGAGCTTGCTACGTACAACGACGAAATTCCCGAAATTGATATGAAAGAAGCAATTTTTTATAATGACTATGATTTAGGAGATGCTGTGAGCGAAATTAAATCTAAATTCACTAAGAAGAAAAGTATGTATTCTTTAAGATCCCTTTTCCATTGATTTTGTCTCATTATTAATGTTTTTGTTAATTAATGAATTCTATTTTATTGGAATCTGATATTTGAATGTCTTAACGGAAAGTTCTAGAATCCTAATCAATATTTTTTGCTCAGACGCTGAAATAGTAGTGCATTCAATTTCACCCACTAATAAGAATTATCAATCTTCTGCTTCAAAATTGTTAGAGATAGCAAAACTGAGATCGGCAACTAAAATCGCAGAGTTGAGTAACACTAGCAAGCCTTCAAAATTATCAGAACTAGCTAAAAAGAGAGCTCACAACAACTTCAAATTATCAAATAAAGATACAGATATAAAGAATAAATCAATAGATATATTACTGAAGCTTCGAACTCAGATACCTGAATCGAAACAAAAGGAGCTAACTCAAATTGATAATACCAATAGGAAATGGATAAAAAAAGAAAAAAAGAGTATTAGAAAGGTGGAGATTCCTATTAACGACATAAATTCAGAAGGAAACTCTTCAGTTAACAAAGCTAAGGAAACGAATGAAGTACTCAATTTGAGCTATAGTATTGATTTGGATGGATCGAGCTTGTTAAACAATCCAAAAACTTCAATATCATCTTTTTTGTTTGAAAAGAAGAGAAGATATGGAGACACGATAGATCAACATCTTTCTGAAAATAGAAAAAGAAGAAATCAACATAGTGAAGATTTGTTTTTTCAACTTACTAACATATATTGTGATATAGAAACTTTAAAAAAAGTAAAAAATACCTTTGATGAATTAAGTCCGGATGATAAAATCCTTGAGGCCCAAAAAAATGCTTTTGAAGAAAAAATAAGTACTTTGAAGATTTCTGATCAAAAGAATGATGAACCAAATGTGGAACCCATTTCTAATTTTGTTTCAATGAAAACCAAGCCTTTCAAAAAAATTGACTTAGATAAAGAATTATCAACTAATGTGAACTACCTCAAGTTACATAAAGCATTTGTCGTCATTGGTCATGTAGATGCTGGAAAATCAACTCTTTTGGGGAGATTATTATATGACACCGGTTCTGTTGATGCAAAAACTGTACATAAGCTATCCAGGGAGTCAGAAAAAATTGGAAAAGGATCTTTTGCTTTGGCATGGATCATGGATCAGACATCAGAAGAAAGATCTAGAGGGGTAACAGTAGATATCTGTACCACAAATTTTGAAACAAAAAATATCAGATTTACTGCAATTGATGCACCAGGACATAAAGACTTCGTTCCTCAGATGATAAGTGGTGTCTCTCAAGCTGATTTTGCTCTATTAGTTATTGACTCCGTTACTGGTGAATTTGAAGCAGGTTTTAAAATGGATGGACAGACTAAGGAACATACCATAATAGCTAGAAGTATAGGAATTGAAAGACTATGTGTTGTTGTCAACAAAATGGACAAGGAAAACTGGGCAGAAGAAAGGTATGATACTATTAAAACTCAATTAACAGAGTTTTTGACAGAAGACATTGGATTCAAGCTTTCTCAAATTGATTTCATCCCAATTTCAGGTTTGACCGGTTATAATGTGGTTAAAAATAATCACTCGATCTCAGAATTTAGCTGGTATAAAGGCCCAACTTTAATTGATTATTTGGAATCAGTTGAAATATTTAGCCACATTTCAAATATAGAACTGCTCAATAACTTGAAAAATATTGAATTTAACTGCTCGATAAATGATATATTTGATATTTCACATACTGAATTTGACATTATAGGTAAAATTTCTTCAGGGTGTATTCAACCTGGAGAAACTGTTAGAGTGTTACCTGCAAATGAATGTCTTCAAGTTCAAAATTTAAAAATTAGTAGCCAATCTGTTGACTTGGCTATTCCGGGAGAAATCGCTCAATTGACATTCAAAACAAATCAACTTTCCAACAAAACTAGAGATAATATCAGCATAGGTGATTTAATATCAGGAATTGACAGCTCACTTCAGGCGGTCAAATCTTTCAGGTGTTCTTTGAATTTATTTAACATGACGAGACCTTTGTTAATAGGCTCACCTTTTGTCCTATTTAGAAATAACTTTCAAGTTCCTGCTAGAATCGTAAATATTATAGAAGTTGATTCTTCCAAGAAGAAGAAAAAGAAACACCTTGTTTCAGAACAGAAGGCTATTGTTGAAATTGAAGTAGAAGGAGATAGACTTATTCCTATGGCTAAGTTCAATGATAACAAATCACTTGGTAGAGTAGTCATAAGAAAAGAAGGAGTTACGATAGGCGCCGGTACTGTTACTGAATTTTAAAGTTATACATGTCGCCTAGTATGATATATAATCAATGAATAGAATCAAAAATCCCAATAGTAAGCACGTTGATACAAGCATATTAGCTCCCTGTTTATTCCGTTTTGTAGCCTGGTTTAAGCTCTTATTACCTTCGCTAACATCAACTTCAATCTGCCCCTGATCATCTAATAGATTGTTTATTTTTTCACCTTGTTGTTCTAATTGGAATGACAATTCAGTTTGCAAATTAACTATATCAATCATCGAGTTATGTAATGCTTGAACTTCTTTTAACTGATTTGTTTTTAAACTCAAAAATTCTTTATTTTCTAATTCCAATTCAAGTAATTGTTCTTGTGTTAACTGCTGCTGTGATACCGCTTCATTTTGAGCAAATTCCAACAACGCATCAGAGTGGTCGGTGATTTCTTGATTGTAATTTAGATCTTCATAATCCTCAAAATTCTGAAAATTTAAGAAATTTAACTGTTTCTGTCTCTTAAATCTCTTTCTTTGCATCGATTCACATTTTTTACTCAATAAATTTATTGTCGTGCTTAGGAATTTGAGTACTTGAGTTCTATAAATGCTTATTGATTTCTCATATAATTCTTCGTCAGACGGCTCATTCTCCCCAAAAATGCTATTTATCCAGTTTCCTTTATTTACAACGGACAGCGAATTTCCCTGTCTAGCTGATTCATATGTTTGTAAAAGCTTCATTTTCTCATACATTTGCTGAATTTTAAAATTAATTTCTTGATCTATCTTATTTTTATCTTCAGTTGTCAAACTATTCAATAATTCATCATAGCCTGTGCCATCATCCATTGACAAATATGGGACCTTTATTTCTTCTAGAAACTTGTTAATGTTGACAAGAGCTTGATAAAATTCGGTTGATTCTTTGACAAAGGTATCTTTAATTTTAAATTGAGATTCATCAGGTTTGGTTTCTCTTATCTTACTAGAATCAAAGTCTTCTCTTAAATTCTCTACTAGTTCTTTCAGTACTATATTCACACATTGTCTAAATAAAGGTGTTAAATCTGCCATGCTTATATGTCAAGTCTAATTTCGTTCAAGTCATAGATTTGAAATTCATATTCTATTTACACTACTATCTATTGTATGCAGTATCGAGATATTTGAATTTACAGAATTTACCCGTAAAGATAATCAATACACTTTGTCATTTCGACGCCATCGTTATAATTTTCTGAATTAAATGATATTGCAGTTTCCGATTCATATAAAATGTTCCATCTTCCGGTAAATTCTTTACCATTGATATTTGGAACATCTTCTATGTACTTTCGTTTTTCCTCTGGTGAACTTTGACAATATTTGACATATTGAGGAGCTCCAGGTATAATACAGTTATCAGCAGTGATCCACGTTCCTGGTACAATTAATCCTAATGATTCTAAAACTCTGAGATCAGGTAAATACATGTCGCTCCAATGATCAATAAAGACAAAATCAACAGAAGACATTTTGGAAGATAATTCTACTAAAGTCTTAGAAGCTGGTCCAATTATAACTTCGATCACATCTGATAATCCTGCTAAGTCTATTAATCTTTTTGCCATACTTGCATATTCCTCATTAAGTTCTAAACTGAAATATTTTGAATTGGTCTTTTGTAATTCACTACCAAATAAAATTGCGGAATATCCCATGTAACCTCCCAACTCAATCATGTTCTTCGGTTTCACTTCCTTGATCTTATCAAGTACAATCTTACCTTTGTGTGGCCCAACGTTCATAAACCTAAAGCACTTTGAAGCAAAGCTCTCCATCTCACGAATAACTTCTTCTGGTCTACCTCTAATTTTCTCTAAGTTTGGCAAAGAGAATATATGCTCCATGAGTTTTTTCTCTTTATTTTCTCTAATAAGATCTGATTTATTTGACATAATCTAGTGTAAAGTCGCTAAAAAAATGATATTTTTGTTTGTTTCACTGCAATTGTATCATATACTATTAAATATCCAATTTCAAAGCCAAGTGAAAGCAAGCAACAATAAAATCCGACTCCGGAGATAACTGGTATAAGCATGCCATATTTCATAACAGTTTTTTATAAATAATCCTGATGGATCTGTATGAATAACATAGAAAGCAATCACCGAGCTCTTTCCCCGAACATAATCTGTAGCAAATGAGTATACGACATTTGTGGTGCATTTCACGACATTTATTACACATATCTCCATAAGTGCATCATTACAATATTATTCTTCCAATAGTCTTTGTCAGTATCTGGAAAACTTAAGTGATAAACCAAACAATTTCTAATGTCTCTGAAAAAATCAGATTTTAAGACTAAAGGCAATGAAAAGGATAAAAAATCAACGTCTGAAATGCTTTCAAGATTTAACAAACTTAAGAAGATGAAACGAGATAGCACGAGGCAAAATAAGCATATTCTATCGGAAGACTTGAAAAAAACAAAACTCTTGTCTTTAGAATCAAGGAAAAATGATAATATTGATGATTATAAAGAAATGGGCCAGGAAAACAAGAAAGGCGAAAACCCTTGGGATTGGACAATAGAGGAAAACGAAAAATGGGAGAATAAAAAAAAAAAATTACAAAAACATAAAGAATTATCGGGATTTCATGATACTAGTAAATTGGCAGAATTATCCTACAATAAAGAAATTTGGAATTTGGAAATAGATAAAGATGAATATGACCGCCAGAAGAAAAAACCACGAAACATGCAAAATGGTGCAAATCTGAAAGACTTCTTAAGTATACATGAGATCAATGATAAAACAGATGAGTCAACAGTAAGTCAATTAGTTGAAAGAATAAAAGATTCGAATTCTAGACGACTAAAGAGAAGAAGGGAACATAATAGCTCTGAAGCTTCGGGTACTTACATCAATGAGAAAAATAAGCAATTTAATCTCAAATTGAATAGGCAATATAAAAAAGCATATGATTGAAAGAACAACTGTTCAATGAAACTTTTCTTTCCTTACGAAAACTGGACTACGTTTGAAGATCATTCTACACACATGTAATACTAAATAATACATCGTATTCTGTCACGTGATTGTACCATTACCCGGATTGTTATTTTTCATGAATCTCAGAATTTGTTCAAAATGACAATTGTAGACTACCAGAAACGTAAATTCAAGTAATCTAATAATTTTTTACTTAATTTATTATTATAATTAAAGTTAAGCCTTCATTTAACTTCTTTTCACCGTGTAAAATTCATTTATTGAAAAAAAATATTGCTTTGAAGTTTGAGAATTATTCATTAGAGTTAATTCAAAATCAATCGATTGAGGCATATATATCAGTCATTTACACAGGTAGAAATTGAATATAGTAATAAAAGATGGCTAAAGAAGATATTGAAGAAGAAAGGGAAATACGTAATGATGTGTCGGATAATGACAACAGTTCCGATGGTGAAGGGCAAGATGTATTAGACTCTTCTGATGAAGAAGAAGACGACGACGATGAAGAAGCCATTCAAAAAGTTCGTGAAGGATTTATCGTTGATGACGATGAAGAAGATACAGAAATTCGTAAAAGAAGAAAGCATAAAAGAAAAAGAGAAAAGGAACGTAAGGAAGAAAATGATGCTTTAGACGAGGATGATTTAGAGTTGTTGATGGAAAATAGTGGTGCTAAGCCACAGCAAAGTTCAACTAATAAATTCAAGCGTTTAAAGAGAGCTCAGGCTGAAGAAAGTGGTGGTGAAGATAATGATTTGAGGGATACAAAAGGAACCAATAAAAGTGCCTTACGAGATTTTTTTTCAGAAGACGAAGATGATGAGCCTATCGCTGATGAACAAAATGAAACTGAGCGTAATATTCTAGATGAGTTCGAAGATTTTATTGAGGAAGATGAATTCTCTGATGAAGATGACGAAAGAAGACGCAAGGATGTTCAACAGAGGCAAAAAGCAAGAAAGACTGGACCTAAATTAGATACTTCCAAACTATCAAATGTTGATAGGGAAAGTTTACAACAATTATTCGAGGTTTTTGGTAATGGCTCAGAATACGAATGGGCTTTGGAAGCTCAAGAAATTGAAGACGCTGGTAACGGTGACAACTTGGAGCCAACTTCTTTGGATGAAGTTTTCGAACATTCCGAATTGAAAGAACGTATGTTAACGGAGGAAGATAATTTGATTCGTATAATCGATATTCCTGAAAGATTCCAAAAATATCGAGCAAATTTAAACTATGTCGATTTGGATAATGAAGAATTATCAAGTGAGCAGCAGTGGATTGCAAATATTTTATTTGCAGAAAAACAAGATACCTTTAGCGGCTTTTTGGAAGCACCTTTTAGGGAGGCTGTCGGAAAGGTTGTTGAGTTTATTTCTAAAGATGCGTATGAAGTTCCTTTTATATGGACTCATCGTCGTGATTTTTTATTGTATTCTCAAGAAATTGAAAACGAAAATGGAACTGTGTCAAATGTTGTGCATAAATTACTATTTGAAGATGATTTGTGGCGTATCGTTCAACTTGATATTGACTATCATTCTTTGTATGAAAAGAGATTGAATACAGAAAAATTAATTGAAGCATTGAATTTAGATGATGATTTAGTCAAAGACATCAAGTCGTTAGAGTCTATGGTTCTGATACAAGACTTGCATGACTATATTCAATTCACATACACTTCCGAAATCAGAGAATTATCTAAAGAATTAGAAGAAACTTCCGAAGAGACCAAATCAGGAAAGAAGCATTCCAAATTTGCATTATTTGAAAGAATAAGATCAAACATAATATATGACGCTGTAAAATCTTTTGGAATCACTGCAAAAGAATTTGGTGAGAATGTTCAGGATCAAAGTTCCAAGAATTTCGAAGTTCCATATCGTATTCATGCTACTGATGATCCTTTAGAATCACCGGATGATTTGTTCGAAAAATTAATTGAAGATGATGAAGTATTATATAAGGATTTAAAAAGTGCTCGTGATGCGGTTAGAAAAACTTTTGCTGAGGAAATATTTCATAATCCAAAAATAAGACATGAAGTTAGATCAACCTTTAAGAATTTTGCATCGGTTAGTGTTGCAGTTACCGAAAAAGGGAAAGCTACTATTGATAACCATAGTCCTTATGCCGATATCAAGTATGCTATCAATAGAACTCCATCTGATTTGGTGAGAAATCCCGATGTGTTATTAAGGATGTTGGAGGCTGAGGAAAGTGGTTTATTAGTTGTAAAAGTGCAAACTCAAGATTATCATAATTGGTTTCAGTGTATATTCAACTGCTTAAAGTCTGATGGATCTTCAGAAATCTCCGACAAATGGAATAAAGAAAGGGAAATTGTTTTGCAATTAGCCTTTAAGAAGTTAACAAACATGGTCTCATTAAATACGAAGGAAGATTTACGCCGTGAATGTGAGCGTTTAATTGCGGGTGAGGTTCGTAGAAAATTCTTAGCTAAGGTCGATCAAGCTCCATATACTCCTTTCGGTTTTGATAAGGGAACTAAGCCAAATGTATTAGCATTATCATTTGGAAATGGTGATTTTGATAGTGCAGTTGTTGGTGTATTTCTAAAAGAAAGCGGTAAGGTAGATGATTTTTTCAAGTCAGAGAACAATCCGACTAGAGACCGTGAAAGTGAAGAGCATTTCTTGGGTCAATTGAAAGAATTTTATGATAAGAATCTTGAATACCAAAAGCCAGATGTTATTGCGATCTCAGGCTATAATGCCAATACTAAAAAGCTTTTCGAAACCTTAAAGCTGTTTGTTCAAAATAATAATATTGCTGCGAACACTGATGATTTGAGTGATATTCAAAATCCGCCATTGGTTCAAGTAATCTGGGCACAAGACGAAACTGCCAGATTATATCAAAACTCTGAAAGGGCTAAACTTGATTTTTCTGACAAGCCAACATTAGTTAAGTATTGTATTGGGTTGGCTCGTTATGTGCAAAGTCCATTGTTAGAGTACGTCTCATTAGGTGATGATATTATGTCTTTAAGCTTTTGTCAAAATCAAAAATTAATTCCAGCAGATATTGTAATGGAGGCTATTGAATCAGTTTATGTTGATATTATTAATATGGTTGGTGTTGATATTAATGAAGCAATTAGAGATCCATATATCGCTCAACTTCTTCCATATATTGCTGGCTTGGGTCCTCGTAAAGCATCGGGTTTAATTAGAAATATCAACTCAAAATTAGGATCAAGTTTATCTAACAAAAGTGATTTGATCGAAAATGAGCTTTCTACTGCAAATATTTTTATTAACTGCTCTTCTTTTTTGAATATTCCTTATGATGAAGGCTCATCTTTGAGAGATTCATCTATTGAATTGTTAGATGCTACAAGAATACATCCCGAAGATTACGACTTGGCGCGCAAAATGGCAGCAGATGCTCTTGATCTAGATGAAGAGGATATGAGCCATGTAGAAGAGCAAGGTGGTATCATTTATCAATTAATGCAAGATGGTGTGAGTAAATTGGATGATTTGAATTTAACTGCTTATGGTAGGGAATTGGAATCTAAATTCGGTAAAAAGAAATATGCTACGTTGCAAAGCATTAAAGAAGAACTTGTAAATAATTTTGAGGAATTAAGAAGATCCTTTCATTTATTGACTAATAATGAAGTTTTTCAAATGTTAACTGGTGAGACGCCAGAATCATTCTCTAGAAATACAATTGTTCCTGTAACTGTTAGTAAGGTGGGTAAAAATTTGAGAAACTACCAAAATTCTAGAATTAGATTTGTCAAAGTTATTACATCGTCCCTTATACAAGGAAGTGTGGAAGAGAATCATATTCCTGAGTCTATCGATCTTGAACAAGGACAAGTTGTTCAAGCGGTAGCTTTGGAAGTATTCTACGATAATTTTACTGCAATATTCAGTTTGTTGGATGAAGACATTAAGAGAGCTTCAGAACCTAACTTTCATAAAGAACCTTCTAAATGGGATTTCGAGGCCGAGGAAGCTGATATTCAGAGGGAATTTGCAAAGGAAAGGGCTAAGCTAGCAAAAACAAGAAACATTCAGCACCCATTGTACAGAAACTTTAATTTTAAGCAAGCAGAAGAATTTTTGGCGCCTCAAGCTATTGGAGATTGTGTGATTCGTCCTTCGTCTAAAGGACATAACTATTTGACTGTAACTTGGAAGGTTGCAAACAATTTGTTCCAGCATCTTCTAGTTCAAGAAAATAGCAAGAATACTACAAAAGAATACATTGTTGACCATAAAAGGTATGCTGATTTGGATCAATTGATTTTTCAGCATATTCAAGCTATTGCAAAGCGTGTTGACGAAATGACGCGTCATCCTAAGTTCCGTGAGGGTACTATGGCGGAGGTTAATGAATGGTTAGAGTCATACACTAAAGCAAATCCAAAAAATAGTGCTTATGTTTTCTGCTTTGACCATAAGACTCCTGGTAGCTTCTTGTTATTATTTAAAGTGAATGTAAATACACCTATCAGCACTTGGCATGTTAGAACTGAGGCCGATGGATATACTTTGAAAGGATTTTCTTATCCTAACATGCTTCGTTTATGTAATGGGTTTAAGCAAACTTTCAAGAGTTACGTATCAAATTCTTCAAGAAATTCTAGAGCACCACCAGCTCATCGTCAACAGACTGCAACATATGGAGGCTATAATTAGTGCTACCTAATGTATTCTAATTCATTATTCTGTATTCTTAGTTTTAAGGACATTTTTATTAAATAATATATATAATATTTAGTTGAAAATTCTCTAATCATCTGGAAATTCTCTATGAGCTAATCTTAACTTCGATCTATAGCTATCGCCGTCTACATAGCAACCCATAAGCCATCTTTCTCCGGCGTTTTTATTTGAAAATTCTAATCTTGAATGCAATATTCGCCTGTTATCAAAAATAACACATGAGCCTTCTGCCATTTTCAATTTAAACTGATTTTTTGGATGATTGATAAAATCCTCAAATAACTTAAATCCTCGAAGGAAATTTCGGAATAGAGCTTCCAGTTCTTCATTTTCCCTAGTTGTTGATAATGCATCTATTGCAACACCGAATTCAAAAGGGCCTTGGAATGGAGCCGAATAGTTAACTTCTTTTACAACTTTAACATGATTATTGACGCTGTTTTCTTCTACTATTAATGGCCTGGAGAAGTAATAAAACTCATTGTTATTGTCATAATGATAAGTAATCGGCACTTTAGTTAATGCTTCGTAGGCTAAAGGATCAATTTCTTTAATGGAATTAGCAGCTAAGAAAGAGTCGCAAAATAGATTTTCTCCTCCAAGGGTAGAATTTCGAATGAAATGCAATAGTTGTAAGCCAGGGGGGGATTCATAGTAAAGGAGATCCATATGTAATGGCAAAAAGGTATTTGTATTTGCGATATTCCTGGCTTGTTTTTCTGTTTTGACATTGAAACAAGTACCATAAAAAGTCTTTTTCAAGTATCCAAATTTAGAGGCCAATTCTGCCACCGGCCATTTATACGAATTTTCTTCATTCAATTCAGTAAGGGAGTTGTTTGTTGGGTCTGGTATATCATTAACAAAAAACATTCCAAATTTGTTTAACTTTTTCACTATGTAAGGGAAACAATCTCTTTTATTGAAAAAATCGGAATACGTTGTCTGGATGCCTCCAATATTATTAGTGATTGCAGCATTGTCCCACAATAATCTGTCTTTATCAAAGAACTTCTTACTTCTGCACTTTTCAAGAGTTGAATATTCTAATAAGAAACTTTTAGGATATGTGGAAATATGCTTATATTGACCATTATCCCACTCTACCTGTAAATATTCCTCGTTATGATCATTCTGCAAAACTTTGGGCTCACCACTTATAGCCAAATTGGTCGCTATTGATGAAGTTGTGAATAATTTTTGTTTAGAATAGGGATCTACTGATGTCTCTCTTTGGCAAGCATCTCTTAAAAAAACGTTATTAAACCTAATATTCTGCTTTCCGTCGAATACTATCGAAATACTCTCATTATCATAACTTCTTACTGCCAATGTGCAATTTTTTCTAACGGATAAATGGCTTAAATTATTAATGCAAAGCTTGGTTCTAAGAAGTCTTGGTCTTGGAAGCATTGGTTTATATTTAGTTTAGTTCTATTATATTTGGCAGACTCGATAAAATGGTTGAATGTGATTTTTTGCGGGGGGAGACAACAGGTCCTCAAATTTCATGAATGTGTTGCACAAGAAAAAATCAAATCATAGTAAAATGATAAAATCATGTAAATCGATTTTAGATTAAAGATATACTCCAAAATGAAAGTCATATTGACAGATATAAATATGCTATTTCTTTACAACCACGTAAGTTAAAGCTTTCTTCTGTGAGGGGGGTGCTAATTAGATAATTGTCCTCTCTGTCTGTTTTACGTCCTTTATAGAACTTTAGTTATGTTATAACTCTTAGTCATTAATTATAACTACCTATAGTTGGTTCCTTTATTCCCTTAATCTCTATACTTTCGGACTTAAGGGGATAACTACTCTATTTATAATAAAACTCTGTGAATACGTTTCTCATTTTGCAATATCGTATGTGTATTCTTATTTCTCTTACTTTTTCAGGAATTGGGTACTCTGGCCGAGTTGGTCTAAGGCGCCAGGGTAAGGTCCTGGTCTCTTCGGAGGCGCGAGTTCGAATCTCGCGGGTATCATTATCACACCAGCAATTCCCTTAATCAACAAAACCAATTCTCATTTTTTTTAATATATTAATATATTTTATATGCAGGCTTTGACGAAAAAGTTATATGAATTTTTAAGGATTTTGCAATAATATGACTTTTTTTATTAAATTCAATTTATGAAAATAATTATTTATTTTTGATATTATTGCATTAATAAAATTAGCGTGTTTTTCAAACAAGAAATACAATAGAAGAGAATTTTGCAAAGCGACATATTTAATATTCATTTTATAAGTTCATATTGTTTTAATTTCCATTAACTAGAGAATTTAGATGTATTTATGATTAAAGAGAAAAAAGACCAGTTCTTTTCTTTCCAAAAGGATAAACGACCAATGCTGCAGCAAACAAACCGACACTAATACCAATTGAAACTTCCACCATTGTAGCTCCAAAGCTCATTGTTGAACTGGCACTACTAGTTGTGGATGTGGAATTTCCCTTTGTGATTGCATTTGCAGATTGAACCCCAGCTAATAATGAACTCTGAGATGCAATACCAGACGGAACTTGAACGAAGATAGCAGGTAACATAGCACTCACAGCCATACCTTTCCAAATTCTAGAGTATAAGTTACCCAATATTCCGACGATAAATGACCCAATACATGCAGTAAATTCAGTAACTTCACTGAAATGTTTTCCAGCAAAATATGTTGCAATATACCCACAGCTAGAGATACAAACCATAACCGGAAGTTGTGTTAATCTTGCTTGATTGATTAAGGCTAAAGATATCGAGAAAGCTGGAACAAACAATATTCTGAATTTAGCATCGACAGTCCGGGAGCATGTAGTGGAAGATACACTATTCTTGTCAATCCAACCATACAAAGCAGATCCCAAAGTGATACCAAATCCCAAAAACAAAGAATAGATAATGGCATAAAACATTCTAACAGAACCTGCGACTAAGTTTCTAGATTGTAACTCCAAAGAACCACACAAAATAATGTATCCTGGCAAAATAATTGCTAAGGAGCCTTGCGCAATAGCAGAAAAGCAGAATATATCGCCATTGTGAATCGATCCAATAGCTCTTGCTATAAATGAAACAACAATCGAAGCAGTTACTTCGAATACAGAGGAGTATAACATTGACATTGACGACACAAAAAATTGCAAGTATCCAACACATAAGCCCACGCCAAATGCAATTGGAATATCTGTCCAATACCCATCAAAAGCATAAGGACATACCATTGCAGAGCCCAAGCCATACAGAAAAACACAGAACCATGGTGGATATAAATTTTTTCTTTTTAATAAATCATCTAATCTTATAGCAGCATCTTCCACACCAATTAAATCGTGAATGACTCCTTTATATATCTTATGTGTATCGGATAACTTAGATAAGTTTAATCCCTGCGCACATCTTACCAAATGCACTTCAGAAGTTCTTGTACTTGTATCACCAAAAGAAATGATCATGCAACCAGGGAAGTAAACAAATTGCCCATCAATTTCTAGAACCCTACTTGTCATTACCATATATTCCTCCAATCTATGGGTAGGAGCGCCAAATAACATTAAAGCTCTACACATTCGAATTATGAATCGCTGCCTTTGAAGGATATCCGCAATATGTACAGTAATCCTAAGTTGTCTATCTGCTAATTTCTTCTTTTTCTTTAATTTTTTAGCAAGCATAGAAGGATCAGCAGAGACGTTTGCAGCTTTTTTTGGTGCCTTAGGACGAGCATTCTGAAATGAAGGCATTCCTCCCTTTTCCGATTCATCAATTTCAGCATCAGCTTCTTCATCACTAAATGCTTGATTTTCCTTTGAAGTTATGGGTTTCTTTTTTATATGCAATTTATTTGCCATTTTCCTGGGGCCACTTGTAATGCCCTTTTTCAATTTGTTAAGGTCCAAAGTACTAGCATGTCTTGATCCATCAATTATATCATCGTGATGATCTCCCAACATACTTTCTGATAGTGTGCTATTACCAGTCAATGTGCTACCAGAATAGGTACCCAAACTGTTAGATGACTTCGATTCTTGAGGGTTTTGATATAATTTAAGAAGCGATGAAAGCACTCCCGCGTGTACATTCTTCGGAGGAGCAATGTAGTTATCATGTTCATCTTCATCGAGCATGAAATTATCCGCATCATTTACAGTTGCTGTATTTTGGAAATAGTCAGGATTAGGAGCATAAAAGGATTTTGATTTTGATTTGGGAGAACTATTCGCTTCTTCTCCATCAGTTTCATCCAAGTTATTGTTTGAAGTATCATGATCTAAATTTTCTTCAGAAGAATGTTCAGAAATCATCATTAAGTGTGCAGCTTCAGGAACGTGTGCTGAAATCAAATTACGAGCTTCTTTATTTAAATTCTTAAAGTCCATTTTTTTCATTTCTATAGCTTCAGCATTATCATCTAATCCAATATTATTTTCTTCATCATCCTTAGAGTTACGTGAGCCCCCAAGTCCAATATTAAAGTCATTGGAGAAACTTAGAACACGCCCCAAGAATGTATCCGAGTTCGAGGGTGCAGGCATTGTATTATTGGTTGAAGTAGGATCTACAGAATAATTCTGATCTACCAAAGACATCTTACGAAGAATGCCCTTCAAACCCCCTTGCTTTTCATTCGTTATATTATTAGAAGATGAAGTAGATGTGATGTCATTTAGTTGGTCTGTGATATCAGTCTCTCCATTTGAATTATGTTTATTTTCATTTTCATTATCATTATCATCATCATCCGAAGAGCTGCTGTGATAGTCAACATTGTGATATTGTTGATTTGCGTCTGAATCAGAAGCCTCTTCTTCACTTTCTTCTTCTTTCAGTTGGTTTTGTAAGTTTTGGTTTTCAAGCAGAAAGCTGGGAAGGTTTGGGACGATCGCATTGTCATCCACTGAAAAATCCGAATTAGAGGAGCTGTTAGAGGTTGTACTCATCATAGACTGTCTTGGTTCATACAGATCGGGAAAACGAACAGCTTTCACTCCTTTCAACTTTTTGCCTGCATTAGCCAAATTTGTCCTCGATACGTTCTTCTTGTTTTGCTTTTGTTTTCTGTAGTTGGCAAGATTTGGCATTTGTATATTAGATCTGAAGTCCTCTGATTCATCAGAGCTAGATGAGTTTTGATTATGGCTCTCTGACATAATATGTTGCCTCAGATATACAAAGTTCTAATTGTTTCTATTACTTTTATTATAGGCTATTTAAAATGAAGCAAGAAATACTAAATTGGCACAGTAGTCACCTATATAGCTACTTAAATCTCATCTCGGCAAAGGCAGGTTGATGTTGGCTGCATCAGGTTCTCGAAAGGAGTGCGACAACATGCAGGGAGATACACTCGCCGTAGTAGCAATTTTACTGATGACAAAAATAAGTAAAAAATTGCTTATATCCAACTTTTGTAAAGAATGTATAGTATCAGTAGAAAAACTTCCAGTATGACGCAAACATATGCTATTTCAAAATTAAATTGCTCCTACTTTACAGTAGACAAGCGTTTGACAGAGTTTTACTATAGTATTTGATTGTACAAGCGTATACAGTATATGCGGAAATTAATCTGTTTGACCGGATCGAAATGTTAGCAAACTATGATGTAATCTTGTCAGTTGAGATACAGTTAATGTGATTTTGTTTCAAATAGTTGATGTAATATATTATTATACACTCTCTTCCCATTGGACGGCACACCATTCTTCAATATAAGCAACATGGTTTTCGTCAAAGAATTCCTCAGGAATGTAGTCTTCTACATCAGTACAGACAATAATAGTACCCCAAGACATACCATTTAAAATATCATTGATACTAACATCAGTATTCTTTTTCAGTTCTAAGTCTAAGATAGCTTTAGGCATTAATTGTAATTCGAACCGACGGCTGGATGAAGGATTATATGCTGGTCTTGGGATATTGAAAGGTCCTTCGCTGGAACTGAATTTCGAAGCAACCAGGTCTTTTCCACTGTACAACAATGGTTTACCTCCCAAGTTATATCTTAAGACTTGAGCCGGGTTGTGCTCAACAGTTTTAGAAAATGCTTCGAAATGTTTATCATCCAACATACCAGAAATCTTAGAAATTTGAGGATCAAGGCCAGAACTTGATATACCTGTTTCTAATTTGCTCTTATCTCCCTCAATTTCTATCTCATTATCCATTAAATGTTTGTATTTTTCTAATTCTGCTTCTGTAGTTGTTTTTTTGAACTTTTCTTGTTCAACGAATAAGAAATACCCTGGATAGGAAGGTAAAGAATCATCAACTACGCTCTTAGCTCCAGCAAAAATTTTCTCTTCCAAATTTTTGGCGGCAACAGAGGCATATGAATCCTGAGTTCTCTTCGACTCTGATTGCTTTGATGATGTTTCGGGTTGGCTAATTGGATTATCAGAATTCGTAAATGGATTGCTAGATGGACTAGCAAATGGATTAGATCCAGAAGAAAACACATTCTCATTTGAGCCTTTATTCGTGAATAAGTCTTTGGTTGATTCAAATTGAATTTTCTTTTTGTTATCTAATTTTAACTTTTCATCCAAATCTATCCTAGCGAGCGTCTCTTGTTCCGATTTCAACTTAGAGATCTTGTTAGGATCTTTATCTATTGCCCTTAAGCATTTTACAGTACCCTTTTTTTTTGAACATTGAGCAGTATTCTTACATGCAAAAATATAGATAACTCTATCATACAAGTGTTCATCCAAAGGAGCAAAAGCTTGCAATAACAATGACATTAAGTTTCCACAAGAGTCACATTTCAATTGTGATTCCTTTGGCTTTGATTTTGGATGAAACCATATTGGCTTTCCTCCAATAAATGTATCCTCAATTGTCGGAATATCGTTATCCTCTGGATCCTCCTCATCAGAGACTATTGGGGCATCAACGAATCCTAAGAAGACTTCTGAAACTTGCTTATCTTCAAAGTCCTCCTCGTCTGACGAGAATTCATCATGCGAAGACATGGTTTTTGTCTAATCAGGTTGTTCTTCTATTCAGTGATGTTAAAGTAGTGCAAAAATTTTTTTTACGCAGCAGTATGCTTTTTCTATTGAACTATGTACAAGACAATATATATATCAATTCAATTACAAATACCTTGGATGGCTTATCTCTTCATAAGCTTGTAATTTATCACCAGGTTGAAATTTATCCCAATTTTCAAAAGCAATCCCACATTCTGACCCTCTTTTAGCTTCTGAAATATCTTCTTTCAAATGCTTTAATGAAGAAAGAAGACCAGTGTATATGATATCTTCGTCTCTCAACACTTTAATTTTAGAGGATCTCTTCACAGTACCAGATAAAACCTTAGCACCAGCAATTTTGAATTTGCTTTTAGTTTTAGAAGTTATAGTAAATACGTCTTTAATTTCTATCTCACCCAAAATTTTGACTTCGATCTTTGGTTTCAAATGTGATGTTAGTTCGTCTGTCACATCCTCAATCAATCTATAAATTACATTGTGTTCCTTTATATCCACATTTTCTTTATCCGCTTTGTTTATAATTTGCTTTGGAATTTTTAAATTGAAGCACAAAATTTTGGCACCTAACGTTTTAGCCAAATCAATATCAGATTCCGAAGGTAGCCCTGCTTCATGAGAAACTACAATAGATTTAACTTCTTCATTACCTAAACCATCAATGCTTTCTTTAATTGCTTCAGCAGATCCGAATACATCCGATTTGATTAGGTACTTAACATTAATGCACAGCACTTCCTCATCTTTTATTAAATCAGCATCTAAACCAGCTAACTTAAGTTCATTCATTTTCTCGATTTTTTTAAGCTCATTGATTTCGTTTTGTCTTTTTTGATTGATGCTTTCAATATCTCTTGTAGCTTGAATTTCTTTCATTCTGATCTTTCTGTTCTCAGTTACTCTCTTGGCAATTTGTTCACTTCTAGCCTGCAAAATCTGATCTCCACCCTCTGGCAATTCTTTCCATCCCCATAGTTGGACAGGTGTAGAGGGACCGGCTACCTTTACAGATTTACCATGTTCATCTTTCATTCCTCTTACTTTACAATAAGTATTGCCTGCAACTAAAAAATCGCCATTTTTTACTGTACCCCTACGAACTAAAACCGTAGCAATATTACCAACTCCCTTTACAACTTGAGATTCAATAACCCAACCTTCGCTCTGAATATTCAGAAATTCTGATTTAAATTCCATCATCTCGCTCAATGTAATGACAGATTCTTCAAGCTTATCCATATTAAGACCAGTTTTTCCAGAAACCTTCACTGTTTGAGTATCACCTCCGTAGTCTTCAATGTCAATACCATGACTAGAAATATCAGCCAAAACTTTGTCCACATTAAGCCCTTGTTTATCACATTTATTTAAAGCGACAATAATTGGGACTCCTGATTTTTTTGCATGCTTGATAGCTTCAACTGTTTGAGGCATAACTGAGTCATCAGCAGCTACCACTAAAATAATAATGTCTGTGATAATTGCTCCTCTTTCTCTCATTTTTAAAAATGCAGCATGTCCAGGTGTGTCTAAAAATGTTATTCTTTTTTTACTATTAGGAGTAACAACAGAAAATGCACCGATATGTTGAGTGATACCTCCAAATTCGTCATTGACGATAGAAGATTTCCTTAAATAATCGAGAATAGTTGTTTTTCCATGATCAACGTGGCCCATAATTGTCACCACTGGTGGCCTCTCCCTTAGCATGCTCTCTTTGACGGGGACCGGAAATAAATCATCATCTTTACTGGTGTCATTAATTGAAATCTCGAAGTTAAACTCATCTGCGATCAATGATGCATTTTCTTTATCTAAAATATAGTTATGTCTAATATCTTCAAAGCCTAGATCTTCCAACTTCCTGAAAACATCGTTCAAAGGAACATTCATGATACTTGACAAGTTAGAAACAGTAATAAATGAAGGCACTTGTATTTTAATTTTGCTCTGTGAAGAAGCAGAGACTACCTTTGAATCGTTACCAGAATTTTTTTTTGGTTTTAAGTTTTGGCTTAAATTTTGGTTTAGTCTTTTTTCTTTTTCATTAAGCTGTTGTCTCAACTTCTTGTAATGATTAATTTTGTCAACTTCACTTTTTGCAGATGGTATTGTGCTATTGATCTTTGGTTTACTCTTCTGAATAGAACTTGAATTTTGGGAATTTTGGGAATTTTGGGAATTAGACAACTTTTGAGTTGAATTTGGCTTGAACTTTTTCTGATTAGAATACTTTTCAGCAAATCTGTTAGACTTAATTGGTTTAGTTTGATTTGAAGGTAAACTACCTGAACTATTTATTTCATTATTTTTTGAAGGATTACTAAACTTTGAGATTCCAGATCCAACTCTAGGCAAGTTATTCAATATCCCGCTAAAGCTACTTGTGCTATGACTAAAGAGCCTATAGTTTATCTTCATAGAATTATGTAGCATTTTGCGACAGAGTAAAACGTATATTAATTTAAAGCTCATTATGAAATTTTTCGGTTTGTGCGATTACAGGTGGCCGATAGACTTTAGCAAAATTGTGGAGCTTCATCTGATTGATGATTGACATACATATTAGATAAGTATAGAAAAGAAAAAGATTGTGTATAATGCATGGGTTAGAATATGTATATATGACTTAGACGTAATTGAAGTCGCCATTTGAAGTAATAAAACCTAGAGTCTTACTTTCATTAAGAGTTTCGATTAACCTATCAATATCTTTAAAATTACGTCCATCACAGGCGAAATTTCTATGCCTATTGGAATTGATATGATCTTCAAAGACATCATATTTGATTCGACAGTTCTCGCAATAGCCTGGCTTCAAGTCTTTTTCTCTATCAGATTCTTGCTGTTTTTGTTTTTTCTTTTTTAATATAATTCTTCTTTTTAAATTATTAAGATTTCTGGAGGGAACTTGAGAAACAGTTGGTCCTAAGCCATTGCCTCTCATGGCATTACTATTGAGAGCTGAATCCATCGAAAAATTTGCTGCATTCGATGCACCATTATAGCCAGAGGCAGCAACATCAAAGAATTTAGAATTTTGAGGTTTGATACATGATGAATTTCTAAGCAATTGAGCTGGCTCTTTAAAGCTGTATTTATTCAATTTAGAAATAATTTTGGTGGAGTCTTCTTCCTCTTGAGCAAAATATTCAGGTTTGTCAAGATCGATCTCTTCATCAGAATCATTCTTAGTATCATTAATCTCTTCTAATCTTTTAGAACTGGTTGAATTTTGAACTAAGGTTATTTCATCGTCATTCACATCATCAGTGCTGGTACTTGCACCACTTATACCACTGAAATTTAAATGAATTCCTGCTTTCACATTATTTATAATATCACAAGTAACTTTTTTTAATAATTCTCTATAATTTTTTGTAGCTTCGAATTTTTGAATACGACGCATCTTCTTTCTATCATTATTTTCAGAAGTATCTGGTATAAAAGGGCATTTTCCATCTAGAGTTAAATTCAAGACTGGAAATGATTCATCATGCCATTCTCGAATTGCTATTGGTCTCACTTTCTGAGATAAATCAAAGACGTATAGATAGTTCTTTTCAAAATAATGAAAGTCATCTCTTTTTGCGTTAGGGTCACGATCAGCAGAGCCGAAGATCTTTTCCTCCTTCAATAAATTATACAAGTTATTATTAGTATCGACATTATTTTTGATGATGGAATTATCTTGATCTAAAACTCCAAGATTTTTTAAAAATCTAAATACTTTTTCGTAGTCCCAAACCTTAGTTTTTAAAGTAACAGCATTTGAAAAAATATCATTCGAAAGATATGACTTACTAGAATTAAATGGCCTTCTGCTAATTATTATAGTCACATTGGAGTCATAAAATGGACTTATTTGGCAACCTACTTGTTTTAATGCTTTTGATGCTTTTTTGTATTCAGCATGTTGTATAGGATTATGCTCTTCAACTCCTTCAAAATAAACAATAGATTCCCTCATAATTTTTTTCCATGACTGCTGCCAATTGTACAAATCCACCCCAGCTAGTCTAGCAGATTTTGAATTCGATTGTGTTCCATTTTTAGCGACCGCTAAGTTTGGCTTTGAGATTGAGCCCAAGTTTACTTTCGGATTGGTCAACTTAGCTATCTTTGCTTTTTTTAATACAGGAGATGGAACGTTATGGTTGGTTTCTTTCAAAGGTAACCTGGTAGTTTGAGTATTTTGAGCAGCAGCTAAAAGGCTTCTCTTTTTAGACTTATTGTTCGAAATCTCCATTGTGAAAATTTAATCCCTTTTGATTAATGCAATAAAAGTTGTGAGTTGATGATGAAAAGACAAAAAGTAAACAATAAACTATAAGTACAGTATATAGTTAACAGACAAATAAAAAAACCACCCTTTAATTCTCACAGTAATAATCCACTATTTCGTTAAGTATACTATGGAAACAGCAAACACAAAATAGTTGAACAATAAGAATGGATTAGACGCTGGATATAACATTTCTGACAAGAGGTACGCGTAAAATTGAATTATGTTAGGAATTACAACATTCTGCATATAAGAATTGATGAGACTAACCCCTACAGCTTCTCTGTATATTACTGCTAGAATGTCATTTTACTGATATGTTCTTTCAAATAGGTCAAAATAGGAACTCGAGATTTGTTGAATCATCTATAACACTTTCAGATATTTCTTAATTTCTCTTAGACTAAAGAATTTTCTTCGTTGCCATCTATCTAATAATATAAAGGCAACTTTATAGAGAATGCTAAAATCCAAACAAATTTCTGAAGTATTAGTACAAGGTTTGAAGCCTATTTCAAGCGAATTTAAATCTTCTAAAAATTCTCCTTTGTCTTTATCTTTGTTGTCTCATGAGGGCTTGCCATTAAACACTGTCATAAACTACGAGTTGCTAGAATCGTTTGACAAGGAACTTAATGCTGATAATCTTAAGATATACTCCATACTAGGCTTAAATTTCTTGACACAACAATTAAAAGCTTCACAAAACTCCCCAGATCATGTAAATGATTGGGCTGTGCTAGAATTAAACAAAAACCTCAATTTATTGATTCAAAAAGTAACATATAAAGAAAATGAAGATGAAAATGAGAAGTTATATTTGGTTATATTCTATGATAGAGAACATTCTAATACTTTTAGTAAGTTGAGATTGGACAATATTTGCTCCGCTTTGAAAGAGGGCTTGAAGGGGTACGAAAGAGGTAGCAACACAGCGTAACTAGACGAATCGATTTCAATGTATAGTATCGAAAGCTCTTCCTTTCTTATTCTAAATTGAAAGAGGTATTACAGGAAAATTTAAATAAAACCGAAATTAAAATATTAAATTATGATAGTAAATGAACCAATATATATATAACCAATATATATTTATATATATGAATTTGTAACAAGCTTTCATTCAATTTTGACAAAGTGATTGATTGGTATTCTTATGACGATTATGTATTAATTTAACAAATTGGAAGAAAAGGAAATGCACGCAGTAAAGAAAGAAACCAATTAATCAATATGTTATGCTTATGCTTATGTTTATTTACCAATAAGTTCAACATCATCGTCTTCTTCTTCTTCGTCATCCTCATTTTCCTCCATGTCATCCATTAAGCTCTCTTCGTCAAAACTCTCTTCTTCTTCGCTATCATACCAGAAGTCTTCATCGACAGGCTCTTGTTCAGCATCCTTATTATTGAGACTGGTGCTTGAATAAGCGAATAATTCCGATTCCGGCATGATAAAATCTTCTGGTATATCTGCCTTCGACCTCTCGACTTCTTGTAGTACTTTCTTTTTATATGCATCTGGATTCTTTCTTAACTCTACTGATGCATCAATGTTGGCCGGGGATGAAACATTCGGGTCCTCCAACAAAGAAATAATTGAAATTAAAACCGACTCGACAGTTTGTGCTGGGGTCCATGTTTCACTATCAGGCTCGTCTGAGGTTGGGTCTCCCCCTTGGTGTAAGATGGAAATGCACAATCTACCGTCACGATAAACATTTGGATGATATATAGCTGGAGTAAATCTAAATGTTGGAGGAGAAAAGGGGAAATCACTGGGAAATCTCATTTGTCCCTTAAAATAACCCCCATGATACATAGAATCCTTATTTAAAACCATAATGCCAATGTTCCATAAAAAAATGTTGTCATCGTCCAACTCAATATGAAAAGATGGGATTCCTTTCTTGGGATCTGTTAAATCTTTAAATTGTCGCTGTAAAATAGCTGCTGCCGATTTTGAACTCATATTATTAATCTTTTGTGTGTTTATCGCCTATTGTACCTTAACCAAACTTCCAGCAACTATTTGAATTCTTTTATCAATGTCTCAAGTTTGATTTGACAAGATAAAATATAAAATAAAGCCAAATCTTGGATTATTGTATAATGTGTATAGAATATCAAAAAAATCCTCAAATTAACCGCTACTAATTTACTAATATTAATAACAAAAAAAGAAAGAAAAAGGTGTGAGAAAATGAGTGAGAGACACATATACTAAAATGCAAAAATTACTACACAGAAAATGCAGTTTATCTCTACCCGCAAAACAATTGAAACTGAGCGCAATCTCCCGGATAATGCCCAATCAATTAACGAATATTGATAATAATTTTAATATAATATATCTTATCAGTGCAAAACCAGCATTATTAGAACATCTAGATATATACCATAATTAAATCAAGATTAATTTATAAACTTTTCAGCGATTGAATTAGAAATGGATTTTGAAGAGCAGTTAGAAAAGGCTGAAAGACTATCTTCTCCGTCATTAGTCGGATCGTCTATCAGATCAGCGGATGATTCACCCCACAATAATTACATTCACCCAGAGAAGTACAGATCTAGCAGTAAACCTAGAGAATCCGTGAAGAAATCGAGCAAATTTAGTAACTTAGGTGTCTCTTTGGACGAGTTGATGAATGAGGGCGCGTTATTGGGGTCAGAAGAGGATTTTGAAAGATTTTTAGATAAGGATGGAAATGTTAAGGCTGACGCTAAATACAATAGGAGAAGTGCGCCATCCAGTTCCTTGGATATTGAAATTAATGCCGAAGCTGATGACGATGTGAATCATGAAGTTGATAATACACATGGAGAAAAGAGTTTTGCTGTAGATGAGGATGTTGATAGCAAAGCTAATGAATCTCATTCTCTCGAAGGTAACGAGAAGGAATCAGAACACATAGAAAAACCTGAATACAATGTAGGAGCTTCTTCATTTTATCAGCAAACTGAATATTCGACACCCAATTTGTCCGAATATCAATTGGATAACCAGATCAAAGACCATCTGGACTTGCTAACCAATATTCAATCACAGGACCCGCATCGCCTACCAAAAGTAGATGCGAATGATAAACCTGTATTGAAAGAGCCATCATCGGCTGCGAGTGATGTACATTTGTATTCTAGGTCAATCGATGCTACATCTGAACTAAAAACTAATGGTGAAAGCTTGATTCTGATGCGGGATGGTATACACTCTCCTTACTTCCAAACTGATTCAAGGACAAGGTCTAGATCCAGATCAGCTTTTGGACACAATGGAGTCGAAGGAGAGAGATCAAGATCTAGATCTTCTATAAGACCACATTTAGCTCGAGGTGATTCTTATAAGAGTACTCATGACGTTGAACCATTAAAATATGAATTACCTGCTAATTTTGAATTGAACGAAGAAGATGAATTCGATAGTGAAAGAAGAACCAGACAACTGAAGCCAACTATGGGTGATTCTATCGCTGCAGCAGAATCTTCCATAACTAAGGATCCTTCGTTAGTTACAAGTGGCGATTATACGAACTTCAATGTAGACACCCCCGATCCTTCTTCAATTTCAAACTCTCATTTACTAGCTATGAGATCCATATCATCAACTAACTACTTGAGATCTATTTCTAGATCTAGATCAAGTCACCCCGATAACATGGAAAACGAAAAAAGTGAGAAGAATGATGCAAATACGGATGAATTGGTTAAGGAAGGTGCATTAGTTAATGATGATCCCTATTCAACAATTGATAAACTAGATGATATGGTTGAAACTGTTTTACATTTAAAGGAACCCAAAACAGAAAACGAACCTGAGAACTCCGATACTCCAAATTTGAATGAACATCATGAAGATGAATTAGAAAAATTAGATGAGGAGGAGGAGGAGGAGGAAAAGGAGGAAAAGGAGGAAAAGGAGGAAAAGGAGGGATTGGAATACCCAATCGAGTCCAATGTACAAGAGTCAGAACAAGGGAAAAAGGAAAAAGAGGTGATAGATGATTCAAACGAACAAGTTGAGGCTGTAGAGGTGGCGTGCGAATCAAGCAATCATAATGAAACTAGAATCGAAGAGTCACTGAATTCAGATGTGGAAAAGAAAGAACATGCAAGGCAAGGAAAATCCGAGCCTGATGTAGATCATGATCAAGGAGTTACTTATGATCAAGATATCATCGAATCTTTCAATGATGAAAAGACAAAAGGAGTTGATGATTTGGATATTGATAATTTAGATGTGTCTTCAGAAGAAATCAGAAAACATCTTGAATCATTACCAATATATATCTTTACCTCTTTAGCTGGTGGTATGCAAATCATGACAAGAACCAACAGATTGACTACTATTTTGAAGGGAAATGGAATCAATTTTATCTATCGTGATTTAGGGACTGATGAAGAGGCAAAAAAGATTTGGAAGAGACAATCAAATGGAAAAGCTTTACCAGGTGTTGTTAGAGGCGATGAGTTGATTGGTAACTATCAGGAGATTGAAGAAATAAATGAGGAATATAGGCTTCAAGAAGTCCTCTACGAAACTTTATAGGCCAAAAGAAAGTAAATACTCTCAAATAAATAAAATTTACCTTTTTCACTACATGTTGAGAAAACAAAATAAAAAGAATATAAACATAATGTAGTATTTACTGCGTCAATGACACGTAGACTCCATCTTGATGAGACATTGTCAATTGACAACACTTGAGAGGAGGGTAAGGTCTAGTATCTCTAAGCTCTAAATTAGGGAACAATTGGGCTAATCTAGTTATTATATAACTAGCTTCTGTTAATGCAAATTGTTGACCTAAGCAAATTCTTGGACCCCCATTAAATGGAAGAAATGCCCACCCTAACTTTTTCATGTCATTCCATCGTTCTGGTTTAAAATCAAGAGCATCCTTGCCATAATATTCTTCTGACCTATGTGTCGCGTATACAGAATACGCAACAGTTGAGCCTTTTGGAATGAAGAACGGACTTTGTCCATCGGAACCACCGCCAACAGGAAGAGTAGTATCTTTAGTAGAAACCCTAAAATTAATTGGAACAGATGGGTACAATCTTAAGCCTTCATTAATAACATATTTCAAATATTCACATTTTTTCAAAGATTCAAAAGTAATTTTTTCAACATCTTCCTTGCTTCCTTTACCGAAATCTTTGTAAACCTCAGTTTTTAGTTTCTCCCAAATATGTGGATTCCTTGCCAATTCATAGAATGTAAATGATAATAATCCTGCAGTGGTATCTCTACCTGCAATCAAAATATTCAATAATTGATCTTGTAGCACTTTGGCATCTCTAGTTTGTTTAACTAATTCATACAAAAAGATATAACCATCCTTGGATTTTTTATCCAACTCCTCTTGAGAACTATTCAAAGCAAGGTTGACATAATACTTGGCAAACTTGTGGACTTTGGCGTTGTTTCTTCTAAAATCTGGGGTATTGATTAACCAGTAGAACATTTGCGAGTAGGATCTACTACTCAAATAAGCCTGAGAAATGTTGAAAGCCTCACCGAACTCCGCTTTTCCGTCAATATTGTGTGCTGGAAGTTCTCCGATGTATTCATCACACAATGTTTGAACTGATTCACCAAATAAGAACTCAGTAGCAGTATCAAGAGTAAACTTGAAAAATAAGTCTTGTAAATTGAATATCTCGCCGTTATGGCGAGAAATGTGCTTGGCTAGGAGTTGCAAATGCGACTCCAATGAATTTACATGAGAGACCTGCTCTCTTGCAAATTGAGGTCTGAGCATTGCTCTTGAGTGCTTCCAACCTTCGCCGTCTAAAGTAAATATGCCGTCTCCTAACAATGGTTTGAAATGCTCATGCCTCGTCCCTAACGCAAAGTCATTAAATTGACTAGCCAAAATCGCCTTCATATTTTCAGGCTCCTTGGTAACGTAGATCTTAACACCTGCCAATAAAAGGAAGAACGTAGATCCTTCCTTATCGAAGATTTCTACCACAAATTCAGGGAGTAATCCTTTGGACTTTTTCTTGAGTAAATTAATTAAAAGTGGGATACTAAAAAGCCATCCTTTCATCTGAGGAATTGGTTTGCAACCATGCCTCTTAGCGAATCTGTATTGCCTTATGGATGTAGTACCCCAATACACTATAACAAGCCCAATTACAAGGGCATACCATCTTGTCAAGTATGGCAAAATCTTATCTACTATATCTTCTTTCATTTCTTAAGCTATATGAATTCTTTAACGTTTTCTATTTGATCATTGTAGGGGGACTTCAGTCTCAATATATAGCCCTATTAAGTTAATTTTGAAATAATGTTCTGTATATAACGCAAACATAGTATGAAGGATTCTCCTCTCTTCTCCGCAAAAATTTAAGCTGTGAAATATTGATATGAATAGAGACTTATATTTTTACATACATTTCACATGTTCCTATTGAATATTTTATTATAATCATCCTCAGCTTTCTGGGTATCAAATGCAATATCAAGATCACTATCCGTGTCGTATGCAGTATCTTCTATATCAATTGGCTGATTATAACTAATGGTGGGTTCTGTATTAGTGATGATGGTACTATTATTCTGCGTATACTTCAGTTCATATTGTTTGAGGTTGCGAATATTGTTTTGCCATTTCATCTTCTTGGACATTTGAGCATCTGAGGGGGTTTCGAGAGTTTTAGATGATGATTGACTTAAATCATAAAGTTCTTTAAGATCATTGGCCAATTCTTTCCGCTTCCTAGTCGGACTTTTGTATACTGAATTGGTGGAAATGGGATTAAAACCTATTTTGTTGAGTGCATTGCTTGTGAAAACTTTTTGTGGTTGCGAATTGGCAGTTGAAAGAGGGTTTTTGATCAAACCCAAGTTTTTAATCGTCGAATTATTGGATAGGCTCTGTAGCTTTTTTTCTAAAATTTGATTACTTTTTTCATTAGCAATTTTTCGTCGCTTTTGAGGGATATTCTCCAATATTCTAGGATTATGGTATTTTGAAGAATCTAATCTGTCTCCGTCGAGTCCATATACTTTTGTGTTTTCATTGATTGAGTCATAATTGACGAATCCGCCCTTCCCTTGTTTATTCAAGTACATTGATTGCTTTACTCCATTTTTCTTTGGTGACTTGAGCTGAATACTGCCATTTAATTCCATGCGTTTGTTCTGAGAAGTTTTAAAGTGTTTATCTAAATGATATGCACATAAAGTCTTTTCTTTCAAATTGATTGGAGTCGGACATTTTTTGTTATCTTTCTTGATAGCTGAACAATATCCAAACGATTCTATAGAACCAACTTCAATTATTGAGTTTAAGTCTTCATCAATTTTAAGATTGAATCCTTTGAACGGAGGTTTATACTTATTGATTTGAGGATTAAGAATAACTATTAAGTTTCCAACCAGTAGTTTCCAATACTTTTTGAAGGCTTTATCAAATAGCATTACATTAACAGATTGGTTGAAATTTCCAACTGTAAGTTTAATGAACTTTTTTTTATCCTTTGTGAGTTGAGGATCTGATTTATTTGATATGAATCCAACAAAAACCCAATTTTCATAGTTTGGTTCAGAATAATGTGGATGATAAACTTTTGCTAATAATTTTTCTACCCTTAGAATCTTCATATCAGCTAATAATTCTCTTAATACCTCCTTTGATACGTATCTCTTCCTTAACCTTTCGTTTGAGACAGTATCTAACTCACTGAAATCCTCACCTGTATATTTTGGGAAGCTTTTAAATTCGTAAATTCTGTTTTCAAAGTTAATGGAATCTACTTTTGTGCCTGTCTCATAGAGCTTTTCAACAAAATTCGAGGGTCTAACTGAACTTGATTTTAATGGAGTCATCTCATTCCGGACTAGCAGTTGTACAAAGTGCTTTGGTTTTTTATTAGGCAGACTTAAAACTTCTGAAGACTTTTTTTGAGGGGAGGTTGGGACTTGGGCCGTAGGTAGAATTTGTAACAGTTTTTGTTTCTTCAATCGTTTTTTCTCAACTATTTTTTGCAATTTGAGCTCGTATTCTTTCTGCAAATCCTTAATTTCATCCGATGAACTCTCAGTGAGTTCATCATTTGAACCTATTTCTTCATTAGCATGAATCATGGTTCAATTTATTTCTCGCCGACAGTTTATCTGATTCTTCTAATCAGCATACGCGTAGTTAACGCTTCCGTCCTATATATAACATCGCATTAATATTATAATTTGACAATTCGACCAACTAAAACGAATTTACCCAGAGATTCTCGTATACTTAAATATGGCCCGGGGTAGGAGTAAATCAATTGTTCAAAAAATAGCATCAGATACATTGTCCGTAAAAGATGAAGGGTTTGAAGAATTACAAGAATCAGAATCATATGTATATAGGTCAAGAAGATCAAAATCTCTAATAATTGGGTCAACAAGAGAAAAGACTGTAATTTTGGATCATATATATCCATTTAGTAATTCAGAGTCACAATTCTTATGGCAAGAAAAGTTAGGCAAATTTCATCACAATGTTTTTTTAACAGAAGAGTCTACTAAAGCAGTTGACAACTTAAAAGAAGATGATTATTTAAACTTTTTAGACAACTGTCAGATGAATTGTAGAGGTATGAATACACTTATCCAAGAAACGGATTCAATTTCAAATTATTTGAATAAATTGATTTTAAAATATGACAAAATATCGAATGAAACTCAGGACTTTGATAATGAGTCTACTAAGTTGATTGCGTTGCAACAAAATTGTGAATCAAAAGTTAATGAATTCGAAGTATATTTAAGAAATTTCGAGAGCTTGGAAGTAATCACTAAAACTCTCTCATCACCAGGAACCAATTTAATTAAAAGGCCAGCTTTCAAAGAAATGATTTTACAACTAGATAACTCAATAGAATTTATTGATCAGCATGCTAATTTCAGAGATGTCGACATTTACCGAATTAGATTTAGAAAATGCATGACTAGGTCTTTGACATTAATTAAAGATTATTTAAATAATGAATTAAAGAAGTTAGCTCAATCCATTCACAATAAATCAAGCAAAATCTCCCTTGATCTTCTTTTGTTTAACGAGTTCGAAGAATATATTGGTCACTCCAATTTCACTCCAATGTTTCAAGAAATAACGATTAGATTAGGGCAACATGAAGAATACAAAGGTCTCGCAAATGATATTTTAAGTTCTTATTTCAAATTAAGACTAACTTTGTTACATCGCTATCATTATGAAATCTCGATAAAAAATAGCGAATTTGTACAAAATTGCCAGGACCAAATATCACACTTCAAAAGAATTATCGAAAAGGAATTTCAACTATTCAAACGTTTTTTTGTTGCTGAAGAGATATCCGAATTTTTGAACAGTAGTTTCTATGACTTTTCCAAAGATTTAATTGATCCTTTATATGACATTTTGAGAAAAGAAATTTTAAAAGAAACGAATATATCAAATTTATGCCAAATGAGTACACTATTTCAAAAATATTACGAGTTTGAAGAAAATGAATATGATGTTAATTATGGCGAATTATTTCAGCCAATATTAAATGATGTTCAATCCAGATTAATATTTAGAATTCAAGTGTATGTGGACGAGAGATTGATCAAGTATAAACCAAAGTTGGAAGATTTAAAAATTGGGAATAAGAAGCATTCTGATAAGATCAATATTTTAGATAATGATTACCCCGAAAACTTCTTTGAAGACATTTATTTACCGCTAGGGAAAGCTCTTACTCTTCTTTCAAACATCTATGAACTAATCAATTCAGTAGTATTTGATGATTTAGCTCATTATATCGTCCATGCATGCATTGATTTATTGAAAAATGAATTCTATAAAGTTTCACTTGCGCATTTAGGGATCCTTGAAACCAAAATGAATTACTTAAAGCATTTGATTATATTGAAGACACAGGTAGACTATTTTGATATCCAGTATATTCGAAATGATTATTCGATTGATTTCTTAGGGGGATTTAATGATATCTGGGAGATATTCAAGAAAGGAGAATTTAATACAGAAAGCAACGGCTTTTTTGAACTTGCCAAAAGATCAGTTCCAAAAATTATTAATAATATGATTGATGCAAACCAAGAAATTGAGACCGAACTAAATAATTCTGTAAATGAATTAATAAAAGAATGCATTAACTACATTTGCCTGCCGATACTATTAAAAAAGGATGAAGACACTCCTTTAATGCAATCGATTGAATTTAAAAATAGTCTATCTAATAAGATGTCTGAAGTACACAAGAAGTTTATTATATATATTAATGATGCAAAAATTATCAACTTTTTAACTAATCAACTAACCAAACAAACATTAATCACTTACGATAGCTTCTATAAGCAGTTACAACTGAAGTTGCAACATGAAAAAATTTCGAAGGAAATTTCTGAAATTATGGAAACTGATGAATTGGTAACTATTTTGAATAATCTTTTTTTGAAATTACAAGAAGTTGACAAAAATATCGTTATTGATATGAATTCTGAGAATTAATTAATGATTAATAGTTCCTAATTATTTATTGCTCCTCAAATGGATTATATATATTTTTAGAAAGTAGTTTATTTAATTCGTTTTTGACTATCTGAACCTGATCCAGCTTAATCAATAAGTGGGTTTCATCTAGTTCTTCCAAGACTATTCCTGGCGTAATAGAATCAATTTGTAAAATCAATGCTCTGATAGAAGGATCACATTGAACCAATACACCCTTCGTTGCAGTAAGCATATCTTAGTTAAAGAGAGATAAGATTTCATGATATTTTATTTGCGATTTAAATTTTTTTCCAGTTACTCACTTGGTGTAAATTTAGTCACAAATACAACAATTGATATACTTCAGAAGTTTGATTCTTCGCTTATAAGTTGGATATGGTTACGATGAAAGACATTGTTAATAGAGCCATACAAGATCAATCTCCAAGAAAAGATAAAATAAGAAGAGTCGATAACGATCTGAAGGGTTCCAACGAAAAAATAGATAAAAAAGATGGAGAAATGAGAGAAGATACAGAAGCGAAAGAAATGATGCAAGAGAATTTGGAAGAAGAAGAAGAGGACAATGAAAATACCCAACAGCCTCCATTACTAAAATATACTAGATTGAGACAATTGCCAAAAAATTTGTTTGATAAGGATCCAATATCAACTTGTAATTTTCATGAAGCTTTATTTATATTTGCGAGTCATTCTGGCTTAATTCATATATGTAACACGGATTTCTCTCCCATTAGAACATTTAAAGCCCATAGGGCTTCAGTTCTTTCGATTTATACTGATGGTCAGTTTTTTGCAAGTGGATCCATTGATGGCACTATTGTAATTGGCTCTGTTAGGGATGAAAAAGATATTATTGCATATGACTTCAAAAGACCAGTACATTCTGTAGTACTTGAAAAAAACTATACGAAGACTCGTAGTTTTATAAGTGGTGGAACAAGTGGAAAGGTGATGTATTCAAGCAAAAATTGGTTGGGCCAAAGAACGGACTCCATATTGGATGAAGGTAATGGAGCAATAGTTTCAATTCAAATAATTGATGACATATTGCTTTGGATGAATGATGGAGGAATTACAATATATCATTTACCAACGAGAAAAATTGTTTCAAATATTAAAAAGCCAGAAGATTCACCTAGAGCTGATTTGTACTGGCCAAGGGTACATTTTCCTGAAATTGATCGTATTTTAATTGCTTGGGGCAACTATATATGGTCGCTTAGAATAACACAGATAGTATCTGAATATCAAAATAAGCTAATTCCTTCAACTGCTACTGTATCTTTTAGATCTGTCCAGGAAAAGAGAATTGAAATAGAGCATGTATTCAAATTGGATTATTTGATTAGCGGAATTTCAAGTTTCAAGGATGATCTTTGGATGATTTTAACTTATGAGCCTCCTGAAATTAAAGAAGACAATAAGCCTAAGTTCAAGAATCCGGATTTGAAGTTAATGAACTTATCAACAGGAGAGATCGAATTTGAAGAAGAGATTGGACTTAAAAGCATAGAAAATCTAGGTTTAAATGATTATCTTCTAGGATCATTTATTGGAAAAGCTTCTAAATATTTTATTGTGAGTGCAAAAGATGCTGTAATTGTTGAAGAATTACAGTTAAATGATAGATTAAATTGGTTTCTTGACAACGAAAAATATTTTGAAGCTTGGGAAATTAGTGAACATTTAGTATCGCCTATTAGAAGATTGAATATCGGAGTGCAATATGTTGACCATTTAATTGAATTGAATGAATGGGATGAATCTTCTAGATTTTTGTCTCAAATACTCAAAATAAATTTGGAGGAAGCTCCAGATAATGGTACAAAAAGTTTCAGGACTTTAATTTCTAATAAAACAGAAGATAATGAAGTATATTTCAAAGAAATTATTCGCCAATGGGAGATATGGTCCAATATATTCATTAAGACGGGACATATAGAGCAGCTCACAAATATAATTCCCTGTTCTACGAAGTTTGGCATACCAACTCAAGTTTATGATGTAGTATTAGAGTTTTGGTTAAATGAGGACCAGGAAAAATTTTGTTCTTTAATCGAATTGTGGAGCATAGATCTATATGATCTAAAAAAAATTGAAGCTCTTTTGGAGCACTCTTTGGAAATCGAAGGAAGAGATAAAAAATTAAGTCATTGTTTAGCCGATTTGTATGTAAAATCTTTCGATCCGATAAAGGCGGTTCCTCATTTAATTGCAATTCTGGATTATAATTTGGTTAAGTTTTTATCTGACAATCATTTATTGAGTAACTTTATTGATGATTTGCCTCTGATAATTACTGCAAGGCTTTCAGAAGAAGAGGTTAAGACATTGCCGATAGAACTGTTAAGGGCCAAAATGATTGATATAGTTGATATTTTAATTGAAAATAGACACGAGATTCTACCTCAGAAATTAGTTGAGATCTTTTCTAAGCATCGCCTAAATTTTATTATCTTTTTCTATTTGGAGAGATTGCAAGAAGTGGATGAATTTTTAACACACCCGTTTTCAAATGAGATCATCGAACTCTATTCACAATTTAATAGATCATCTCTTTTACCTTATTTGATTAGAAACAGCAATTATGATATAGATAAAGCTATCAAATTATGTGAGTCATTTGAATATATCAATGAACTAGTCTTCTTATTGGGAAAGATTGGAGAAAATAAAAAGGCTCTTATGTTGATAATTAACGAGCTCAATGACCCAGAAAAAGCTATCGAATTCGCAAATCATCAAAATGATAAAGAAGCATGGAATATTTTACTAGACTATTCAATAGAAAGACCTACATTCATTAAAGCCTTGATTGAATGCGCCGATGATCAGTCAAACGTTTTCTATGATCCAATAACAATTTTAAAGAGAATGCCAAAAAATGTTAACATTCCTGATCTAAGCTCTTCTATAGTAAAGTTCTCAAATAACAATGATTTAAATTTAGTTTTAAATCAATTAATTTTATGCATAATGAACAAGAAAACAGAAGAGGTATCTTTATTTTATAAATCAGAGAAATTAAGGGGTATTGATATTGATCTAGGGACCATAGAGGATAAGGATTCAATGGAAGAATTTCAATCCTTTGTAGTGTTGAAGAATCCAAAAAATTCAATAGTGATTGAAGGAAAATCTAAGTTCAACAATTTTGACATAAGCAAATCTTATGATACATTGAATAAAAAGTTAAGTCATATATGGCAGCTTAAAAAGCAACTCAGCCTTGAAAAAAAAAGTAAAGATGCTAAGGTTTAATGTTCTATTTTTGAAATGCCAATGAAAATACGAAGATTTACTAACATTTATGATCAGGTAATCATAAGCTATATATTTGTCATATAAATCGGGAATTTGAGTCTTAGTGAATGGTTGTGATTAAAAACGAATGCAATAGTACAAAATAAATCATTTTCAGAATTCGTAGAATCCTTGAATATATAATTATTTATTAATAAAAAATTTCATACGTAAAATTGCTGTTCGCCGAATAATATCAAGAAAAAGGATTTATCCTATTGAAAATACTACCAGTCGTTTTAGAAAATATATCACTTGCGATATTGTTAGCTTTTGCAAATTTATCACACTTCGTAAAAGCCAAAGCATTAGTCACCGATAACGTAATTGCGATTAGTATGAGTATTAGGTATAAAAATTCAAGCTTTAAAAGAGCCATTATCCCCAAGAAAATCCAAGAAACCGGTTGGATATATAATAGGGTCCAAAAAACTCTTGAGTCAATTGGATTGATATATCTATTTGGGTCTGCTGTTTCAAATACCCAAACATTTTCAAAGTTTCTTTCAGCCCCTTCGATAGGATTAGATTCATTCCACCATCTCAATCCCACTAAAAGCCTCCCAGCTATATTTTTTAAATTCCAAAAATCAGCTGAAAGTAACAAAATTAAAATTATAAAATGCAAAATAAATTTATTACTTTTAGCAATCAAACCAAGGAATATATTACCAAATATATACATCAATATCGGAAATATTCTGAAAAACATGTAAAATAACAAAGCAATAGGGTGAGAGGATTCCTTTAATTTTTGAGACCAGTTCCATTCGTCTGGATTAATATGTACTGGCACAGTATCTTGTGATTGTCTTGCCTGCTGGCGATCAGATTGCTGATAAGTAGCATCACCAGGAGGTATATCTGATTCAACAGCTGTATAACTCATTAATGTTTAAAGTGTTGACAATTCAAAAATAACTCGATAATTTGGTCTTGGTTGCACGAGCGAAGTTCGAGAACGAAAGAGTTTCCATCAAATCATCTGATACAAAAATTCAAAAACTAATATAATTTCATATCTTTGATATTAAAATCTCTATAACTATGAACTATCGTAGATTTTTGGGGAGTATTACTAGAACTCAGTTAGAGACAGCTAAGGTAATTACTATCTTATTCTAGAGAGACTTTTGTGCAAATATTAACTTATTTTTAGTTTGGGTTTTACCTTTTGACTCCCATATGCGTAATGTATTATGTTGGGTTAGATACTGATAACAAGTTTAACTTACCAGGGTTCTGGCCCGATCCAGCTACTTTGAACCAAATTCCTAAAGAACCACATGAAATTCAAGCTGAGATTGCAAGAATTAAAAGAGCCAGAATCGAGAAGAGAAAAAGATTGGAAGCCAAAGCAATAGAGCTAGGCATAGAAGAAGATAGCGAAGGAAAAGATTGATTGATGTACTTAATGATATAAATTGTTACAAAACGATATTTCAAAGTCTTCATAGATATGAATGATAAGTTTATATTAAATGATTCTTGTATATAGTTTAAATATTTTAATAAAGAATGCACAATGAGATATGGGTCTCATATTTTTAATTCATGACTGGTTAACATTACCAAAAGCAAGTTTTTGTTCTAGTTCACTAAGATTTAATTTGAGTTCGTTAATAGTGTTCGGTGAGAGTCTTAAGCTAGTAGTCTTTGTAGATATATCAATAAAATTTCGAAGTATCAGAATTAATTCATACGTGTCTGGAATTATTTCTTTGTTAGATTGAGAGACGGATTCGATTTTTGAAGGTTGAAGGAAATTAGAACGACCGTTTTCAACTCTGTTATCATACTGGGTTGATGGATATGTCATATGAGCTGTTGATACCGGAAAGTCTAATCGTGGGTCCGCGTTAGACATCGAAATAGGAAAGGTAAAGCCACCTGAGTCATTATTAGGAAGGGAAGATAGTTTCTTTTTGATATTACCATCATTTCCATCATTTTCAAGCTTATGCTTACCTAATGAGGATGGTGATGCATTTGAAGAATGGCGGGTTGACATTGAAACGTATGAATTCATAGGCAGCTTTGGTAGATATGGAGGTGTTGGCGAAAGAATTGTATCATTTTTAGTTACATCAAATTTATTTAGGTTCCCAAGCAGAGGAAATGTAGCAACTTTTTGAGTTTCCAACAGAGATGAATTAGGAAGTTGCCTATGCAATAAGGAATTTAAGTTCATACCACTGCTACTATTTACTTCCATTGAACTATTTGGAAATACTTCATAGCCAGAATCAATTGCAACTTGAGAAGTAGTTAGGGAGTCATCGGTAGGTGGTATTAAAGGGTTTGTAGATTGATTATTATCAGTTTGACTTCCGAGCCATCGATTTTCATTTGTAAGATCATTCCTATTAGATGAACTTTCGCCGCTGTACTCAATACTGTCTTGCCCTAAGGTTTCCAGTAAGCAACTTCCAATAATTTCTTCAATTGACACATAATTCAATCGAACTTTGCCTCTCTCATTCACCAAAGCCAATAATTCATCAGCCTCCCAAGGAATTACAACACTTAGAAAACCCATAATCTCTACCAACTTTTTGTAGCTCTTATTATAGTCGTAGTCAGCTATTTTTGATAAAACTGAAATCAACGATGTGTTGGCTTCAGAAGAAATTATTGAATCACTAGAAGGCCATTTATTGTTGAAATTGAACATATATGTTCTTTTCCACGACATAAAAATTCGCTCTTGAGAAATAGAGTCCCAGGATCTCTTAATCCATTCTATCACACGAATCAAAGGTATATGATAATCGGATTCGGCTAGCACTTCCATTGACAGAGAACTAGACGAGAGCTTATAGTCGATAATATCGAGCTCTGGAGTTTCCTGTGCTATTTCACTATTAATTTTTGATTTTAGCCTTTGTAGGTTTATCATTTCCAAATATTGCTGTAGTCTATAAAGAATTTTGAATTCTTCAATAATCCCAAAGCTCATCAGCAAGTAATCAAATCTAGCTCCTGATTGCAGGGGGAATTGAGCATTAGCTTGTGAAGCATTATTTTTTAGGTAACAAAGTCTAATATTTTTAAATTTCAAATTAATGATTCTATGTGAAGATGAATCATCAAGTAAAATCAAAATTTTTCTATTTGGAGACATGCTTGAGAGTTTGTGCTCCATAGTCAAAAGATAGCTTTGAAACATACTCGAAGTAATCCATTTGTTGTTGTTTGATTTATAGAGCACGTCATATACTTCCGTGATTTTATTCATTAAGTTTTGTTGAGAAGTAGAATTCACGGAAAAATTCTTGAAAGAGGAATTCGAGCTTTTGGATACACTAAACTTATCAAACTTTCCTACAACCAAAGGTGTCAACTTTTCAGATCCATCTATATTGCAGCCCAACATAATTGTCAATGAATTTTCAGTCGAAGATTTTGATTGATTTAGTCCTTTATCAATGGAAGAAACATCAAATATTTGATCTAATGGTAAAGAATAAAATAACTGAAACTCATCTATAGTAAATATATCCTGCGGTGTATAGTTTTCTTTTTTGATTAATTCGTTCAAATACAGTTTCAAATCAATTCGATCATCCAGTCTCCAAATTTTATTGAATGCATGATTCCCTGGATTATTTGAAATATCCTCATCAGATCCAGTGATATTAATATTTAGTTTCTTTATAAAATGGTTACACCATTTTTGGTTAAATATCCCGTTCCCATCTTTTTCTTCCGCTGGTAGCCTGTTCCAGATGGCACTTGCAGTCAGTTGAATAATTGGTACAGTAATAGGAATTTTTTCCCAAATAGCCTGCGTTATCCACTCTGTTAGTATTCTGCGCAATAAAGGATTAGCATGCTTTCTTCTACGGACTAAATTGAAATCCGAAGACTTGGTTGCAATTAGATCGTTTTTTGAACTTAGAATTCTCGATATTGTTGTTTGCGATGGTGCTTTGCTCGATCCATATTCAATCTTAGCCCAATTGGCTAAGTCTGCCTGAGTCATATCAGAGTTTGCTTCTGCCTTAAGGCATATGTTAATTTTCTGCTCTAATGTATAACCCATTGAAATGTATATATATTGTCGTTTTAACTAGAAATTGAGTCGCAACTCATGTAGTAGAGCTGATTTAATTTAAAATCCTTTAATATGCGATTTCTCAATTATATCATGCCCCAGAGATGTCTGGATATTTTAAAATATTGGGTGAATAAGTTTTATTGCCATACAAATGATTTATTGTTGTAGAAAGTCAACTGGTGATGTCCTGAAATCCAAACTCCGGACTTCTCACGTGCGATGGGTACAACCTCACCCGCTGCAGACTTGGAAGAAGACCCACAAATAGTCATTTGGTCTACGATCTTTTGAATAACTAATATTTATCGTTTAATCGACATAAAATTGCAAGGAAGTTTTCTTATCAAAAAAAATATTACGTGTATAGAGAATTAACTCGATTTCAACTCAGTATTACTTCAGAAAATTATTAGCCGTACCATTATTTTGATGAAATAGTTACTCTTCACTTAGATTAGACTACAAAAACTTCCAGTAAGACAGAAATGCCAATGTTTATCTAATTTAAGTAATCATATCGTAATATCTGAGAGAGCATTCTAAAGAACTGAAGCTAAACTTGATCTAAAAACTCAATTACTTCTTTGAATACAGAGTCAAAAATATCATCTGCCTCAATAAATAAAGAGTGTCTACCATTTGAAACAGGAACGAATTTCTTTTGAACGTCCTTGCCTAAAAGTTTCGTAAAATCTTCAGATTTATCTACCCAATTGACGTAATCAGTTGTACCATGAAGCAAAAGTAAATTTATGCCAGAGTCAAATTTGGAAACATAATTTTCGTCAAGCAATAATTCACCTCTAACAAACATATCATAATATTGTCTGATCGTACCTAATAATTTTTTGTCATGCTGCTTAAGGTAGTTTTTCCATCTCTCGTTAGAGGTGATGTAGTCGTAGTTTAATTTAGCATCCACTTTTATGTTAGGTAATATTTTAGCAACTGATGGCATTAAAACTCTTAAAATAAAATTTGGCTCTGTCTTTGGATGTAATTTAACTAAAGGTCCACTAACAAATATTTTTTTAATACTATTCTTGTAAGTCCCCTTAATGGCGTAGTTTAAAGCTATAGAACCACCCATCAGATGTCCTGCTAATATTAATTTCTCAGTAGTATCTTCCCTTTTGTCAAGGATACGTTTGATCATGAAATCCAAATCTTTAAAGACATGATATTCATTTGTCCTGCCGATCTCTTTTCCAGGAGAAGTTTCCCCAGCTCCTCTTTGATCAAAAAAGAAAATTTCGTACCCCTTTGAGGACAACTTATCAAAAAATTCAGTGTAAATAGAAGAATGCTCAGCAAATCCATGTACATAAACGATTTTGCCCTTGCGTTCGACAGCGTCAGGAACTTTCCAAGTAACTGTTTTGAAATTAGCACCTTCAAACTCAACGAATTCAATCAATGGCTCACCCAGAGGTTTATATGGAATTTCCACAACCATTATTGATATCTATCTATTGAACTTTTAAAAGGGAATACTAAATAATTATAATTATATGTAACAACGCGAATCTGTTTTTGTTGTTGCGCACAACACTGAGGCATCACCAATTTTGTGTGTTGCACATCTATTCTGTTTTGCATTCAAATTGCTTAATTATGCTTGAGTGTTTATCGGATGTTTCTAATGTATTGATTCTTTAAAAATTTTAAAATGGGTATTTTTAGATTTAATATAGTATTGTATCTGTCTATTGCCCTACTAAAGGGACGTACTCTCCGTTGATTTGAAACATGGCTTTTCCATCTTTCATTGTTAAAGTGATATTGAAAATTGAAGCAAGTTTTAGATCAGGGAGATCGCTAAATATTCCTAAATAACCACTATCATTTTTTCTTATACCACATAATAAAAGTTTTAAGTATTCACTCAAGGCATCAAAGCAATCTCTAATAAAAGTAGACATGAAATTATTGCTAATTATTTCAAGTCTCAAATCCTTTAAAAAGCAATCACTGAGACAGACCAGCTTAATTTGTGATTCATAAAAAATGGCATGCTCATAATTAGAAAATTGCTTCGAGCCAACCCATTTTTCCAACCCCATTCTGTCAAATGATTCTAAACCTCTATTTATCAATCGAAGTTGAGAGAGGGATTTTTGATGGTTACCTATAGCTTCATTAAACAAGCGAGCATACTTAGAGTTGGGAAATTCATAAACTGCCAGAAATGTATTCAAGCTATTCGGTATGTTTTCCCTTAAAGAAGAAACCAATGATTCAAACTGACAGAATAGACAATCATGGGTTGGATGTACGGCCAACTTTTTTAAATTAGGTGTAAGCTTTGTCAAATTGTACAATAGAGTTGTCTGACAGTTGTAATGAGCCTCATTCAGATGACTTTTTTCTTTAACATTCAACTGCAAATCTTTCAAATAAGTTAAATCAAGAACATCAGACAAGAGTACCGAAATTTTGTAACCATCACTACCAATGTAACCATCCATTCCCAAATGTTGAAGTTGTAGCTTTCTAGAATACCTCTGCAAGATTTTAAAAAATATAAAATAAATTGCTGTTGATGTGTTAGAATTGTGTCGATTTAGAGAGTTTAATAATAGGTCGTCCTGTAGTTCTTCAAAATCTAAGGTGATGAGATTCTTAAAAGAACCTAGTAGCTTCGTTGTGAGATTTTCTAGTATTAATTCATTATTTTCTTTATTCAGGTACAAAATTTTCAAATGTGTCAAATTGGGTAAATGAATGTATTCCAAGTTGCAGTCGTTCAAAGTGATGACTATTTTTTGAATAGACTTGAAAGATTCATGCCAATATAATTCTTGAAGTTTTGCAGTTGGAAAATGGGGAATAATGAGATCATTCAACTTTATTTGTAAAAGGGTGAACATAAGAGAATTGTTAATTGACTTATCCTCTAAAGTTGCAAGATAACTTTTCTCTAGAAAGACTAAAGTCTTGATGAATGACGCAATCTTTTCATTATTACAAATTACCTTAAGTAATAAGGGGAGCTTAAAAATATGTATTAGGGTGCAAGTTGTAATTGGGGCCATAGTTGTTGCACTTTTGACAGAATTGATTAAGGCTTTATTGTCCGATAATATTATTGTTTTGTATAAGTGAAGTGCCGCTGGTAAGTAAAGATATTTACTGGAAACACAAAGATTAAGTAGCTCTCTAGTACATAATTTTGAACATATTTCATTTAATAACATCATAGGGAGTGATTCAAAGTTTATAGCCATTCTTCTACTTGTTCCTGCTGTTCCTGCATCAGGAGGGTAAAAGTTTGTGGGCCGATAGACACTTGATTTTCTTCTAAATGAATTTATTGGATATTTTGTTCTTGAAAATTGGCTTAAAGCTACGAGATTGTCTTCTTCTTTCATTATTTAGATCAAATGATTGATATATTTTCATGCTTTGATACGTCAATTCGCTTATCGATATCTCAAAAATTCTATGACCTGTATATTATTTATGTATTTGCTGAGATTTTTAGGTTTCGAAATTGAAATATCAAATTATAATCAGCATTGCTGAAGAGCCCTCTTATAGCTAATAAACAAAGTATGGTTATTAAGAACTCTGAAAGAGGTTCGTCTTTAGACGAAGACAGAGATTTAACATTATCAAAGTCGGATAAAAAATCGTCTATTGATGATTTAAATAGCGATCCATTTAGCGGTCTTTCATTTAAGGTTGGTGTTGCAGAGAACAAAAATGTAATGTATAGATCTAAGATGGAAGATGTTCACACATATATTGCAAACTTTGCTGAACGTATTGATTGGGGATACTTTGCGATTTTTGATGGACATGCTGGAAAGGAAACAGCTCGCTGGTGCGGTAACAATTTACATACTTTACTTGAACGGGAAATAAATAGAGATTCAGCATCTGGTGATAATAACATGAGAGAAAACTTATGCAAATCCTTTATAAAAGCAGATGAATCAATTGAAAGAGAAGGAACTGGCTCTTCAGGGTGTACAGCCGCTGTTGCAGTACTTAGATGGGAAAGTAGAGATGATTTTCAAACTCCAACAGATCAATATAATACTGATAAAAAGGGAAAATCACCATTTGATTTCACCCCAGAATCAGACCACAAGAGGGTATTATATACATCTAATGTAGGAGATCTGCGTATAGTACTATACCGTGATGGAAAACCCTACCGTTTGACATACGATCATAAAGCTACAGATCAAAATGAAATTAGTCGAATTAAGGATAAAGGTGGCTTGGTAATGAAAAATAGGGTTAATGGAGTTTTAGCTGTTACTAGATCACTTGGTGACTCATATATGAAAGATTTAGTTATTGGCAAACCGTTTACGACATCCACAGAAATTACAAGTAAAGATGAATTTATGATTTTGGCATGCGACGGTGTATGGGATGTTATATCCGACTCAAAGGCATGTAAATTTGTTGCAGATTTTTTCAAAAATAATAAAAGCGATCCACAATTAGCAGCAAAGAAATTATGCCAATTAGCGATGGATAATTCAACCACTGATAATGTGACGGTAATGATTGTTAAACTTGACAATTCTGTTTTTGACAGTTTTAAATGAAAGTAATCCCACTAATGAACTTATTCAATGAAACGAAAGATAAACTCAAAATAAATTGTATATATAGATTAGAATTTCGATAGTCTGAAATATATTATGCATTCAATTCAAAATAAGTAAAAAAATATAAATTTGCATAAATAGGAAGAATTATGGAATGAAATCTTCGAGGACTTCATTTTGGTCATTTTGGTGGAACGTCTCATAATGAGTTTTAATACTACTTTTGAAAAACTTAAGAGCCAAGCTGCTCATCACTACGCTAACAGAAGAAGCTGCCATAGCTGCGCTTGCCCAAACTGGGCTTATTCTTGAATTATTGTAAGGATATATCACTCCTGCCGCGATAGGTATACCAATTAAATTATAGATTAAACTCCAGGCAAAATTAAATTTAACTCTTCGAAAAACAGTCCTCGATAACTCGAACAATGTAACTAAAGTTTTCAATGGATGTGTTGTATTAAGTAAAATGAAATCACTAGAAGTTACTGCTAAATCAGCTCCAGAAGATAGAGCTATCCCAACGTTTGCTGCCGCTAAAGCAGGTGCATCATTAATACCATCACCAACCATTGCGACAGTTTTGTTCGTGGTCATCTGGATTTTTTTTATATGTTGCTGTTTTTCATTAGGCAAAACTTCGCTAATTACATTATGAATTCCGATTTCACTTCCAATAGCTTCAGCAGTTAATTTGTTATCGCCAGTTATCATCCAGCATTCAATTTTCTGTCTTTTCTGTAGATATTCGATAATATCCTTAGTTTCTGAGCGAATTTGGTCCCGACATGCTAACAATAATACAACATGGAAAGCATCATCCATAAACAACTTCAGGCATTTGATTCCAACAATTATTATGGATTTACATTCAGATTTCCATTTATGCAATAATTGCTTCTCTGAGGAAGTTAATACAACATCATGATCGATAAATAAACTTTCATTCCCTAGTATTGCCTGAGATGGTTCGAATTTATTCCATACATTTGCATCTTTCTCTTGGCTGTCTAGGATTATTTGACCCTTTAAGCCCTTTCCTGGAATATTTTGAATATGTGGGACCTTATTCTGAGATAATTTTGTTTTGTTGTCCTTGAATTCAAACTCATTAGCAAACAACTTGATTGCTGCAGCAATAGGGTGCTTTGAAGATAGCTCCATATCCCTGGCAATCTGAATTGCAAAAAGTTTTGAAATATTCCTTTTTTCGTCTGAATCAAACTCTTGATTCGAAAATGCATAATTTGTGACATGCAACTTGCCATAAGTTAAGGTTCCCGTTTTATCGAAACAAATAACCTTGGTATTAGCTCCTTCTTGAAATGCAACGCCACCGCCTCTTGCTAGAATACCATGTTTTGCTGCTAAACCAGAGCCAACAAATAAGGCAGTCGGAGCAGCTAATCCGATACCACAAGGACATGCAATAACAAAAACAGCGATTGAAAACTCCAAAGACCATACAGCCCATCCCCCAATATCAATATCCAAATAGTTTCTGGGTAATGATCCAGAATAAGCCAAAGCAACCCATATAATCCAAGTAACAATAGCAATTAAGATGATGATAGGCACAAAATGTCCAGTTAATACATCCGCAGTTCTTTCTATGGGTGCTTTGCGCAATTGGCCATCTCTAACAGTATTTATTATTTGGTCAATTAGAGATTCGCCCTCCAAACTAACAATTTTGGCGACAATCGAGCCATTGCCTACATTTACCGTTCCCGAAAATACATGGTGACCAGGTGAATGCTTTACTGGTGTGGATTCTCCCGTGAGCGCAGATTCATCGAATTCAGAAGAGCCATCCACTATAACACAATCTATTGGAGGTGATTCTCCCGGTGAAATGCAAATATAATCACCAAAATCTAAATATTCTTTCTCTACCAACTGATCAGTTTCAAAATTAGTTCCATCCAAAGAGACCAAAGTTGCTTTTGAACTTCTGAAAGAACTTAATTCTGATATAGAATCAGTTGTTTTATTTTTGCTAAAACTTTCTAAAGATTTTCCAATCAAAAGAAAAAAAGTTAAAAACACAACAGAGTCAAAATATGTGGTAGTAAAACCTTTACCTTGTGAAGTAGTATTTATAGCACTTAATATTAATAAAGCCAAGCTTGCAAAGTATGAAACCGAAGTACCCAAACTGACCAACAAACTCATGGATCCAAACTTAAATAATCTCATTTGAAATGAATTACTATGCAGCCATAATGACTTAATTTCCTTTAATGCCTTTCGGTGAAAAATATCAGCAGAGAATAAATATACGGGGGTACTTAATATAAGTAGAATCCAGGTATTTCTCGTAACACCTCCAGCCCATATTGGTTCTTCCATCCAAATACGGAATGCATTCGATTTTGGCAAAAGTGACATTCCTACAATTCCAAATATAAATGTGGGTATCGCAAAAATTGTTGCTACTGCTAGCCTAATCAAAACCGAAATAAACTCTTTTTTTGTCTGCTTGCGCAAAAACTCATCCATAGATACAGGTTTTACTAATTCACACTGAAAAGCACCTTTATCTTGAGCACTTATTTTGTATCCTTGTTCCGTTGAATGAATATGATTCAAATCAAAAAGAATCTTTCGAATATTCAAATTTTGATCTGGAATGTATGTGAATTTTATAAAGGGGTGATTTAAAGTAATAGGGTCCTGAATAACTATAGCCTCGCCGTAACTAGATAGATATTCCATAACTAGTTCGGGACAATGATTGCAAAACATTCCTTCAATATTTAAGCTAATTGACCTTGACTTTTTTTTTCCCAGTGTAAAATTTATTTTTTCCGTACTTGTCAACTGAAATTCAAACCCACAGTCTTCAATTGTATTTTTCAAAATTTCAATATTATTTTTATTTTGTGTGGATTCTTCCATTATGAATTGACCAGTTTTAGTAACCACATTAATTCCACAATCCAATATGAAAGTGAGCTCATGAACAGAACTCTGTATTGCATTTGCACAAGCAGCGCACGTAATACCCCCTAATACTGCAATAACTTTTAAGTTGATCGACCTTTGCACAGGTAATACCTCAATTAATCGACATTCAAATCCAATATCATTGATAGAGTCTGAGATAGTATTTATTAACTGTTTGTTCTTTATTACAACCACGGCTGTATGCTGTAGTAGGTTGACTGAAAAATTCAGCTCGTATCCTTCTTTAAGGTCTGCATTACCCAAAATTTTTTCGAGTTGATCAGAAACAGCCTGAGAACAAGATGCACAGGTCATTCCGCCAATTGAAAAAACGGCACGAAATTCTTTATCTGCATTTTCGACTACTGTTTCAAACGATGATTCTGTATCTGAATTAGATACTTTCTTTGAGGATTCTTTTTCATTTTGACATTTCTTGCAATGTTTTAAATGCGACTTAATAAGCTGTTTTTCTTTATGTTTTGAATAGAAATTGAAATTCTCTAAAAATCCCTCCGAAACTTCGATATTTACATTGCTATTGTGCACAGTGTTATTCGAAGCACGCTCTAAAATTCCATCTCGATATAACTCCCAGGTTAGTAATTTAAAGCCAGACTGATTAATGTATTTCTTTACTTTTTTGATATTATCAATTAGAATTGAGCATTTATTTGAATTGTTTTCATATAGGTTTATTTGATTTCCTTCAAGAGAAAAAAATATTACATCATTTCCTTTTTTTTCCATATCTTTTTGAGGATTTGTCAGAGCTACTGTCAAATTAAAAATCCGTGATAGCTCAGAATATATTGTTTCCTCACAATCATTACAATGAATATTACTTAAAAGTAGAAAAAGCCTGATCATTTCTGTATATATAATGTTCTTACTAAATCAAATGCATAAGGAAATCTTTATTTAAATACTTCATTGAGTGGTTATTGCTGTTGAAAAAAGTGAATGAGAGATTTGTGCTTTAAATTTTGTGCTAGAACATTTGATGCATACATTGCAGGTCAGAAGATCGCATATGAATATATGAAATATTACAGCTTCGTTTATTAGGAAATGGCGCAATTCAGAGACTTTACAATATTAATTATATCTAATTCTAATAATCTTCTATAGAAATAAGAAATCTTATGTGGATTCAAAAATATTAAAGCCATTTCTGAGCTGTTAGAGGTACTGCATAAGCGAAAAGCATACCAGCAAGCTTTTCTGTCTTTGTGTGAAAGAACAAACAAGTCATAGTGAACATTACATACCACATCAATAAAACAAAACCAGTAATGATCAAGATGGAATATTGAAAATGTCGTATATATTTAGCATTTGTATTATCAAGCATTGAAGAGGTGATTTCATCTTCTTCGATATCGTTATATCCTAATGTATGCGAATTGATACTCATAAATTGCGTAAGTGACAAAAATTCTCTAATTATTAAAAGGCTAGATGAAATAATTATAAAAAAATGGCCAGAAGGATCAAAACTAGTAATCCATTCTCCTTCTTTTAATTTACACTTGTACACTCTTTGAGATTCGTCTATATCGCAAGACTTGGTGGAATGAATATTGATTCTTTCGAAAACCAGAGGACCAAAACACCAAATGTTGATAACCACGTAAAATGCTGTATTGAGAGAATAGATCTTGCAAAATCTTCTAATTTCAATTTTAGGTATCAGTAAATTTGCCTGGCAATAGCTTAGTAGAAAGCATGTATAAATTATTGTAAACCATAGATAGCCAAATTGTTGAACAAATGCCTTGTTCAATAAATTCAATATTAAATTATTTGAAACTGCATCTTTAAATTTTTCTATAGCAAATGAAGAAATTGCGGTGAGTAAAAATGTAATTGGATACAAGCACAAGGCTAAAAAGTATATGTGAGCCATGAGTTATTAGAATAATATCTTTTAAGTTCAAGATAATATTGTATTAACGAACCAGTCACGTGAAATGATTTAAACTCTGGAGTACCTGGATGAGCAATTGATAATCACCTATATTCCAAAAGATTATGCTGACATATAGATTTTTCCTTAATATTTCTCCTTGGGGAAACTTGTAAAAATAGAATAACTATATCATGTTCTTGAATTCAAAAGCAGCGTTTCGACCTATAGCTTTTAGTTTGCATATGCGTGGAGTGATTTTAGCGCAAAATGTTAAATTTTCTATAACTAGTAATAGGCTGAAACCTTCATCAGCCTCCAAAATCATAGAAGGAACTAATCCACAATTGAAATTCCCATGTCTCGATAACCTAGAGAAAAAGACTCAATTGCTCTACAATTCATGCATTTCGGAATCAAATGCGACCAACTCATTGGAACTGGGGCCAGAACCATCATATTCAATGGTGCAAACAGGATTCGAAGTTTATAAAAATAAAAGTCCAATATTCTTGGACCATGGCGGATACCTTCCAGAATATACAATTGCTTATGAAACTTGGGGAAACTTAAACAAAAAAAAGGATAATATAATTTTGATACACACTGGCTTATCTGCATCCTCTCATGCAAAATCACAACCAAAGAACATGAAGCCTGGGTGGTGGGAAAACTTTATTGGTCCAAATAAGTATTTAGATACTAACAAATATTTCATCATTTGTACAAATGTTTTAGGTGGTTGTTATGGATCCACCGGTCCTTCTTCTAAAGATCCGGCAAATAATGATTACTTTGGTACAAGGTTTCCAATTTTGACAGTAAATGATATGGTTAGAGCTCAGAGGGAGCTTATTAAAAATGTTTTTAAAGTTGATAAGATTTTTGCATCGGTGGGAGCGTCGATGGGAGGTATGCAATCTTTGGCTTATGCCTGGGAGTTTCCTGATGAAGTTGAAAAGATAATCTCAATAAGTGGCTGCGCAAGGTCGCACCCATATTCTATAGCTTTAAGGCATACCCAAAGACAGGTTTTGATGAGCGATCCCAACTGGAATCGAGGATTTTATTATGATAAAGTCCCCCCTCATATTGGCATGAAGTTGGCCCGGGAAATTGCGACTGTTACTTATAGGTCAGGACCAGAATGGGAGTATAGATTTGGAAGAAATAGAGCTGATGAATCAAAGCCACCTGCGCTATGTCCTGACTTCTTGGTTGAAACTTATTTAGATCATGCTGGTGAGAAATTTTGTTTAGAATATGATGCTAATTCCTTACTTTATGTCCTGAAGGCAATGGATTTATTTGATTTGAGCCTCTCCAACAGAGAAAAAGCTTTGCAAACTAGATTAATGACAGAAAGAAAGTACAATAATAACGAAATAGATGGCGAAAAGTTATCTGTTCCGGATGAACCTTACAAGGAAAAAGTCAAGTCAATGACCATATCTGCAGAAGATTCTTTAGAAGATTTAGCTCAAGGTCTCAAGAAGATAGCTCATAAGGATATTTTGGTAATTGGTGTTGAGTCTGATATACTCTTTCCAGTTTGGCAGCAAAGAGAGATATCCAATATTATAAAGAGCAATAACGGTTCCGGCAATATCCAGTACTTTGAATTAGGAACAGATATAAGTAATTATGGACATGATACATTTTTGCTTAGTCTTGATCATATTGGCCCGCCAGTTAAGGAGTTCTTAGAATTATAATGCTTATTACTTTAGTAATGTTTATTTATAAATAATTACATAACCAATTATATATATACAATCAATGGTCAATGATCATAAATTAATGATCAGGAAAAGACGTAGTCAACTAACTGGATTACACAATTGTACCATGGTGAGGATCTAATTCGTAGCCTAACTTTCTGCTAATCGAATAAACAGAATCCCTTAAGTTGGAAACTAATACCTTGGCTAATCTAACGCTTTTTTTCTTGTTATTATCATTATCATCAGATACATCCATATGATGAGGTAAAAGATTCTCATGTGCACTTAAGCTAACGAATAATGCAAATGGAACGAACCAAACACATAATCCAAAGAATGAACAAACCTCAACAAAGGAAGGTATATTAGGCGGTTCATAATTGGGATGCAATCTTTCCTCTAATGTAGGAATATATGGGTTGTGGAAATGATGGAACCATAAAAAGTGATTTGCCACGACGAGAACACAAGATAAAAGAAAAATTGGTGAAGTTAATTGCACATACGGGAACTTGTGTAAATTTTGCAAATAAATGTAATAACTAAATAATGAAAATATTATCAATCCAAACGGAAAGCTATCAAAGAGCCATAATAAAGCAAACGTAGTCATAATTGAAAAGATCAACTTTCTCAATAACCTCTTAGTTGGCTCTGAATGCTCCTCAACAAGCTCAGAAATGTAATATAAACCTGAAGCAATTGCTAAAACGAGGAATATGAAGCCCACCACAATACCAATATACGAGAGTAATTGAAGAAACATACTTTGTATTGTCTTAAGTCTAGTAAAAAGTGTATAGCCTTCAAAAAGCTTGATACATTTAGCTTCGTAACGCGTATGAAAAATATACACGTGACAAAATTTCTATTAAAGTATGTATTCAAATCTAATCATATATATCGATCGGAGGGATTCTATCAGTGTTGTAGAACCAATTTCCTCCTTCGAGTTCATTCATAAGCCAGTCATATGGGAAGAAAACCAAATGGCCTTGAATTTCCTGTAATATTCTTTCAGCTGAATCACGATCAAAAATCCTTCTTCCATTATGCAATCTTTTCAAAAACTTTCCTGATCGTTTATTATTAATCCGTTTCGAGATTGTATTCGAATCGGTGTCATGAGGGATTAGATTGTTTATATAGTTATCTTTAAAACCTTGGCCATCTTTTTGTGAATCATTGTGTTTTCTGCCGTAGCTCTCATCTTCCCTATTAGCTTGATTATTATATGTGTCAGTCCCAAATTCGCCATTTCTTATCATGTTGCCACTGATACTTTCGTTTTGGCTCGTGCCTTCACTTTCTTCATCAGCACTTTCCTCCTCACTCTCTTCAATTATTTTAGAATCATGAAGTTGATAGTGAGAATTCAGAGCTTTGTTCTTCTGTGCAAGCTTTGCATTGGCTAGCCTCATAGAAGGTGGAACATGACCAAGGAGACCAACATTTTGATTCATATTTTCATCATTGATCATTTGCTGACTTTTTCCTTCGTAACTGTTTTCGCTGGTGTCGTCAGAATCATAGTCATCATTTGGATCAATATTGTTAGACATACTTTTTCTTTTGCGGAGTCTAGCTTCCTGATCTTGAGATAATGAAAATGCAGCTTGCAATTTTAAAAATAATTTGTAATCTTTCCAAGTTGATACTGCATTATCAGGCTGACTGTGAAAAATCAATCTAAAAATTTCAGTATTTCTTCTTGCATGCTCATGCCAAATATCTTCATAAAATTCATCATCTAATGGATCTTCAAAACTGTAAGGATCAACAAATTTACTAAATTTTTCAATACTCTTTGAGTTTAGGCCATTAATCATCTCGCGAGCCCCTTCCTCGTTCAAACTCACAATAGGTATGTTGTCAGACATACCTTCTGTAGACTCGATTGGCTTTCTATCAGAAGTCTCCTGGGGGGATCTCATAGCACCAAGAGCATCTTCCTGATTGCCAACTTGACTGCTGGATATCTTCGTTGTTTCAACATTGGGTAAATTACTAGGATTAAAACAATAATCATTTTGACGTAGCCTATCGGAAATTCCGTGATCAATTCCAGCTGCAGTTCTCTTTGTTAATTCTTCCTCTCTCTGTTCTTTATCTTTTGCGGCTAACCTTTGTAAATAAGAAATCTTTTTCAACAAACTCCATCTTTCTTTGTTTCTTTCACTTACGATCTTTTCTTCCTCTTCATCCAAATCATGATTTAAGCCTGAATCATAGAATTCTAAGAATTCTTTTACATTTTCAATATCTGGTAAGAATATCCCCGTTGGATTATCTTCCATTGCCTTGTGAGCTAAATCTTTTAAAAACTTGGAACTGCTAACTCTTGATCTTTTCGCTAATTTACTATTATATTTATCCAAACCATTTCCTAAAACATCGAGTTTATGAGTCTCGTTGTGCTGAACTCGAGCGTCATATGAGTGCTTTTTCTTGTCTCTGATACCCTTATTTGCTTCATGAGTTCCAGTTCTATTATTGAATGATATCGGTAAAGACAATGGAGCAGGTAAATTTTGATCTTTTTCAGATTTTCTTATTTCATCTAGAGGAATCTCAGACACTGAATCATTAAGATTACTTTCATTTTGGAAAATCTTCCATCTATCAGTACCATTTTTCTCTTCTAAAGTTTCTCTTGTAGCCATCTCCACCATAGCTGACAAAATGGTATTTTCTGGTTTCGAAAATTTATTCGTCGCTGCTTTTAACCCTTCTTTTGATCTTGCAAATTCCTCAATTTTTTGAAATTTTCTTTCAACAATATCTAATATGTCAACATCCACACCCACATGTTCCCTCATCAATCTCATTCTTAAGGTGTGAGGAAACTTTCCGGCCATATAAGGTTCACCATTCATCGTTGTTGTAATTACTTCTTTATCTCTAACAATAGCCGCGACTTCAGAATCTCTAAATCCTCTCATAGATCTTTCATTTATATTGGCACTACCAATAATAGCAGCTTTGTCGTCAACAATCATAGTTTTAGCATGAATATAAAGTTGTTCTGTAACTAATTTTCTTTTAGGACCAATCCTACCCCATTTCCTTAAAGAAAAGAATTGAATATAGTCATCAGGATTAATTCCATATTTTCTTAATTTAGCAAATATAGAAGTAGATCCTCTAGATATAGACATAAATTGACACTGCATGATAACTCTAACAGATGAACCATCCGGCTCGTCCACTTGTGATTCAAACCCAGGCATTAATGGGATAACAATAACCGCTCTCCAATTTGTTCTTTCATCATGGGCTCTAATAATTCTGTCAACCAAAGCATCACCTATTCTATTATGTATTTCATTGCCATCGATGAAACATGACGTTACAAAAAATTGATTTTCAATATATACAAAATGTTCTGATGTTTCGATCAATTTAAGATAAGCATTCTGGATACTTTGCTCGTGTTCTTTCAACCCTAAAGACCAGTTTCCTGAAGATCTAAGAAGTTGGACTTCACATGTACCATCTAATCCTAATTTTTTAGCTTCCTCATCTGAGAGGTCTGACGGAGGCGTAAGCAAAGGTGTAAATCTACTCGGTCTCTTTTGTCTTAAAAGGTAATTCCATCTTTGTACAAAATGCCTAGCTAAATCTCTTGCAATTTTTCCGGAGGTAACCATATGAACATCATGCCATGGCATACGAGGGGTAATTTCCCTATTATACATTGATTCGTATGGTTTATCTAACTCAAAAAAGTCTTTAACACGAGGATTTGAATAGTCTTTACCAGGAAATGTTTGGAATTTCACAAATTCTTCATTCGTAGGCCTATGATCAGGTCCCAAGGAAGCAAAATTCACTTTAGAATCATCAACTATTACATGATCTGGAGTATCGAATCTACCGTAGCACAAATCAATACCTCCTAGGAAAGCCACGGTCTGGTCAACTATGCAAAGTTTTTCATGATGAGCCCAAAAATAAGTATTTTGCAAAAGTTGATTTGGGGATCTTATTACATGAATATTTTCTTCATTCAATGACAAAATCGAATGCTTGGTATACAAAGAATCAGTTGATACTGTGGAGCCAACATTACGGTAAATAATGACAAAAATTTTTACTCCTTGTTGAGCTTTTCTCTTCAATATTCTATCGATTCTCCATTGCTGGTTTCCGTTCGCAGGCCTTCTTAAGTATAATTCAGGGGAAAGCCACCAATCGTGAATGAATATTACATCCTTTGCCATCTCCAATGCAGAAGAAAGAGCCCAAAAATAATCCCTTCCATCTACAAACCATTGAGCAAAGCAATTGTCTCTCACTGGCGCAAAAGAAGAGAAACGATGACTCTCGGCCCAGGGACAATTCATTTTCATCTCGTTAATAGAATTAATCCATAATTTTTGTTCATGTGAAGATTTAGGAATTAAAACTAGTTTTCTTTCCGAGTTTTCGAGTACAATTTTGAAATATTTAAAAACATTTTGTGATTTGGATTCCATTTTGTCCACACTTGCTAACTTCTTTTGATTTAAAGAAGAATCATCATAATCTGACTCGTCATCCTCCTTAAGATTGTTGTAGTCACCTTTATAAGACATCTTAAATTTTGAGTCAACTAAAAATACATCTAAAGGTAATGTAGAATCTATTCCAGACACGTACATCAAGTAGGAATGCCTAACTAAAAGCCATTTCTCTGAACGTCTATCTATCATTCCTTTCAAATCATTTGCCTTAAAATGGCCGACCCTCCATCCTTGCGATTTAGCAGTTCCTCCTATATGAACAACACCTTGCTTTCCTCCATACCCAGTTTCATAACTCAATAAGGAAGATATAGGAGAAAGTTCAAAAAATTGAAAAAGCCTATTAGACTGAGGTTTAAGCGCAACCAACTTAATCAATTCTGTTAAATAATTTGTAATCTCTCTAATATATTCTTGGTTTTTTTGTAACCTCGAATTTATTGGTTCAGAAGAGCTTTCACTTGAAATAGATGTGTTACTTATGTGAGATCTCAAGCGGGATAAATGCTCCCTTATTGAGTGTCTGCTGATCATAGAATGGGTATCAGTAGGCGTTGTTACATTGGTATTTGCTCTCTCATCTGAATATGGTTCAAGAGTATCGAATTCAATATTTTTCTTTGAAGGAATGCCTCTCAATTTCCCAATGGCTGTATCTCCTGTATAGTGCCTAAGTGGAGGAATTGGAAACTTAGGTAAATCGCTATTTTTATTACGAACGTTCCTCCAATTCTCAAATTTGAATTTAGAGTGCAAATAAAGTAAGTCTTTAGCAGTTCTCTCTACAGACCATTTTAGTCTTTGAGCTCCAACGCCATATTCCAAATCAATTTTGAATCTTTTAACTCTACTTTTGGAACCAGCGGTAATATCTGTAATTTTGAAGCCTAAAAGAGTCAACAACAATGGTGCCCGAGAAATTCCAAATTCATCCTCCAACAAGCAAGATGCAAGAATATTAATAGAAGGAGCTGCAACAAATAAGCTTCCAAATAACTGCTGAGCTCTTTCACCAGTCAATTTTTCATCATCCTGATCATAACCTTTATCGGCACCACTAACCTTTTTCACTTTTTCTTTATTTTTTTTTCTTCCGAAAAATTGAAACCTTCTTTTTAGCTTCTGTATTTTCTCCTCACTAGCATGGGAAAATGAGTTGTTCCTTCCTAAAGTATTTGGCTTAGTTTGTGGAACATCATTCGAAGCTCGATATGGATAAGGGTGTAGATTCTGATCTTCAATAGCTTCATTGGATTCTGCATCAATATTCTCATCTTCATCTTCATCTTCATCATCATAAACTTCATTAAAATGATTGCTTCTCAGAATATTTTCGTAGTGTTCATTGCGTAATCGATCTTTCTTTTCGTCCTCGTCACTCGTATATCTAGATTCTCGTCTATCCGTATTTCTATTAAAAAATGACCAAGGATTAGCAACTACTTTCGGAGATGGTTGACCTATTGTTGCCTTATCTCGTTGAGCTTTTTCTCTATTGTTATCATGTTTCATATGCTTCGCTGATGTATTTGAGATTGTTTTGTATATATCCAGAGGATCATTTCTTTCTCGAAGGGGTGTACTTTCAGGGCCGTTGACACTAATATTTTCATAATTCTCCTTATTTCTAATACTACAAGGATCCAAGCCATTGCTAGCTTTGTTTGACACAATATTATCACAAGCGTCTAATGCTGAATTATATTTCTTTATCTTCTGCTCATTACTTGTTGACGGCATAATGTAAAGTATTCGAATCTTCACCCAAGATTAACTATTTTGAAGAATTTAGAGTTAGCCTGTCAACCCCAAAGTGATTACTTTAAGTAATTTTCTGTGTAATAGGAAAAGCTATGTACTTGATTCTAATCTGCTGTGTATCTGTTTCTTTTGCGCAGTGAAATTGTGAAGTATTCTGGGAACGTCAAAATATCGAATATGCAGTACAATATATGACAAAAAAATGGGTGCAATCATTGGTAAAATGAACAGCTTCTCATTATTTCAATTGTAAAAAACGATCTACATGATGTGATTAGCTCTTAGAAATTGGCATTTTAATTTAGAGAAGTGAATTGATGATCTGAGACTATGTATTTTGCAATAATTGGCAGTCATATTCGAGTTAGAAATAAATTTCTAGTATTCGAGACTGACTACCGAATCTCAATGAAACACTAAATTCTTTCTAAGCAAGATTCGAACTTATGATTTTTCTAAACCACGATAATTACAGAACTATGCATGTGATAAAAAATTTTATGTGAATTTTAAACATTGGTAGTTACATCCTTCATTTGAATGGATACAAAGCCATCCTCCTGCAGTTCTTGTTCTTCATTCTCATTTGCTTCTGATAAGTTAGAAGCTCTACGATGACGAAATCTCTGTGACCTTGCTCTTTTTATAACCCAATATTGATAACCGGTAACAATTGCTATACCAAGAAGACTTCCACAGATATTATTTGCTATGTCATACACATCGAATACTCTATTAGGATTTACTAAGTCCTGTAAAACTTCCAGTCCGATACCTCCCGCTAGAGTACATACTATGAATGTAACATATCTTAATGTTTTCAAAGACTTAAGGTGAGTATCAAATATAAAATAGAACTCAATTGTTAGTATTAAAAATGTAATAAAGTGAAGTATCTTGTCATGGGATAGCTGAATCAGACTGAATCCTAAATATCCCGCCACGAGAAGTGAAAATATAAAGCCTATTTCTTGTTAGTTATTTAATCCATAAAATTTAAAGACATATACACTTACCAATTAAAACAGAAATTCGAAAAGAAATCATTGTTATTTAATATTTTTGTATGATGATTGAAGGATTTAAAGAGTATAGTAATTTTATGATTTTACATGTTGCGGATCGAATTTCATTTGTATGCAGTTATGAAGAATCTTTATGCTAACAGTATATCCATTTTGAGTGTTAATGACTTTGTTAACTGTTAAACCTTCGGCATGGAATCTTGTTGGTAAGCTGGACATTTTTAGAAGATGTATTTCGATAAATTATCTTCTCTCGGCATTGAAAGTAACAGAAAATAGCAGCAATGAATCAAAAGGTAAACTACATGTAGAAAACATTTGCTCTAAGAAGTTTCCGCCGAAAGACATAACTAAGCTTATTATAACCCCAAACAAGCTTAATGATGCCTTTAGACATGCTTACTATGAAAGACCAAGCAAAAAACAAATCCATGAATCACAAAGATTATTCAACAATTCAAAAGTTCACGTTGAATGGACATTCAATAAGTACAGCGACATACCTGATGTAAAACTGGACTCACAGAAAGATTTCAAAATGAACGATATTAAACGGATTAATAGCTTCACTAATTACCAAGAATCTACTTACAACTTAAGAAAGAATTTAGAAAATAAGAAAGGGACATTTTTGAAATTACCTGAAATTTTACTTTTGGGTCGTACAAATGTTGGAAAATCTTCTTTAATAAACAGCTTGCTAGTAAATAAAGAGGAAATATCAAGCGGAAAATATACAGAGCATGCGTTTGTCTCTAGAAGAGCTGGATTTACGAAAACTTTGAACTGTTTCAATGTTGGAAATAAGTTTAGAATTATAGATAGCCCGGGGTATGGTGAGTTTGGAGAACAAAGTCAAGGGGAAGTCGTATTGGAATATATTTCGAAAAGAAAGACTTTGAGAAAAGTATTTGTCCTCATCGATAGTATAGGTGGATTTTCAGATGAAGATGTGCAGATTATAAATCATTTAGTTAATGAAGGCGTCCCATTTGAATTTATATTCACCAAAGTAGATGAAGTTATCTCTAAATTTACGTCAACGAAGTTGTTGAAGTCTTTTGAAAATAACAAAGATAATTTAACAATTAGAATTGAAAATGCAGACGCAATGGAAAAATGCAATCAGAGTATAATATCTTATTACGAAACCATGATTGATAATCTTAAGCTTCGTGACCTCATAACTCTACCTCAATTCCTATTTAATAATTCGAAGTCGAACAAACTTGTTAAGAATAGATATGGTTATAAGGAAATTAGATTTTCTATGTTGCAGAGCTGTGGTTTAGTATCCCACGATTCAGTAATCAATTCAGGCTTGATTCCTGAATCTGAACAACTACAGCTGAGAAATAATAATTCAAGAAGAAAAACTACTATAAGACACATCTTAAGTCAATAAAAATTTCTTCAAAAATTTTAGACAAATGAAGGATTTTATAAATGTATTTAAATTCGTAAAAAAAATTGATTGAAACGACTAGTCGCTAAATCTTAAATCTTTGCTCCGTGAATTAATTGACGTTGAGATGACTTATATCTAATATCTCTATTTAACAAACGAATCTTCTTTTAATTCATTGTTTATAGTTACGTTATATGAGCCTTATTAAATTAGAAACGGCCCCCCCTGCCACCTCTGGCTCCACCGAATCCACCTCTAGATCCACCTCTGGCTCCACCGAATCCACCTCTAGATCCACCTCTGGCTCCACCGAATCCACCTCTAGATCCACCTCTGGCTCCACCAAATCCACCTCTAGATCCACCTCTGGCTCCAAATCCACCTCTACCACCTCTGGCTCCACCTCTACCTCCTCTACCTGCGCCTCCGGCACCACCTGATTTTCTCTTTGGTTTTGTTCCTACTTCCTTAGGTTTTGGTAAAAACCTCTCTAATGGTAATAACTTATCTGGACCGATGTAAAATTTGTCCCCTTCTTTAAAAGAGTCTGCTTGTACACCTTCTGAGGTCTTAATGGTGAAGAAAACTTCATTTAGTGGACCTAAAATTTCATCAACCTTCCCGACTTGACTTTTATTTTCTAAATAGATTGGGGCGTTGAAATATGGAATTTTAACGTTTATGGAACGACAGACAATATCACCTTCACATGATTGCATGAAAGTGCCCATCTCCAAAACTGTGTCTGGAGGGCCTTGTTGAAATTGAGATGGTCCAGTTCTTCCACCGCGACCGCCTCTGAATCCTCCTCTTCCTCTGTTCATTTTTATTTATTTGGATATATTGATTCAAATTACCAAATGTTCAACTTTTAATTTTTATTAAAAAAAAATCAAGCTCATCGAGTGAGGAAAAACTTATGGAGACATTTTTAAAATCTCACGACATTTTTGATTTTCCATCACTAAATGTCTGATCTATTCACATGGTGAATCTTTAAAGCTAATAAGCAAGTGAAATTTTACTAAATCATGAAAGAAAACACTATGATATATAAGAAGTTGTAATAAATATATGTATTACTAACTCAGAAATGTAGGCTACCTCTGAAGAATAGCTGTTAAGTTATTTAACACCCCTCTCACGGTTCCAATCGGAGGTCGTGCAAAGATACGAAAGTCAGTAATCATATCGCTTCCATGTTGTGACGGCACAACTGTAGGTAAATATTGAAGTACTTTTTACAAATAATAAACATATTGTTAATAGAGTATTTAATATGAGTTTATCTCTGCGTATGTTTCAATCTGCTTCCATAGCTTCATCAATTTCTTATGACAAATATCAATACTAACTTCCATTGTAGCTACTCCCTCTTTTAAGGTGGGTCTCACCCCAGAGGAAAAGAAGCTATACTCACAACTATTTAAATCATTAGATCAATCTTCAACTGGTGTAATCACTGGTGAATCAGCAAGATCAACGTTTGAAAAATCTGGACTTCCCCCAACTACCCTAGGCGAAATCTGGCAAATTGCTGATCAAAACAATTTGGGATTCTTAACCCAATTCAGTTTCTGTCTTGCTATGAGATTGATTGGATATGCCCAAGTGGGTAAACGCTTAAATGCTGAGCTATCTGATTATCCAGGTCCGTTACCAAAGTTTTCCAATTTATCAATTCAGCCTGCACTTCAGCCTCAATCTACCGATAATTCATTTATGATGACACAGCCTAGTTCTTTAATTCCTCAAAACACTACAACTCTCAAACTGACTCCACAGGAACCTATAGCTTTAGTGAAGCCTTCTGAATATGAGAATTTTAGTCAGCTTTTTGCTAAGACTGTCGGATCAATTAACGGTGAACTTAACGGTGCTAAGGCTAAAGATATTTTTTTGAAAGCAAAACTTCCAACTGCAACATTGGGTCATGTTTGGAACTTAGTGGATAGGGAAAATACTGGTAAATTGAATGTTGGTTCGTTTGTTGTTGCTATGCACTTGATTCAAGGATTATTAAGTGGCACAATTAAACAATTGCCACCATTTTTACCTGAAAGTCTTTGGCAATCCGTTCAAACACCAGATTTCAATTCAAAGGATCAAATAGATTCACGTAAATCATCTTACGGGTCGATAAATTCATTTGCTACAAAAAGCCCTGTTGGTACTGCCAAGGTTAGAAATATTTCGTCAAGATCGACGAATGATTGGAAAGTTACTCCAGCAATGAGAGCTCAATTTGATTCCGTATTTAATAATTTAGATAAGGCTAAAACTGGGCAACTCAATTCAGACCAAGTAGCCTCCTTTTTGATGAGTTCTAAGTTGAATCAACAAGATCTTGCAACTATATGGGATTTATCAGATATTCAAAATACAGGAATTTTCACTAAGATGGAGTTTTCTATAGCTTTATTTTTAGTGAACATTAGATTATCGGGTGAAAGTCTTCCAAATATTGTGCCTCATTCGTTAATTGAATCTTTACAAAGTGATACGCTAGCTTCAGTTTCAGGGCAAAAGAATCGTTATTCCCTTCATGATAGTATATCTTCGCAACCACAGTCAATCGAAAGGCAAAAGACTGCTATGGATGACTTAGTCGACATATTTGGTAATGACTCGTCAAATTCGGCTATTTTGGCTCCCCAAATTAGCCAAAGTAAAATTTCTTCGCAAGCCACTTACGAGCAAGCTAAGCATGACGAATTACCAAAAGCAAATAGGAACTTAACAGGCTCATTCAAGCCAACTTCCAATTTTGGTCAGAGCCTAGTAAGTCAGAGTCTAGACTCATCTAAACAAGAAAAGGGAGGAGATTTGTTAGGAGACGATATAGAAGGTAACGAGAAGCAGGAAGGATTTGCTGCAGTACCTGTTTCTAGCACTCACAGCTCATCTAATCCGCGAGAGAGAAGCATTAATTACGATGCTTTGCGTTCTGTTCCTACTCCACCGACTAAGATCTCTATTACTGAAAGCAACTCTGCTGCATCTTCTGAGGTACTGAATCAAAACTATCAACGTCAAAACCCCCAACAGCAGTATAATCAAAATCAAAATAATGATTTACTAGCAGATACAAATCCTGAGATTTCAGGCAAATTATCGCAAGCTACAACAGATATTGCAAATGTTTCTAATCAAATTAAGTCATTAACGCTTCAAACAACTGATTTACATGGCAAAAGAAGTAGAGCTGAACAGGAACTAACAAAAATTTTACAAACAAAAGAGGAAATAGAAAACAAATTGAGACAATTAAGATCATCGTATACCAATGAAGTAAAACAAGTAGAAGAAGTTGAGTCAAATCTCATTTTTGCCAAAGAGGAAACAGAAGCCTTAAGGTCTCAATCTTCAATTTCCGAAGCAAGATTTAATGCCTTATCTAGTGAGTTAAATGAGAAACAGCTTTCTGTTGAAAACCTTCAAAAAGAAAATAGCTCACTCAAGGAGAGGTTGGGCTTCTTAAATGCGGAAATTGTTGAAATAGAAAAACAAATGGAACAAACTTCTATGGAAAATCAACGCTTGGTTAATCAAGTTTCTGTAAAACGATCTCAGGTTCAAGTCTCTATTGTCAGGTCGAGTGAGCTCAAAGATAAAATATTTGAGTTACAAAACACAAATAAAAAGTTACAAGAAGAAATTGAGAGAGCCGAGGCCGAAAGAGTTAGTCAAGAAATAAAGAATGAAGAGTTATCAAATAGAGTAAATGAACTTAGCAAATTTCAGCCCACCAAACCAGAAGTTTCCAAAAACCTTGGATCAGGAGCTCTTTTGGGTGCCACTGTTGCTGGAGCGGGGTTGTTTACTAGTCAGTTTAAGGGATCTAATTCTGAGAATGAGGCAGACAAAAATATTCAAGAATTTTCGAACAGCGCTCAAGGAAATTCAGAAAAAACTGGAAATCCATCAGCAAGTGTACCTGATATAAGAGACATTGATACCGAATTAGTTAATGAAGTTCAAGAAAATTCTGAGACCTCTTTAGCTCTTAACAAAGATCTATTTCCATTAAGGGAAACTAGTGATGAGGTGCAAATAAGTGGATCGGAGCTGATAGATGATGACGAAGAAAAGACAATGAAAAGGTTTCCCAGTTTAAAAAATGATGAACAGCCAGCAGAAAGCAATACTAACTTAACTGCTGCTTCTTCAATAGCAACCGATTTCAAGAATAGTGAAAATGAAACGCCTGTGACATCTCCGAGTAATTCCGAATTTCAATTTCCTAGAGGCTCTGGTATTGCTGGTGGTATGGTTGGCATGCCTGGGGTTCTCGTTGGCGTTCAAAGGACTGACTCTTTGACTTCAAGTGTTCAGAATAATGCTGCACTTTCAGTTCGCGATGACAACATTGAAAATATTAGCGACCGTGAAACGCTTGGAAATGAACAAGTCTCGGAATCCGATATGGCTGCTCCAACTATTGAAGAAAATACTATTGATTCTGGAAAAGAAATTGATTTTAGTGAGTCAAATGCCCAAGATGAATTTGTTGATGGTGATAAACTCTCCTCTGGAGTGGAATCTTTTGAAATAGTTAACCCTGAAGAAATAAGTGCAGGTCAATATCAAACTGAATTTCAAAATAACCAGGGAGAATTTACGACTAATTCTCAGTCTGAAAAGATTAGTTCCTCTAGTTCAGATCACATCAACGAAGTCAATTTAGAACCTCAAACCATGTCGCATAGTATCAATGAAGAATTTCCACCAATAAGGGAACTTGATGTAGATGAAAGTTCCTCCAATGATGAATCACCCGAAGAAGAATTCGACGATGCAGTAGATCATTTACCATCTCAGTTTGCAGAGTCAAAAAAAATTAGCAAGAGGGAAGGTAATTTACCAACATCTGATACTAGCAAAGCGCCACCAATTGAAGAAGCACCTTCATGCGATGACTTTGAAAATGCATTTAATGATTTGGAGCCAACTACACCTGAAATTGGTCAAGGAAATGATTTATTCAATGATGATTTTGCAGGCTTAGAGGATGCTGAAGAAGAGGGTTTGAGTGATGACTACTCTAATGAATTTAAGGAAGAAAAAAACTTTGGATTTTCTGATGATTTTTCAGTTGGGCCAAGCTATGACAATGTAGGAGTTGCATATGAAAACGACTCAAATGAAAAGTTCACTTCTAATGATGAATGGGAGCAGTTATTTGAAGGATTTGGTAATGCAAAAGCAGAAGATCAAATTGAAACTCCTCATACAGCTTCAGCTCCTTTTCAAAACAACAATCAGCAACAGAACACCTCTCCTCATGAGTTAGCTATACAAGAACTTGTTGGTATGGGCTTTGATGAATCGATTGCTTTAGAGGCTTTAGAAAAAGAAAATTGGAATTTGGAATCTGCCACTAACTATTTACTCGATAATGCTTAATTTATTTCTCACTTCAATATTTCTAATATATAAAACTATTGAGAGAGGACTCTCCTCTATTACATATCTTTTAGGTGTATTTTGAAAATATATGTTTTTAAAAATTTAATCCTAACTAAATAGAACCAGTTAATGTAAAACTTGTTCCAAAGCATCGACAACATCACCAACGTCATACTGTTCGGCATTGAGGTCCTTTAAATCTTCAACTGGTCTTTCTCCTTGAGGAGTGATCCTAAAAGCGTGTCTTGAAACTGGACTGTCCCAATCAATTATAGCAGTATGAACCGTTCTTCTGTTATCCCAAATAACAACCGTATTAGGCTCCCAGTTGGCACGAAGCTGCAAATCATGAGAGGACTGAATATGGTTAAATAAGAAATTAAGAAGATATTCAGATTCTTCTTCCTTCAATTCGACGATTTTTCTCGAAAATGGTTTATTTAAGTAGATACTCTTAGCCCCAGTTACAGGGTGTACTCTCACTAATGGATGAATATTGGAAACAGGCTTTCTCCTCTCTATTCCCCCTTGAATTCTTGAGTTTTGTGCTTGATCTTCAGAAGTATGCAAGACATGTAGTCCACTTAACCTTTTTTTAAATTCTGGAGATAATCTATTATACGCCTCAGTTGTATCAGCGAACACAGTATCTCCACCTGAATCAGGACCTTCTAAAACAGAAAAAAATGTGGTGCCAGGAGGCTGCAATTCGTAAGAGACGTCAGAATGCCATCCTACGCTAGTTGTCCTTTTCGAAAATACTCTTGGAAAGTCATTAGGATCTGCCCTTCTGTAAGTGATATGAAGTTCAGGATGATTACGTGGAGCTCCTGAAGTTGGATGAATATGAAGACGACCAAAATGTTTACCATAATCGACTGCAAATTGAGGACCATGACTTGCAAAATCCTGATCTCTGAAAATTACAACACCTCTTTGAGCCACCAATAAACCCAATTCATCCTTTCCATTATCATCTAATTGCGACAATTGAATTCCGCTGATTTGTGTTCCAAATTTAGGTGTAATTTGTTTCAAGTTATATTCTGCGATTTTTGGGAACAAATTTGGAAAAGAAGGATCCGCTCTGGTTCCAGGATCAATGTGTTTGTAGAATTTTAATGGTGGATACTTCTGATTAGGATCCCACGTAGGCAAAAATTCTTCAAATTTGGACTTATCTCTATTGGATTGGTTTATTGTGAGAATACCATCCTTTCCTACCTCGTCTGTTCCTTGAACAAAATGAGTGTCGTAGTTTCCAAAAAGGCTTCCTCTTGTCATGTTTTTATTGATTGTATTATTTATATCTGCAAGAAGAGCTTTAAGTGAAAATACTTTACATCCTTTTATACTTGAAATGTCTTTATAGGAGAATTAATGGAGCCACCACAATTCGCAATCTTTGCACTGCATTGTACTTTAGATTATTGTTCCTATGAAACTAATCAGATCAAATTGCAACATTTGATTGATGTTGGATCACGTGAGATAAGCAAAACTGTGGGTAAAGTATATGAAAACTTAATTATATAGCAATAATTCTCTACAATTGCTTCAATATGAACCACAATAGGCTTGTTTTTTGCTTGTTGGTGTGTTTTCCTTGCGTATTACATAGTTCAGATAAATGTTTATTTAAATATACAATAATTTTTTGTGTTAGTGTGTTATAAATGTGTGGATTAATGTAACACTGCTTTTAAAGCCTCAGCTACATCCCCTACATCATAAGTCTCTATATTTAAATCTTGTAAATCCTCCACGGGTCTTTCAGCTTGTGGCGTGATTCTAAATGCATGCCTAGAAATTGGAGTATCCCAATCAATAATAGCTGAATGTTGAACTCTTCTGTTATCCCAAATCACAACCGTGTTTGGTTCCCAATTCGCACGCAATTGCAAATCATGAGATAATTCAATGTGATTGTATAAGAAATTCATTAGATAATCTGATTCTTCCTCCTTTAACTCAACAATCCTTCTTCCAAATGATCGATTAACAAATAAACATTTGTCACCAGTTACTGGATGTGTTCTTACCAATGGATGAATGTTGGAAACAGGCTTTCTTCTTTCAACACCTCCGTGGCCTCTTGAATCTTGAGCTTGATCTTCTGAAGTGTGTAAAACATGTAAACCACTCAATCTTTTTTGGAACTCGGGAGATAAACGATTGTAAGCTTCGACAGTGTCTGCAAAGATGGTATCACCTCCAGATTCTGGACCTTCCAAGACAGTGAAGAAAGTAACACCAGGAGGTTGAAGTTCATACGAAACATCGGAATGATATGTAACCGCATTAGTTCTGTGGGCAAAAACTCTTTCAAACTCACCAGGATCGGCTCTTCTGTAAGTGATATGAAGTTCAGGATGATTACGTGGAGCTCCTGAAGTTGGATGGACATGAAGACGACCAAAATGCTTACCATAGTCAACTGCAAATTGAGGACCATGACTTGAAAAATCTTGGTCCCTGAAGACAACAACACCTCTTTGTGCAATCAACAATGCTAATTCATCCTTTCCCTTGTCGTCCAACTTAGATAATTGGATCCCTCTAATTTCAGAACCCAACTTAGGAGTTATTCTCTTCAATTTGTATTCAATGTCCTTTGGAAATAGGTTTGGGAAAGTTGGATCAGCTCTAAGGCCAGGATCTTCAAACTTGAAGAATTTTAATGGAGGAAACTTTTGGCTTGGATCCCAAGTAGGTAAGAAATCTGGGTATTTGGATTGTTTTCTGTTAGTTTCGTTCACAGTCAAAACACCATCTGATCCAATTTCATCAGTTCCTTTAACAAAATGAGTATCAAAATTGCCGAAAAGATTCACAGATGTCATTGTATTATATTATATTAGTATTCACAAAATGTTATTCTAAAAAAGTACGTTGTATGATTCAAGAGGACAAACAAGTACTTGGGATTCTGCCTCTATTTATAATCAATGATACCCGAAATTCCGTGCGATAGCCTTAGAAGCCTTATGTTAGTATACTTCGAAAAAATTTCGAGCAGTTTCACCGACGTATCTTTTGCAGTCTAAATACTCAGAAACCTCAACCTACAACTACGCTTATTTACTACTATATTAGAGGTATTTTCCATATCAATATACATTATGAGTATTCAAGGTCATTAAAGTACTTTTAACTGTTCAGAATCTTTTAATGGACGGAAATAAAACCCCTATGATAATTCTAAGCTTTGGTTGGTTCCATAATTGCACACGACATGATTAAATACAACAAATTTGGATAAGAGATACGAGCCACACTATTAAAAATTGCATGTGATAATTTAATTGAAGAGATATATCGCTCGTAAGAATTTGGTCATGTGTACGATCACGTGGTTCTATGGCACACGAAAAAAGTGGCTCTCGGTGTCAATTGCCTATAGGATGATTTAGGCGCAAATGTATTTTTAATATGATGCTACACTTTTTTTTTCTCTGATTTAATGCTTAATAATAAATTATATTACTGAAACTAAAACTGTTTCTAGTACCAATAGTATAAGTAAAGATGCAAATGATAATATATAACCCGGGAAAAACCATGCTGTCCAAAACCTTTTTAAACAACAAAATGCGCAAAGAAGCTAGCAATGCGTCAGAAGAAGTAAAGATGCAACCAAACGAATTAGTTAGCTTTAATATGACAGAGAGCCTTGTCGGCATCTATGGAAGTAATAATAAACCTTGCCTTTGCTGGAGAAGGAATCACAATGTTTTCACTCTTTACAGATAAACTTTTAGCAATTTTGTAATTACTTGGAGAAAGTGCCATAAATTTGATATCATCAACTTCTTTTTTAGCTTCTTGAACTGGTGACAACAGAGGACTAGGATAAGCATCAATACCTTTGTTTAGTTTTGGACTTGGAGTCTTCGCTGTAGGTGAAGGTGGTGTAGAAATAGGAATTAATGAAGAGCTAACTGGTTCAGGCCAGCAACATTCTAAAAAATTTCTGGTACAACCTTGACACTTGCCGTCTACTTTGTCTTCATCACATTTCTTCTTTCTTCTACGGCAAGTTAAACATCCTGTCTTCGTCCTCCTCTTAACAGGAGTAGCTTTGTTATTATGAGTAGATTCTTTCAATACCTTTTTGGCATTACTTGCCTTAATAGTCTTCGGTTTGACGGACAAATTCAAAACCTGCTGGTAGCCTTTGTAACACATTATACTATGATTTCTCTTGTTTGGACAGTTAAAGACCATAATTAAAGAATTTTAAACAGCAGGGATAAATTTTGCTTTTATAGCCCATATGACCTTACTAGTATACCAAATAGTCAGATACCCTTATAATATACAAAAGTGGAAAGTGATATCGAAATAAGCGCGATCTGCCTGTGGTTGTCCCCAAAAACTGGCCTAAAATGGCATGAGCAATCGGTTTGGGATTCCGTTTAAATATTTAGTCGAATGGCGCTGCAACTTCTGGTATTTCCTTCCATATTTAAAGATTTCTTTTTTCCTTAAGTTTTATACTGCATATACTACTTCCTCAGGATCTGACAAACATACAACTGCAAAATTCATAGATATGGTAAAAAAGAACTTTTTGAAATATCTGAATATTGAGAAGTAGATGATACACTATTGCAGTAGTCTAAAATAATAGTAAATTTTTGAAATTTCCGGAATCTTTTTGATGATTCACTAAGTTGCAGGAATGCAATTTATAATTTTAAATAAATGTAGTTAATTTTTAATTAAAATTCTCAAAAGTTGAAAAAGTTGAGCATTATACAAATTATATCAATAAAAAAGTCTAAGAATTTACAATTCATGACTGAAATTTTTTGATTTTTGAATTGATTTTGACTTTTGAAGACAATTAGAGTCGTTAAATTAAGTCTAACCCTTACTGGGAGGTACTAGGTCTCACAAAATCTTCTATAATTATAGAGCAAAAAGTACGAAATATGGGACTTAGGGCTAGATGGGTATAAGCTACAAGAGAAGAAAACATACGTACTGATAGTTTAGATTTACACTTCTTCATTACATAAATCAAATTTAAAGAATATATTTAGTCTACTTGAAACTCATACAAATACAATCTCTAAATTAGATTAAATGATTTAATTTTAAATTCAAGAAATTTCACTTACTCAATTAATATCACAGATATTTACACAACTATTTACAATCCTTTATCCTGAATAGCTAGTGAGCACTTGAATGTTGTAATTTTTTACTTTTGCTAACATGTGATGAGAGATTAGACATTAAATTTTATGTCTAAATTCCTTTCGAGAATGCAATGGAGACCAGATACCTCTAACTGATTCATTAATAGATAATACCCTTTGGTTAAATTTGGATAATTTGTTTCCACTGGCTTGGGAATATTCATTTATTCTCTCTTCAATTTCTTTGGAACTTAAATTATTAATATCAACTTCCTTTGTGGATTTATTATTGTAGTGAAATTCCAACCTTGGATGACCTTGTTTTTTGATTATATTGAAGTAAATGTATGGTTTTTTGGAAGCAAGGTTATTTAAATTTCCAGCCTTTAAATATTCACGAATACCCGCTGATGAACCACCCCAGTTACAGTATTGAAGAGTAATTTTATGACAAGGGACAATGTAAGCGCCCACTCCGTTACGACCCACTGATATCTTTGGTATAGCTTTTACTGGCATATTTGCTAATTTAAGTTTCAAATATCTAAGACTTGAATTTAGAAAAAAAAATTTGATCGACAGTTGAGAAATATAAATTGAAATTACACGAAAATATTTTGGTGCGACGACTATTAAAGATTGATTATTAGGTAGTTAGGGTTTATGCTGCAATCCCCATAAAATGTAAAGAATAAAGTGGGTTTTTTATGATAAAAAAAAGCTGATATTATATAATTGTTTAATCATAAGTATTCAAGACATTCGAAGCATTGCATCGTGCTTTGATGTGCTCTGGGGTTAATATTTAGAAAATGTATGTCTACACAATGTTGCATTCCTTAAGTGGTTGGTTCTGGCTTCAAATCGAAATTTAATCATGTTTTCACCCAAATCTCAAATGGCTTTACGTACCTCATTTAACTCTCATTTAGCTCTGAATAATTCTGAGCAAGATGACAAGATAACAAAGTATTTATACTTGGAACATTTGATTTTCGAAACATCCTGTTAGGAAACGAATGCGTGCATACAATGTAATCCTTAACTGAGTAACTAAAGAGTCGCTCTCTTACAGTGTGTTGATGTATCATCATTTCGTACCCGTATATCCAAGTAAGGTAACTACAAACTAGAATATGGAGCAAATATCAACAACTTGTAATAATTTTATATATATTGTAAGAAGTCCAGAAAAAGGTCCCTTGGCCCAGTTGGTTAAGGCGTGGTGCTAATAACGCCAAGATCAGCAGTTCGATCCTGCTAGGGACCATTCATCTTCTGGGCGTGTGGCGTAGTTGGTAGCGCGTTCCCTTAGCATGGGAAAGGTCTCCGGTTCGACTCCGGACTCGTCCATTTTATTTTTTTTTATATGATACATATATCTTGAGATTAACAGAAATTTGACTCGATGCTACTTTTACGAAAATTTAAATTATTTAGAATTAAAAATAACATTTACACGTAAGTGATGATATATACCTTATTTAACGATTTCAAAATCATCTGCAGTCTCAATTTTTTTACCAACTGAACTATCATTAGAGATTTTGTAAAATTTGTTCCTCCAAAATCCATCATCACCCAAAACTTCTTTAGCCACCAAAGTATAGCCTCCAAAGTATGGAAATACCTTAACCCAAAATATCCAATATATAACACCTATTGCAAAAATACCCCAAGCAACAACTGGATGTAACCAATAAGGCAAATGTTTGTATACTTCTTGTCCATCGACCGGTGGAATGTAAGGAGCAACAATAAGGTAAAAAGAAGACAAGAAAAAGAAAACGACAATAAGGTCATTTGCTCTAATAGGAGGTTTCCATTCAATTCTGCCTCTGTAAGATTGATAGTGTATCCATAATAGCCCACCAGCAACAGCAGTATTAACAACATTTAAAGGATAGGAAATTAAATTCAAAATAAAGTTGTAAGCATCTCCTGGTGGTGGGGCAATTATTGTTACTATACAGACGATCCAATGTTGCATTAACCCGACAAATGGAGTATTTAATGGCTTAGAACTAGCAAAGAACTTTGAGAAAGGTAAACTACCTTCTCTTCCTAATTGTTGAACAATTCTTCCTTGAGAAAAAATAACTGACATGACATTACCAAGAGCAGACAAGGCAACAAAAACTGAGGCAGCCTTTTCAGCAGTGTTGCCGAATGCATATTTGAAAAATAAGGCAGCTAAAATAGTACCAGAGCTTCCCAACTCATCTTTAGGCACAACTGCGAAATAAGCAATATTCACAAACATGTAGATGATAACTAATGAAACAAATGCAATAGGCGCACAGGTTTTCAAAGTCCTAATTGGATTTTTGACTTCACCTAAAGCATAATTGACATTGGAGTATCCCACATAGGACCAGATCACGTTATATAAAGCGTTGACAATACCATAACCCGAGGGCAGTTCACCAGAAAATGCATCTGAAAAGTTTCCGGTAGCCTTAAAATCATTAGCCTTAATTCCTCCTCCAAGGGCAACCCAACCAGTTACCGTTATAAACAATACTATAGCAATTTTGAAAATACCTAAAAAGTTTGCAATAAAAAGACCAGTTTTTATATGAATGGCATTTATTAAGAAACTGAATGTAATAACACCCACACCAATTGCTCTTGAATTCCATTGAGTAACTTCTTTACCAGCAGCATTGAGTAAGTATTCACCTACAACAATAGAATTTCCAGCAGCCCAACCGAGGAAGAATACGTATGAGGCATACATTGCTGTGACAAGGAACTTTGGTTTCTGGAATATGAATTCTAAGTAGTTTTTTTCACCACCATTTCTAGGTATTGCTGTACCAAATTCCATATATGTTAATAAACCTGTAAAGGCTATCAAACTTCCCGCAGCCCACATAATCAAAGATGTACCAACTGACCCTGACAAAGTAAATATGGTACTTGATGTACTATATATCCCCGCACCAAGACATCTATTGAATATAAGAAAGGAGGCAGAGACGAATCCAATTTCTTTAGTATTTTTATCGACTTGAACAATAGCTTCGTTTTTATCAACTCCAGAATAGAGACTTAACTCTTCTTGCACATCATCTTGACTATTTTTCGAACTATCCAGTCCTTTATACAAATCACTAAGTCCCATCGATATATGTGTTTCGTCAACTCAACTTTTCATATTGTATTTGTAAAAAGATGAATTAAATCAGTTTATATATTCCAAGCATTAAAATTTAAAGAATCCATCGGCATTGTAAATTCTTTGCGGCGATCCTCGAACAAACACAGGCAAATATGAGTGTTGCATCCACATTTTCGCCGTTGCGTTCTTTCTCTCGCTTACAGAACTTACCTGTCAAAGTCGATATTGCACCATAATACATTTATATAAATACCTACTTTACAAGGTTAGCTCACAGATTTAGTCTACACTACAATGCTATGGTTTTATAAAGTTGATGATTTTCTGATAATTTCATATATCATATCGAATAACAAGTTTCGTTTTCAAGCCCTTGAATGCTAAGATTTTTCCGATACAGTACGTCAGCCTTTCGAAAAAATTACAGTTTAAAAAGAAAAGCCGAAAATTGCAATATCACGTGAATACAGAATCTTCCTTCTCACTTTGTAGATTGTGTGTATACAGTAAAACGTTTTAATTTTAGTAAATTGCTGCGTCAGTTTTATGATTATATGGGGCAATTGAATCTTAAGCTGGTACTTAGGGAATATGGAAACAGCAAAATGGCTAATAGAAATATTAAGAGACAAAAAATTGACACATTAGAAGATTTTCATAGTGCTTATTATGCCAATAATTTGAATAATGCAAAAATTGTCAGATATCTTAAAGATGAGAACAAGCCATATAATAAATTGCTCAAAAAAATAGAGCAGTCAGAATCTCAAAGACTGAATATCAAGCCAAGAGAATTTGTGGGACATCTTTTTGCTAGAGATTTGAGATTAAACGATAACCGTGGTCTTTTCCTTGCTAATGAACTTGCAAGATCCCATGAAATGGCTTTGATTTGTTTCTTTGTCTATTGCAAAGAGGAATTCGACAGCCACAATGTCAGTCCTCTACAATTGAACTATAGGCTCATTGCTTTACAACAGTTGCAAGCGGAGTTGGAAAATATGAACATCCCCTTGGCAATTCTTCAAGTGGACAAAAAAAAGAATATCGCTCTGACAATTCTAAAAACTTTGAATCAATATCAAGTCTCGCATCTATTTTCAAATATGGAATATGAAGTTGACGAATTAAGATTGTTTGATAGATTGTTAGACTTGCTTCTTGAAAATAACATTAGCTTTCAACCAGTTCAAGACCTGTGCGTGGTCACTCCTGGGCTTCTTAAGACGAAATCGAAAGGCACCCAATACTCAGTATTTACACCTTGGTTCAAAAGCTGGTGCTCTTTTCTTAAGGATCAAGAAAATCCCTTTCCTGACTACTCAAAAATTTCTGAGAATTCTGCAAAAATTAAATTTAGATGCAAGGATTTGTTTGGAAATACAATACCAAACGTTAAATCAGAGTTATCAGAAGAGCAAGCCAACTCGCTAAAAGAATGCCCAATTGGTGAAAAGGAAGCAGTTCAGAAATTTGTTGAATATATGAAGTCAGACAAAATAAAGAAATACGATGACACGAGGAATGATATCGCTTTTAATAGCGTTTCACACATGAGTGTCCACTTAGCATCAGGTACCATTTCTGCACGAACAATAATCAGAATCATAATACAAAACAAATTAGTAAGCTCTGTTAACACAGGTGACAAAGGGGCTCTTTCATATATCAGGCAAATAGCATGGAGAGACTTTTACAAGCATATTCTATGCAATTGGCCCCATGTTTGTATGTATCGTCCTTTCCAGATCGAGTACATTGACCTAAAATGGGAATACAATAAAGATCATTTCGAAAGGTGGTGTCAAGGGAGAACTGGTTATCCCATAGTAGATGCTTCTATGAGAATGTTATGCGAAACAGGCTACATTCATAATAGGTGTAGAATGATCGTGGCCAGTTTTTTATCTAAAAACCTTTTGATTGATTGGAGATATGGCGAACGTTTTTTCATGGAGAATTTAATTGATGGAGATTTTGCAAGTAATAATGGAGGCTGGGGGTTCAGCTCTAGTGTTGGAGTAGACCCTCAGCCATACTTTAGGATATTTAATGCTTGGACCCAATCCGAAAAATTTGACAAAAATGGTGATTTTATTAGACGATGGCTACCTGAACTACGCGAAATAGATGATAATAAAGCCATACATAATCCATATGCATTTGGATTTGAAAAATTAGCAGAGAAAAATATGTATCCTAGGCCCATCGTTGATCATAAAGAGACTAGGGAAAGAGCACTTGAAAGATACAAAGAGGCAAAGTACTAAAAATTATATGTTATGAAGTTTATATATACAGATATACGGTATTATCAGATTTCTAAATCAAGCTTTCGATTTCGTTCTTAGCAATGTTTAAATTTCCTTCAGTACCAACCAAGTAAATAAAGTTTGAATTTTTATCATTTTGTCTTGGAATAGTTATGAAAGTATTAGACTTCTTTCTAATTTGATTTACTTTGGAACCTTGGGTACCAACAATCTTATGAAATGATGAAGGGTTTTTGGAATAAAACCAACCAGTAGCATCACTCTTTTTTGCAATTTCTAATCTCTCTCTAATAAATTGTGCAGCCTTTTCTGTATTTTGCACGTCTCCTTTAAGTCTCCAAGGAATTAATTCGGACAGCTCATCAGAAGTAGAAGCAAATGCATTAAGGTCAATTGTAAATTTAGTTACTTCGCCATCAGTCGGATAAGCAGAAGTTGGAGCCAGAGGAATAGGAGTGCTAGATAATTTAGCAGCCTTTCTGGTTAAATTACCATGATGGACTTCGACGTCAAAATCAGATTTCAATCTTTTGAAAATAGCACCTCTTTCACTGACGAGAGAATGATAAGTTTCTGGAATTTCAATACAAACATTCCAATCATCCTTTGTTAATGTGTTTAATTTTTCAATTAACTTTTCGATGTTTTCAGGCAAACCATTCAATTTAATGATACTAGAGACATCAGATGGTCTTGGTATATCAATAGAAACATCAAATTCATCTTGCAAAGAATGACGAATTGATCCGGCTGGACCAACAATAAATCTATGTTTTTCTTTTGCCAAATCATATTCAACAGAAACTGATGCTTCCTTTTTAGCAATGATTTCTTTGATTTGCTCTATAATTCTGTTAACAATCACCTTATTTCCTTCTGAAGTAACAACATCAGATCCCGAGCCTTCATTTGGTATAGTAAGCAATCTAAAGTACATTGATCTTGGAACATCATCCCCACCTGCTTTGGAAATGATATCTCTCATAAATGCACCACCTTGACCAATTAAACCACGGTGATACTTCGGATTAACATTTATAGAGACGGAGACAAAGTTTTCAGCCTCATCAATAATTTTTTGAATTTTTTGATTGGCTTCTTTCAATGCAGTTTTTGAACCAGTTAGTTCGACTTCTGCGTAACCTAAAGCTTCTTCAGATTCGCTATTTCTTTTAAATTGATATTCAATTCCACATCCATCAGCAATGTCATTGATGGTTTCACCAGACTTACCGATAACCCTGGAAATAGCCTTGATTGGAATTTGAACTGTCTGTTTGAAACCGTTTTCTTTCTCAAATTGATATAATTCTTTCAATTCTTCCTCAGCCTTTGCTACACCTTTTGAGGGGCCCTTAATTGTAACTTCATCCCTCGATTTAGGACTATCCGAGAAATTGAAATTAGCGGATTTTTCAGATGGAAATCTGATCTTGACATTATACTTATCTTGTAACCTATTGATATAAATACCGTTTGATCCAATCATTCTTCTATGATATTGATTTTCAATTTTAAGTCTGACTAAAGTTTCATCAGACCATCTCTTTGATAAGGTCTCAATTTTAGCCTTACATTCATCAGAATTTCTCTTTGCACCAGTTATAAAAATTTCACATTTAGAGTCTGAATCATTAACAGATTGCTCATCACCTGCAATGTTAATACTAACAGCAAATTCATCTCTCAAAGCATTCATAGAAGCACCATTCTTACCAATAAGTCTTGACAAAATGCTTCTTGGGACTTCAATAGAAGTTTTATACGAATTCTTAAATTCTTTATACTCAGATAAAACTCTTTCAATGTCTTTGCAAACTTTTTCAACTTCAGACTTTATACCATGTATGTATAAATTATTTTCAGATTTTATATTGCCGTCCCAATTTGTCTTGATAAGAACTGAATTTTTCTCAACAGAACTTAAAATCAAATTGAGAGTAGTACCATTAGCCCCTAATACAATATCTTGTTCAGTTGCAGGAATTTGTAATACTACGGTTCCTAAACTAGATGCTAATTCTCTTAAGGGGTTTAGTGACGAATTGATCTTGCTCAATAATTCAGAATCGTCCGAGCTATCAACAAAATCTTCACCATCCTCCTCTTCGACTTCGTCAGCAAACAAAGTGATGTTGTTGCCGATAATAACATATGAAACATTCTGACTACCGATAGCTTCGTCAAGAATTTCGGGAACTTTAGGAATTAAAAAGCTGTCAACGTCTTTGATTACTAAAGCAGAAGATGGTGATACTTTATTAACTACAGAAACAATAGATTTCTTAGCAGTTTTGATATTTTCCAACTTATCATCTTTGACAACAATTTCAATTGGAATGCTCACTGTTTCAGAATTACTCAATTCTTCTTGGGTTGGAGTATTGATAAGTACTTCATTATCCGCTGCAATTTTAGCGAAAACCCCATTCTTACTTAAAAGTGAGGCAACTGCCTTAACATGATCCAAATTACCCTTATGTGCTTTAGACATTTCTAAAACTTCAACTTTATACTGCGAAGTAGTTTGTCTAGCCTTTTCTTTAGCGAGTGCAATTTTGGATTTCTCCCCTACAAATCTGACACTTGTTTCAACACCGACAGGCAATTTAATTAAAACATTAAACTCATCCAAAATTTCATCAATCAATAAAAATTGATGTTTTAATGTTGGAATAGGAACCTCTTCAGAAACAATTTTGGATTCAATTAAAACCAACTTTTCACTAATGCGTTCCTTTGCTTGTAAAACAAGCTCCCTTTCACCAATGATCGTTATTTTTGAGCTTGGAGAATTGAAATCTGGAATAGAAATGTCCAAAGTCTTGAATTCATTGACTAAGTGTTTCAATTCTTTCTCAACAAAGGGCTTTACAGAATCATCAACTCCAATACTTAAAGATAAATTCTTGGTTTCTTCCTTTACAATAGATAAAATCTTGTGTTTAGCATGTTTACAGCCTTCAACATCACCATCAATGATGATTTTAATCATTTTATCATCATCTGCTATAATTGGTTCTTCAGAATCTTCAACATTACCAATATCAATCTTAACTTCGTTTTCTTGAATAATTGGTTTCAAGATTCTGCCTTGAGGGCCAATGATTTTTGATCTTACTAAGGCAGGAACACTAAATGAAATTTTGACCGGTTTAGTTAACTTTTTAATAATTAATCTCTTCGCTTGCTTAACATCATCAAGTTTACCGGTAATTAAGAATGTTCTCTTTTTGGTATGATGGGAAGTAGTGCATTCAATATTAGTTTTGGTTTCACTTTTTACAGAAGTCAAGATTTTGATAAACTCAGGTCTAGCAACATTTAACTGATCTTCAGCATCCAAAGAAAATGCTTCTTGAATAGTTGAAACTTTGAAATTACTATTAACAGATTTGGAATTGGCTTTAGCAGACAATTTTGGAGAAACATTTGAAACAGGAGCCTTCATACTTGGGCCCCAAGATGGAGTTGAGCTAGAAATACTGGATTTTTTTCCACCTAAAGTAGGGAAAGCACTTTCGTCAGACAAAGAGGGAACAGAATTAGATAATGAGCTGGCCTCGTTATAGTCGAGAATAGAGCTAGTTTCGTCGGAATCAGAAACTGAGCCATTATCATCTTGGGCATTCAACACACGAGCAGCGATAATTTCAGCTGGAGTTAACATTTTCGATAAGGATAAGGCAGGACAGACAACAGATGGCAATGCTTTAATTCAAGCAGCAGATAATACTATAATTGATATGGATCAATATATTATGCAAAATAGCACAGAAAGGAAATCAATTATTGATAAAAATGCAAGATCTTATAAAGTTTAATTTTCAATATATATTTTGGGAGCCACGTAACACAAATCCAAACCCAAAATTTTTTTAGGAATATGCTGATCTCGAGATTTAGCCGAATGGTCGCATGTAGCCTAATTCGAGAGGATCTCAAATATTTTCTAAAAGATTACTTTTTAAGTCTATGATATATAAAAGTAAAAAACACAATCTCTATTTATCTAACGTCCAAAATATTTTAATTCAAGGTATCTCAAGATTGGGAAAGTTACGCCACTTATACCCATACACAACCACATGGCAATATCTCCACCATATTCACCACCGATTGCTCTTGCAACAGGACCAATCCAGTAAGTTTGAGCCATTCCAATAGCAGCACCAGAAGCACCGCAAACAAATGCACCAGTTGCAGCTAACCCATATGTTAATTTCTCATAATCATTCCAAATTTTAAAGTTGTAAAATTGATTAAGCCTAACTTCACTTGTCACCAATTTCTCGTCTTCTGCAACTCTTCCATTTGGAAATTCTTTAGTATATAAATGAATGAACGCATTTGTTCTAAATATAGTATTTTCCTCCAACAATATTATGAAATACATTGATATCCAGTAACCAACCATAGGTAAGAAGTTACCCAAAATTGTCGAGAATTGGTTTCTTCCAACTAATGCACATACTAAATAAATGGCTGTGACGAATATTGCCCATATCCATCTTGGGATTCTAGCAAAAACTTTGGAAGCCAATTGAATACCAAAGGCTGCAGAATAAGTATTAACTATATTATTTGATACCAATGACAAAAAAATTAAAATCAACAAGAATTGACCACCTCTTCCCCATGGCTTGAAAGCTTCATTTAACAATCCTCCCATTCCATATGCACTATAGGCTTCTCCCCATGGCTCATAAGAAAGAGCAACATTTCCTATTAATAAACCAGCAACACCTACAAATGTTGTTGGGAGAAGAATCCCAAAAAAGGTTAATGTGAAAATCTGAATGTCGGGGGTATTTTCAGGAAACAAAATATAATAATCTGAAGCAATTGATGCCCATGTAGATGTCACAGAATAACACAATGAGAAAAAAGAAAGCCAATTACCTTTAATCGTAGCAGCATCAATTGCTATAGTCATATCGTCAGCGTTTGATAGGTATTCAAACTTCTGTGATGCCACAATGTATAACAATAAAAATGCTATTGAGACAGGCACACTCAAGAATGTTTCTACTTTCAAAAGTTGCCTGATACCCCCGATTGCCACAGCGAAAGAAACAACTGCAACAATGACAATACCAACAGTTAAAGGAATTTTCTCGTTACTCATACTTGTCAATATTTGTCCACCAACGACACTATTGACAACGGACCAGCCTACAACACCAATAATACTGACAAGACAAACAAACTTAACAAACCACCAACCAAATAAAAATCTTGCACCAACCATTTGACGACATCCTGACCTTGGGCCCATAAGCGAACAATAAGCAGCAATACCACATCCAATAGCTTGAGATACTAAACCTGCTACCAATGTTTTTCTTAAACCTAATCCGTACAACAATGGCCCCAAATAAAAAGAAGACATAGAACTCAATCCACCACATGCTGATATCCATAATCCGATGACAGATAGAAACTGCTTAGTCTTGTTTGTTGATCTTTCATAAGCTTCGATTCTTTCGATACCTCTAGTTTCAACACCCCAAGCATCTAGCTTTTTGGAGGCTTTTGAAAGCAATTTCCAGAATTGCAAACTTGATTTCGAAGTTTCTGTGGAGTTGAAAGTAACTTCTGAATCCAATGCTTGTTTACTGAACATATTTCTTCCTGTAGTATTTTGTATCTACTGATATTTCTTTTAAGATGTGACTAACACCAATTTATAACCTAATAGTAATATGTTACTGCATACAAAGAAAAGTTTTCATGCGCATTGAAAAAAAATTTTTAAAAAATTAGCCCGACGCGGGGGTCGAACCCGCAACCTTTTGATCGCTTCTCTGTTAAGAGTCAAACGCTCTACCGATTGAGCTAGCCAGGCCAATCGTATAACATGTGGCGTTAGACAAAATAATAGATAGCGTCATATTAAACCTTCTTTTATTATAAGCATGCTTTGCTATATTGAGTTACTTGATTTTGTTAATTCTCTATAAATTATAGCGTTTCGTTATAGTGATCGTGTGGGAAATTTTCAGCGCACCATTCTAGCGAAATACTCAGCACTATTCGGCTCAATAATTATTTAATATTACGCAATAAAATGTATACTAGGAAATTAATATGAAGACCATTAATGATTTATATAAACTTTAAGCTTATATACTTCTTCTTTAGAGTTTATTCATTAAAACGTTGAAAGATCAAAAGAAAAATTAACTTATTTTATTCATGAACAACTGACACAGTTTGATTTTGCGTTTCAATGTGAAGTCAAAAAATTAGCCCGACGCGGGGGTCGAACCCGCAACCTTTTGATCGCTTCTCTGTTAAGAGTCAAACGCTCTACCGATTGAGCTAGCCAGGCCAATCGTTAAATTCGAAATTAGTGTAAAAATACACATATGGTGTTAGAGAATTTGATGTGAATTCAAAAACATGGATTAGTTATCCCCTAGATTCTGAAGGTAAAGAAATTAAGGGAATTGCGAACTAACCATATGTAGTGATAAGTAGTGAATAAGAGATATAAGGTAATGTAAGATTTTATAAGGGATCCAGAATAGATTTATACAGAACAATTATTACCTAATTAGACCCTATTTTCCTTACAAATGCTTTGAAAGACTGAGAACTCAATACTTTAATTTTCTAATTAGATTCTCAATTTTACATCTTTAGTTTTCACACAAAATAGCACTCGCTGTAACCATAATATTCTCTATTTGGTGAAAGAGCTTAGACGTATAAATGTCACAAATATATTCTTTCAAAATTCAACGACCTATTCCGCATACCACGTATACACCCTCAAATCTTTACGTTTTGTGAATATTTCTACAGCAGCTCCTGTATGTGATGTAAACTAATTTTACTGCACAAATGTGTTAGGTTTGCTCATATTTGGCTATAGAGATAAATGCTCTTGGTAACAAACATATGATTGCTTGAGTTAGCCGCTGCAGGCTTAATGCCTTCGAACGTTTCGCCAGGAGTGCTACACTAATTCTTATTTTAAAGTTTTATGCGGAAGGCCGAAAGCAACAATTAAAGAAAGTAACACGAAAAAGGATCATCTGATCGATGGTCTTGCTCAGCGATAAAAGCTTAATTGTAAGAGTCTCAATATTGCCTTATTCAACATATTAAAGCAAAACATTTGAAAAATAAATACAATAGGCTATTAAATGATTGTCTTTTATGGGATGATCTGCCAACAATAGAACTGATAAAGCATAAAACCCATAGGATCGATTGCCACAACGTCGGTGGTAACTATTTATATGCAGTGCAACACACATATCATTTGGGTAAGTTTAGTTTTTCATTTAAAAATATTTGCTACTGGTGAGCCTAAGTATGTAAAGTTAGCTTGTCAGATTCTTGTAATATGAATTATCTTCTTCAAAATTCAGATAATGTAGATAAGGTTGTTCATATAGATTCATCATAGTATACATACAATAATTTGCCCTAGTAGAGATGGACTTTTTTTTTTCACATCAAATAGGAGAGTGTGTTAAAAAGAAAGTATTTTTCAACTTTGTGTTCCCTGAAAAATTTACAATATTGAGTTGATGAAGAGAATGTGGCATTCCGGGTAATACCCTGATTATATCATCTTGGATCTATCAGGGATAGAGGTACACATTTGTTCCATATATATATACTAACCTATTTCTTAAATTCCTTAATCTAGGTTTTTCAATATTATGATCTCGAGAGAAGATGCTATTGGTTTTAGCTAAAGGGTTAGAAATAAGAATTATTTCGTTATCTAACCGGTTATTGCTATCGATGGTTATTCCAATTGTGGTGGTTTTCCTCTTAGATATCTTCACTTACTTAACTGATACCCTTATAAAATACATTATTAGTCTTCTACACTTGCAGACTGTGGAATGTCCAACACACGCAATGAAGCTAAAATTTTATAACGAATTCAATCTCAAGTCTTTCAATTCATACAGCAGTCAATTAAGAAACTTATTGCTTCATCGAATAAATCAGTTTATTACAATTAAAAAGAGACCTAATTAAATAACTAAATTATATTAAGAACAATCTACTGTCATTTCGTTGTTAATTTCAAGTAACTGGTTTCATAGTTTTCGCAACTACTACTATTTATTTATATGTCTATTTATATTGTTTTCCAGCACTGGTTGCTACTTTACTCAATATACGTTACACATGTTTAGTTTTAATAACAATATCTTGTAGGAATTAGGCTTTACACCAAATTCATATCTTATTTCGGAATTACAGGAAATTAGTATTTATCGCCAATAGCTCAGGGCTAGCAACTGTTCCTGATTTGCGATAATTAGCTTGAAAATCTATAGGGTCCCTTCGCCTTGAATTGCAATTACCATCGCTAAGCCTTCATGATTTTTATTTTCGACCTTTTACTAAACCTTACTATGTCCTTCATCGCAATCATAGTTGAAAAATTTAAAACTCCTCTTTTGATAAGTAGCTAGTCAAAGTTCCAGGTGATTGGATTATGCATTTAATATTCATAACCGACTTTTTCTAATACGCCTGTAACGTTTTCGAGTAGCATTATCTGCTTATCTTTTGAGCGTAGCAATAGAGTCTATGATTGTGTTATCATAATGTTCCCTATTACGGTCAAGCTATTGTCTGAAAAATTGATAGAGTGTATCTGGAAGTAGGCTCAAATCACACGTGATTTTATTACGAACTAAATTAGTTAGTACTGAGTTCGATTTAGAGTCGCAAAATTTAAAATCCTCACATTTTGGTCAATATTAGCAACGTCCACGGTTTACGGTTGATCTTGGTTGAAGCACGCACCGCTATGCTCGTAACTATAGTAGCAGCCGCCTTATATAACTATTGAGACCCAATCCAGGCTGAGACATTGCTTTGCATATAATAATACCTAAACACGAATTTTGCTCTGCAGATAATACAGCCGAACAGGTACTATTATTTCCTCCAAATATCATAGGGATGACGTTGCAAAACTATTACGACCCTACTTTATAGATAAACAAAGTTAAGAAAGATTAGAGATACCCTAAATCACAGAAAGGTAGCTTTTGTAAGTCTTCCAGGCAAATTTTAAAGATTTACAAAGGAGTATGCTTGGTTCCTAGTTTTAGGACCAAAAAATAAAACTTGTCAATTTTGCAGTTATCTGTGGAAGGGTGATTCTTTCATTATCATTATCAACTTCTTCTTCTTCTAATTGTTCTTCCTGATCTTGTTTTTATCTTGCCCTAAACTCTGTTTATAGTTTTCTGAATTGATCGAGACAACAAAACTTTTCACCATCCACTTATTCGATTGAATACAAAAGATCTATACAAAGTATTCGAGTAAAGAATTATTAGATTGTTTGCTTATGAGAAATGTATTATATCAATTTTGAGTCATTCCTACAGCTGAAGAGATTAAAGTAGATATTAAGTTTGAAAAATATGTGCAATATAGAATTCTGTGCACTTTAAGTAGAATTTAAACCGGTTGAGAGTCATATAGATAGTTCAAAATCAAGAAAACGTGGCTATGACAATTTGCGCATATTATCTGGTCTCTAAATTATGTGTCAATGCTCAATGTGGCCAGATATACAGTCTTTACTCTAGAAATATAGCTACTGCATGTAGTCTTTTTTCACAAGCCTATCAAACGATTTTATTCATTAGGGCAGATAACTTTTGGTTTCAATCTATTGTTGGCACCAACATTTGAAAAGATCGGGTCAAAGCATTTGTGAAGTACATTTTGAAGACATAGTTAACTCAATAACACCTCATTTAATATTTCATTGGGTGAAACCTTTCATTGCTTCCTCTTAAGAAAATATGTTGGACGTGTTGAAGATGATTAACTTTAACCTCCCGAAAACAAGAAAAAAGCAGCTTTTGTACGCAGCATTTGCTGTATGGTTTATTTGCGTTAATGTTTGGATATACAAGTATAAAAACTCATCTGACTCGTTTAAATCCATTAGTGGAACTGAGTACGAAAAGCAATTATTTGGATATGGCGCTAATTCTGATGATACAACCAATGCAACGCCAAAAGAAAACATACTTGATAATTTGACCATTCAGATGTTCAAGAAGCATAAGGGAATAATAGATATTAAGAAGATAGATGCACATTCTACCATCTATGACAAGATTTTGGAAAAGCATGAACTTGATGGTATATTGAAGGATTTATCATTCCAAGAAAGATGTGATCTTTACATAAGTACGTTATTTGATTCAGATATGACTTGGTATTTGGATCCTAATAAGAATCTTCCTCTTGAGCACAGGTGGGAATTCTCATTTGATTCTTTTAGAAAAAAAGTAATGAATGAAGTAAAGGAACAATATGCGAATGAAAATCAACTTGACAAAGATACGGTTGAAGTTAACAGTGAAATAGAGAAGAGAATCAAAGACAAATATGATAACTTTTGGAGAAAAACTATGGAAAGCGAACAAACTATGGCTGACTATGTTTCTCATTTGAGAATTTTTAACAAGTGCTTTATAACATCTGATAATAAAGTCGAGGTTGCTAAGAATAATAAATTCATTGCGGATCAAAAATCATTTATGAAGGTTTTTACGAAGGGGTTGAAAGCTTCATTTGAACCTTCTACTGAATCGTATTTGAACACGGATAGTTTTTCTTCGTGTTCTACTATTGAATCAAGAATGTACCCATGGTTGTCTTTTAACTATCCAATATATACAAGATGGACCAAGGAACATTTAATGAAACCACCAGATTACACAAAATATGTTACTGCCAAAGAAGTTTTTGAACCCTCCAATTCTATTTATCGTACTGGAAGAGGCGCTATTGGTCAACCACAATCCAAATTTACTAACAAGAAACCATGCTTTTTGAATGAATTCAAAAATTCAGTTAATGGGAAGGGTATTGTCTTATCCATTGGAGATAAGCATGTTCAAGATACTGTTAAGTTGATTCATTTGTTGAGAGCTTTAAATAACAAATACCCTATCCAAGTTGTTTATTATGACGGTTTATCGGATGATTCAATAGGTCAAATTGTGAAAGCTGCTAGAGAGCAAATTTCTAGCTTGCCAAAGTCATTTGAAAAGGTAAAGCAATACTTCCCAAGTGATTACTTAAACCATGAAGATCACGGATTACCCAAACAGGAAGTTTGGTTTGTAAATGTTCGTAATACAATTCATGACAATTTTAAGTCTAAGTTCGATAAATTTGGAAATAAGTTTCTTGCAGCTATTTTCAACTCTTTTGAAGAATATATTTTGGTTGATGCTGATACTATAATGGTTCAAAATCCTGAGTTTTTCTTCAAACTTTCTGGATACTTAGAAAAGGGTGCATACTTCTTTAAAGATAGAACGGCACCAGAAGGTAGACCGGAATCAGATCTTACATTCTTTAAAAAAATCAGCCCTTCTATAGTGGATTCAGTCTTATTTGATATCCCCATGATTACTGACCATACTTTGAGTTTAGATTTCTTTAAAGGAATTAATCACTTTATGGAGAGTGGTTTGGTTGTGATTAATCGAAATATACATTTCAATTCAATATTAATGGTACTTCAGTTGAATTTTTTCCAAGCAATAAGAGATAGAAGCTATGGAGATAAAGAAATATTTTGGCTTGGTTTTGCAATTAATGGAGATGAAGGTTTTCAATTTAATAAACTTAATGCCGCAGCAATTGGTGTTGAAACCCCTCCAAATGACAGATTACATGACGGAAAGGTACAGCATTCTAAAGAAGTTTGTGCTGCTCATCCTGGTCATATTAATGGTGAAGACGGCAAGTCATTAATTTGGTTTAATTCAGGTTTCCAATTTTGTGGTCAATCTGAAAAGGTTGATTATGAAAAAGAATTTGATAAAAAATCAAGATATAAGTGGTTGAAATCAGTAGACGATATGAAAGCTTTTTATACCAATCCAATATCTTTAAAACATGCAATTGTACCACCATTTAAGGATAAGCTGAAACACGAGAACGTAGCAGGGGAACCACTGGAAGGATGGCGTATGGACGGTGGTTATTGTAACCTGTACTTATGGTGTGCGTACTCAAGTATTGGTGGTAAGACCAGAAATGGTCAAGATAATACTTTAGATGGAAGATTCATTGAATTTGATCAAAAATCAATCAATTTATTCTCCTATTATGGAGATATATGGGTAGGAAATGAATAAGGATCTTGATTTTCAATTTTTCAATAGCCTAGCTATTAAGCTATCACATTTATTGATGAATTGAGATTCTCATGATTTTAGTATTGTAAAATAATTCAAAGTAATATAAGAATGCAAATTTAATTAAACAACTTGTAGAACTTCCAATAGAATACCTACTAGTTAGCCACCATGACTGTTGCTTACAACATAAAATATCAATTTTGACTCATAGTTATTGCCAAGCTTCAAAGATGAGTCTTATTTCAACGTTTTATTTTTGATTTGCAGAGGCTCAAAAAATGAGTCAAATTCGCAACAATGGGGTAACTATTTTGATCAAAAGCATTCGTAAAATTTATCTCCAGGCCTTGTAGATCCGCATCATATTTGGTTATATTTCAAATGTGGAAGCTATTTTTTCTAGACCAAACTTCAGTCATAGAAGATATTCGAGGATATTTCACAAATACACTCTCTCTTTTCAAAACGATTTGTTGTCATAAAAACGATTGAAAATGAATGTGTCTTCACCTAATATTATCCTAGACTCAGAAAAGTTTAAGTAGTCTGATTTGATCATAAGGTTTAGAATTCTATCGAAGTATAATATACGAAAAGTTGTCCTTATTCGGGGTCCGATTATAATTGTCTTCTTATTCTACAATGTTCCATTTCTCGCATGCATTAGAAAAATCATTTTCTCCGTGTAGTTAGTTTCGTCTATAGAAAATTGTAGCACTTAATTGTAGCTCTTTAAGTTATGTTAAACTTTCTTTTAGCTGGAATTCAACGATTGGTGTTATGATGAAAACTTTGATGTGTACCAATTTAGTTAATTCTCTTTGGAGACATCAGGAACGATATAGAAGTTCGTAAAGTTATGATAGGAAACGAGCACTACCACGGAATGGCTCACTTGCGATATCGTAGATAATATTTGAAGTGCATACAACCCTTCAATCTGAGTCACCGAATTAGTAATAGTATATTTATTGTACACATATAAGACTTGGTATTCTTTCATAAAGTAGAATGAGTACAGAGCTACAAGTAAAATATGGATGGCTATTTGGATAGTAAAAAAAGAGATATGAATCAGGGGGAGATGCCAATTTGGAATATTTTACCTTCATATGATTTATATTCATCAACCATTAATAAAAGTCTAAACACACTGGAGAGTGGAGAGCCTCCTAGTTATGGAAGTTCTATATCGCCGTCTCTGTCGCAGACAGCTCTGTCTTTCAGCGCTAGGGAAAGCATAACCGATTTTTCAAGATCGCTGCAAAGTCAGAGTAATATAGGTTTGACTGTAGCAGATGAAAACACTAGTCATTGGCAAGAAACAGTCCTCGACAATGTCCACAAATTGAAGCATCTCGGTGACTTTAATAACGTATATGCCTCATCCGTTAAATTGAAGACATATTTTACAAAGGAAGTAGGTGAAGTTGGCAAAAAACCTGAATTAATAGACCCAACAGTTCATGAATATAAGGCGGGCGATATATTGAATGGATATATAATAATAGAGAACACTTCTGATCTTGAAATCCCGTTTGACATGTTCTATGTTTTATTCGAAGGCAATTTCATGATAACGAAACAAAATTCTCCAATTAAGGTTAATAAGTTTCTTGAAATGTTCGATTTTAGTGCCTCATGGTGTGAAACAAATATCAACAGACACATTACTGATACAGAAAATCAATATACATGCCCTGATTTGAGAGATCCATTGGATGGAACCTATTTAGCTATAGCTAAAGTAAAAATTCTTAGGCCAAAGCGTACTTATAAAAGGTTTTTTACATTCAAAATCCCGAATAAGCTTTTGGACTCTGAATGTAATGACCACAATTTATCAAGACATACTGAATTGCCACCAAGTTTAGGAGCTTCAAGGTTCGAGAAATATTTGCATGAGAAAAAAGCAAAAGCAAAGGATTTGTCATTTATAGACACTTCTATCAGTTATAGTGTTTTTGCAAGGTTTATTGGTCGTGACTCACTTTATAAATTTGAAACCCCTAATGAAGCTAACTCGTCAAGAATAATTAACTCAAAAGGTGATGAGTATATAATTCTAAATGAATCTAATAACTTTATACGGATTATACCAGAAACAAGGAGACCATCTAGAAGTGAGACATTGATGAAATATACAGAGAATAAGTTTCTCTATGAAGATTTAGCTACCAGAGTAAAAGAATACATTACAAAGGGGCAGGAACTCATAAAACTTCTTAATAGTGGTAATAATAAACAGCTTGTTTCTCTGTCTGAAAAAAAAACGTCAACTGATTGTGAATTTAACAAAAGAAGACAACTTTATCAAAAAAGTTCATCTAGTGATATCAAAGAAGAGAAGATAGAAGAGTGGGAAAGTATTTTACCTATTTCAAAATCAAGCTTCACTGGATCTAGCTCGACTGTTGCACTACTAAAGGTAAGTTCTCCAAAACACAAGTATTATGTTAAATATTTACCATCTTCTCACTTTAGAACTGGTCCTATTCAAAGAGAAGATTTAGATACATGGATTTTGAATATTCCAATTAAACTTTTTTGGAGACCTACTGGTCAAGGTTCAAACTCAAAGAAATTACCGGAGATTAAACAAATTAGATCTTCTTTGACTGTTCTTACAATGAAATCTCAAACACATCCAATACCCATCGAATTCGATCATGAATTTTTCTTAAATAAAGTAGACTCTAAGCTAAAATCAGACAGCCTGGCTATATACGAAGCAGATTTGGTGAAAAAGCATATAGTCCGCCCATTTCAGAAGTTATCCAATGATATCTATTATATTGCAAAAACTTTAGGGGCGTCTAGTATAAAAATGGAATACAATTTGTCAAAGGATTTGAAAGGAATTTGCAACATTCAAGAGAAATATATGAACTTAGAGATTGACGATTTAAAATTGGTTAAAGAAAAAAAGTCTGCAGAGTTATCTCAGAAAGAACTAGCAGAAATTCCTTGGAAAGAAGAAGGAAATAACTTATTTGGTAAGGAATTTTCACTTAAATTGAATTTACAAACAATGTATCTTCATGGCGAATCAACTAATTCAAAAGAACCTTTTTATGAAAAGTATTGCTTGGTTCCAGACTTCCAAAGTTGTTACATGAGTAGGCTCTACTATGTGAAGATTAGCTTAATTTTGTCTAACAACAATGTTTTAAATATCAAACTACCACTTATAATTGAAAAGTAGATCTTTATGGAGAAAAAAAAAATAGCTGCCCCATTTAATTCTTTTAAAAGTGATACTATTCGTGTATATATTTATTTAATATAAACTTTATTGAAAGGTTAAAACTAAATAGTCACCCATTCTTTATTCTATCTCTTAGGGAGTAGGCTAATGAAAACTGTCTAGAAGTAAGTTTTTGAAGATGTGAAGCAAAATGAAAAAGTTCTACAGCAAAAGTTAACAGTTGAGCTTATGTACTCGTTCTCAAAACATACCCAAAATATTCGCTTTACGATACCTTCATATTCCAGATACCCTATATAAATTACTGAGTACAAACTTATACACTTTTCAGCTTGAGCAACTACATTGTAGCATGGATAAGTCTTCTCCAATGTCCCCTTGTATCAACCAATTATCCTCAAGTTCTTTTAACTCATGGCCCCATTTTGACCTTTCAAAAGGATTAAGACTCATCTTTTCTAGTTTCTTTAAGTACGACAAATCGACACCATCATTTTTTTCGGAAAACTCAATGACCTGGTCCAATATCCAATTTCTAGGTAAGAATAATGGATTATACTTTGAAGCTAAGTTTTTTCGATCATTTCTTGAAATGCTTTGCTTGTTTAAGTAGGTACAGTAGATTTTTAACCACTTAGTAATTTCGCCCTTCAAATGTTTTTGAGCAGTATCAGAAATTTTTTCTTCTTTAATTGGAAGTAATATCATTTCAGCAATTTTTTCGAAATTAGTCTTCTTAATATCCGCTTCTTGCAATATCAAAAAGAACTTATTAAAGTCACATTGAACTTTAAAAAGCATTTCAAACATTGGCACAATAAGCTCTTCGTTATTTATATTCGGGTTTTCATAGTTAATTAACTCACTTGATAAGCCCAACCTTTTAAACAATGTCTCAATATATTTGACAAGGAAAGTATACTGATAAATTTCACCACCAACTTCAATAATAGAAGTTGCTCTCTTGATGATTGCTTCTTCCCATTCTTTCTTCACACCTTCGTTATTGAAAAATGGATCATTCAATAAATCTTTCCCAGCGCCAATTAATTCAGCAAGGTTTTCACCCAACCTAGTTAAATTCCACCAAATAGAAGTTGGTGTATTGCGATAGCCATATCTATGCTCATGATCTTCTGAGTTTGGTGTATAATTTGGATCATATCTATCCATAATTGAAAAAGGACCAAAGTCCATAGATAAACCTAGTATGGATGTATTATCTGTATTTAAAACACCATTCAAGAAACCATACGACTGCCACATTGCTGTAGTTGAAGCATTTCTAATGATTGCCTCAAAGTACATTTTATCATAATCAGTTAGGTCTCCTATCTTTTCTTTATAATTATCTAAAATATCAGGCTTTAATTTTAAAATTTCATTCAAATTACCAAATTTTTCGCCTTCGATTGTATAGAGTTCGTTTATAACATAATTCGACAATTTTCTTATTCCTTTTCGATCTCCTCTCCACCTATATAAATCGAATGTACCTAATCTGACCCACAGTTCTGCAAATCGAGCTACAATAGCACACCGTTCTACTCTGCTTCTTTGTGCAAGAGTTTTAGGCAAGTATGATAGCGAAAGGGCTCTGGTTGAAGGTATACCTATGGCATTTAGATGCTCAGAAATTATATACTCTCTGATTGATGACCTAAGAACAGCCTTACCATCTGCAAACCTAGAATATGGGGTTTTGCCAGACCCTTTTAACTGCAATTCATATTTGTTTCGATTATAAGCACCTTTTATAGCCTTTGGAACTTCAAATAAATTCACAACTCTGCCATCCCCTAACTGTCCAGCAAATTGACCGAATTGCCAGCCAGCATAAGCTTGAGAGTATGGAAAGGGAAAACCATTGTCAAGAAAAGTATCCGCATTCTCTAAATAATATTCTCCACTAACTATCTTACGAAACTCTTCATTGTCAAGCTCTGATGGATCCAATCCTAAATCTTTAAGAGCAGTTTCGCTACATGTAAGGAATTGGTGATCGGCTCTCTTTTCTGGTAAGCTCCAAGAGAACCCTCCCAGCTTAAGTATACGAGGTTTATGGATGATATCGTCCACATTATCAAATGCATCCTTATGTGTAGAAATAGTACTATCAGGATCAATATATTGTGTGAAAGTTTGAGTTTTAGGTATATCTACTAGCTTATTCATCAGTCGTTTGAACGCTATATTAATTGTAAAAATAATCTTTCGGTTAGTTCTGATCATAACATATGTTGTAGATCGGATATGGATGTAAAGTCCGCAAAATTGATTTTGGATGGAAAGAGGACCTTCTAATTGAAATTAATGCGTAGCAAACTTTTATTGTTAAATTACTTTAGTACAGTAAAGATGCGAATGCTTAAATACTAGTAAAATAATACCCGGAGGTAAGAGAATCTATTTCAAATGTTATTTCTACTATTAAGAAAAGTAACTATAATATTACTTAAATCCTGTCTCTCTATATACATAATCTATAACATCTTGAATAGGCATCTCAGCTAAGCTATAACCAGTCCACAAAACTTGCTGAGCAAAACCTTGATAGATCATAGCTTCCATACCTCCTATTACTTGCCAATTTGCAGCTTTGAAGTCGTTATAGAGTCTAGTGATTGGTGATGGATGGTAGCACATTTCTAAAACTGCTCCTTTTTCTTCGGAATCAATAAAAATTTCTAAAGTAGCTCTAGCCAACTTTTCTTCGGAGGTTTGAGGCTCAAAGTCTGGAACAGTGCAAACAATTAAGCCAGGGCTTGGTAAGTCCTTTGCTTCTTCGGGTATGGCAACATGTATGATTTCTCCATTAAAACCACCCTTAACCATAGATTCTTTAACAGCTTCGACTTCACTTGCAAACCTGTTTATAACGTAGACTTTTGGGCACCCTAAGAAAGCATGTAAAGCGTAAACCGCTGAACGACATGCACCTCCACCACCATAGACTAAACCTGGTTTGTTAGCCTTACGTGATTTTTCAACTATTTCTGAACTATTATATAAAAAGGAGTCACGAATTCCAAAAGTATCCGTATTTGTTCCAATAAACAAAGTTTTTCCAGTTTCTCTTTCCTTTCTAGTATATATGGTATTAATAGCACCTACTGCCTTTGCACCATCATCAAGTGCGTCAACATGTTCCACCATGGTAATCTTATTTGGCATAGTGACGGCTGATCCAATGCATTTTTCTGAATATAAATGCCTTTTAAACTCATCAACATTATTGCTGTCGAATAATTCATATTTCCAATTTAAGCCCAATCTTTTAAATAAATAGTTCTGCAATAATGGTGATTTTGAATGTGAAATATTGAGTCCGAATAATTTGAAAACAAATTCTTTGTTTCTCAAGTCATCAAAATCTGGTTCAGCTAAGGATGAAGCAATGTATGTCATGGTTAAAATAGTATTACTCTTGATTTAAGTTACAACCGTTGAATAAACCTATAGTTTTCGTCTCTTATATATCCTTGAATAGTGGAGAATCAATAAGCCATTAGGACAATCATTTATCCGGTATAGGATAAATGATTGCGTGATCTTTGGTTAAGTCACGTGTATCATCAGCTGCTGATCAAACAATTTGACTACTTAATGGTACTTGATAATACTAAATGATCCCACATGGAGACATCTAGTTTCTTTTTTTTTTTTAAGAACATCTCAGCCCTTTTAAAATTTGTCTACATCCAGTAGAGGAATTATTGAATCCAACAGTCAATATAAGAAAGCTGACAACAACAATTGTATATAGCACGTGATTATGCATGCATTTGAAGTGTCTATGTGAGAAATATAACTTGAAATAGTAGTTGAACGTGTTTTATGAGAAAGATCTATTCAGACAATCTAAAAAGAAAAACACGATAACATATGTTGAGAATCAACCTGATTTTCCGAAGCCGGATTAAGCTAGTCTTATTGTTATTTGTAGTACTTTTTTTAATTCATTTTTTGTCTGGATGGTTGATACCCAGCGGTGATGTTAGCCAATTTTCAGTATCTGAAAATAAAGATGAATCTGCGCAGAAGATGGTTGAAGGAAAATTGAACAAGATCAAAAATTCTATAAGAGACTATAGTGCTTTCATTGATGGGCTTGAAAATTATGCTGTGAAGGCTCAATCGTTAAAGGGAAAATATAAAACAGAAAAAGCTAAAGAATTATTTTATACGCATGATAGCTTTTTGTTTTCTAAAGAATATTTGGAGAATGTTTTGGATATTCCCGACTCTACATATGAAGAATTGAAACAATCACACCAAAAGTATGTTGATGTTCATATGGGAAAGTTACTTGAAGACTACGGTATAGTCACATTTGGTAATGTTCTTCCATCAGACCCCGAATGGAAGGCTTACGAGGGCTCGGCTGGATATGTGATTATAGGTGGTGGAAAGTATAGTTGGCTAGCTTATCTTGTTGTAAGACAGATAAGGTTGACTGGAGCAAAATTGCCAATTGAGATTTTTATACCAAGTGAAGAAGAGTATGAAAAGGACTTTTGTGAAGTATTATTACCTCAGTATGATGCTAGGTGTAACCTCTTAGATAAAAATTTAGCGGACAGCATTAACTACAAATTTGGAATTGGTGGATACCAATTCAAGATGTTAGCCATCTTACTTTCCAAGTTCGAAAATGTGCTTTACCTAGATTCAGATAATTTTCCTACCAGGAATGTGGATTATTTATTTGAATCGGACTTGTTCAAGCAAAATGGTTTAATATTGTGGCCGGATGCTTGGGCTAGAACCACCAATCCAAAGTTTTACAATATTGCCGATGTTGCGATTACTGAAAACAAGGTTAGATATTCCAAATACGACGAAAAGCAAGCAGAGAATGAAGGATTACCAGATGTAAAACCATTGGCATCTTACACTTTTGCAAATTCAAATTTCCATGATTTTGCAGGTACATTACCTAATCCTACTTCCGAGACTGGAATGATTATTATTAATAAATCAATGCAAGTGAAGACATTGTTATTAGCATTCTACTATAACATGCTTGGTCCGGATTATTACTATCCTCTTTTGACTCAAGGGTCCGCAGGAGAGGGAGACAAGGAAACATTCATAGCTGCTGCGCATGTTGTGAAGAATCCATGGTACCAAACTATCAAAACTTTCCAATGGACAGGTTATGTAGTCGAAACTACAAACAAGTTTCAATCGAAAGCATTATGCCACTATGATCCCGTGCAGTCCCAAGACCAATCTGACGGAGATATTGATATTATCTTCGCTCATCTCTCATACCCAAAAATGTTCCCAGATTGGTTGATTAATGATCATGAATTGATTTACGAAGAGCTGAAAAAACATATTAGAATGTACTCTAGTATTAACAAGAACGTTGGTTATGATTTTGATTTGCGTATTTTTAGCTTATTGGCAGAAGGTTTCTGTCCAACATATACAGATAAATCATTAGATAGTCCCCAAGGTGGCTATATGGGTGAGTATCTTAGATATGTTCGTGATCTGGATGCTATGAGAGAGAAGTGTGATTCTGTGTTTATGGCACATGCGGCTTGGCTTCAAAGTACAACTGAATTTTAGAGTTCCTTTGCGCATAAGCTTTTATGCGACAGTACACGGCTATTTTCATTCCGATATATTTTTATCCCGATCTCATCTTGAAGAGAGATATATATATGCATTGACACTATTATAATTATCAGTTCTTTATGTAGCAAGAGCAATGACTGTAAAAGACTCCAAAGAATTGGACTATAGAGAATCCGAGAGTACTAAATCTCACCATAAGCCAATCCCTTCACCTGAGGACATCTCCCTCTACAGGGAAGGTGCATTTTTGACTTTGGTGGCATTATCACAACTTTTTACCCAAGCAGCTGTTGCTCAAACTATTAATCCTATAACAGCTATTGGCTCAACATTTGGAGTGGAGGATAAACCAGGAGAACTCTCATGGTTTTCAGCTTCGTTTTCACTTACGGTGGGTACGTTTATCTTAATTTCTGGAAGACTTGGAGATATGTATGGATATAAATTGATGTACATAATCGGTTATTGTTGGTTTGGTGTTTTTTCGTTAGCAGCTGGGTTTAGTGGATTTTTGAAGTCATCTGTGATATTGTTTGATGTTATGAGAGCATTACAAGGTATTGGGCCAGCATTAATTATGCCAAATTCTCAAGCATTATTAGGGCATTTTTATCCGAACAGTTTGAAAAAGGACTTAGCAATGTGTTTTTTTGGATCTGTTGCCCCTACTGGATTCATATTGGGTGCCTTATTTAGTGGTATTTTTGCACAATTAGTTTGGTGGCCCTGGGCCTTTTGGGTACTCGGAATGGCTTGTTTCTGTTTAGCCGTTCTAGGTTTTTTACTCATTCCAAAAAATATTGGTAGTCCTTCTCATGATGAAAAATTTGATTGGCTTGGTTCTATTTCTGGTGTATCTGGTCTAATATTAATTAACTTTGCATGGAACCAGGGTCCAAATATTGGCTGGACTGTACCATATGTTTATGTTCTACTCATCGTTGGAGTAATTTGCATGGTTGCCTTCTTCTTTATAGAAAAGAGAGTTGCCAACCCACTTGTGCCGTCAGTTGTTTTGAAAGGTGAAACTGGATTTATTTTGGCTTGTATTGGAGCTGGTTGGTCATGTTTTGGATCTTGGCTTTACTACAGTTTCCGGTGGTCCCAATATGTAAACGAAGATACTTATATCTTGTCCGCTACTAAATATATGCCAGCATTATTTACTGGGTATATAGCAGCGTTCATGACAGGCTATTTATTGAAGAAAATCCCGCTGTCAGTCGTTATGTTTATTGCAATGTTATTTTTCTTCACTGGAACTACATTAATTGCTACTAGACCAGTACATCAGACATATTGGACTCAAGAGTTTTTCGGATACCTCTTACAACCATTTGGTATGGATATGTCTTTTCCAGCAGGGTGTATTTTAATTAGTCAAGCTGTTCCTCGTTCGCAACAAGGGATCGCTGGTTCGCTTGTTTCGACATTTGTAAATTACTCTCTACTGATTGGTATTGGAATTTCTGGTACAGCAGAAACGTATACTACAAAAGGTAAGCCTAATACTCTTGAAACTAAAATATTCGGTATGAGAAATGCTTTATATGTTTCAATGGGTTTGGCTGGTATGGGTATTTTGTTATCTGGAACATTCATGTTGATTCAATTGGCAGAAAGAAAAAAAAGTAAAGAAAATACAGTGAGCTGTAACGAATCGGAATCCTACACTGACTGATAATGATAAATTAATATATTACGAATGAATCAAAGCATATAGTCAATTTTGTAGTTTAAAAAATGACTTCAAACGAATCGTAAAAGATAAGAGTCGGTTTAGCTCGCGATTATGAGTCAAAATAAAAACCAGAAAAACGAGCATTATCAGTAAAACACTAATTACTCTGAATTGTTTATTCTTTAAAAATAGAAATAATGAGTACTAATTCAGTTTTAAAAAGTCCTCTTGCAAAATCTCTTAAAGTAGCACTTATTCAATTGTCTGCTGGTGCCGACAAGTCAGCTAATTTGAAAAAAGTAACTACATTTATTGACAGTGCTGTTACAAAGTCAGTAATTGGTAAGATTGATTTAGTTATGTTACCAGAATGTTTTAACTCACCATATGCTGTTGATCAATTTGGGAATTATGCGGAGTTGATACCAAGTGGTGAAACAACCACATTGTTATCATCCTTGGCTAGAAAGCATGGAGTTTTCATAATTGGAGGATCTATTCCAGAAATCGACCCAAAAGAAGAAGGAAAAATTTTCAACACTTCAATCACATTCTCACCAGAAGGTGAAATTATTGCTAAGCATCGTAAAGCACATTTATTTGATATTGATATTCCAGGAGGTATTACTTTCAAAGAATCCATTACATTGAGTGCTGGTGACAAATCAACTGTATTCAAATTAGGAGACTTCGGTAATGTTGGATTAGGTATTTGCTATGATATTAGATTTCCAGAATTAGCCACCATTGCTTCTCGTAATCCCTTCAATTCTTTTGCTATGTTTTATCCGGGTGCATTTAACACTACAACTGGTCCTTTACATTGGCATTTATTGGCTAGATCAAGAGCAATTGACAATGAAATATTTACTATCTTATGTAGTCCTGCAAGAGATGTTGAAGGAGGTGGATATCAAGCATATGGGCATTCTTTAGTTGTTGATCCATATGGAAAAGTTATTGCCGAAGCAGGGGAAGGAGAAGAAATTCTTTATGCTGAATTAGACAAAGATATATTAACAAAAGCCAGAGAAGCTATTCCAGTTCATTATCAAAGAAGATTTGATATCTACGATGATTTTGTTGGGAAAGGTAATGCAAAAGTTAGCGACTTATAAATCTATAGTTCATCTTCTTTTCTTTCAATAAATTCTATTAAAATATCCATGAATTCTTTTGGTTTCTCACTTATAAGCCAATGTCCAGCCTCTATATCTTTTACTTCAAAATCAGGAAAATACCTTCCTATGTCAGAGAATATATCATCTGGGACGTAGCTTGAGTTTGTACCTCTAATGAATAACGCAGGGCCCTTCGTCCAACTGCAAAAATTTGGATCAAATGGCCAGCTTGCGATATTTCCTGAATAAATTGCTTTTCCTATAATGTCAAGCGGAATTTTGGAAGTTATAACTTCATCCTTTTTTCCTCTGTTAACATTTGTTAATAAGAATTGACGCACTTCTTTTGATTGTTCCACTTTTTCTAACTGTGCATCAACGTCTTTTATATTTGTATATCTATATTTTTCTAATGAAAGTCTCAATTGGTTAATATATTTGCTAAATGCTGAGTCGGACCCACCAGGCAAATTTACTGGTGCGTTGTCTACCGACACAACCATTTTTGGCAAATCAGGACGACGTAAAGCTACGGCCATAACAGTCTTTGCACCCATGGAATGACCAACCAAAATTGGCTTTTTTGGTTTCATTTCATTATCGATAAACTTTTCGACATCAGCTGCTAGCGAAGGATAATCTAGTCTTTGAATATGTGGCGATTGACCAAAATTACGCAAGTCCAAACAAAAGACGTCTCTACTTAGCCTTGAAGCCAATTCTTTGGCAACAGTTCTAGTATTTGTTTTAGATCCAAATAGACCGTGAAGAATAATTAAAGGAGATTTTGAATTAGAAGTCTCTTGGGAAGGAGAATACTTGTCATAACTTAATTTTACTGTTTCGATCGAGTCGTCAATTGCGAGTGCATCGCCCAAGTAAGATGCTTGATGTGTAGAAAGATACCTCAAAGATTGGCTAGAGTAAGGACGAAGCAGTATGCGCACTAACGAATGTGGTTTAATAATCATTTATATCTCTATATTCTTCGTTATTTACTGTTCTACTCTATTGAATATTTTATTTGATTATTTCGTTAAATAAAAATATGTATGCAGGATAATTGAAATACAGATTCGTGAAGTCAGGATGTATTTGTATAGTCATTACAAGTCGTACTCTAATAAAGTATACCTAAGATTTGAGTATGATGATAATATATTAAAAACATTACATATAAGTAAATTATCCATATCTCAGTCAATCTAATAATTTTACATAGTTCGAAGGACATATACCGACTTGTCCATTTGACCTTCTTGCTTGCCACCATTTACCGTCAATATCGTCAACTTCTAAAATTTCGTCCTTGATGAAAGATATTTCATTAATATCACCAGGGTTAGCATCGTAACTATACAAGGCCCTTGCCTTATACCTATAATTTATACCGATATTCAGATTTGAATTTACATCAGCATACAAAGTTTCTCTTTTAGCCTCTTTTTGATGAACATCTGTTGACGAAAAATTCTCTAAACCGTTTAATTGAGAAGAAGACATATATGGAGTATTCGTAGATTTATTGTTCACTGTAAGTTGAGATTGTCTCAAATTATTATCCTGAAAATGAGAATTTGATTGAGATGCTGGTAGATTGACAGGCGAATATGTCTTGTAATCTTCTTTTTCTAAAGTATCCAATTTTTGATTATCATTTGAGCTCAAGTGCCCATGATTATGAGTGTGACTCTTTAATGAAAAAGAGTCAATATATTGGTTAGTTGGAGATTCCGGATGGCCACCAAAATAGACAATCCATATTAAAAATAACATTGAAATCATTATACAACCAGCTGCACAACAAAGATTGGCGGAGTTTGAAGAGTAGACTAATGAATTTGCGGAATTTGTACTATAAAGAAATCCAACAGACAATAATCCAACCAAAGTAAATTTGTATAGTTCAATATTATTATTTAAATATAGTACAATAACAAGCACTATAACCAACAATTCATATATAATTCCCCACCACGAAAAATGTGGAAATTCATCTTGTGGTGATGCTGCTGCTCCAGCTAAAGCAATAACCCACGATATGATTCCAAATGTAACCGTTGATATAGCGAATGGATCACCCACTAGATTTGAGAGACTAAAACCCATTATATTCTTCGACCACTTATTATAATTATCTGTAGCTTCAATTTGTAAGATATGCTCACCGAAAGTAAAAAAGGAAATTTAAATATGATTTGAATTTGAGTTCCTTAAAGAATATCGGACTCTATCTCACTGTCTATTTTCCCGACTCTGATTAGGAACTTAAAGAAGATAAGCTAAAAGTTGGTACTTCAGTAGTTTAAGGATTTATTAATCTGTTTGTAAATAAATATATGGAAAATACACTCATAGATCAGAATTATTTTGATTACACAAAGCCGACATTTCATTCGTGTAATACGCGACTGATGGAATCTGGCCTAGAATTGAAAGAATGTGATGACATAATCTATCAACTTTCTGAAACGTCGTGTAATTCCCTAATTGTATACTACACCAAAATGGTAACTGTTTTATTACCGATAAAATTGGTATTTCTCGGTAATAGTTCTCGTTTTAGTAATTTTAGAGCCATTGGCAATGGAGCAATTGTGACAACTGCTACATACAGTAAATTACTAATTTTTAGTGCAAAAAAGTCTTATCTATTTTTTTTAGTCAGAATTAGATTTGTTAATGTATCAGATTTCCGTTACACCAATGATTCTATTCATTGCAATATTTATAAAAAAAATCTATATTTTTATTGCAAAATTGATTGCTATATGTAGGAGCATTATTTCTTCAAAGATAAGTTCTTAAACTTATCCTTTCTTAGAAACAGATACTATTCCGTCATATAAAGATAAACTACATTTAACAAAGTCAAAATGTAATAGTAACTCTCATCTCTAGTATTATTATTATTGATAAAACATGATTGACTGTGACAATCATCTCTGAGAATCACTTTATGAGTATTTGATCGTCCAGTTGAGCTATATGTTGAATCTGCCTCTGTATGGCCCTCAGAATTCCAAATTTGCTCTTCTCGAGTGCTACAGCCAATATCCTTCAGGATTGCTTGCTTTTGAAGATACTATTGTCTATATTTCTTTTACTTATTGATTTACTATATTTCAAGATAAATGGATCAGCAGCAAGAATTAACACGGATATTACGGATGATGTTAGTACAACGACTAAAAATTTAGTTAAGCATAATCTAAGCACTTACCAACTGCAACAAAATAATTTTCCTTTTGCCCAATTTATACATATTCAATCCCTAAGTTGGTCTAGATGGTTGAGATATTGAAATACATTAGTGAAATTTGCTTCTTTATTTTTTTTTACTTCTATATTTCAGTAGAGTACTAGCTTCTACTTTTCGCTTATTACAGATAAAATAAATATACGCAATCTCGAAGATTGAAAGTCACTGTAAAAAAAATATGATATGAGAGAACTACTCAGGAAATAAAATTTCAAAAAATATGAAAACTTGCCATTTGTGCAAATGTAGATTACTTTCTTTACCCTGTTATTACTTGTTACCACGACTGATTTTAATTTTCTATAAAATAGACTCTATCGTGATTGGAAAATATCAAATATTTTTTATTGCTCAAATCTGTCAGAGTTTCTGTTTTTGTCTACTTAGGTTACTTTAATGTTTTCTTTTGGGAATATTTAATAGGTAACATTTACATGTATCTCATGGTGTTGTAGGTAAAGAAGTAGTTAGACATATAATTAGAGCTGATGATTTTATGTCTTGTATGTATTAGCAACTGTAAATGCAAATTTAAGTTAGCTGGATATTAGTAAATATTAGAAGGGCGCATTTGTTGATAAGTGTTTTCTTTGCAGCAATTAATATTATTCCCGCAGCATTTCCACAAAATATTAATGCTGAGTAATTTTTTTGCGGCCCTTAATGACAATACCGACCTCTAAACTTCTAAATTAGTAAAGTGCAGACATAAGATAACTTTGAAAATATTACTTAAGTAGTTCAATAAGTACGGAATTTGAATGATTTAATTTCAGTTAGACACCAAGCTAGATATGAGTGATAATACGAAAAGTAGCGATGATAGCAGCAAATTGCTGCAAGAACAAAGTAATCAGGAATATAGACCTGAGTTGAGTGAAGACATACAAAGAATGCAGGAATTGAATAGAATTTTTACTAATAACTCTAATGTTCTTGAGAGATTATCTACATATACCAAGCAAGCTCAAAGACAAACCACTAGAGATAATCGTATTAACATAGAAAAGGATGATTACGAATTGAACGTTGTCTTAAAGAGTTTTGTCAAAAGCGCTGATGAGGAAGGTATTAAGCTAAGAAATACAGGGGTGATTTTCAAAGATGTTTACACCAAAGGTATTCACGCTTCTTCTAAGTTACAACCTACTGTTTTAAACTTCTTCAGTGATCCAATTATTTATGCAAAACGCAAAATTGCAAGAGAAAAACCAAAACTTAGGCAAATCATTAAAGGGGCTAATGGTATCGCAAAACCTGGTGAGATGGTTCTTGTTTTAGGAAGACCTGGTAGTGGGTGCTCTTCTTTGTTAAAGACAATTGGTGGAGAAATCGGCTCCTTTGTGTCAGTCGAAGGCGATATCCACTATGATGGTGTTGATCAAAAAACGATGATGGAAAGACACAAAGGAGATATTATTTATAACTCGGAATTAGATACCCATTTTCCTCACTTAACAGTTGATAAAACTTTAAGGTTTGCAATTGGATGTAAAACACCAGATGCTAGAGTTGGTAGTGTTAGCAGAAAAGAATATATCAATAATATGAGAGATGTATTAGCAACAACATTCGGTTTGAGACATACATATAATACCAAGGTTGGAAATGAGTATGTCAGAGGTGTTTCTGGAGGTGAAAGGAAGAGAGTATCTATTGCTGAAGCTATGGCTGCAAGAGGTACTGTTTATTGCTGGGATAATGCTACTAGAGGTTTAGATTCTTCTACGGCTTTAGAATTTGCGCAAGCTGTGAGAACATGTACAAATTTGCTTCAGTCAGTTGCGTTTGTTACTATTTATCAAGCAGGAGAAAGTATTTATGAGACCTTTGATAAGGTCTCAGTATTGTATGAAGGGTATCAAGTGTATTATGGCCCAATTGAAAAAGCTAAGGATTATTTCATTGAAATGGGATATGAGTGTCCTTCTAGACAAGCAACTAGTGAGTTTTTGACCGCTGTAACTGACCCTGAAGGAAGAGTAGTGAGAAAAGGCTTTGAAAGTAAAGTTCCCAGGTCGGCACAAGAATTCTACAAGTACTGGCTCAATTCAGATTATTATAAAACATTGATGAAAGAGATCGAGAAATACGAAAAGGAGATTAACCGCGAAGAGACTTTGGCTGCATTTCATGCTTCTCATCTACAAGAGAAAGGCAAAAAGCAAAGAAAAAAATCAAGCTTTACTGTTAACCTACAAACACAGTTGAAGCTATGCGTCGAAAGAGGAAGAGATAGAATCTACGGTGATAAAGCATACACAATAACTAATATATCTTGTGCAATTATTCAAGCATTAATATCGGGATCACTTTTTTACCAAACCCCTCTTACCAAACAGGGAACATTCTCTCTGTCTGGTGTTATTTTCTTTTGCTGCTTATACTTTTCAATTATGGGATTAGCCGAGATTTCAAATTCATTCAGTAACCGTCCAATTTTGCAAAAACACAAGTCGTATACTTTTTACCACCCAGCTGCTGAATCTGTCTCTTATGTTATTACCAACTTTCCATTTCAATTAATTTCTTTGGTTGGATTTACGATTATTTTATACTTCTTGTCAGGATTGACAGTGGATGCTGGAAAGTTTTTCATTTTTCTTCTATTCAACTCGCTCTCAGCTCAAGTCATGAGTACAACATTTCAGATGGTTGCTTCTTTATCACCAACTATATCGGTTGCAAATGCTGTTGCTGGTGTATTCATGTTGGCTGTATTTATAATGTCCTCTTATGCCATTCAAAGACCAGATATGCGTGATTGCTGGAAATGGATTTCATACATTAATCCCGTCTTTTACAGTTATGAAGCAATGTTGGTGAGCAATTTTCATGGACAGACAATTGATTGCACAGCAAATCTTGTACCTTCTGGTGAAGGCTATGAAAATGTCAGTTTAGAAAATCAAGTTTGTCCAATGGTATCTGCAGTTGCTGGAAGTTCTACAGTAGATGGCGACGAATACGTGTATGGAACTTATGGCTTTAAGTATGACCATGTTTGGAGAAATTTGGGCTTCTTATTTGCATTCTACGTTTTCAATATCACCGTTACTGCTATTGCTACTGAGTTGAGATCAACAGATAAATCAGGAGGGGAAAGATTAGTTTTTAAAAAGGGTGCACCAATACCAGAGGCTATTCTAGCAGAGGAAGATGTTCTTGATACCAAAGAAAAAATGGACGAAGAAGGATCCATTGGAAATGATGCTGATGCTGTTTTTGAAATTGATAAAAAGGTTCAGGCAAAGGAACAAAAATTAGCTGAAGCATTTCAAGAATCAGTAGAAGACAAAGATATATTTCTTTGGCAAAATCTTAATTACACCATTAACATTAAAGGCGAAGAGAGAAAATTGTTAGATGATATTCAAGGATTTGTCAAGCCTGGTACATTGACAGCTTTAATGGGTGAATCTGGTGCTGGTAAGACAACCTTGCTAAACGTTTTGTCCCAAAGAGTTGATATGGGGGTAGTAACTGGCGACATGTTAGTTAATGGTAGATCACTTGACAGTTCATTCCAAAGATCTACTGGTTATGTCCAGCAGCAGGATATTCATGTTGCCGAGCTCACCGTAAGAGAGTCATTAAGATTTGCAGCTAGATTGAGAAGACCGATGTCTATTTCTGATGAAGAAAAATTGGAATATGTTGAGACTATTATTGATATTTTGGGAATGGAAAATTATGCAGATGCACTTATCGGGCAAATTGGAAGTGGTCTAAATGTCGAACAAAGAAAGAAATTATCCATAGGTGTTGAATTGGTTGCAAAACCTTCTTTGTTGGTATTTTTAGATGAACCAACTTCAGGATTAGATTCGCAATCATCTTGGGCTATTGTGCAACTTTTGAGAAAATTGGCAATGGCCGGTCAATCAATTTTATGTACCATTCATCAACCTTCCTCGACATTATTCGAATGTTTTGATAGATTACTATTGCTAAAACGAGGAGGCAGAACAGTTTATTTTGGTGATATCGGCCAAAACTCTTCTATTCTTTTGAAATACTTCGAAAGCCAGGGTGCAAGGCATTGTGAACCTGAAGAAAATCCTGCTGAATACATTTTAGAAGCAATTGGAGCTGGTGCTACTGCTGCAAGTGATAAAGATTGGGGTGATGTTTGGCTCAACTCTCCAGAGTTTAAGAGTGTCACTGATGAGATTGAAGATTTGAGACAAGAATTGCTCGGCAGACCACAAGAGACCAATCCTCAGTTATTGCAGACTTATGCAGTTCCATACTTCATACAATTTAGAGAGGTCTTGAAAAGAACTGCTATTCAATTATGGAGGGATCCATTATACTTCTTCTCAAAAATTTTCTTAATGACTGTAAGTGGATTGTTTGTTGGTTTTGCATTTTGGAAACTTGAGGATTCCGTCGCAGGTATGCAAGAAGCAGTATTCGCAGCTTTCGCCTGTATCCTTCTTGTTTCCCCAATCTTAAATCAAATACAAGAAAGAGCAATTGCAACCAGGGATTTATTTGAAGTTAGAGAATCTAAATCTAACACATTTCATTGGTCTTGCTTATTGTTATCTCAATTTTTGAATGAAATGCCTTATCAGGTATGTATTTCAACTATTTTCTTCCTTTGTTACTATTTCCCATTGAAGACATTTAACGAACCAGATAGAGCTGGATTCTTCTACTTAATATTTTGTATTATGTTTCAAATGTTTTACACCTCTTTAGGTTTGTGGGTTGTTTATTTTGCTCCAGACGTTCCCTCAGCAGCCGCAATTATTGGATTATTCTTTGCTTTCTTGATTTCATTCTGTGGAGTTGTACAACCATTTAGTGCTATGGTTGGATTTTGGACATTTATGTATAAATTAAGTCCTTGTACTTATGTTATACAGACATTGGCCTCAGTTATGTTACATGACAAACCAGTCGAATGTGGTTACAGCGAATTAAACTTTTTTAACCCACCAGAAGGACAAACTTGTATCGAATATGTTGGAAAATGGCTTGATTCAAACTATGGCTATATCTCAAACCCTAATGCTACTTCAAACTGTGGTTACTGTCAATACTCAGTGGGTGACGATTATTTAACATTAGTAGGTATTAACTGGGGTCAAAGATGGAGGGACTTCGGTTTCATGTGGGCCTACGTTATCTTTAATCTCGTTGCGATGTTAGCCTGCTACTGGCTCGTCAGAATTCCACATAAATCTTTCAAGATTCCTACTATTTCATTATCATTAAGAAAGAATAGATCCTGAACACATCACGCAAACAACAAATTAAAACAAATATGACCTTGTCGTGACTTATCGTGCTTCTACTACTATTTATTTAATATAACCATTTTACAGATTTATTTATATAAATCTATTAGATATAACTTATTTACAATTAATTTATTTAATTTATTTATTGAAAATTACATTCAATAAATTGTAAAGATTGATCATGAGTATGGCTGCTTATATCCTTGAGAATAAAATCACGTTCTTTTCGCAGCTTCCTAGCAAGGTAGCAATATAGTCATTTCTTTATGTAATCAACAATCAAAAGTAAATAAGTTACATAGCGGATAATATCGCGAAGGGCCGTCGATTTTGGATGATCCCGTTAGGATACAATCGGGACATTTAGATGTCTAGAAACTGTTAATTACGAATTAAAAATTGCAAAAACATAATGGCTCACTTTACTGGGAAATCCGTAATACATCATAATTGATTATAGACGGAATTATAGTCCCGTGTGAATAACTTGCATTCATGAGGCATCATCTAAAATGATTAGACCAATAATTTTGATTTCAAATACAATGCACAACTAAATAAGTAACCTTAACAGTCAACTGAGCAATTAATAGAGAGCTATATTCCTTAGATAGTACATTATGTATAGCTAAACATTGTTTTCCATAAAATATTTACTTTTCGTTAGTCATCACTATAGCTGCTAAATACCTCAGCAAATATAAACTGCAATTCGCAGTATTTAAGTATCAAGAATTCATAGCAATTATTCAGATAACTGTATATCGTTAATATAATTAAAATGTTAAGTATTCGTAATAGTATAATTACCCATCAATTGCCTAAGGTCTCCCAATCGGCGGTAGTATTCTTTAGAAGCAACTCATCGGCTGGGAAAACTAGAAGTATTCTTGATATTTCCACAAAAGTCTTGGATGAATCAGATATCAAGAAACATGATGATAAGAAATTCATAACTCACGCTTTATTCAAGCATCCTGAGTTTTCTACAACTGATTGCGAAAACATAAAGGTTGAGCACCGTGAACCAAAAACTATGGGAGATAAAATGGCTTTTAATGGAATTCAATTCGTGAGAGGTGCCTTTGACTTTGTGACTGGCTATAAAGTTCCAAAGAACAGTAAAGAGGAATTGGAAGGCTTCAAGGGCACTAGATATGAGATGAATGAATCTAAATGGCTCACAAGGTGCATTTTTTTAGAAAGTATTGCAGGTGTGCCTGGAATGGTAGCAGCATTTATTCGACATTTGCATTCTTTGAGACTTTTGAAAAGAGATAAGGCTTGGATTGAGTCATTGTTAGATGAAGCATATAACGAGAGAATGCACTTATTAACCTTCATAAAGCTAGGAGATCCTTCTTGGTTTACTAAAATAATTCTTTATGTAGGACAAGGTGTGTTTTGTAACTTATTCTTCATGTTTTACTTAGTCAATCCAAAATATTGTCATAGATTTGTTGGATACTTAGAGGAAGAAGCGGTCAGGACGTACACTCACCTAATACACGATTTACAGGCTAAAAAATTACCCAAATTTGACAATATGAAAGTCCCTACCATTGCAACTCAATATTGGCAGGAACTAACAGAGGATTCTACATTTTTGGATTTAATTTTAAGAATTAGAGCTGATGAATCCAAGCACAGAGAAGTTAATCATACTTTAGCAAATCTTACTCCAAAAAATGACAGAAATCCTTTTGCTTTACAAATCCCTAATGTTTCGAAGGAGCAGCCAGAGAATGGCCTTAAAGTTACTAAAGGCACCGGCTGGGAAAAGAAAGATCTAATCTTGTAAGAAAATTCAAGTCAATTAATGATTTATGATCACTCTTGTTTATAGATATGAATTTATGAAAATACTATGAGTTTGAATATATTAAATAAAAATCAAATTAATAAGCTATTAATGAGTAGCTCCCAAAAAGATAGTCGCGCTTAAACAAACGATCATTACTAAAATACCCCAGATTGATAAAATCAATCCGCCATATTTACATAACTTCTCCAATTTATTTAATTCTATTCCATCATCCAAGGGTTTAATTAATAAATATCCAAATAATCCGGGAAGTATGAATGAAATTGAAGTGGAGCCTGTTGAACCTACAAATGCCAAAACATGAGCCAACGAAGTAACACTTATTGCTAATAAGTACGACATAGCGTTGATAAGACTTGTTATTATGTAGAAATTCTTTGTGGTAAGAGGCACAATAATTGGAGAATGACCGTCAGTATCTTGTGCTCCTTCCACTGGGGTTGCACTGACAAATGATTCGTTATTGAAAGAATCATTTAATTCTGATTCTACGTCAGAGTTGAGAGGAGCATATCCATCAGATTGTCTAAGCTTAGCTGAACTAACACCATTTCTAACAAAGTGAATAACGTGGTTTATGGAACCTCGGCATGGATGACATTGTAAAGGATACGACAAACTCACCATTATGACAATACACAACCTACCAATCAATGACAGAATTGATTTTTTTGGATACATTGTGATGATGTTTGCATTGACCATATTACCAAATGACAAATAGCCAATGATTCCAACAACCAAATATGATAGACAAGCAGTTGAAATCGAATTTCTTATTATCAAATTGGATTGACGCGTTTGAGATCCATATTTTTCATCAGGTTTCAATTCGTTTATAATTGCGAACATGTTCTGGTGGCATGTATACGCAAATACAAATATAGGGAAAGATGACAAGGTAGACTTCCAAGAAATTGGTCCTATCCAGTCCATTTTTATGTCTTCCACAGGAAGATCATTGAAAATGTAATGCTCTACAACTAGGCAAACCAAATAAACCACCGAAAACAATGCCACAACAGATGTATACTTTAAAGAATCTAATTTTTTCAAATATGATAATGGAATTACAACACAGAACATGAATATGGTAATCCAGAAGTTTCTGTGCATCATTATACTTCCAGGGTCAGTATTTAAGCTTTCCATTATTTTAGGCATTAAGTCGCCAATGACAACCATGTAACTAACACCAACACCGAAACATTTTATAGCAATAGCTGAATCGAAGATAATTGACAAATGTGGATATGTCAATTGTGCTAAACTGAAGAATGAAACATTTCCTTGTTGCTGCGTATACTTAGATACTTTGTTTTGTAGATATAACCCAAAAGCAGAAGTCAAAGAAGACCAAACAATCAACATAACACCAACAACCAAGCCATTACATTTTAGCCCATACGGCATGGCAAGAATACCAGCCCCAATAATGGTATTAAGAAGATTAACAGTCCCAGACTTAACTGTAGCTTTAGCCATAATTGTACTATTAAGAGTACTAGTATTGTATTTTGTTTTAATAAGTCTTCAGAAACAAACTAATTGGGTGTTGCCGTAGGTCGCTTGGACCAAATATCAAATTCAGTTTGAGTACTACACGTGATCGACTTTTTGACTATCAAAGAACAATATATAACTTTGTTTCTATTCTGAATATATAAATGTTCATAATCAAACATTAAAATAAACATATTCAGCAATAGATACATATAGTAAGCCAGTTTTTTTTTGGACCAACAGGTTACATAAATAGACAAAAAAATACAAAAAATATAACACAGTTATTACTAAACCAGAATTCATATTTGCTTCTTTCTTCCAAAGTTCTCTAAATCACAACATTCATTTTGAAAACCTAAGATAGCAAAAGAGTCAATCAAAAAATAAACCATCCTAAAATAAAAGCAAGCACAACTAAAATCAAAGCGAATTGGAGAGAAAATCCGCTGGACGGTTCTTCGTAACCTGATTCTGTAGTTGCCAAATTGGATTTTTCAGATGCTCCATTGCTTTCATTAGAGTCTAATTTTTCTGACAAATTATTAATAGGAGCTGAAGATGCGTCCAATTCTTTTTGTAAGTCTTTGGTGTGACTGATTTGTGATGCTGCGATTATTCCAGCAGCTTCTTCACTAGCAGAAGAAACATTATTATTGCTATCAATAGATTTATTATTGACAGGAGTAGATGTAGCATCATACTCCTCTTCATCATCTTCTGTAATAATATAGTTAACTCTCAATTTTTTGGAAACCAATTGTTGTTTATATTTACTTTCTAATTCTGGCCAGATTTCACCAACTTTTGAAGAATCTTCTATTTCTGGACATGGCAAAGATACTATCAAGAATTTGTCTTTGCATACGTAGCTTTTCTTCAATGGTTGAGCAAAACCTTGCAAAATAATAGAAATTTTGACAGTAACCCCTGGATCGACAACACTGGCATTTGGTCTCACACAGTATAATTTTGGAGCAGTGGTTTTCACTTTAAATGCTAATGGGGTTGAAGAAGTATTAGTAAATGTTAAGTATTCAGTAGTTGGAGCGGTAAAATTACCTATTCATGTTAGTAATCAAATACAATGTAATTGATGTTGTTTCATCAATAATAACTAATATAAAGGAAACCCTCATTTCCGATAGACATACCTTTGAATTGTAAAACACTTGGAGAAATTTCCATCTTATCAATAAATACCAAATATGATCGGAAATACTAGAAATATATTAATATAAAACTATTATAGCAAAGTTTGATTTGTATAGTAAGTCTCAGATGGTTCTAACAGATGTGACGTATTGTTAAACCGAGCCCAGCGGACAAAAAAAGTTGGCTTTTTACTGAAATTTACCATAGCACGACCATATATTTATACAGACAATATATGCTATAGAATATACATGACTTAATTTTACTATATTTACAGATAACTATCTTTTAGTATCTTTTCATTTTAATGAATTTACCATTTCTACTTTTATTTGAGTACAATTGAAATTGAAAAAGCTCTAAAAATCATCCCCACGGGAAACGACTTCTTTTTTGTGGGGATGCAAAAGGATAGTGTGCTCAAATTGAGCAGTGTAACTTCCTTTTATATCCACAATTGGAGGATAGTCTTGCACAATTCCAGCCCTTACTAACTGATTTAAAGCTAACAAATACTTATCTTCTCCCGTTCTGTCTAAATATCTACGACACCATGGCAAAGTTCCAAAATGGCTTTTGATATTCTTTAATAATGTCTCTGCTCTTTCTGTGGGAGCTTTCATATTTTCTATTCCTTCATTTAAAGCATAGTGAGAACATTCACCTTGTGGCAAGACATAACCGTTACCAGTGGAACCGAATGTTTCAATAGCAAAAGTTTCACCTTCTTCCATTTTTGTCATATCACCGTTAGGAACTATTGGAACAGTTTTACCTGAGTGGATAACATAATCACCGATATTATGGCCATTCAAGTTTCTGATACATTTGATTGGGTATGTTTTACCGTTCAATTCTAATTCGTAAGATTCCATAACTTCTTGAACAGCTGCACCAATATCATTCAATCTGACATCAATTCCTGCTGCATTTATACCAGCATTAGTAGCATCTCTAACAGCATTCAATAAGTTATCATATTTATCGTCAAAAGTAAGGGTAAATGCAGAATCAACAATATGTCCGTTTACATGCACCCCAATATCAACCTTCATAACATCTTCGTAATTCAAGACAGTTTTATCGCCAGCATTTGGTGTGTAATGAGCAGCAACATGATTTACGGACAAACCAGTTGGAAAACCTATACCAGCCTTCAATGTATGATCAGCAGATGCATAAGCCCTTGTTGAATTCTCAATCAAATCAGCAATTTCGATCATCGTCATACCTGGCTTTATAGAAGATTTCGCTTTATGTCGAACTCTTCTATGGATTTCAGCAGCTTTACGAAAGTCTTGCCAGTGATTATTTCTTTGATTATCTAAATATCTTAACTCTTCTGAGGTCGTCCTATGACTATTGATTTCTAATGGATACTCTTGCCATTCTCCTTCTGGAAATACACCATCTGGATAAGCACTATCTATACTAGTTAACTTTTTCTTCTTTTTACTCTTTTTCTTTTTCTTTTTCTTTTTATCTTCAGTATCTTCTGGTAATTCATCATCTTCTCCATCATTGTCATTTTCATTATTATCAGAAATCTTAGAGACTGGAGTTTCCGACGAAGGATTAATAGTTAAATCTTCTTCTACTTTTGTAGCAAGTTTTGCTATAGGTTCTTCTTTAAGTTCTGCAACCATTGTTTCTTTCTTTAGTACAACCCAAGTATGAATTTCTGTGAAGTCAAATTCCTCAAAATTTTTCTTATGAAAATGGAGGTTCCGGATTAAACACGTGATATTTGAATTGAAAATAATACTGATCAATGGAATGGTCCAAACTACAAAATGGTCTAAACACAGAATGGTCTAACTATAGAATTAATTATAAACACTTAATTCTTATTGATAAAGTACGATTTCTATCTTTATGATAGAAGTCAAAGGTAAAATCAAAATATCATGAATTTAATTTATATATATATTGATAAAATAACAATTACTATGAGTTGTTTTATGGTAGAAACGTATATATAAGAGTATTAGAATTCAAAAATTAAATTTGTCATTAGCTAGCATTAGTACATATTAAGTATTGTTCATTCTTTCGATGGATTCTCAATATTTGAATTTCCATTTCCAAATAACACTTTATCGAAATTTATCATTTTCCCATCAACTCTTTGTTTTTGGTTTGTATTCATCATGTTATTAAAATCAGGGGTCTTCAAAAAAGCTTTACTCGAGTTGACATTAGCATTATGCATATTTGTTCCTCCGGGTGAAGGTGTAAAAAAATTGACATAATCATTCATATTAAAACCAGCTGGTGTAAGTGTCAAACCAGAAGATGGTAATCCACCATTAGCGGCGCTTACTGTGTTAAATAAGTTGACTGATGGGGTTAATCTATTTTGAGGTGTTCTAGTAGTTACAATTAAAGGTCTCTTTGGCGTTAAAGGGGGCGGTGGTGCAATGAAGGAATTTTGTGAGTTTCCTGATGTGCTTGGTTTATTGCTTGAACCCGAGGAGGTTGGAGCTGAATATGGCGTTACATGCATGTTTGCATTGCTTAAATTTGGTGTATTGGAATAGTACTGTTTAGCAGGGGATGGAGAAGTTGCCAAATACATTAACAAATCTGCCCCTTCTTCATCATTAAATGAGCCGTTGGTACTAGGCCTGGATTGTGTCGGAGTTTTTAATAACGGATTTTGACTAGGAGTTAAAGCTATTTGGCGTTCTGCTAGCACTGGAGTAGTTTGTTGAGGTTTCGATTTTTCCGACTGTTTCGATGTTAAAACTGGCGATGGCTTTAATGATGACGAAAATGTCTTTGGCGGAGTTTGAGGAGGGTATATTTGTTGCAATGTCATCTGTGGCTGACTTTTGGAATCTCTACCATTAATTTTTCTCTTTTTGCTTGGACTATCTATCTCGTTTTCGCCATCATCAGAGTTCAGATTCTTCAAAGGAGAAGAGCTTAAAAATATAGCAGACGGAGAATTTATTTGTGTTGGTGATTTCCCATTGGGAGAATACAATCCATTTGGGGAGGATGAAAGCATTATACTGTTATTATGCGGTGAATGAAACTGATCCTTTAACATATGATTTTTCAAAGGACTCGACTTCAACGTGGTGGTTTTGGTCTTCAAAGCAGTTGGCGAGAGAGATTGTTTAGCTGTAATGGATGCTTTTGAAAGCTTGTTTTTAAGTTGCTTTGCTATTTTCTCTAACTCTTCTTTCTTCAAGGAACTCTTAGGTTTACCCTCTGCTACCGTAGTTTCCGATGTCATACTGGATTGCTTTATTTCAATATCGGAGGAGGGTGAATGACTCAAAGTATTTGTTTTCTCTCTTAATGTGTTCATATCACTCGGTATAGACTTCTACCTCAAGAATTTATCGTTCTTGATAAAGATAAAGCAACTAATTAAAGATTCTCTTTCCAGGTGTTCCTACAAATGCTTACGCGTACCAGGGGATGCCTAAGCCAGATTTTATCCCAATTGGGAAATGTAATAGAAATCGATGAAATTGTCAGTTTTTACAAAAATGCGGATTATTCCGTTATATTCTCGAATTAGGCTCGGGCTTTCCCGTTGGCAATAGGTCAAGTGATTAAGTGTTCTTATCTTAGTTGATGAGATACAAAAGGTGGGTCTTTCTGTTTTATTGAATTATAACAAATCATAAAAAGTATTATGTATGCTTATTTTATGGTGGTAGTCGTCACTGGCTACGTTGTGCTGCAGCTTCTTTCGATAGCTTTTCCAAGACAATTATTAGTTCCACCACATAATTGGAGAGACAAGATATCTGAGGTGTTAAATCATTCAAAGCCAGTGTACTTAAAAGTTTCTACTAAGAGGAGTAGTTACAGACGTCGGTTGATACTTGCTAGTAAGCAGCCATGGTCTTATACTAATTACTTGAATAATAAGATAAAATTGTGCCCAGAGGATAAAGACCGAAATGAGGAGTTTTTGAATGAAATGAAGAGAAGAGAAATAGAAGATCCTAAGAGAAGGCTTTTATTTGGGTTCTTCCATCCATATGCAAACAATGGAGGCGGAGGTGAACGAGTTTTGTGGGAAGCAGTTAAGGCTACTTTATTAGCCGATGATAAGAACATTGCAGTGATCTACACAACCAATATAGAGGCCAGTCCAAAAGAAATTTTAATGAAAGTGGAAGATAAGTTTAAAATCAACAATTTCGATGCAAATAGAGTTGTTTTTATCTATTTGAGAAAATTCTCCAAGCTCATTGACCAAGATTATTGGAAACATTTCACTTTAGTTGGCCAATTGTTTGGATCTATGATGTTATCATTAGAAGCAATGTACGAATTGTCCCCAGATATCTGGATTGATACTATTGGGTTGCCAGGTGGGTATATACTTGTCAGAAAAGTCCTTAATATTCCTATTATGAGTTATGTACATTATCCAATTCTTCAGCAAGAGATGTTTGGAAAATTGAAGTTCGAAGATTTTTCATTAAAATCTTTAAAAAAATTTAGGTTTGGTCTGTTTGATATTTTGCAATTTTCTAAATTATGTTATTGGTCATGCTTATATTATTATTACAAATATTTGGGTTCTATGGTAGATATCACACTTACAAATGGTACATGGACATATAAGCACTTATCTCAAGTCTGGTCACTAAATATTAACTTAGGAGCCACCATGGATATTTTATACCCTCCTTGCGCAACAGAATTAATGAATAAAGAGCCGATCGACATAGAAAGAGAGAATAAATTGTTGTATATTGCTCAGTATAGACCAGAGAAACGTCACAGTCTAATATTGAAGGAGTATTCTAAATTCTTAACTAATTATAAATCCCAAAAAGGTAAAGTTGAGTTCTTGCCAACGTTAGTTTTTGTTGGTTCTTGTCGAACTCCAGATGATACTGCAACTTTGAAGAAGTTGAGGGAAGAAGTTGATAGTTTAGAATTGAAGGATTACATCGAGATTGTTGTGGACTGTTCATATGGCGACATTCTAACTTGGCTTTCTAAGGTTAAGTTTGGTTTAAATGCGATGTGGAATGAACACTTTGGTATTGGGGTTGTTGAATATATGGGTAGTGGTGTAATTCCAATTTGTCACGCTTCTGCTGGTCCTCTTTTAGATATTGTTACTGATTTAAATGATGAAACGATTGGAGATTGGAAAAATAGTACAGGATTTTTTTTTAAAAGTGAAGAGGATCCTGATTTCGAAAAAAGTATTCAATTAGGTGCAAAAGATGGTTATTTATTGTTTCTAGATCATGTAAACAATAAAGAAAGCAATGTATTACTGTACCCTACATTAAGCACTTTATTGCTCGAAATATTCATTCGCCAACCTAATTTAATTTCGAAAAGCTCATTGCAATCTAAGAGGTTATTGGGACACCAATTGGTTTTAGAAAAATTCTCAAATAGCACATTTTCTGCATCCTGGATGAAGTATATTCGAGAATTAGAGTCTTTTGAAAGATTATACAGAGAGGATAGAAGCGGCGTAGAGAAAGTATATTAAACTTCATTTAATCAACATTATGTTAACATATTTGTAATTATGATATGTATATAGTAGTAATATTACTGTAACTAATAGATATAGGTAGTTCGTAGACTGAGATTTGAGTTTATCAAGAGGCAAGTAAGGTCGTGCGCAACTCGTTGACGAGTTCCTCAAATATCTTTGATTCATCGATCGTCAGCGTGTTAACTTTATTTACATCTGTTATCATCTAATTGATTTTAGTTTTGAGTGGTAAGAAACCTATTAAAATAAATTCAAGTTAATCAGATGAAATTGGACGTCGTGAAACAATTTTCTTCTCGCTCCGATAGAGTAAAGGGTATAGATTTCCATCCAAGTGAACCATGGATTTTGACTACTTTATATAATGGTAAAATTGAGATTTGGTCATACGCTACCAATGCATTAGTCAAATCAATCCAAGTCACTGAGTTACCGGTACGTTCAGGTAAGTTTATTGCTCGTAAAAATTGGATTATTGTTGGTGCAGATGATTACCAACTAAGAGTTTATAACTACAATACTGGTGAAAAAATTACTCAATTCGAAGCACATCCAGATTATATTAGAAGTATATCGGTCCACCCTACCAAACCTTTTGTCTTGACTTCATCCGATGACTTGACAATAAAATTATGGAACTGGGAAAATAATTGGAAATTAGAACAAGAATTTGAGGGACATAGACATTTTGTTATGGATGTCCGCTTCAATCCAAAAGATCCAAATACATTTGTTTCTGCGTGCTTAGATAGGACTGTTAAGGTTTGGTCTTTAGGTTCATCTCAACCAAATTTTACTCTAATGGCACACGAATCAAAGGGGGTTAATTTCGTAGACTACTATCCTCAAGCTGATAAGCCTTATTTAATCACTGCTTCTGATGACAAGACTATCAAAGTTTGGGATTATCAAACCAAGTCTTGTGTAGCTACTTTAGAAGGACATTTGTCTAACGTGTCATTTGCTATTTTTCATCCTGAATTACCTTTAATTATATCTGGTTCTGAAGATGGTACTGTGAGATTCTGGAATTCAAACACCTTCAAGTTAGAAAAGTCCATCAATTATGGCTTAGAAAGAGTTTGGTGTACTGCTGTATTACAAAAGTCTAACTTGATTGCAATTGGGTGCGACTCGGGTTATGTAGTTATCAGATTAGGTAACGAAGAACCATTATTCTCTATGGACTCAAACAACAAGTTGATTTATGCAAAAAATTCTGAAGTTTTCCAATCTATTATAAAACCAAACTCTACTGAAGGTTTAAAGGATGGAGAGACGTTATCATTGCAACAAAGGGAGTTGGGAACCATTGAAATTTATCCTCAATCTTTATCCCACTCACCAAATGGTAGATATGCAACTGTTTGTGGTGATGGAGAATATATTGTTTTCACTTCCTTAGCTTGGAGATCCAAAACATATGGTAATGCTTTAGATTTTACTTGGAATACTCATGATTTCTCAAATGCTTGCTCTTATGCAATCAGGGAGTCTCCTTTGTCAGTTAAAATCTTCAAAAATTTCCAAGAACAAATCGAATTAGATTTAATTTATCAAGCAGATAAAATTTTTGGTGGAGCATTATTAGGTGTAAAGCTGGAAGGTTGTATATCCTTTTACGATTGGGAGCATGGAAAGTTAGTGAGAAGAGTTGATTTGGATGAAGATATTCAAGACGCTGTTTGGTCAGACAATAGTGAGTTATTAGCCATAGTAACTTCCAGCACCGAAAACAAATCAATAGGCTCTCAAAAAAGTAATGAAACATACTTTTTAAGTTACAACAGTGAACTGTTTGAAGAAGCATTGGCAAACAATGAACTTGATCCAGAAGAAGGTGCTGAATCCGCGTTTGAGGTTTTATACACATTGCCAACTTCTGAGTCAATATTATCCGGTAAATTCATAGGCGATGTTTTTGTATATACTACAGCTTCCACTAATAGATTGAACTATTTTGTGGGTGGTGAAGTGATTAATTTGGGCCATTTTGATCACAAACATTACATTGTAGGATATAAAGCGGGAGAAGAAGGAAAATTGTATCTTATCGATAAATCATTCAATGTCAGTTCATGGTTTATCAATGCCGAAGTTTTAGAATTGCAAACATTAGTAATGCGTGGCGATTTAGAACAATTTGCAACAAAAACACACATTGATGAAGAAACTGGAGAAGATATTCCAGATTTAACTAGTGTTACACCAGAAAGTTTATCTGAAGAGTATTCATCACTTTTTTCTGGCTTTAGCAATACTGAATTGAACCAATTATCAAGATTTTTTGAAAAGTTGGGCTATTTGTCGTTATCTTTTGCTTTTTCTCAAGACTTTGATTCTAAATTTCAAATTTCTATTAAAACAAATGATTTAAATCAAGCGTATAAGTTATTATCTACAATTGAGAAAGAAAATCCATCGTCGATTTCTTCTAATGCTGGTAAGTGGAAGAAGTTGGGAGACTTAGCATTATCTAAATGGAATATAAATTTAGCTCAGGATTGTTTCTGGTTAGCAAACGATTATTCTTCTTTGTTATTATTATTGTCATCTTCTAACAATTCAAAGGAATTGGCTAGACTAGGGGAAGAGTGTGAAGCAAAAGGTAAGTACAATATAGCATTCCAAGCATGGTGGTTGATTGGCAATAAAGAAAAAGCTTTGGATTTGTTGATTAGAAGCGAGAGATTTACAGAAGCAGCATTCTTAGGTGTCAATTATGGTATGACGGAAGAAAAAATAAGTCAAGCAGTGGATTCTTGGAAAAAGGACTTGGAATCTAAAGGGAAAGGCAAAATAAGTAGCAACTTGGTCACTGGTTTCACAAAGTTGGCTGTGGATGAATCATCTAATAATTTAATTGATATCGATGATTCCACTACTATAAACGGGTCAGGAAAAGAAGAGGAAGAAATCACGCAAGCCGAAGAGCCAATTGAAGAAGATTTGGAACAACTACAAGACCCTATTGAGAAGGAAAATTCTCCGATTTAGGAACCAATTGAAATAATGTAGTTGGTAAAGACAATGAAAAGACTTATTACATCTAGGCTCCTTTTGCAGACTAATACATCAACTCTTATAAAAGTAAGTGCAAAATAAATGTAACACCTTGCTTGTACTGAAAATTAGAAGATATTCGTTCATGTTAAGTATTTGTTTCTATTTTACATTATAGCTTATTTTAATACATCTGTTATAGTTTAAACACTTTAATGTTTAGTTATTTCATTCGTCCGTCATTATTGAATTTGAAATTGATTTCCACTAAAATATGTCCAGAATATCAAATGCACTATCAGCTTTCTTGCCCTTGCAGATAAAAAATGTTTCCACTAAACGTAGTTTTGCATTATCAACATTCGTAAATGTTATACCATCCTTATTCCATTGCGTTACACTGTCAAACACTTTTGACAATCTTTTATTTAATAATTGAAGCTCAGGATCTAGTATATTCACTTCAGCTAAACGAACAATGAAGGTTCCTGAAGGCTTCAAAAGTTTACATGTCAATAGGAGCGAAGCGTCTGCTAAATCGATTGATGCCTTTGCTCCATTTGTTATCGGTTTGTTTAAAGCAGTATTTGAACCAAAGCGTAAATGTGGTCTAGTAGTAGTGTTATTGAAAAATCCAGATTGTTGCAAGAAAGGCGTTGATAGATCTGACAATATCAATTCAGGTCTATACTCTATTCCGAAAAAATTATTTTTTGCGTCAAAAGGCATATGTTGCGATTCACATAAGAGCAGGGCTTTATGGCTGTCTTTCAATGTCAAATTTTCCAAATTCACTGCTAAGTTATTGATATCATCATTGACTTTGGTTTCCTTAATAAAATATGAGTCCTCATTGTGCTCTCCATTCCCTGAAGCTCTTTCAAGCATTCTGAGAGAAATACCTTTGAAATGATCTATTATGTGCCCTTGGGACATTTTAGAATAAATATTTCCTTGAATAGTCGAAATTCCATTCAAATTTGAGCTGAATAAGATATCAAACCCAACGACATGGCACTTCTCATGAAATTTCTCTTCTTCTATATCGTGAACTTGGCAAAGTCTAAATTTTGCAAATTGAGACCAATTTCCAGGTACAGACCCCAAGTCAAGTACCTTGGTAACACTTTTATTAAATATGGTAAACTTATTATCTAAATAGTAGAGTTTAGAGTTTGCTTCCATATTAAATTTGTCTATTCTCTCCTGTCTCGAAGCTTTCTTTTTATTAGTAAACTCGATTTTTGCGTTATCCACATCTGCAATGCTTGCACCAACAATTGCCGAACGAAATATACTTCTTTTCAGCATTAACAATATTCGATAATGTGGCATCAAGCACCACGTTCCTTTTGTAACAAACATTGCTAGCACACAGTATTTAATTGCCTATTGATCAATTTTATCACTACTGATTAATGTTGCATATTTAGGCAACCATATTTAATGTTTATCATATTGCGACATTTATTTATCATCTACATATGTCTCGATAGGGCTCCGACCCTAGTAGCATGTATAGCACCTGATACAGATAAAATATTTTTCTCAAAATTTTTCATTCGCGCATCGATACTACCATGTATAAATCCAAAGTGAAGATTTCTCTTTCTTTATATATTTATTCTTTATCCTCGTCGAATCAGTTTACTTTACCAAATACCTTTGGGAGACGATAATTATCAAAGATGTCTAAGATCACTACTTCTCACGTTCGTGAAAACGTTAACAAGTTGTTAGAGTACTCTAACGAAACTAAAAAGAGAAACTTTTTAGAAACCGTTGAATTACAAGTCGGTTTAAAGAACTACGATCCTCAAAGAGATAAGCGTTTCTCTGGTACCTTAAAGTTACCTCAAGTACCAAGACCAAACATGACCATCTGTATCTTCGGTGATGCCTTTGATGTTGATAGAGCTAAGTCTGTTGGTGTTGATGCTATGTCTGTTGATGACTTAAAGAAATTGAACAAGAACAAGAAATTGATCAAGAAGTTAGCTAAGAAGTACAATGCTTTCATTGCTTCCGAAGTTTTAATCAAGCAAGTTCCAAGATTATTAGGTCCTCAATTATCCAAGGCTGGTAAGTTCCCAACTCCAGTTTCCCACAATGATGACTTATACAGTAAGGTCACTGATGTTAAGTCTACCATTAAGTTCCAATTAAAGAAAGTTTTATGTTTAGCTGTCGCTGTTGGTAACGTTGAAATGGAAGAAGATATTTTAGTTAACCAAATTATGATGGCTGCTAACTTCTTAGTTTCTTTATTAAAGAAGAACTGGCAAAACGTTGGTTCCTTAGTTATCAAATCTACTATGGGTCCATCTTTCAGAATTTACTAAGCAATTATTTGAATTTTTTCTTAAAAGTTGTTTATCTTAAATAATTAGTACTATTCTATAATAAAATTCTAATTAATTTAATAAAAACTCGTAGGTTAATATTTTTCGAGTAAAGTAGAGTAATTTATTTTGCTTATGTCACTAACGATCGGAAAGTTATTGAATATTTTTAAAAATAGATGCAAATAGTCATTAAAAATGTAAGAAAATACATATCTACTTAATAGCCGACAACTCTTGTCTTTTTACTGGCTTTCTTATTCTTTTTCAGATGTTTTTTGTTATTTTTACCTTCACTTGCTAGTTTATGGAAGGGAGTACTGAATTTGCCTTGAACTTGATCCATTTTGAAAAATTCTTTATCCAAATCATCACCTGCACTTTCCAATGCTGCTTGCTTTCCACCGTAAAATAATGTTTTCGCTCCTGAGTTTCCAGAATTCTTAGTATTTGTTAAAGATGCTGACTCATTGGAAATGTGCATAGAAAAATTTAATTTTGATAAGTCTTCTGATAACTTGAATTCATCTATGTCGATGTTCTTTGAGGTCAATGCAGTCATAATTTGCTGTTGCCTTGATTCAGGTAAATTCCACAAATTATATATTTCTTTGTTGAATTCTCTTCCTTCTTGTACTGTCGGTAAATCCCATTCTCCGTCGGCTAACTTCTTAGGAGGTGGATTAACATACAATAGTTTACCGTTCACGTAATCCTTCAAGACATATCTCGATGCTCTAGGTTCATCGGCACTACCAAAACCTTGTGTCATATAACCTCTTGCTCGGGCATATGCATTTAATAATTCTCTTGCGGTTGGGTATTCACCGTTACCACCATCTTCAACCTTTTGGATTGGAATATGGATACCATAGACAGCTTCCAAGAAATATTTTGGAATTCTTTGACATAATAACGATACTGGAGGGATGTGCTCTCTCAACTGGTCAATAGGTAATACACCATTACACACCAATTCCCCATTTGTATAAGCGAAATTCGGGAAAACTAAACCAGGACAATCACATAAAAGAACCTCAGGACTTAAATGAATAGTCTGAAAATGCTTGGTTTTACCAGGAGTTGAAGAGACAGACACCTTTTTTGAACCCACTAAGGCATTAATAGTAGAAGACTTACCAACATTTGGATAACCTACCAAACCAATGTTTAATCTTCTTTCTGGGTAGTTTTCATCTACAGTAAATTTGGGAGATTCCCTCAAGAAAAGTTCTTCTAATTCATCGATCTTTAATATTCTAATATCAGACGCCGAATCGGCTTCTTCATCTTCATTGTCATCCTCAGCTGCGATATTATTTGACCTATAGTTTGGATCTAATTTTATTTGCTCTAATTCTTCCCTTTCCTTTTCCAATAACTCATTCGCTTTAGCAGCGCTAAAAAATACATAATTAATTTCCTTTTCTTTGAAATAATTGGCCCAGTGGATTCTTTGCTCTCTGGTTAATAAATCAGCTTTATTCACTAACAATAAGTTATTCTTTGCTTTATTAGTTTCAGGACTATTAAGCTCGTTAACATATTTTTCTAAATCAACAGATCTGAAGAATAATGGATTTCTTGCGTCCACAATTTGAACAATCAAATCTGACCTTTCAACTACTCTCCATAATTGTCTCCAAACTTCCAAATTTCTTTCAAATGGGGTTAACAATAAATCATTATTTTCAGTTAATGCTGCTAAATCCCTTCTCCAATTTAAGAATGCAAGGTTTTCTTGTCTTTCGATTTGTAATTTGGAATATTCCTTGGACCATTTTGGTCTTCTAGGAATAGTTAATTTATTTTCAAAAATCTGATGCTTTCTACGTAATTGAATAGTTTCTTCTTGAGTTAATAGACCAGTTTGATTAATAATAGAAGTATTACCAACCTTAATGATTTTCACCTGCTGCAGTTTCTCAGCAGTAAAATCTGTATCAGCGAGTTGTGCAGTATTTAAGAACTCATCTAAAGAGTTCTCTTGAGTAACAGATCTCAATTTCACCCAGCCTGCCTCTTTCTTGTCGGTTGTAAATCTCATTTCACCATCAGGTAAGTATTCAATCTGATTTTCTGTTCTTCTTTGATTTGCAATGGATCTACCTAATCCAATTAAATTCTTATTTTTGTGGTGGACAGGTTTTGGTCCCTTTGGAGCCTTCCATTTTTTTACTTCAGGGTGTAAGGCTCCCTTATTTGGCACAGACTCACTCATTTCAAACTTCCTTATCAAAAATCGATATAAGTTTCAGTATATTGGATGGTGATTACTCTTAAAATTAAAAAAATTCGATGCCTTACTAAGAAAAAATTTTATCACGTGAATTAAAATCGCAAAGCTACTTACGATACTAAATGAGGACCTGACTATACTAAAAATCGAATAGAAGTTAAAACAAAGCAGAAGTAATACATACCCTAAATGTAGTGATACTAAGTTTAAATATATTGGGATAACCATTTGAAACCCTCGCGGTAACCCAGTCTCATAACGACAGATACCATGAAAACCTCAATAGGTCTTTGACCATCACTTAGCTTACCAGTTTCCTTACCCGTAGTGTTATACAAGCCTAAGGCAGTCTTTAATTCAATTTCACCAACAGCAGTTGATGCATCAATTTTGTTACCTAAGATCAAAAATGGAACATTGGCCAATTCTTCAATTCTAAACAATGATTCCAATTCAGCTTTAGATTCTGCAAACCTTTCTGGGTCAGCTGCATCAACTAAGAAGACAATGCCGTTAACTTCTGGAAAGTAGTCCTTCCATAAACGTCTAGCTTGTAAATGTCCACCTAAATCAAAAGTTGTAAATCTAACAGATCCAATAGCCAACTCTTCAGAGGTTGGATGCAACGTAGGCTGTAAAGTGGCCAATCTATCATTTTTTAACATGTGCAATAAGGTAGTCTTACCAGCATTGTCTAAGCCTAAGAACAATAATTTAGCATGCTTATTCCATAATCCTAACGAAGATAAAACATCTTGAACTTTACAAAGCACTTGTTAGTAAACCTGAATTTTTGTAAATGTAATTTTGTCTACTATCGAATAGACACACGAATACGCCAGAAATACTTACACCAATCAAATATCCACATGATCAATTAAAGCAATCGATTTGTATTGAGTTTTTAATTCGTCACAATCCCCGAAGGGATCGTTTCTTCATATCTAGATACATAACGCTGGAAGGACTCGCCATCTTTGTTACACAAAATCGATCGCCGTCGTTTCAAATTTTACATATTGACACGACTCTTCAGATTTTCTACAACTTGATCTCTGTTCTATTATTTCTGTTTTTCGCTTGCTAACGCAGACGAGAGAGGATCGGTTCCCGCAATAAGTTTCGCTGCGTTGTAGGTGTACACGGGTTCCATCGATATACATTTGCATCAAATCTCACTGTATAAACGCGAAACTACCGAAATAACGCCATGTTAATTTTGGTCTTGATGGTGCACCCTGACTTCCATCGATGGGAACCATCGGCGTCGATCACAGTATACTGATTTTACTCTATATATAGAAATTTAATTTGCATAATATTGTCTACTTATTTCCAACTAATCCGAAGGAAATATCAACTGGCTTTTTATATTGTTCATTTCTGTACCAATAATGGTAAATTCTGGCCAGATCGCCTTAGTTGTTAGTTGTACAATTTGTTCTTAACCATTGGGATCTTCAGCCTTGCTTTAAATAGACCTGTGAGGTACACAATTAATCTGATGTGGTAATCGAGGCGCATACTGTATATAGCAATATACCTATCCCCCCTTTGTATCATCAATAAATCTTCAACTAAACTATTTATAAGTATGTAATTACTATTAATATCAGATATTATTATAAAGAGTATAAATGAAAGAAAATCAAATTAAAATAACAAAGCCTCAAAGACAGGCATCAGCTAGCTTTCACCCCAGCTTATTAAACTTGCCTGCGCATACGCCAGCGAATTCAAGAACCAGATCTTCTTCATTGGTTCTACCACCAAACAGATATCGCTCCGAATCTACAAGTTCTATGGATTCCAATGATACAAATAACTTAAATACTATCATAAAGCAGGATGTGAGTCCTTGTGTTCCTAAGAATAAGATAAAGCTAATGGATGATGTAGACTTGGAGAAACAGCTTATTATGACTGCTGGAGGACAAAAAAAGGTTACAAGCTTCATGTTGAAGCTACTTTTTCTCGCTTTTGTTGTGATAAGTAGTGGTGTGCTTATATTCTACGCCTTGTGAGGATATTGAGAGGATTTAGGTATTTAGGGTGAATTAGGGAAAAATTTGTTTAAACGGTATGCACTGATCGAAGATGCGAAAGTCAGTAGGTAAATTATTCAAGAAGTAGGAAGCTTTGATTTAAGGTATAAAAATTGAACTCAGTAGTACAAAAATAGCAGAGTGTGGGTCATATTAGCTTTAGTTAACTAAATATTTAGACTATCAAGATTTATAATAAGGGTAGGTATATATAAATAAAATTGCACAATAGCATTTTGAAATTTGTGGAGTTGCTCTGCGAAACATTTGGTAAATAATTATCTCAGATAATAACAGAATCAAATGAGAAGGATTAACTAACAAATGAGAATAAGTCGCTCTGCCAAATATTTATTGTATCGTAATTATTCTAAGTCTTCCATAGATGAGAGCAACAGTGCTTTAGCAGAAAGGTTTACCCAGATCTTGGAATCAAAATTGAAAGATTCATCGCCATCAATTATTGATAATGATCCGAAATTGAAAGAACTTTACAATAAATACAACTCTCAAATGAGGAAAAATGAAGAATTTAACTATAATTATCAAGCCCATATCGGAACTCTTAAAAGCGAATCTCGCTTAATTCATAATAGGCATGCAAGGGACATCGCAGATCCATCCATCACTAAACCTTGGACAGGATCAGAATCCATAGCAGATGCTAGCTTGCGTACTTTGGTTGATGCAACTCCTAAAAATAAAGGCTACAGAAGAAAAAAGATCAATTCAAGTGAAAGATTAGCAAATGCTAAAGGATCATCATTGGATTTTAAATTGCATATTCCCCCTGAAGATAATTTTAGAGATTTGTTTAAAGAAAAACTATTAGGGCCATCTATGTTGTTAAATGCAAATTCCCCAAGCACTTCAATTGGTCTTGTTGAAAGTATGGCAGAAGCGAAAGTAAATTCGATGATAAATAGAAAAAATGGCAAATTTGACGATCCTTTGATGGAGAATGTTCGAGGAAGACCTTTAAGTAGGGAACATCTAGCAAACTGCACTGATTCGAACTACTTTATGAATCAAATTTTAAATAAACATGATATTTTGCCACCTTGGATTGAGAATCAACAAGGTATGGGTAAGGAAATAAATCGTTTCCGAGACTATTTAGACGAAATGTGGAGCAAGTGTTTAACAGAGAGATTAAGTAGGAAAGCAGTTTCAAAGGAGCAGTTCCTTCACCAAAATAGTATTGACCATATTGATGATTTATTCAATCTCAGTTCTATTAGCGGGGAGATTCCGTATTTGACTGAGAAAGTAAATCTGGTTAATGGTATGATACGGGACTATAATTTACAATCGCCATCTGTTAATTTTCATAAACATAAGCTTCTTTTAAATAAAGAGCTCAGAGATCTGTTTAATAGAGTTAGGTCTAATTTTGCAGATGATTATGAAAAACGTATACATCAAATTGAAGAGTCCAAGATTGTTAATAAACCCTTAAACAGAGGAAAGGATCGAAATTTTGCATTTCTAGGCTTATTCAAAAATGATGGCACAAAAAAAATACCCGGTAATATATCTACTACATATGCAAAACCTCAAGAAAAGGTTCATTTATGGAAAGAAATCAAAAGCATGTTTATAGGCAATAATTCTTCTTAATAAATGACTATGTAAATAATTATTCCAAGTAAAAGAATAATAAGTTGTAATAATGTGAACACCAAAGAAAGATTTTTAACTTTCTTGCTCAGGCTAGCTTCAATTAGGTTTTTGTAGAATGCTTCACTCATTTCGTCCCTCAGGAATTTAGACAAAGCTCTCTTATACCCATTCTGTATTAGCTTGTTTTTTAAATCAATATCGTATTCACTAAAATATTTGATCATTACTTCAGACCATTTTTTAAAGTCTGGTTCAACTGTGAATCCAGTAGCTTCAGTTTGATTGCTGCCATCAAAATGAACAATTGACTCCAAAGGACCACCATTATTAGCAGATAATACTATGGTTTTGAAAAGCATTCCCTCCACTGGAACAATTCCAAAATGCTCATTGGATGGCGTATACAAAAGCATTTCTGCTTTTTTAAGAAGTAATTTTTTTATCGAAGAACTTATAGAAGGAAGAAATATCACCTCTGCAGACGGTGGCATTATTATTAACTTCCCTCTAATAGTGAAGTTTTTCAATCCCAAGGAATTTGAAAGCTTGACTAACTCATCCAAATATTGGACATTTTCTATCACTCTTGAATCAAAACCTCCAGCGACGACTAGTTTTATTTTTGTGGACAGATGAACACTCTTTTTAAAGGCAGCAAATGCCTTGATGGCCAATTCAATATCTTTCTTTTTTTCAAATCTGTTTATTGATAAGAAAAATTTGCTTTCATTAAAAAACTTTGTAATGTCTTCATCAGCTTTTAAATCATCTTCAGTAAGTTCACTAGATTCAACATCCACACAAGGATAAATTACGCCAGGATCAATGTTTGAGAGGTTACTAAAAGTATTATGAAACATAGCTTTCGTAAAGTTCGAATTGACAACAATCTTATCACTACATCCCGTCGTTTGCTCTTCAATAAAATCAAAAGGTACACGATAGATCTTCTTGAGTAGTCCACCTTTTTTAGCTAGTAATTGATCTGGAAAGTGACAATAGAATAAAACTCTACAATCTTCCTTACAGAAGTAACTTATCAACGGTACAGAAAATGAAAGCTGATCCACAATGAAGTAGTCAAACTGCTTAATTTCTCCGCTGATTATCATCTTCATCGTTAGATAAAATTGTCTCAATATGGCAAAGAATATATGTAATTTCTTTAAAGCATGAGAAGGAAGAAAATCACCATAAACTTTTACTTTTAATTGTTCACTCCTAACTTCTTCAAAGCAATGGGTTTTATCGCAATGAGAAGTAAAAATGGTTATATCATTTTTCATAGCTTGCAACCCCATTGCGGCATCCACCACCAATCTTTCAGCACCACCAATACCAAGATCGGGATGAATGAATGCAATTTTTTTCATATTATTACTATTGAATTCAGGCATGGTGTACTACTTTTGTCATATCAACATTTAATAGAAAATAATAAAAATTGCACGCTGTTCGTGTCAATGTCGCGCAAAATCATTCATCTAATCTACAATAAATCTGAAAATGAATATAGTATACTATGTGCTAAAATACATCTGTTAATGAGTTTTTTGAAGTTCTGAAACCTTTTTGGCGATCTCTTCCCTCTCCTGCTTTTTCTTTAATTTTTCGGCTTTTCTGTCGAATTTCGTATCATCAGGGTTGAAACCGCCCTCGTCTGATCCCCAATAGGCCCATGTAGGCGTCTCCTTAATATAGTCTATGTCTCTAAATTCTTGTCCACTTTCAAGTAATTCAAAAAATTTAGGATAATCTATATGTGTGAACCATTTATTTTCAACTTTAAATCTTGTGTGAGCAACTAGAATGCAACATGAATGAGCATGTTCAGCAGCAATCTCATAATTGAAGCCTCTTTTCTGCAACTCTTCTGTTAAACCAATTACAAAACTCTTACACTCTTCGTAGAATGGTATATTTTGCATTGTCAATGGATTACCATTACCATTCGAGGATCCACAGAAAGTTGCCCCTTTAATCTCAATTTGAGATGGACATGCTCTGGCAACCATATCCGCATATCCTTCAACATCGCCCATATTAAACCCTTTCACAAGAGTTAATCTGAAGACTGTACGCTGATGGTTTTGAACAGTCCTCAATATATCTAAGCAAGATGTTAATCTGTCCCAAAAATCACTGTTTAAAGGACGATCTATCTTTTTCAAATCAGACTTTGTTGGGGCATCAATACTCACATAAAGTTGTGTAACTTTGCTCAATTTTGCTAATTGGTCAGGATGTTGTGCATTACAAACTAGGAAAGAAGAAATATGTTTTTCATGGAGCATACCAACAAATTCGTTAATGTGAGGGTAAAAAATAGGTTCTCCTACTAAGGATAGCGCACAATGTTTAACTTGAAAAGCTTCTTGAAATCTGTCCATTTGAATACCTGGTACACCTCTCATTTGTTTGATTTTTTGATAGTGACCTTGTAAGGCACCTTCCATAACTTTCTCAGGAGGGTCTAATTCCCATCTCCAGTTGGATTTTGCAACTGGATTCGTTCCATGCCTCCAACAGAATACACATTTGTTAGCGCAGGCTAAGGATGGTGTGGTTTCCATACATAAATGAGATTTGATACCGTAAAATGCAAACTTGTAGCAGGACCCTCTTCCTCTTAATGCACTCTTTGTCCATCTGCATATCTTGACACCAGAGTGAGAACCAACAATAGTATAGCCTTGCTTAGTTAAAGATTTAAATGTAGGAGAATCCTTAGCAACCATCTTCTTCGTCTCAGTTTGGGAAAGGAGGCCCTTACTCCCCGAATTTTTGATAATTTGGCCCATGTCCTCAATATCAACTAAAGTGTCAGCATCATCATTGCTTTCAACCTCTTTATCACTATCGTCAATATCTTCTTCGTCTTCGATGTAGAATGGCTCATCATCACTAAGTAAGCTTGCAAAACTCTGAATCCATTCTTGCGCCTTCGGCTCTCCTTCGTATTTCATGCAGACTTCACCGACAGGAAACAAGCGCCTACCTCCTAATTTGCCCATCCATCTATCAGCTAATTTTGCTTGGTAACAAAATTTATCTCCGGCCCATGACTCTGAATCTCCCAATCCAAGTACTGCAAATCCTAATAGATTTCTCAATGGATATTTGTCTACTCTGAAATCATTGTAAGTTTCGACCAAATGTTCTAAAAAGTAATCAATGGGAGAATCGGTTTCATAAGAAGGTAAAACCAATACATATATATTCTTAGCATCCTCACTCTGTGGAGTTTTCAAAAAATATTCTTCAAGATCATCAACATCATCATCAAGACTTAGCAATTTTGGTAATTTAGCTAATCCTGGTAAATTTTCAAGTTTATCCACTAAGGACTTTGCTATCCTCTCAGAGGATCCTGTCAAAGTAGTATAGAAAATAAATATTTGAGATTCTAACAAATCAATTGCTGATTTTGTAAGTGTCGACTCATCGTAGTTAGAAGGATTGTTTGGTCTCGTTTCCTTGATTACTTTTGGTGATCTTCTTGCTCTTGTTCGTAGCACAGAACCTTGCTTTTCTTTTATCTTGGATATAGGAAACTGGGTAGATTCCGATGTGGTAAAACTGGAAGATGTGAAATCGACGGCATAAATAGGCGACTCTTTTCTAGACTTGGCATCATTGCTTGTAGTTTGGGTAGGCTGTTCTTTCAGTTGGTCTAATTTATCATGAGAGTAAAGAAAGTAAATACATCCAACAGCAAAAGCAACCGAGACTCTACCTCCAGTTATCAAATAGAGTATAGAGCAAAGAGCTAGTATACCAAATCCAACACCCATGTTATAATATATTTGTAGCAAGCTAATTAAATGTCTCCAACTTTAGATCTAGCTAAAGAATTTTTTAAGAAAATTTTTGGCTGCGATGTTATGTTAAGTACAGGATTAGTTCAACTGAAGCCTATGGAATCAATTTCATTATGCTATCTGTAGACATATTAGAAATTAGGAAAGAGTAGTAATTAAATAAATACAGTCTTAATTCATTTAGCCTATCTAATTTTAATGCTTAATTGAATTCTTTTAAAGTGGTATCCTATATTTAGCTTCATTCTGTTTGTGGAATTCTGCCGCAAATAGTTAAAGCATATATTTAATTATACTAATTGCAAAACGATTATAAGAATGGAAGAATTAGACATTGTAGTGAATTTTATTTGTAGCCGTAGTGATATCTTTTTTTTTAAAGATAGAAGAACTAATATGGCACAATTTAACTATTGCAGTGACAACATTAACGCTCCCTATGGAATTTTGGAATATGAATCGATAACAAATAATCAGCTATTAGAAGAATTGTCGGAGCTGCAAATTTTCAAGTCATCCACATTTGAAATGGAGTTTGGCGATGAATTGAATATTTATTCAAATTTAAATAAATTTCACGAAAAAAATAAAATATTTGACAGAAATTTGCAACTACAAGGATTTGAAAATGAAAATTACGTTTTTAATGAATTAACCAAAGAAAAAGAAGATACTAGAAGAAACTCAATAGAAAGTGCAAATTCGAATAATATAATTGATATAAATTCGAATAGTAGTGTTGACAAGTCTTGGGCTATTGATGCAAATCATAAGGATTTCAAGAATGAGAAGGATTCTTTACAAACTTACTCGGAAGTCAACAGTACTAGGATCGGAAGAGATTCTGATTTTGGACACATTCCTGACACAGAAGATGATGAAAGTTTAATTTTGAAGTTTTTCAAAGATAATTTTAATTCTTTTGCATCTCTGCCAAAGAATTGTTCGGAAGCTGTTAGTAGTTCTTCAGTGACTCCTAGCATACCAGATACGATCATTTCCATAAGCAAAAAAAATGCGTCTCCCAGCTTCGTACAGTCAGAATATTTGCAGTGGGGTCGCTTCAGAATTTTAAATCCTGGATATTTACAAAGTTTCAGAATAAATTTGAAAATACTCAGATCGTCTGTTTCATGTTTATCAATTGGAATTGATTATGATGGATATACTGGTCTTATGGAGAAAATTTTTGAAGATCATTGCGATTTAGTTAACGTCTATTATAAACAGCACGATCATATAAGACAAGAGAGCAGAGCAATAGATATATATCCAGAGGAGGGTCAATTTCCATCAATTCTGGCTGTCAAGCAAAGAGTGAAGTACACTAGAAACATTGACGTTATAAAAGATACTATAGAGAGTATAGTATATAAGACTAGTGCTGTATTCAATATGGAAAATCCATACGAGCCTCAATATTACAGATTCGAATTAGATATAACAGGAAAGCTAATTAATGAATCCAAGTGTGGATTGTGTCCATACTGTGAAGAAGTGAAATTTTTACCTTTCAAAAATTCAAGCTATTTGTCACATTTGACACTTGAGCATGGAATATTTTCCAATAACTATTTGACTCCTAATGGTCTTTATTATGGAAGCTATTCAATAAGCAAAAATGAAAAAGGTTATAGCACCAAAGCACAAGTAAAATCTCGTATAGTTGACGCAATACAATGTCCTCATTGTTTCGACATCATAGAGGTTGGTTGTTGGAGCATGAAATCGAATAAATTATTAAGCTATTTCAGACATTTCAAGAATGAACATGGTGATGATTTAGAAGAATTAAAACACAGAGCAGTACAGAATCCACCTATCAAAGTTCGTGGAAGAACCCTTAAGGTGCTCAATTAAAATCTGAAATTTATAAAAAGACATAACTCATTTAAAATACTGGATGTATATATTTGTATTATTACGTAACGATATATTTCGTCATAAAACAACAGTAGTACCAGCTCATCTTGTTGAGTTGGCCGTAGACTTATCTGACTGGCTGCAACTCATAGTAACATCTCGATAGAGATATTTTACTTTTGTGTATTTTTTTTCCTGAAATTCTATCCAAGTTTTCCAAATGTAAACTCAGTATCTACAATAGATAATTACATCTTAACTAATCATTCTAATATACCAAATTATTTGATATTTAAATTAATAGTCTAGTAAATTAGATATTTATTCAAAAAGGTTAACTATTTTCTCGAATTTTAACCTAGCCTAGTCTTTCTCTGCGAGGGAAGATAATGTCTGTTAGATCTCAGCAAGTCATAACTTTAGCTAGTGTTTCTTCACTTAATAGCAGCGAAAAGAATAAGAGAGCAATTGTTTGGAAAGAATTTGGTGTATATTTGGATAAAAAGTGCAATTCTCGTATCAATAATTCATCAGATAGCTCAACAAATTCAAGCTTAATTTTAAATTCACTACAAGATAGCTCTTACTTATCAAAAAATATAAATTATAAAGTTTGTAAGTCTTGTGAAAGACCAATTGGAGATCAAAGTTTACAATCTCACTACACGAGGTGCACAGAAATGAAACAAAAGAGACAACAAGAAGGTGATTCAAGCAATATGTCCAATAATACAATAAAACGCAAAAGAGGAAGAACTAATAATCTTTTGGATGCCGAACTATCTTCTGTGGATTCTTCTAGGAATACAACGCCTATTCCTGGTACACCTAGCTCTACATCAAATACAGTAAGACCTAAAAAGAAATATAAAAAATCACAGAGTCAAAAAGAAAAGGAAGCCGCCAACGCGGCAGCGGCAGCAGCTGCTGCCGCTGCCAATACAGGATCTGGAATGGCTGGTGCAAAGAAGAAAAAGCAACCTAAACCCAAGACAACAACAAAGCCGAAAGGTCCTGTAGATGTCGAAAAGCAATGTGGTGTTCCTTTGCCAACAGGTGGATTCTGTGCTAGATCATTGACTTGTAAAACTCATTCAATGGGGGCCAAGAGAGCGGTATTGGGAAGAAGTGCCCCATATGATGTGCTATTGCAACAATATCAAAAGAGAAATCAAGCCAAATTGGCCGCAAATAATGCATTAGCGGCACAAAGGAGAGAAAATGCAGCCTTCACAGGAGAACTGAGCGAATACAATGATTCAGAGGCTGGTAGTATTGGTAGCTTTAATAAGGTACTCGATCCAGATGAAGAAACTCATTTGGTATTGGAAGGTTTGTCGAAGAATAATCCAATACCCCTTGAAAGAAAAATCATTATGCCTACTAGATATCGTCATAAATTTTTGTCTATAAGAGAAGCCTATGCAAATGCTTTAATAACCTCTGGGAGCAATTCCAGTTCTAGTAATATGCAATCAGGTAATCTGGGCAATGATCTGACTTTAGCAAATCAAGCAATATCAGGCTCTATTGGTGGCTTACAAGGACGTTGTGCTTTAGTCAATGTTGACGCCCTTCCTCCAAATTCCAATGCTTCCACTCAAACATTTTCTTCAGTAGCGGGCGAAATGTACCAAGTAAGAGCTCCTCTGAAGGCAATACTATTAACTGCGCAATACAATGCACAACAACAGCAATTATTTCAGCAACAGGTTGCTAAAATGCAGCAGCAGCAACAGCAGCAAATGATGTTAATGAAACAAAGACAAGCGAAAGCTGCTTTACAACAATAGATAGATGCGGTCCGATGCTTCTAATTTATCAATATGTCATTCTTATATCTACAAATGTATTATTATCTTACTATATATCACTTATAAAAGCTCATACTATGATTTAATATTTTGCCAGAATGGTTTATTTTTCAATATCCAAGGATGATTAAAAACATCTTGCAAATTCATCCTCTTTTTAGGATTTTTTTGCAATAATTGAGTAATCAAGTCTGCTGCATCTGAATTTATATAGCTTGGAATTTTCAAATCTACTTTAGCAATTCTTTTGTATGTAGAATTTTTGTCAACTTCTTCAAACGGTGGTTTGCCCACCAAAAACTCGTAACATAATATTCCTAATGACCAAATATCAACATTGTAATTATGCTCATTAGATTCAATCATTTCTGGTGGCAAATAGTCTAATGTACCACATATAGTTAGTCTTTTATTTGTCGACTTTGGTAGGTGTCTAACAGACCATCCAAAATCACTTAATTTAATTGTATGGTTTAATGACAATAGTATGTTTTCAGGCTTTATATCTCTATGAATAATATTTTTGGAATGCAAATATAATAATGCTTCTGCAACTTGGTATATGTAGTTTGAAGCTGTTATATCATCAAATCGCCTTTGTACTTTAAGGTGCTGGTATAATTCTCCATAAATAGCATACTCCAATATCAAGTAAACGTTTTTTGAATCATGAAAGAATCCATAAAGTCTCGAGATTTTTGAATGAATTAAATTGGATTGAATTTCAATTTCTCTCCTAAAATTTTTCTCTAACTTTAGGTCTATCAAGTCCTTTTTGGTCATTACCTTCAATGCACAAACATAACCAGATTCCTTGTGTCTAGCACAATAGACCCGTCCCAATTTTCCCTTTCCTAAAGTCCTTCCTACCTCAAAATCAGTTAGTGCTAATTTTTTATATTTATCCGATGGAATAGCCTGTGAAGAGGCGCTGTTATGCTCATACCCAACTTTGACAGGATAACTTAATCTCTCCACAGGTAATTTTCGTGGCAGTTTTATAGGAATATGCGATGTGGTTTGTCTCACTCCCTTGAATTTGGAAGAAGATGAGGAATTTAATGCTTTAGTAACCTTGCTTGATAATTCAAAGGTGTTTAGTTGATATTTTGCTAGAGGCTTCCTTTGAGGATGATGATTGTTATTGCTATTGTTTATAGTGGGTAACGCTGGCGAAGACTTATTTAGTACTTCAGACAAACTCTCAATCCTATTTTCAATATTCTCGAGCTGACTAGACGAGTCTGAGGCCGACATGTCTTGAAATCTAATATTTTTTTGATCTATAACTTGTATCTGTGGTTGTAAATTAAATCGTGAATCCATAATGTAGGAATCGAAATTATAAACATCCTGCATATAATACAATGGATCAATTTTCAATTTTTCGGCTCGTTTACAGTTTTTAAAGTGCTAAGTGGCATTACTGTTGATTCAAATACATATGTAGAACTATCTCTGAATTAAAAATTCAAAACAGTAGAATTTATGAGTCTTATATGGAGATTTTTTTTTTCAATTGCACACCCATACCAATAAACATGAAACTTTGTATTTACAAGTTAAGTGGAATGAAATGATACACAGATCGGTTAACTTTCATATTCAAGTCTTACCTTAAATTTTGTTAAGCATCTGCCCAATGTTTTTACTTATATTGACCACAAGTGTTCGTAGATCAAGTAAGAACTACCGAATATGTTTATAGGTTGTAAACAATTGATCGCATAGACATATTTCGAGTCAAACTATTTTTAGTCGTACGACAAAAGTCCAAATCTTACGTAATCGCATATCTTTGTGAAGACATGCTAATATTGCTGACATTGTTGATCAGAATTTCTCGGCCAAAATTCGCTTCAGAGTCTATAATCAAGTGTTTCCTGTGGTACAGATGTTGTTTTCATCTCAATGTAACCCATTTCAGAATTTTCATACTGACATTAATGATTAATTGGGAGTTTTAATGGCATCCTCATTTTTTGTTTGAGATCCTGCAGCTTGCAAGCTTTTTACATGAGCCCGAAATGTGTCTCGCAAAGCAAGCCACACGGCTGAAACGGCTATTCTCATATATACGTCTAACACATTTTCAAGGGATTTACAAGGAATTGTGTAACATTATAAATAGCTTATCGTCTATTATTCCCTTGTTTAGTTGAAGACAGTAATCAATCTTAATACTTTCATATATTCACGATGTAGATGGGTGTGATACAGGAGACAAGAAGAAGTATTATTTGCAATTATCAAGTTAATGCGGAATTCTTAATCTGGACAGGGCGGTTTTTTTTTAAGTATGCCAATTATTGTTTGTTATTGCAAATGCCTTTCTTCTAAGAAAGAAATACGTGTTGTGCTAAGTTGCACTTATTCTCAAACATGTATCTCAGTAAAACCATACGATTAGATAGCATAAACAAAACTTGCGTACTGTATATGAGTACTAGCAACAATTTTTTAGGGTTTTGTTACAATACAACAATTTTAGTGATAGATGGCGTTGCTTGTCAAACATAAAAAAAATAAGCATACAATCAAATCCGGAATCCCTCTTTTTTCCAAATTCTATAAATATAGAGCTGCGCCTGCCACAATTAGATTTATATAAACCCGTTGCATATTATTAAAGCAAATTTTGGTATATTTAAGTATAATTGCAAAATGGGTATTAAAGACAAATTAAAGAGAACTTCAAAGATTTTTTTAAACGATTCTAAGGAAAGCTTAACCAAAGAAAATCAGGAAGAAACACAAGGTGCCTCCGAAAACATTGCATCTACTGAAAATAAGGTAGAAACCAAGGTTGAAGACAGTGCTGAGGCCACTGGGTCCAAAGTAAAGGAAGTTAAAGACAAGACAGAGGACGGAGCTGCTGATGCTAAGGACACAATTGAGCATGAAACTGCTGAATTCAAGGATAATACTGCAGCAAATGTTGATGCTGCCGAAGACAAAGCTAAAGAATTGAAGGATTCAGCTGAAGAAAATGTTCAAAAGGCCAAAGAGGACACAACCGCTGCTGCTGAAGAATTGAAACATTCAGCTGAAGAAAATGTTCAAAAAGCCAAAGAGGACACAACCACTGCTGCTGAAGAATTGAAGGATTCAGGTGAAGAAAACGTCCAAAAGGGTAAAGAAGACACATCCACTGCCGCTAAATATGTCAAGGATGCAGTTGAAACTAAGAAGGATGCCGCTAAGGCCGAAGTTGAAGAATCTTCGAAAAAGGCAGAAAATGCTACAAAGAAAAATGATGTATTCAAGAGATTTTTGAACAAGTTCAAGAAATCATCTGCTACAGCTGACAAGAAATAAGTTTATTGTCAGTGAAGGCTAAATATAAATTCAATAGTTCAAGTTGAGCTATTAATATATCTTACGTATCCGATTGATTTACCGAGAGATTTTGGAATGACATCCTATCTTTATTGGTATTAGGTCTGTTAACGTCAACGTAAAGTTGTTGGGATGCGCCTTACTAATTACAAATCTTAGACGCCCTTCATATAGTGATGTTTTCTTAATTATATTTATTGATTATCTGATTACATGTAGCGCTCACCAAGACTCTTAATAGTAAAGTGAAACTGTAAAATATATGTAAGTTTATCTTTTGTTTTTATGTTCATTGCAACGGTTTCAGTTTAGTGCGCTGCAGCCTTACTTTCAAAAAATTTTGTGTTATTTGTTTCTTTTTCGAATGAAAATTTAGTCAGATTTTAGTTTTGTGGCTCTTTTTTTCTCTTACTACTGAGAGCGGCTAATAATTAATTACGTATAACTTAGCTTAAACGATTCATACATCGTTAAGTTATCTGATTATATATTTATATATATATAGACAAACAGTATATCAAGACCTGAAGTATTTATACGCTATTTGTTTAATATCGCGTTTATTTTTGCCTATTTTTAAAATCATTCCATAGCAAATATATTCCGCAAACTCTTCCATTTGAAACAAGATCAAACAAGTAAGGTATGGATTTAAGAGTTGGTAAAAAGTATCGTATTGGACGCAAAATAGGCTCCGGATCTTTTGGAGATATTTATTTAGGAACCAATATTATATCAGGTGAAGAAGTTGCTATCAAATTAGAGAATACTAAGGCAAAGCACCCCCAATTAGAGTATGAAGCTAAAGTGTACAAGGCATTAAGTGGAGGTGTTGGGATCCCATTTGTTAGATGGTACGGTACCGAATGCGACTATAATGCTATGGTAATTGACTTATTAGGTCCATCTTTGGAAGATTTGTTTAATTATTGTAACAGAAAGTTCACCTTTAAAACAGTTTTACTTTTAGCTGATCAGTTAATTTGTCGTATCGAATACATACATGCCAGATGCTTCATTCATAGAGATATAAAGCCAGATAATTTTTTAATGGGTATTGGAAGAAGAGGATCGCAAGTAAATGTTATTGATTTTGGTTTAGCTAAGAAGTACAGAGATCCAAGAACTCACTTACACATACCTTATAGAGAAAATAAGAATTTGACAGGTACCGCTAGATATGCTTCTGTGAATACCCATTTGGGAATTGAGCAATCAAGAAGAGATGATTTGGAAAGTTTGGGTTATGTTTTGATTTATTTTTGCAGAGGTTCGTTACCTTGGCAGGGATTAAAGGCTGCAACGAAGAGACAAAAATATGATAGAATTATGGAAAAGAAGATGACAACTCCTAATGATATTTTAACAAAAGGCTTACCTAAGGAATTCTTGGATTATATGAATTATATTAAGACCTTAAGATTTGACGATAAGCCTGATTATCCATATTTAAGGAAGATTTTTAGAGATCTTTTTAAAAGAGAAAATTACAGATACGATTATGTTTTTGATTGGACGTTATATAAATTCCAACAAGAAAAGCAAAGGGAGCAAGGAAAAATTTCTGACGAGCAAAATCAAACTCAAAGTCATAATCAAAATCAAAATCAAAATCAAAATCAAATTCAAATTCAAAATCAAAATCAAAATCAAAATCAAAATCAAAATCAAAATCAAAATCAAAATCAAAATCAAAATCAAAATCAGAACCAGAATCAGAATCAAACTCAAACTCAAACTCAAACTCAAACTCAAACTCAAAATCAAAATCAAAATCAAAATCAGAACCAGAATCAGAATCAAAATCAAGCCCATGTTCAGCCACAACAACAGTTACAGTTACAACTTCAGCAGCAGCAACAGCAGCAAATTAAAGATCTTGAAGAGGCTACTGAACAACAGAATGTTCAGTATAACCCACAAATACCATCTTCTCAACAGTTCTTATCACATCAACAAATGCAAAAAGCTAGGAATAACTATCCGATTGGCGAAACCGGAAACTATCAACGATATGCTAGCTCTGGACAAGCTCAACACCAAGATGAAAAGCCAAAGGTTATTCGTCGTGATAATTTACATGTGCAGCCTCAGAGTGGTGGTAATCCTGCCTGGCTTTAGAATAAGATATTCACCTTTGTAAATATCATGTTCAATTTATAACCAATACTAAAATACTTGAACTCATTGCATAGTTATTTTTTGTCAAGATTTTTTTTTATTTTCTCATCTCTATTTCTAAATTTTGAATTTTGAATTTATATACATATATATAAAGTAATACAAATGTCCTATAATCCTTAGAATAAATTAATCAACATTATCTTGAGGCTTAGCTGGGGTTTTAATGTCTTCAACTATTTCTTCTGAAGGTCTGATTTTACCATCTTTATCAATACCCGAATCAAAAACAGCACCTAAAAAGTCAAAAATATGCTTACCTTCATTAGATTCTTTGTTCCCTTTAAATGTATCAATAAATCCGAAAAATCCATAGAATACATTTTCTTTGTGTTCTTCAAGATAGATCTTATCGTAAATGAATTTCATTTTAAAAGCATCCATCTCTTGCTGATATTTGGTAAAGTCAAGTTTATTATAACCGAATTTTTCAAGCATCGAATTATATCCTTCATAAACGGGACTTTCAAGAAGTAAACCCAATGCAGGAGCTTTAGGAATGTTTATTTTAGTTGGACCAAAACAATCATTAATTCTTTCAAGTGGACAACCTGTTCTAATTACCAAAACGGCCATTGCTATCATTTTTCTAATTTGATGTAACATAAAAGATTGACCATGAATTTTGATTGAAACCCATTCAGTTCCTTCAATAACAAACGGATCCGAAACAGTGGTATGCTTCATATATCTTCTTGCCGAAGGGTCTTTGAAGGATTTGCCTAATGTGAAGTTGTGAAAGTTGTGTGATCCTTCGTACTGTTTCATTGCACTTCTAAATAAATTTAACCTATTATCAGAAACTTTGTAAGATCTTCTTCTTTGATTTTCAATAGATTTTATTGACTTGATAAGCTTACCAATTTCAGTTATTTCTCCATCTGAGTTGTATAACTTGATAGATTCATCGGACAGAGATCCGGCTTCAAGTAGATTTTGAACTTTCTCAATATCATCTTCAGAAACTCCACTTTTGATGATAGAATTTCTAGTTTCTTTCCACCACTCAGAACCTTCTTCATCTTGTCTAACAACACCCGGATGTTCTTCACTTTTCCCCTTTATTAATTCACTTAAAACTGTTCTTGGTTTTGGTGGCAATAAACTGTAGGTTGGCAAAAGATATTCATAGATCCTTGAAGAACACATCTTTCTACAATCGAACGACTTGTTAGTTCTCTCGATACCCCAAATTCTAATTTGTTCAGGCAATTCTGAGTTTATCTTTTCTAAAATATTTTCATCTTCAATAATCAATTTGCAGGAAATAACATTACCAGCAGCATGGACTCCCTTGTCTGTTCTTGCAGCTCTCATAAAACCATTCTTCTTCAAGTCATCAGCATTCTCTGGAGAAATAGCCCCACTATTAATAAAAGCTTTGAATAAGTCACCTTCTATAGTCTTAACATCTGGATTGTTTTGAATTTGCATACCATTGTAACCAGTACCGCAATAACCAATCATACAAGCTACTTTCTTCTTTGGCCTTCTTTCAGATTTTGGTAAGGGGTTCCCATTTTCATCTACTCTTGGTGTAAATTCACTTTATAGGTTAGTAATCGTATACCAATTGTAATTTAAATATAAAAACATACCTACGTGACCTTATGTTCTTTTTCCTTTGATTTTCTAAACCTCTTTGAATCGCTATCTCTCTTGTCAGCCTTACGTGCACGGGTCCACTTATTTCCTTGACCCCTTTTATAAGCCGATTCATCCACCTGTTCATCTAAAACTTCTTTGCTTTCACTAGGTTTTGATGGTTGTTCTTTGTTAATTACAGGTTCAGACATCTTCAATTAATAACTGGGTTTGCACTCAAACGATTGACAAGCTGAAAAAACTCATCGCTTTTTCTCTCATCTTTAAAGATAATTCACGTGATTCATGAAAAATTAATTTTTTTATGGCCCATGCTAGCTACATCTTACACATTTATTGAAGTATATTTATTTGTAAATACTAGCATTAATAGTCAATAGCATGAGATCGTTAACAGAAGAAGAGACTAAAGTGGTTTTTGAAAAACTTGCTAACTACATTGGTAGAAATATTTCATTTTTAATTGACAATCCAACTGATCCTCATGTCTTCCGTTTACAAAAGGATAGGGTATATTACGTTTCCGACAAGGTAGCTAAGTATGCAACATCAGTAGCAAGACAAAACTTAATGTCTGTTGGTACATGCTTTGGAAAGTTTACAAAGACTGGTAAATTTAGATTGCATATTACAGCATTACCATATTTGTCACAGTACGCTAAGTTTAAAGTTTGGATCAAGCAAAATGGTGAAATGCCCTATCTTTATGGTAATCATGTATTAAAAGCACACGTAGGAAGAATGTCAGATGATATTCCTGAACATGCTGGTGTTATTGTGTATTCTATGAATGATGTTCCGTTAGGTTTTGGTGTGAGTGCAAAATCCACAACCGAAGCTAGAAATTTACAACCAACAGCTATAGTAGCTTTTAGACAAGGTGATATTGGTGAATATTTAAGAGAAGAAGACACATTATTCACTTGATGATCCTCAAAGGCAGTTCTCCTTTATTTCTTTGAATATATATCATATAATTTGTATTTTTAGACAGCGGTAATAAAATATGGCCCTTCATTGATTTTTGTTTGAAAAATTATAACTTTTATATTAATTAATCTATTTACAATGGTTTTATGAATTGCTAATAAAAATAATATACATTTCGTATTTTTGGGTAAGAATAACAGCCATTCATAAACTGCAGTTAATATAACAAAGTGGTAGCTCTTAACAAGTAGCCAGGATTTCCCGATGATGCAGTGTAATGATTTTGAACAATTTTTTCAAATTGCTCTTCTGGATCATATGTGAATTCCTCAACAAATTCTCCAGATCTCTTAGTATTAAGTTCTTCAGACAATTGTTGCGAAGTTTTGTATATATCATTAGAAGGGTATTCTCTAATTTGTAAAATACCAGTTGCATCCCAGAATTCTAACAATTCTCTCGACTCTTCTTTAGTTAAGTTTTCAACTACTAAGGATTTGACACCACCATTAGATAACATTTTGGACGCTATACTAAAATCACATTGATCTGATTTATAGTATGGATCGAACTCTTTGAGTCCTAGTCCAATTGGTAAGGTCAAACCTTCTGCAATATCCTTTGATTCAGCTAATAAAATACCACCTTTTTCGAAATTCAATTCACCACTGACTGCTTCCAAAATGAACTTACCAACTTCAAATTCATTGACATGAATTCTTTTAAAATCAGGATGGCGATACTCAGTAAAATAATTACAAGTTAAGGAATTGAAGTCATCAATTGCAATCAATACCGGAAATTCTTTAGAATGATGCTCGAGTTCTTCGATAAAAAATTGAAAAGCCGTAGATGGTCCAGCTTTACCAAAATCATGATTATATAATACCATATCATACAAAGTATTTTCACCTTTCTTTAAATTGTATTCAGTCTTTTTTGCAACAAAAGAAATGTCTCTTGTCAACGGTAATTTCTTGAATATATCTTCGTTTGCTGCACGTAATTTTTTAATCCATCTTTTAGTGAACATTGGTTGTTGATATATTTCGGCCCTTTTATTGAAAATATAATCACTCGATCCTTCTGTAATTTTTTCAGGGTGATCAATATGTAAAATAATGGCGTCTCCGTTGAATTTCGAAAGAGCTAGAGCCTTGGCTTGAGTAATTAAAGTCGATTTCCCGGATCCCTTTTCACCTAAAAGACATAATCTATTATCTTTAGAGGATGAACTTAATTTTTCTATGAAAATTTCATTTAATTTCAAAGTATTTCTACTAACCATTGAGATTGGCCTCTTGAATAATTCATGTTGTTGGTATTTTTTGAATGAGTCTAAAACTGTCAAAGCTTTTTCAGTCGATTCAGCGTACTTTACAACGCTGGATGATATAGAATCTAAATCTTTGTGTGATAACTCTTTGATATTTAAATTTTCGAAATCAGTTGCCAATCTTTCAAAGTTCAAGGAACGGACAGCATCTTTGAATCCCAAATGGGTCATACCACCCTTTTTTGCTTTAGTGGCTTTAGGATCAGCCTTTTTCTTAAATCCTTGCTTAGCCTTCTTCTTACCATCTTTACTCTTTGATGCTGCTTTAGCATTTATTATGGCTGACCTGGAAAATGGTCTAATACTTTCACCAAAAGCCTGGTGGATCAGGTTTTTCGAAATCAAGCTTCCGGCAAGTTTCAACATATCAAGCAATATTAACTTTTAGGAAGTTATTAAGAATTTTAATATTAATTGAAAAGAATTATTTGGTGACTGGCCAAATTTTTCGGCTTGAAAAATTCTCTATATACACGACCGAACACTAAACGATCACGTGAAGAAATTTATATAGATGAAAAATTTTTACTAGTTATTCCAATGAAATGCTTAATTCGAGAGAAATATGCTACAAGAGGCATCTCCTATAGTGAGAGTCTTAGCTGAAGCCTTCAATAATAATTTATATGGCTGTTCTTTTCGCAAACTATCAAAAAGATCCCGCCCTTTCAAAAAACTGGGTCAAATTGTTACAACACGTTCAAGTAAAAAATTGGAAGCCCCAAAAAGTACTTCTGCCAATAGAAAATTATTTGCATTTGGTAATTTCTCTGGCTTACAACAGCCCAAACCTAAAGCTCTTGAGATTGCTAGCAAGTCAATTGAAAGCATATCTTCTTTTGATTCTTTGAGGATTTTTCCAACCGTTAGAGCTGCAATGGTTGAAGAAATTAAACAAGGCTACAATCTTAAGAGTACTTACATGAAGTCAAAAGATGAATTATCACTCAAGCCATCGCCTGTTCAAATTGCTGCTATTCGTAAGATCAATCAGTCTAGGTTGAAAAATTCTAACTCTATTATTAAATCTTCAAATAATTCAACAGCAGGTGCAGAGATTATGCAAGACTTAATGAAGTCAAATGAATTGAATAAGCTTAAAGTATTTACAATTGCTGCAGAGACTGGGTCTGGTAAAACATGGGCATACTTAGCTCCTATTTTGAGTAAATTGAAAGAACAAGATTTAGAGAATTTTAGATTAGGAAGTGAAGTATACACCAAAAGTAAGGATAGAAATATTATCAGATCAGTGATTCTTTTACCAACTCATGAATTGGTTGAACAGGTTTATCACTGCGTAAATCGAGCTGCTATGGCAGCTTATGATTTAGATTCCATAATGAATAGCAGTATTGAGAAGGATCCAAAGTACTCAGAATTTTTACGGTTGCCCGAGAATGAGAAATCCTTAAATTTAAACATTTTGAAATGGGGTGCGGGAGATCCTCATACTAAACTAATCGATGCAGCTAGAAGTAGAATTGACGTCTTGATTACAACGCCAGCTAAAATAATGGGGCTAGCTAAATTGACCAATTTTAATAGGCCATTTAGGTTCTTCTCACATGTGGATTATTGCGTAGTTGACGAAGCAGATACATTATTAGATAAGTCTTGGATTGTCGATACGACTTCAGTGATCCGTAAGTTGCCAAAATGTAAAGACCTTATATTTTGCTCTGCAACCATTCCAAAAGAATTCAATAAAACCATTTCAAAAATGTTTCCAGATGAACATTCTTTATTCAATATAGTTACTCCTTCATTGCATAAGATACCCAAGCAAATTATTCTTAAGGTGATTGATGCCCAACTTCAACCTTACAATGGGTCAAAAACAAGATGTCTTGCTCAAGCTTTGTATGCTATACATAATGACGGTACGGAACAAGGTTTTGTGAAACGTATCCTAATATTTGTAAATGAAAAAAAACACGTTCAACCATTATGTGATGTCTTGGTAAATAAGTATGGCCACAGAGAAGAGGATATTGTTGGCGTTACTGGAGCAGATTCAGCAGAGGACAGATCCATAAAAGTTGAGCCTTTTTTGAAGCCTGCTGAACTAGTTGAGAATGATATTGATAGAAGTAGAATAAAGGTTTTAGTTACTACTGATTTATTAGCTAGAGGCTTAAATTTTGTTGGTATTAAAAATGTTATTTTAATGGATTTACCCAACACATCTGTCGATTTGGTTCACAGAGTTGGTAGAACTGGTAGAATGCGCCAATCTGGTCGAGTCTTCGTAATTATTGATAAGAAAACTAAAAAGTCATGGATTAAAGGATTACCCAATGCAGTTAAAAGAGGAGCTACACTTGGTTAAGACTATTAATTCCAGATTCGTTATATTTATGATTAGCAAACATCAAATCTAGAAATTGTCATTTGCTAAATAATTTGAAAGTGAGTAATTTTTTTGTTTAACGATTAAGAAAGGCAATTTTAATGATGATTCAAAAAGATTTTTCAGACGTTAGACTTCCTAATAACATTGAGGAGAAAATCTTAAAGATCTGATAATTGCCTTTGTTATTTTAATTATATTGATTAAATCAAATTCTAACTGTATTAGGGTGTTTATTCACAAACACATGTATATAGAAGGTATTTTCTTACTTTAAATGGAAAAACAGTGATTAAACAAGGTATAATTTGTATATATTTTTGCATATTTAATAGCTTAGACCTTTAATATGGTTTAAAATGGGATAGGGTTACATATTGGGTACATTTACACGTAGTTTACTGATATCTGTTGATCTTCGGCGCACTGGATATAATATCAGCCAGTTGTGAACCACAAAATCTGCGAGTTTTGATTTCCACCTATGGTTCAAATTAAATATGACTAAGCATAAATATCTATTCACTTCATTGAAAGCAAACTCTTTACGTTTTTATGCCATTTCATCAAAATCATCCAAAGAAAACTATTTCAAGATGTCTAATAACGAAAACGCAACAATTATAGATCAGCAAAATAAAATCTATTTTGGAAAGGAAGTAGTCAATAGAGTTTCATTTTTGAGGGAAGACAACGAATTTATTGCTAATAGCGTTGTTCATCCTTCTAGTAGGTTCATTTTTTTCAATAAAACTAATCCCCTTATCGATAAGAGCATCTCTAATAGGTTAGTGGTATTGAGTAACGGCGATAATCAGTCTTTAAATAAAGATGAATTGCTTCTAGACAAGGGCATATATTCAGCTAGTGAAACCTGGAGAGAAGTCCTTAAGTATTGGATCGACGACAACAAAAATCAGAAGGAAGATTTAAGAGATAATAATAAGCCTACCTTATTATTTTTAGGTTTGAAAGATGAAAGTGTTGGATTAAGCCTACAAGAGTTAAAATCGTTCGAAGTAAATGAATCACAGGATGAAAGATATTTAGACCATCAGGGTAGATATCAAGGCATACCGTACTTCGCAGTTGATCTTTCACAGTCTCCACAATTGATTGATACAATTTTGAGTCATGTCAAAGAAGCTAAGAATTGTTCTGACTCAGACTTGATATTTAGTCATTCCAGGAAACACTACCTACAATTTACTGAAACGGAGGCAGCTTTGTATTCTCATGGTAAGATGTTCTTGGATTGGCTCTCTAGAAATAGATTTTGTCCTGGTTGTGGCTCAAAAGTGATTCCAATCCATGCCGGTGGGAAATTAAGGTGTACCAACGACACCTTTACTGACAATAATGAATATGCTTGCCCTGTGAAAAATGTGAGTGTATCTAATGTGTCGTTTCCTAGAACCGATGCCGTAGTGATTACTGCAATTACTAATAGTGCGCGTGACAAAGTTCTTTTGTCACTCTCTAAGCGTGGAGCAGCCACTAAAATGTATGCCTGTACCGCAGGGTTCATGGAACCTTCAGAAACAGTCGAAGTCGCTACAAAAAGGGAAATTTGGGAAGAGACTGGCGTAGTGTGCTCAAAAATCAATATTGTGCTCACTCAACCGTGGCCATTTCCAGGGAATTTGATGATCGGATGTTTAGCGGAGGTTGACTTTAATGGAACTAACGAAATTATTCATTTAGATCATGACAGGGAATTAGCGGACGCTAAGTGGTTTGATATTGAATCTATAAGAAGGCTTATCTATGATAAGGATGCTCCTGATAGCAACCCGGATGGTATTTCTTTGCCTAATCCAGAATCAATTGCTTTCCTGTTGATTAAACTCGTGGTGGATCTGGCGACCAATAACCTGACTAAATTGTAAGTGGAAAAATAGACTCTCATGGGGTTTTATGTTACTGTCATTCCTGCAACTGACCTTTGCGGCATGCAGCACGAGGGAAGAGGTGCGAGCACTGATACATCCCATCACACAAAAGGTTAAAACGGTAATTACAAGAAACGTGGAGTTGAAAATTTTTAAGAACCGAAGCCTTTTAGTAATATACATACTATATATATATATACATTCACATTCATGTTTTGTTAGATGTTTAGTTTAAATTGAAATTTGCGCTTTTTTAGGTTTTAGAATTGTAATACATTTTTATCAACCATGTTTATGGAAGAATACACATCCCCGGTAATTGCTGGTCACAGAGGATTCAAGGCTCAATACACAGAAAACACAATCAGAGGATTCAACAAATGTTATGATACAGGGGCCACAGTAATTGAAACTGATCTTTGGATTACAAAAGATAATGTAATTGTGATTTCACATGATGTGAGCACCAAGAGGGTCTTTTGTCATAAAGATGGGACCCCATCTGATTATAATATCTTAGATTCATATTACGACGAAATAAAAGACTTGGTTACCATCGATTCTGGCGAGCCAATTATTGTATTTAAAGATTTATTGAGATGGTTTGCCAATTATGTCGAAGAAAATGACTCCGATATTCATAAATTGATGCTTGACATTAAGAGGCAAAACCCTACCAAAATAATGAAATTTATACTACAAGATATACTCAATGTGAAAGATTCATTGGGATGGTGGTTGCATAGACTTCAGTTTGGTTTATGGGATTTAAATTTCGTAAAATACTTAAATCAAGATGAATTTTTCCAAGATTTATTTAATGGCGACATCAGGAATAAGTTCAGTTACAAACATTTTGACATCTTTCACATTTCTGTCAGCTGGAGAGATTCTGTTCATTACATAAACTACAACAAATTCATAGATTCACTTCCAAAGGAGAAATCTGTATTCAGATTTAAAATTACAGGAGTATCTCTCATTTACATTCTGACATGGTCTATTGGGTTCTTGACTATATTTTTGCCAATGATGCAACAACAGAATTTGAAATTGTATTCCTGGACAATAAACAGTTTAGAACAATTTGAATATTTAGCACATGTTGGAAAAATTGCTGACCTTCCAGAATTTGGGGTGATTACGGACTCACCCGATGTCATGTTCAATCATAAGAATCGTAAAGATTTTGAAGACGAACTTTCTACCGAACTCACTAGATTGACCACGTCCAACAACCTCCTTGATAAGGAAAATGCTCAAATAATTTTAACTACAAGACAAAGATTACTTTATTTTATATATAAATCTTTCAATGTGGTTGCAGGAAGTAAAAGAGTAACAGATGAAGAGAAGGATTTCAGTGCATTTGTGGATGAAGACAGGTTTAATACTGTAAAAGTAAATCTGTTATTCATTTGGGTATTTTCAACTTGTCAAAAGTATGGCATATTTTAGAATTGTCTAGATTTGATTGATATTTGTGTTTTTTTTTTTTTTTTTTTTCATTAAAATAAACGTAGATTAATATAAGTTAGTAATTTGACTAAAACGTATTTATCAGAAGTCCTAGTTTAATATGGTTTTTTCTTCAAGTTGACACAAAATCAAATTAATTTGCAATATTCGAGAAAAGTATTAATATTACACAAAATTGAATTGATATACCTTTCATACATCATAGTGTGTTTTCATAAAATTTTAAATCCAAACATATTATTCAATTTAACTATATTGATTTTACATAAACCTTATCGCTTAGTCTTCCGAAACTTAAAGTTTTACGAAGCTAAAGAGGTCAAGAATTGCACTAATTATAACCGCAAAGTTAGAAATTTTTCACATCTACTCAAGGTCTGTTATCATAAAGTCGTAATAACTTAGTGAACGAGATGGTTCTATATAAACGAAAAAGAGTCACATACACAAAACCACCAGACCTTCCAGTAGATCTTTCAATGGAAGTACTTTATATTCCAGAAACCAAGGAATGGTTTAAAACTTATGATGAATATCTTGAGAGAATGGAATATTATCAACGAAGAAAATTTGTATGTGAAATTACTGGAAATTCATGTCTAACTTTTTTAGAAGCTTTGGAAAGTGAAGAAAGAGAGATCAAAGGTGTAGAAAAGAATTTTCCTGAAGCTTTGCGTGAACATATTCTAAGATTTCTTCAGTTCAATAGAATTACCAGGTTAGACCAGTTAGTCGATAAAGTTTATCTGGTTTTTAAAAATGATTATTTTCCAGGAGAAAATGTTTATATCAAAGGGCCTATTGATACAGATGAGAACAGCTTAACTGATTCACAAAACACTATTAAACAAAGAGGAACGATTCGCGAGAAGGTACAATATGGTCTTTCAGATTCTTTAACCACGAAGTATCTAGTTATTAGGCTTAGCGATATGAAACAAGCTATTGTAACTAAAGATAAAATTTCCAGAGATAGAAATCATTTTACAAAATGGTTAATTAAAACATTTATAAAATTGACAATGTCCAGATCTCATAAAGTAGGTGCACCATGGGTAGTGAAAGATAAGTATGCTAAAAAGTATAGAATTCCTCAGACATATCCTGAGGATCTAAAGCACTTTGCCAATTCTACCCCAACAGGAGAAATACTCTATGAAGATTCTGATTTGGGCTCTCCCTCCCCTGCTATAAATGATATTAATAAACCACCAAACAAAAAGAGGAAAATGAAACATAACTCTAAGGCAAGCAAAGGTAAAAGTGCTTTAAATAATATAGTAAGCACAGAAGATTTACTGTCGAGAAATGGCATATTAAATAAGCCAGACCCTGATATTCCTGGGAACAATGAAAATAATTTGAAAAGTGCCCTACATAAAAAACTGCTGGATCGCAATAAGAGATTTCCTTTACATCATTTGCCAAGTAAAGTACAGCAAGAACTAGATCAATATGAACTTGATTCGAAAATTTCAAACGGTCAAACTATCTCTAATAATAGTCCTCTCATATCAATTCAACCATCAAAGAAACATATAGTTGATGATTTGCATATAAGGTTTGATTTACAAAATCCAAAACCATTTCCAAAAGAACTATTCATACCTCTGAATTCAATTAATATTAACAAAGAGTTGATAAAAGATTTGAAAGGCAATCTAAAAAGTCTTGATAAAAGTGACCTAAGTGAAGCTGAAATTACAAAACATATTAATCTGCTTCTGTTACATAGATTGACTTCCATTCAAGAAGCATTGCAGGTTTGGACGTTTTTGAATATCTTTCACAAAGCTCTTAAATTAGATACATTTACATTTGATGACTTTATTTATGCTATGGGATGGAACTTGGATCACTTTTCAAGTATAGGAAGATGTCATTTATTAGATGAAATTTGGTGTGCAGTTCTTGGTGCCATTGTTTCCAACGAAATTCCCATTAATAGCAAGGGAGACGAAGCTGCACATCTGGATGATATATATGGTCTTTTGATTTCTTTGCCTTCTACAGCTTCTTTTTTGAATGATGAAGATATACACGAGAGATCTAACAATAGTTTAGGTAATAATGATAATGAAGAGAATAAAACAAAAATTAAAACTAAAGTTGAGCAAGATTTCCTTCAAGATTTAAATAAGGAAGATCTGGATGGAGATAATGTGGACGATGATGATGAAGATTCATCAAGAGAAGAAAATATCAACCATAACGCTTATTTAGCAATGAATTATAGGAATATTCCATGGCATGATCGTCTTCGTAGGAGAAATTTCAAGGACGGGAATTGGCAATGTATAGTTCTTGGTGTCTTATCTTTAGTTGAACATGTACCTGCTTATAAGAATGTTATTGATCAGACATTTCCTATTTTAGCACCGGTTGATTTCCAACCCACACCTTTAACTGTTTTACATCATTATTATGAAAAAATGGATGTCAATTTGAGGATAAAAGTTTTAAACATATTAGTTGAACTACTTATGAATGGATCAATTGTACGGAATTATATTGATGAATGTTTGGAACTATCAACACATTTAAGAAGGGAAAGGCTAGATAGTATTCGGGACATTAAATCCTCTCTTGAAGTTGCGCAGAAACAAAATCAGGCTATATTTGATCTCATGAATGAGTCATCAGGTAAAGACAACATGCCTTCGAACAAAAGACCTAGACTTAATTTTAAGGCTCTTGAGATGACCGAAGAAGAGCTGCACTTTTTTGAAACCAATGAACCATTTAAACAAGCTTGGAATCTTAGAAAAGAAAGTTTACAAAAAATTGAAAGCTATAAAATAGTGAAAAGAGAAATAGAGAAAAAATTGATTGAGTTAGATTGCCAGAGGGTAAAATTACTAGGTAAAGACAGATTATTTAATAGATATTGGTGGTTTGAAAATAATGGTTTACCTACAATTCATGGTAAGTCTAATGAAGATGATGATATTGATGAAGATGCTGAAAGGGATAAGGGGAATGATTCTGATGTTCAAGATGATGCAGATGAAGTTTTAGATGAGACCTACTTAATGGGAAAATTATGGGTTCAAGGTCCGACTGATGAGGATTTGCGAATTCATTTAAAATCATCTATGAAGGAATCTCATAGTTTTATAGACGAATTTTCAAGTAATAAGATTGATTTCATGGAAACTGTTGCAAGGAATTCAGAAAGTATCGTCGAGAATGACTTTTACAATAATAATGAATCTGATAAAGATAAGATCAACGCAGAAAAGAACATTCCTGAAAGAGTTAATTTCCTCAAATTTGGTGATGCCTTCATCAAAACGGTAGATTCAACGCATGGACTACTAATAAACGAAGACGGAATTTTCAATAAAAGCAAGTCTTCTGAAAAGTTTAACCAAATCATAGATAGTTTTGGTGGCTTACCAGATTTATATGCCCTCAATCAATTGGAACCCATCAACAGAAAGATAATAGAAGAAAGCCCCGATCCCCTCTTAAGTGGATCCACTTGGAGATTTTATGATCAACCCGAACAAATTTCAAGGCTTATTCTGTGGTTAAATCCCTGGGGTATAAGAGAGTCTCAATTACGGAAGGAACTTCTAAATGTCAAAGATGCAATCACGCTGAGTATGGTTGCAAGGAGAAAAGCTTTATCATTAGATGAAAACTCAGAAGCTATGAATGAAATTTTAAGAGATATTCAGGATGTTTTAAAGAAAATCAAGTCATTAACAGAGGAGGAATCTAAATATGAGAGCGAATTCATGGATTCAATAGTGGTGAATCCGAAAAGGACATTACGAAGTGAAATTGATCCTCGTAAAAGGCAAAAAATTAGATCCACCTCTGATATTCTTAAATTTGGGGATCTAAATGAGCTAAATGAATTAAAAGAAAAATTGAGAGGGGGATTGATAGAGCAAAAAGAGAAAGAAAATCAATCTAAAGTTCTTGAGTGGGTAAATTCAAGAGCAATGGAAGAATATGATCGTTTATTATACGATGGCGCAGATAAGTATATATCTAAAGCTCCAAAAAGACAAAAACGTTAATCAAATAAGTACTTTTAGTTATCTTATTTCGAAATATACTATAATATAAATTTATTTAATATTTTTTTTTTTTTACGGACTTTTGGTTCAGCCCTTCCAATTCTCTTTTGGGCCTAGTTTCTCTCTCTTTCCTGGTAAATTCAGCTAGTTCCCTCAATTTGTTTTCCTTTTCAATGCGATCTTTCTTAACCATCTGCTCCATCATGTCTTTTCTGATTATAATTTCCTCTCTTGCCTTCTTATCTGCTGTTTCCAACGCCTCAGATAACGCTGAAAACCTTTCCAAATCCCTCTCTTGAGTTCCCGACAAAGATCCGCCATTTGCAGCTAACATTCTTTTATCAATCGAAATAGCAAAGCGCTGGTTATTGGACCAGTTTGATATAGCTGCGGGAATATTCCATTTTTCTTTATCTTCTTTTGTCAATTTTTCCTTTGTTGTACTTCTCAATATGGGTGGTGGAGGAGAAGTAGCCTTATGTCTATTTTTACGTAATTTAAATTTTGGTAGCAACATCGGGTCTTCTTGATAATTTTTTATTTGGAGAATTCTTTCCCTTCCCCTTTCATGGTCATTATCATCGGAATTGATAGAATTGGTCGAATATTTAACATAGCTTGTATCGTTTATTCTTGTACCTTGTTTTGATGAATCTCCCATTAAAATTTGATCAATCACTTCTTTAGTTTCTTTAACACATGTGCTTAGGGAATCATCGGGACAAGAATCAAGATTATATCTTGGGAAGTGATGCTTTAAATTTGGATATTTTACTTTCAATGGGATGGTGTCTTCATACGATGCTTGCACCTTACGGTTACCAGAAAATGCATTAGATGCTATGGTTAGATTATAATTTAACGTTCCATCTTCATTTAAGTAGTATTTAGATATCGTTCCTGCGTTAGTTGGTGTTTCTATAATAGAGGGTGATGAGCTTTCTTTGTCAGCAATTTTTATTAGCGATTTCAAAGGACTCTTTTTATTCGGCACTTTTAGCCTTATATCCGCATCTTCATTATACTCTGAATATTTCGGTTTTGGTAGTAGAGAGCTAAACATTCTACGTAAATTATGTATGTCTTATTAGTATCTTTAGATTTTACTAAATCAAATGACATTAAATACTAAATTGTGTACTGCATATTGATTTATTATCATACAATGTCTAACCTTATTACCGAATAAAACCTATCAAAGACTATTGGCAAATGCTGAATATTTAAGGATAAATCATCATATAAGAATAATTCCTTCAAGGAATTAACACTTCATGAATTAAATTACATGATACACTCAGTAGACTACTTTTGTGTTAGTGTAAATTCTAGTAACAAATTTTGAATTATCTGTAAAGGGAAAATTATATCGCAATCACATTTAAGATGTGATCTACACGAAATACAGATATACAAGAATAATCTCGTAACCAGAAGAGGTTACTATTCTTTAGAACCGCTCCTAGATTAGAATCAAATAAAACAAGAAAACCCAAACCTACTCAAAAGGCTTTTTCATTTTGTGAAGTCTTATCAACAGATGATTCTAACACACTTAAGGAAACCAATAGTATCCACAGATGTTATTCCATCATTCCCTTCACTATGATACATCGAGATATGAATTTATTATTGGTTCTGTTTTACCTCGAAGTGAAACAAGAAGCCGTAGCTTGCCCATTTAGGGAGTTCAGTGCGGAAGCTGCAATCACTGAGATATCAAAATTTCTAGATATATAGCTGCACGAAATCTTTACCTTAATGCAATCTTACAAAAACCGAACAACTCGAATATTACAATTAACAAAAAGTTAATGTACTGTTAGTCAAGTTATGATCATTAAGTTAAGCTACTACCATAAATTTGTTATCTCCTTTTAATTACAATGTCAGTATCTAGTATTATTGAAAATTCAACGAGCAAATCTACCTTATCTACTGGAATCAAGGTTCTAACTCTCGAGGATATTGACAAAGCTGCTATGACCTTACTTTGTGCATTCAAAGAAGACGCATTAGCTAAATTACTTTTTGTTCACTTAAAATCTCAAGAGGAAAGAGATGCGAATGAATTTGCTTTATACAAATCTTATTTACATCAACATATTTTAAAGGGCATTTGTTTGGGGATCAACGAAACCGAAAAAGAATTTGAAACTGTTGCAATTTGGTCAACTCCACAGTCATTACCAGATGGCTTAGAAGACTTTACCACCTTGATGGAATCAGGTTACGGCACTGTTTGGAACATGATTGGAGATGCTGGAAGAGAAAAAGTATTTTACGGAATGTTACCACTTTTACATGATTCTTGTGAGCGTATCATATCAAATGATTCAAGATTTAAGAATAAAAATCTTTTTACCTTAGTCTATTTAGGATCACTAGCCAGTGCTAGAGGAAAAGGTAATGCAAGAAAAATGTTCCAATACATGTTCGACAATTACATTGATATCTGTGAAAATAGCTTGTCTTATTTGGAAAGTTCTTCAACGACTAATATTCCTATTTATGAAAGATATGGCTTCAGTGTTTACGAGGATATCATTTTGGGTGAAAAATCTGAAGATGCGGTCGAAGGTGAAGATTATGCTATTATGAATGTCATGATTAGAGGCACCTGTGGCAACGATTGGACAAAAGATACCAACACTTTTCTCGATAGAGGTAAATTATAGTAATTACTTTTAAAGTTAAGTAAAATAAAATAGATATTCAAATAAATTAATCTTATATACATGTAAAGCAGAATAATGAGAACTATTCGTCTAAAGACAACAGACTTCTTTGAGATGGTAATGTTTTATTGGCAAATTCAATATAAGCTTTTTCTCTCAAATGCTGTTCTTGAGCTTTGGTGAGAGGTTTTACAATTTCATCTGGGGCAACGAATCTGAAATTCCCAAAACCAAATTCTCTGTCGCTCATTTTATTCAAAACGTACAACTGAGATCTAACGTAGCCTAGCAAAGCCTCAACATGTCTCATATCAACATTAGTATTACCATTGAAAACATTTCTCCACAATGCACTAGCCAAAGTAATGTCATCTGTTATTAAAGCTTCGTCGTAGCTGAAAACTATACCTAATAACTGTGTGTGATATTCTTTCAAATATCCACCAATAACTGAATTAGAACTAATCCTTAATTCTTCTGCCATTCTTAACTCCATATCTTTAAATATCCTATCCACTAACTTTTGTTGATAATTTCTTCCATACTTGAAAGGCATGGCTCTCATTCTAACTGATAGAATCCAGTAATGTAAGGCCGTAATTTGAAACCACTGGCTGAACGATTTTGGTAAATTAAGAGTCTCATAATAAAATCTAGCAGTATTAGACAATGGTTCATTAGGATAGTACATGGCTTGTCTTTTACATTCACCAAAGTAGATAGAGCCTGCGACAGGACCAGCTCTTGATCTGTCCATATCTATATTAAAAGCCCTTACTAGCCATTGGCCAATATTTTGTTGCCATCCTGGCATTTTAAAATTTGGGTCATTTTCAATTCTATTTAATGACAAAAATGGTGATTTCTTCTTGGCTTGTCTAGGATTGATTTTAAGATTCTGGCTGACTTTAGGTAAAGTTGATTCTGATGCTAATTCTGCAGGTGTTGTGATATCATCAGTTTCTTTAAATCTGTTTAAAATAGTATTATTTTTATTTTGAAATCTTACTAAATTAGAGGTACTAATAGACCTTTTCAAAAATATTTTTGAACTAATATTCATTTTATTCGAATACATTCTTGCAATATTATTTTGATGCTCTGACATTTAGTTGATAAAGATGGATTTCAGCTTTTTTTTTCAGAAATTAGAAAAGTATCACGTGCCTCGTTGCATGAAACATATACAATGATCAGTTACCAAGATGTAGACAGTAATGAAACAAGTACCTTAGATGTTTAAATCGCGATGTATATGCTACCTGCTCATTACTCAAAATATAATGAGCCTAAGAATATCTATAATATAAAATTATAGCTACCATTGAACATGTTGACTTCATCAAGCTACACTTTAGGTCTACTTAAAAGTAAATTTCAGCAAATTTCTTCGAGTAGTCAAGCAAAAACATGTTTCATTTTTCAATTTTTAAAAATACTTAAACTACATTTTCTTAAATATACTAAAATTTTGTTCAATGGATCAGCGATAGGTCTTCATATCTGAAAAATTTAAGTATAATGTAGCTTAACGCTTTTGTGTAATTTTTCAATGAACGATCTTATATCGACATAGGGTAAAAATTTATTTATCTAACATAATATTTCTACAACATTTACAAACGATGTCAAATTCAATTGTTGAAGCATTCAAAAAGTTGAATGCGTCAGTGGTGGAGAGTTCATCTGATCATGAAACCATTTTTGAGGTTTCCTATCAGTATCTTTCAAAAATAAAAGACTTTGACGATTTTAAATCATTTAAGAACTGTTTGGTATCTCTCATCAATTTAGACAGATACCACAAGGCGTTTGAATTGATTGAAAAGATCAAAAGTGAAAATATTAAACAAAACTTAGCTTTAGAAGTTGCTTATGTATATTATAAGCTTGGAAAATCAAGAGAACTTCTTGAATTATACAATAACTCAAAATTGGACAATGAAATCATAAAAAGGGGCCTCTCACATATACTTGCTCAAAACTATTACAAAGATGGTGAATATGAGAAAGCATTAAAGATATATTATGAATTGATTGACATAAATAAATTTGACAACAATTTGGATCTTGTTATCAACGAAAAGGCTGCTATCTCTCAATTAAATTTTCTTAAGAGCGGAAATTATGCATCTAGATTTAATAGAAATGCAGAAAATCATTACGACTTTTACTTCAATGAAGCTTTAATTGAATTGTCTAATAGTAATTTGGATATATCCTTGAGCTTATTAAAGAAATCAGAAGATTTATGTTTGGAACAAAATTCGTCATTGCCAGAGAGTGAACTCTTGATGGAAATACTTCCAATCAAAATTACTTTGAGCTATATCTTTCAAGTAATGAATAATGAAGCTGAAAGTTTAAAGGTTTTATCCAGTATCCCAATGGATCTGGTTAATGATACTATGATGAAACTTATTATCAAAAACAACTCTTATTCAATAGGATCTGATGTGAAAAACTTGAATTTTATTGAAAGGGATTTGGAATATCAACCAAATTTGCACAAATTGGCTCAAAAATTAACTAAGTTTCAATATCAAATAATTATAAGAAACAATTTATTGTTGAAATTTACTACAGACACTTTGAGTAAATCATACTTGAATCCTACGTTCCTTAAGGATTATCTTGATCATTTCCCTGGTGACTTTGCGCCAGTAGCTTATAAGATTCTCCTTAGGCTTGATATAAAATTTGATGATTTGAATAATGAATATAATCATAAGTCTATCAGTAGAAAGATTTTTAAGTTTATTAACAATAATTTCGCTCATTCAGAGGAAATAATAGTGGCAGCTTTGATATTAACATTCTTAAACGACAAATCTAAGAATTATGATCAAGCAATTAATGTCTTAGAAAGGCTTGTGGAGATTGATTTAAAAAATGAAAAGGTCACTCCTGGTTTGGTTAGCACTTTGATAAAGGTATATGAAAATTTAAATGCAACTAAAAAACTTTCAACAATTTTGGATAAGTTAGTTGAAAATTTTGACAATACCAGTGTTGAGATCTTATCAAATGTAAACTATTACAAATTCGTGAAATCTATTGGTCTCAAGTTTTATAATCAAAATAATAGTAAGTCGGTCGAACTAATAAAACTTTTATCCAAAATTGATTCCAATGATACACTAATTTCTGCAATCGTTACTGGATCGACTGAACGTTTGTTACCATTAAATACGCTATGCTCGAAGCTTACAATAGAGGAGTTGTTATCAACTCCCATTGAGTCATTAATTACAACTAAAAATAAACCAATCACTAAGAAAGCGCCCTCTATTTCCAAAATTTCCAAAAATAAGAAAGCACCTAAGTTTTCTGCTACTAAAGTAATTAAACCTGATTCTGAACTACAGTTAGATGAAGAAAGATGGCTTCCATTGAAATTGAGATCTTATTACAAGCCATCCAAGAAGGATAAAAAGAGACAAATGGGTCATCAAGGTGCAATTGATCCTTCCCAAGCGCCTACGTCTGTTTCAGCCTCTGTGGTGTCTTCAGGAGCTACCAATGTCTCGAAGAATAAGAATAACAAAAAGAAAAAGAAGGGTAAAAAGTAATCTTGCTTATTAAATAAAGACTAAATAGGACTCAATATTTTTGATCGCAAAAATTGATTATAATCTATATTTCGAATCGTAGCAAGAATTTAAATCTTTTCGGAATAAAAATATGTCACATCTATTTATCCGCGCAGATTTCTAGAAATAACTGTAGACTTACGTTACCTGTTATTCGGTTTTATTACTATTATGTCATAAGCTTGCCTTAAAGATTTTTCTGGAAAGCGGAAGTACGTTTCTTTTAATTGGTTCAGTTTGCGCTTCTAGCATCTCAAAACAAAAAACTGTGTTTCGATAAACTCTACCCAAAAGGGTTTAATAATCCGCGATTACAAAAGCATGGTCGAATTTCTTTCGCAATCTTCAACCATTGAACGGAAAATTATTTAAATACAGAAATGTTTCACTGATTCTACAGTTATCTAAAGTAATTATATCTATTGTGTAAAGTTTTCTCAATGACAATTGAACAAGTTCCAGATTATTTCAAAGGTTTCGGAGTCTCAGATGGAGACAAGTGGAACGAACCTAAGTTGGTTGAATACAAGAGGAAGACAGTAAATCCTCACGACGTTGTGATCAAGAATATCGCCTGTGGTATCTGTGGTACTGATATTCACACTTTACAAGAGAATTGGTCTCCCTTGCTTAGAAAGGACGGTGCCATTGTTGGTCACGAAATTATTGGACATGTTATCGCCATTGGTGAAAAAGTAACTCAATTGAAGGTTGGCGAAAGAGTTGGAATAGGTGCTGCATCCGGTGCTTGTTCTTCCTGCTCTAGATGTAAGAACGATAATGAGCAATACTGTGCTCAAGGTGTTTCTACTTACAACTCTCAAGATATTCACAGTGACAACTACAAAACTCAAGGTGGTTATGCATCTCATTCCATTGCAAACGAAAATTTCGTTTTTCCAATCCCAGATGCTTTATCAACTTCAGCTGCTGCTCCATTGATGTGTGCTGGTTTGACTGTTTACTCACCTTTAGTTAGAAATGTTGGTCACGACGCCAAAGGTAAGACAGTTGGTATTATTGGTATTGGTGGGTTAGGACACTTGGCTCTTCAATTCGCCAATGCCTTGGGAGCAGAAGTTGTTGCTTTTTCAAGAACTTCCTCAAAGAAGGAACAAGCGACTAAGTTAGGTGCTCATGAATTCATAGCCACAAATGAAGAGAAGGACTGGACTAAGAAATACGCTGATAAATTTGATTTTATCTTAAACTGTGGCTCTGGTGTTGATGGGTTGAACTTATCTGACTATCTTTCTGTCTTAAAAGTTGATTCGAAATTTATTTCTGTAGGTTTACCACCAGTTTCTGACACCTTCGAAGTCTCTCCATTCACTTTCCTTAAGCATGGCAGCAGTTTTGGTTCTTCTTTATTGGGTTCTAAGACTGAAGCTCTTGAAATGTTGCGATTAGCGGCCGATAAAGGTATCAAACCGTGGGTTGAAGAAATTCCTATCAGTGAAGAAGGAGTTCATAATGCTTTGCAAAGATGTGGAGATGGTGACATTAGATATAGATTTGTTCTTACTGAATTTGATAAAGCTTTTGATTAACATAATTTGAATGTGAATGCTATCAAAAATGTACGATTTAGAATAGGGGAATAAGTTATAGAATAAATTCAAATTTATAATTGAATGTGTTAATAGCTTCAATACATGATTTAGGAAGAATTACATGCACTTTTAGCTAGGGTATCAATTAAAGTAACAACGTATGAAGAAGAGTAATAGATATAAAACCTTCTCATGAAAATCCATTCGAATTTTCAACTTGATCAAGATTTCTAAACTGAAAAATAATGCAAAATAAGATATAATATAGAAATGTAATTAAATTTCTTCAATATTATTGGAGGGCATCAATTTGAAAGAACGTCAAAGGTATTCTTTCTGATCAAATGCAACTTAGCATCATTTCTGCCCACTGAGAGAGACCTTCTGTGTCTTATCACATTAGATTTTTTTATTAAATTTATCTCTAAATCGTCTTCAACGTTTGAGTAAGATAAATACTTATGTCTCACAGATCTTGGAGGAGTCAAATAGTTCGGTAAAGACAGATGTTTGTGTAATGACTTGAACTCATTTTCGTAATTCTTGGGCTGATAAAGCTCAGTCAATTGTGTCTGTAGATTCTTATTGAAGGTAACGTAGCCTGGATATTCCAAGATACTAAGATTGGACAATGGCTTTCTGTTTCTGAGTTGGTTGATTGTCTTTTTAGGTTGTAAAATATTTTCTTGATCATTGTGATTTAATTTATTTGATGTAGCTTCCTCTATGGGTTCTGTTGTAATCTGTTCTATTTTATCTTCAAATATGGTAAACGATAACTTAGGTTTTTTGGGAGAAGGTGATGACTTTACTGATTTTGGGTATGTCAATTTAATTCTAGAGTTAAAAGGATTTTCTACCTTATTCTTCTTGGGAGAAGGAGATGATATATTCGAATGCTTTGGTGATAAAATCGATCTATTTCTAGTAGGTGAAGACATTGTAGTGTATCTCTAGAGAGCTATAAAAAGTAAGAACTATTCAGCAGCTTATAATTTATTATATATAAAATCACTTATTCTTATAATACAAGCGGCAATAATACTATAGGGCCCCTTATTCACGATCGTACGTAATTAATACGTGATTTTAGATATTTGCTACTTTGAGTTTACTACAACTTATAACACAAAAATTTACTACGCGTGGAAATTTGATGCCTCTTTTCCTCTAACACACAAAATCTATGATATATCAGACTTGCAAATCATACGAGCTACTATTTTTACAAAAACACTTTCGGTACATCTTCCAAAGCGATAATTCATTTCTAAATACAATAGTTGCTTCTTTACTACCAAACGAAGAATAAAAGAACAGAATTAGAAGTCGCGGAATATCGTGGTCGAGTTTTTTTTGCATATATGTGAGGACATGTAGGAAAAACCTACAAACCCGGGTCAAGTTTAAAGTAATAGAATCTCTCCTTTTGTAGTTAATTCAGTTAATCAGATCTAGCATATGATGCTTCATAATTCCTAATTACCATAGAAGCTATTATTGCTACGTAGGATCTTGATTTCAAAAGTCTGAATTCTTTTTCGCAATAGGTAAAAATTTATCAATTGAGATTTTCAACAGGGGAGGTTCATTGCACTATATATATCTTAGATTCTATATAAATTAGATTGTACGAAAGGTAATTTTGCTACCTTTCCGTCTCTCAATTTTCCTCTTATCTCAATTTTTATGTCATTTCCAATTTTAACATTTTTGTCAATATATGCAAGTGCCACATTTCCACCTAACGTTGGCGATGGAGAACCTGAAGTGATATAGCCGACTTCCTTGCCAGAGTTATCGAATATTTTATTATTATCTCTTGGAGAGGGACCCTTTGAAACAACACCAATTCTACGTCTTGCGAAGAGCGACTTACCACTAATTTGACCTAAAATCTTAGATGCACCATTGAAGTTATTGTTCTCATTTCTGCGAGTTTTTGGGATTAACCATTTTAATGAAGCCTCGATTGGAGTTATTTGTTCAGTTAATTCATGACCATAAAGACACATACCTGCCTCTAATCTTAAAGAGTCTCTAGCGGCCAAACCAATCGGTTTTACTATCTCTGGATATTCATTAATCATAGTTTCAAAAAATTCCAAAGATCCTTTAGTTTCTATAGCATTCGAAGAAGGAATCGATAACTCAAATCCGTCTTCTCCAGTGTATCCTGATCTAGCTAAGTGAACCTTTTCCGCAATTGGGGATAATTTCAAGAATTTCGTAGCACCAAAAGAAATCTTGGACAAATCTTCATTTGTGAATTTCTGTAAAATTTCAGATGCCTTAGGGCCTTGGATTGCTAACAACGTACTTTCGAAAGTTTCATGAATAACATCATTAAATGTCTTAGCTTCCTTTTTAATAAAAGAAACATCCTTTTCACGACAGCCAGCATTAGTTACCATATAATATTTGTAATCTCCATGTTTTGTAATTATACAATCATCAATAATACCTCCGTTTTCATTAAGTAAGACGGACAAGCTGGATGAATTAACTTTCAATGCTGATAAATCTATTGGAGTAATTTTTTGCAATAAAGCAACAGAATCTTTTCCAGAAAAATTATGTTGTAACATATGACTGACATCAAATAAACCTGCTTTATTTCTGACCCAGTTGTGTGATTCAATATGTGATTGACCCTTGTAGAGGACTGGCATCTCAAAACCTGCGTAAGGTACCATTTTACCTCCCAATTTTACATGAGCTTCATACAATGGAGTTCTTAAAAGAGAAGTTGTGGTAGAATAGAATTTCCTTTTGATCCCCATTTTTAAAAGTAATCCTACGAGTTGATAATATCTTTGTTGAAAAATTGAATGGCTTTATATATGGAAAAGGATATGTGACTCCGGATTTCAGCTTTGACTCCGCTGGGTTCATATGGCTTAATCCCAATTTTCTACTGAGTCAAAAATTGAAGACAAAAACTGGTATCATTTGAAAGTCATCTTCAGCGATGGAGAGAACAGTATATAATAATAAACATGAAGAAGGAGTACAAAATAACTGATATTAAACAGTATCCTAATTTTGAAAATGATTTGCGCCTAAGTTTTTTGTGGAAGACGATAAACAAATTATCACTTTCTTCACTGATTTCTTCTGTACCCATATACACTTTCTGATTTTGCATTTCGATGTATGAATCAAATTTTGTAGGTTTTTTCTCTAGAAAAGCCAATCCTGCAAAAAGGATGAAGACATTTGCAACCCACAAAAGAGGCATTAACATTCCAAGGAAAAGTAAATTCCAGGTACATTTCTCCCATTTCAAGGCATATCTACATGAATCACAGTGACATTTACCTAAGTCTTTGTAGCTTTTATTTGACTCCGAATAGTTTAAGGTTCTTTCACCACCAATGAAAACCTCAGGCTTCAAATTATGAGCTTTATTCACGGTCAGCATACTCAGTTTTTCATTTAATGTTATGTGGAGATCAAAATAATTTCAAGCATATAAAGTTAGTTAGCATATTTAAATACTGAACTTTTCAAATCTAGCATTCTATGAGACAATATCAAAAGTTTGATGTCAATTACCTGTTCAGGACACCACAATAATTGTTCAACACAATTAAGGTAAAAAAGACTGCAAGTTCGAAGGCAATTTCATACAATTTATTAGTAAGTGATTAGGATAAATATATGGAAGTTGGTAACAGTACTTGACTTTCCATTGAGTTATTGATGCATTCAAGCATCTTCCTTTTCCGAGAACTACAAAATCAAATATCTCCGACTTGCGACCATACAATCTTGAACACCTCGAATTCTTTAATTTGTAACATCAATAGTTGATTCTTAACTTATATTATAAAATTATAGTAGTTCCAGAATATCAACTGTTGTAACACTCTTTATAAAATTGCAATTCTTGCTCATGTCTTGAACGATTTTCGCATTTTTTAAATCGTCGCAGATTAAAGACTGTGCTAGAAAACTTACGAATAACCTTTTACTGCTGGATACTATGTCATTCATTGACATTAACCGAATAGTAGAATCGTTAATTTCCAATAAAGTTAAAGAAAGAAATGAAGCACTTGATTTGTTTGACTCTTTGTCGGCATCTAAATTCAGCTTAAATCCAAAACTGTTTAGGATGTTAACTAAAGCTATTTTCAAATTGATAGAGAATGAAAGCACATCTTATTATCACAGCAAAAGTAGTGCTGCAGATTTGAGGTTATCTAGAGCTTCTAACTCCATGAGAATTTTAACAGAAAGGTCAATCCATGATACTAAAGTTAGGTTAACTCACAAGAATTATATTGAATTAACCACTAATGTTATACAAAATTTCATGGATGACAGAGGAATTTTATTTCCGTGTGCTATTGACTTCACTAAATTACTTTCAAATGTGTTAAAGAAAAAGTGTTTTGTTGATCATTTAACAGAAGAAGAATGGAACAGGTTTTATAATTTTTTATTGATGCTGATCAATTTTCTATTAAAAGAATCTAATAGTCCTGCAAGTAGCCTTAATGAAAGTGTAATTTCTGAGCTTTTTTCTTCATTACAAAGTCTTTTGCGATGTGATTACTCGATATCTACTAATTTTTTACCGCTACTTTTGGATTCCCGCTATCTCAAGTTAATTGATTTGCTCCAATTGACAGTGAAGAACTATAAAAAAGAAAACTCATTAATAATTATCATATTCAGAATTTTGAACAAGCTCATAGTAATACTTTCCACCCAAGATATCAACTCCGTAAATAAGTTGATACAAATGGGAATCAATATTCTTATTTCATTTTACCAGACACAGTGGGAATCACTACAAATTCAATTTTTAATATTTTTGAACATGCTGTCAACGCATAGATTTTTAAATTTGAAGGATTTATCTTTTAAAAAATCTGAAGGAGGAGATTCGTATCTTGAAAATTCTTACGAAAACAATCACATAAATACGTCTGACTTATCACCAATTAATAGATCATTGACTGATGATAACCTGAAGCCTTCAGATAGTTCTGAAGATAACTTTAAAGTTTTGCTTTATAATATTGGGGTTTTAATTCAAAACCTTATTGGCAAGGCAAATACTATTGACTTTCAGTTCAATGAAGAACAAATTCATTCAATAGTTTCGTCAACACAAAAAGAAAAGACTTGGTTTCGTCTACGTTCTATTTATCTTAAATCCAGTGATTTTCGCCCTTGGTTGTTGAACCTAGGGTTGGCAAAATTAATTAACTCATACTTTGATTTGAAACAAACGCTCCAAAACATCTTACTTGAGGAACAAGCAGATGTAACAAACATATTAAGAAGTCAAACCAAAAGGCAGAAACTCGATATCATAAGTACCTCGCTATACAACTCTAATAATGTTTTAGAATTTTGCAACAAGTTAATTTCATATAAATCAGATCCTAAAACACAGCAGCTTGGCCTTCAATTGCTTACTTTTTACGTCGAGGCTTTCGATTTATCTACGGAAGAAATTCATGAATCGGGTCAAAGTTTAGATTCGAAAGATTTAAAATCTAACACTCAAGCTAGTATAGACCCAAATAATTCGACAGTCATATCTATTTTTGGCTTCCCAATACATAATAATAAATCCGATTATGATATTAATGTGATACTTAAAAGTATAATGAACACTTTTGATAATGCTGGCTTACATTTTTGGGGGTTGAATGCTTGCAAATCGCTATATAGTAGCTTCTTTGGGAAATGTGAGAGATACATCAAGAAAATACATTCAAAATACTCGTTTCAATTGCTTAAAATTTCTTTGCCGTTGCTTAAGTATCCTTTTTTGTCGGATCTCTCGAGTAATTTGCTTTATTTAATTTTTTCGTGTCATTCCAATGAAAATTTATCAACGATATTAGACAAATCTGTAATAGCTCAATTTGATAATTTGATTGATTTATCTGAGATAAATGGCCCTTTCTCAATATCCAATGAAAGCTTTCAGTTTTGGTACTCAATTTACAATGTGGTACATGAAATCAATTTACTTAAAAGAGATATGTTAATACACAGAATTCAAGACTGGTTATTATCAAAATGGGATAATTCTTTAAGTGGAACAGGTAAAATTTTTGATGCTAATTCTGGTCTTCCTTCATTTATAGCTTGGTTATGTGGAGCTTCTGTTCACGTTCAATATTCATCTTGCCTACCATCATTATACGAAGGTTCGCTAAATGAAGCATTTCATTTTCTGAAATCCTTTGAAGCTCTTGAGAATTTCATATCTGAAGATCTATTTCAAACAAGTTTCAACATAACTTTCACAATCCATATGGAAAGCATTGGCGAAAATAAACATAAGGAAATGCTATTAGTCAAGGTAATTGAGCACATGAAACAATATATTTTACCCGAAAAACTAATACATAAATTCGAATGGACTGTACTTTTATTGAATCTCTCTGACTTGTTACAAGGTCATGCCGCGCTAAGTAATTTTATTACATCCATTGATAACCAATGCTTACAAGTTCTAGCTAGCTTCTCTGAGATTAATTTTACTTCAGAGCTAAGCTTAAAAGTGATAGAGTCTTTCAATGAAGCAGAGTTTTCAAACTCACTGTGTGAATTCTTAAATTCAAATTTCCCATTTTTAAAATTGATTTCAGAATTTCCATTTGTAATTCACAAGAACAAGGGACATGAACTAAATTCACCTAAAAACACATCCCAATCCAAAAGCGAGTTTTTTGATGAGGAGTTTGAAAAAATCAATTTTCAACATTCTTCAATCAGCGATTTAAAATCAGTTAATTCACAGCCGCTTACTGACTTGCAATTAAAGTACCAAGATACAATAAATATTAAATTTTTGAAGTTTGTCTTTTTATGTGGATCTTTCAGAAACCAAGACGATGATACCATATTGTCATCTTTACTTACAGAACTTGATAATTTGGGTCCACAGGATGTAATTTACTGTTTGAATTATTTGCTAAATTTATTTGAATTAAAAAAAATTAATTTAAGTGAAGTGACCACTTCTACATTAACTAAATTGGTAAGGATTTTAGGTGAGGGTCCTTTAGCAGATCCTGATTTAGACAGAGCAGAACTAACCATCATTGTTGTTTCTAAAATTACAACACAATTGTTGGATTTTTTCATAATCTCGACAGACATTGACTTTAAAAAAGATTGCTATGATATTTGTAAATGGTTGCTAGAATGTGGAAAAATGAATCTTCTAATAACAGAAGCCTCGTTTTCTGCTTTTTGCAAATTTCTCCTAAAAGTTCTTGTAAAAAATGATGATACAGTGTTGCATAACAATGAAATTGAGGAACTCTTTCTTCAAAAATTTATCCTCACCACTAACAACATTAAAATAGAAATAGCTCCTTCAATTATGTCATTCATGAGAAGCTCCACGGTTAATGATCAAATGGCCCTCTATAAGAACATTTTTAAGAGGTTTTCCCATCCTGAATATTCAATCGAATCAAGTGCATCATATTCACTATTTTTCTACTATTTATCAAAGAGCTCGTCACATATAATGATTACTTCTGTATTCAACCTTCTCGAGTGCTCAAAGTTCTCATACTTTATAAAATATCTTAAACTTTCCATAAAATTAATTTGCAATTATATGCAATTTGCAAATCCTCGTGTTTTGTTTGGCCGCTTCAAAGTTGAGCTTTTGAGATATTGGTGGTGTTTTAATAAAATTAAGGATTTTCCGTACACGATATTTGATTATGAAAGCCTTGAAGTATTTTATACTGATAATTATAAGGAGCTAGCTGCAATTTCAATGTCTACAAAATCTAATATAAATAATTCTACTGATGAATTTCTTCTGGAGATTTCACTGGTAAAGGGAATTGAAATGTATTCTTTATTTTGCGATAGTTTGATCCTATCGATCCCTTTATCTTTCACAAGAAATGGAATTCGTAATGAAATATTTGAAATATTGCCCAAATTTTTAAAGAAGACTTATAAGGAGTACTTGGGTAATAAAATTCTAATAATCGCATTTGAAATAATCAAATACACTAACTTAGTTGATGAATTACAATTACTTGATGAATTTAAAGGATCAAAAATCGCTTCGAAAATAATTTCGAAAGAGAATACATCTCTAATAGAGCCATCGGGAGATATTTTTATTTCCCTCAGGTCTAGTATGGATTTATTAAACATCCTTACTCTGAAGTATTATGATGGAGAAGATATGTTTTGGCTGGTTCGAAGTTTGTACTTCCTTATCCGAAGAGTTTCATTACTTCTCAGATTTGCAATTTCATCTGATCAAAAAATTTCAATCTTAAGAAAGCTCAAATTGCTACTTATTATGGGAAACACTTATATTCTGCGGATTGAGATAACAAAACTCTTAATTAAAACATTATGTCCTTTGTTGAATGAAGAAAAATTACGATCAGATGTAAATATTGTTTTATCTGTATGTCAATTTCAGGTTTTGAGTGGCCTGAATGAATTAAGGGTTTTACCTCTTGTGGTTGAACTACTATCTCTGTTAATTAAAACTTCTTGCAAGGCTCACCCCCTCGTATTACAAAATATTCAAAATTATGTTAACAACTTTGATCATGTGAAGAAAATTCACCCAATTTTAATGGCTTCTTTAAGTATCCTACGAAACGAGGAAATGGAATTGAGCTCTTCCATGATTGAGTCTTTATTGGATGATGAAAATGAATTGTCCTATTTTACTAATGAAATGCCATACTTGATTGAATTAATTTCTGAGGTATTCAAATGTGTATGTATTTTAGATGAAGTTGGCCGGAAACAAAATGTTGCAAATTTTCTTTTAAATATTGATGGAGAGGATTTCAGAGTATATTCAAAGAAATTTGGTTTGTGGGCAGCAAATTATTTATCTAATTGCTACATGAGTGGTGAAATAGTGGATAAATTGTCAAAAATTGTCTTGATTAATGAATATTCCTCTTTTGACCTTAAATCATTTGAGTTGAGTGTTAGATCAATGGATTTTGCACTTAACAAGATCATTCAATATTTTGATAGCCCTGATTTCGAAATTGCTGCATGCGCAGAGTCTATTTTAGGTGTTTTAATTTGGAAGTATGAATTACCAGGAAATGAAATTTCCAAATTTTTGAATTTTAAAAAGTATTATGAGAATTACAAAGAATATTTAAGTCCATTTGATTTTCATTCTTGTATTCTACTTAATTCTAGTTCTGTTGAACTTGATTTTTTAGGAGATAATTTACAAGATATCGTCAAGAACTTAAAACATTCTATATTGAACACTTCTTTCGAAATTTGGACTAGCAAGCTACTACTTGCTTTCATTCAAGAAATAGCTAGGTTTACAAGCATTGCTCCGTTGTTTTCAAATTTTATAATTAAAGTTAATTCATATGCCCAAGAAGTTTTGCCATATTTTGTTTGCTATTATATATATTTAAGAGTAAGAGGAGGTGTTGAACTTGTTGTTAGTTTAGTAAATGAGTTTATTTCAGTGCATTGCAAAAATAATTCATTTGTTAGTTTGTTCTCCAGAATAATTCAAGCGATTAGAATTGAATCGGTTAAAAACGAAGGAGATTATCGAAGAATTTATAGCATGATTCATGTGGCTGAATTCATAAATCAATCTATCTATTACAATCTTTTTAAATCTTCTTTGATGCTTTTTGAAGATTGCTATAGTGAGGGTGATAATGATGTGATTTTACGAGAAAACTCCGAAATTCTTTCTGATATTTACGAATCCATTGATGATGAAGATTTGATTTATGGCCTTCCGGAGCAAGCAAATTTAGAATATGCATTGAAAATGGTTAACGAATTAGGAAATAATACAGACCAGGTAGAACTTAACAATGGTATGTTTGATGCGAGTATTTCTCTAAGCACCAATTCAGGTAAATTAAATGTTCTTAATGCAATGAAGAATAGAGGATTAATGGGTATATCAAGGATAATAAGTAAAGATCTGAATGTTTGTGAAATTGATGATTCATATGAGTGGGCTTGGAAATTAAATTCTTGGGAATTACCAATACCTAGTCATCCTAAAAGTGAGCATGCTTCAATTTACAGACTATTGAAACAACTTTACGATTATCCGCAATATTCGTTCAAATTAGCAGAGGACTCTATTTTGGATTTGCTATATACGAAAAACGAAAGGTTTACAAAGACCCTTGGGGCTAAAGAGTTAAAATCCCAAATGCTTGGTTGGTTTCGAACTATTTCCACAATATCATCGATCGGTGATATATTAGCTTGTAATTCCAGTACACTTGTTAAGTTATCCGAAGATTATATGAGACAGACTTCATGGTTTGAGAATTCAGATTTTGCAGCATCTGAGACAGTATTGTTGGCTAGACATGCCACATTTAAAATAATCGCTGATTACAAAGTAGAAAATTCCAATGAAAGTGACCTTCTTTGGATAAGTTCAATAAATGATTTAGCTCGATATAACAGCTTAGCAAGGACCTCTAAGCAAATTCAAAAAATGGTCAACTCCACAATTTTGATCGATCAAATATCCAAATCGAAACTTTTAAGTTCTTCATTAAGTAAAAGTATTGATAGCTTTTCGAAATTTTACGCTGCCTCAACACTTTGGGAGCAAGGCCAAACCAGAATCCCGGTAACTATGTTAAAGGATTTGCAACAGGAAGAAATTGAGCTCCCTCTTAAAAGTATGAACATTTCACAAAGTCTAATTAACGCAACTTTAGTTGGTTGGATAGCTGAATCTAGGCAAGACTTACCCTCAAATATTATGGATACTTATGTTACGCCAACTTTGATGCATGTCGTTAAAGTTGAAGACTTGCAACAAAAGTTCAAGATATATCAATATTTTGCTCATTTTTGTGAAAAGCAGTTTAGGTCACGAAACCTTGTTGATCAAATTTTAAAGCTAGATAAGAGAATTACTGCAAAGAAAGCTGAAATTGAAGAAATAAAATCTTATTATGGAAAAACATCTGTATCAAATGATGAAAAAAGAACAGTACAAAGATATTATTCAAAATTGAAACTGCTGTATTTGTCTGACCTTTCTGAAATGGAAGCGTTGAAAGCTAAAAAAAATGAATTTTCAAACAGATCAGTTGAGTTTTATTTGAAATGTATATCAATTTTTGGGGATAAAGAAGAAGAGCTTGATAAATTTTTTGCGTTGTGGCTAGAATTTTCAGATAAGGATGAATTAAATAGTTTAATTAAAGATGAAATACTAAATTTGCCAACTTTCAATTTTATAAGTTGGGCTACTCAATTGATTTCAAGGCTATCGAGTGACACTTCCGTCTTTCAAACAATATTAAAGATTATCATAGTAAAGATGTGCTTTGATCATCCATATCATTCTTTGTATTACCTAATGTCTTTGAGAATTCATGATTCCCATTCCGTTGAAAATTCTATTATGAAAGCAAAATATGTGGCTGCAAATAAAATTTGGGGTGATTTATTATCCAAGGATGAAAAGTACGTCAAAAAAATTTTAATGGCTATTGAAAAATTTTGTCAAGAATCTGTAAAACTTGCTGCATATAAAGTTTCTAGAGGTAAAACACTAAATATTGAAAAACTAGGGGTTGGAAAATACTGGATGGAAGATTTACCTTCCTTGCCTCCGCCTACAATGACAATTGACATTGATTATACAACTAATTATAAAGATTTGCCGAACATAGTGCTGATTTCTCTGGAGATACAGATAGCAACATCTGGCTTAAGTTTACCAAAAATTGCAACATTAATTACTTCGTCGGGTATTAAGCATAAAATGTTGCTAAAATATGGCACCGATGATTTAAGACAAGACTCAATTATGGAGCAGGTGTTCGAAAAGGTAAATAACCTATTCAATAAAAACAGGGATACTAGAAAAAGACATTTGAATATAAGAACGTATAAAGCTATTCCCTTAGGACCTCAGGCCGGTATAATTGAATATGTGCCAAACTCTGTTGCTTTCATTGATGCAATGAAACCCTATCACATTCAAAGAGATAAGCTAAAGTTAGACAAAGCTAGGGAATTAATGAAGAATAGCCAATCTGATGGAAAATCAGAGAGAATCAGAGTTTATGAAAAAATTTGCTTGAAAATTAATCCTGTTTTACGATATTTCTTTTTTGACAATTTTGTCACTCCTGATAAATGGTTCAACAGCAGAACATCTTATACTAGAGGTATTGCCACAACCTCAATGGTGGGACATGTTTTAGGACTAGGAGACAGACATTGCAATAATATTTTATTGGATACAAAATCAGGAGAACCTATACATATAGATTTAGGAGTGGCTTTTGATCAAGGCAAAAGATTGCCCATACCTGAAACAGTTCCTTTTAGGTTAACAAGAGATATTGTTGATGGGTTTGGTATCAATGGTGTTGAAGGGTCTTTTAAGAAATCTTCCGAACATACATTTAAAGTATTAAGAGAAAATAAAGATCATATCCTAGCAATTTTAGATGTTTTAAGATGGGATCCATTGTACTCTTGGACTCTATCTACAATTCGTAAAAGAAGACTTCAAGATGAGATTACAGAGGTGGCTAAATCAAGGTCTGAAGACGGTGATTCTGAGGCTTGGAATGCTATCTCGACGGTTTCTGATAAGCTCATTGCTGAAGGCTTAAGTGTGGAGGCTAGTGTTAGAGAATTGGTTCAAGAAGCTACAAATACTCAAAATTTAGCACTTATATATTTTGGATGGTGTCCATTCTTTTAATGTAATTTATAATTATTTAACGACTAACGATTGCAAATTCCTGAATTAATTCAAAAAAAGTATTTTTAACACAAAATATATATTTCTCTTAATTCAAAATTGATATATATGCACATGTGTGTCTCAATATTAAATAAGAAAAAAAATGGAAGAAGACAGGATACTTTAAGCAAAAATGGCGGTACTGAAGCATTACAGTGTAATGTCTAGGGAATGAAGGAATGTGACGTATGCTAAAACTATGATAATCGCTCTATAAAATTTTGCACCCACAAAGTGATACTCAAGTATTACAACTAAGCAATCTTAAATTTTGTAGAGCATATAGTCCAAATTTAAAATTCTCTATATTTTTTCTTCTTTCATAGGCTATTATACAGAATATATTATTATAGAGCTTTTGAATTCTAGTTCATCAATTTATGGTAACCAAGAAGAAATAAGTGATTTCAGGAAAATATATACTACCGGCATAACACGACATTCGAAGTTGCTTTCATTGAAGGAAAGGGATCGGTATTTAGGAAAAACAGGATCATTTTTGACAAAATATGAAGTCATAAGTCTATGAGTATTTGCTTTTTAAGCGTACTCGTATGAAAGTATTCTACAAATGCGACATATTTTGAAATTCACGCAAAATTGATGAAAGTATTCGCATTGATATTCAAATTTTTGCTATTCAGACTACATGTTATCACAAAAAAATTGAAATACGGAACTTCTATAGCTATTATTCTAATAATATGAATGAGTATGCACTTAGAATCAAATACTGGAGCCAATATTCCCTTTTCTGGTCATATTAGCTCAATTCCTTTGATAATTCAAGACAATATATCTAAATCTATAGTGAAAGAGTCAAAATTGTATTACCATTCTAGAAATATAAATAAAGTGAAATTTGGCAATGTCATTAATTTTTCATTAATAGGTGTATGTCAAGAAGGTACATTTAGTGTGACTGTTGATGATGAAAATTGCCAAGGGTTCCGGAAACCTGCAAACGAATATACGAAGAAAGATTGGATCTCTGTTCTATTAAGTATTTTCTCTATTGATGCTATTGATCTACATGATAACAAAGAGCTATATTTGAGTGCAAGGTATTTATCTCTGGCATCTAATTATGACCTACAAACGAAAGAGTTAATAGATGGTGCAATAGGAGAAATGGACGACATGATTATTATTGATATTAAAGTAAAGGGTCAGCTTCCAATTACTATTGGTTCAATTCAATTGAAAATTGCTAATGAGGAAGTCTCTAGAGGATCAGAATTTATGGATGAACAGAATTTATTCAATTGGATGGATTTGCTAATATCTAAAAATTTGAATATGCAAGCTATAAATAAAAGTAATAAAGAAAAAGAAGATAAATTGAAGGAAGAGAACCTTTTACTAAAAGAGGAGATCGAACTAACAAAGAAAGACTACCAGCTAATAATAAGAGACTTCAAAAGTAAATTTTATCAACTTTTGAATTCTAAGAAGGACAAAATTTGGAGTATGCTGTCTCGACTGGATCACTTGGAAGGATTGAATGAGTTGTATGTTCCTCTGAATTTACATTTTAAAGGTAGACGCAGAGAATCTGATGGTAATAGAGATTTCAAACGACAAGATATTGGCTCCAAAGACAAGGTTACAGTTAAAACAGAGAATAATACAACAACTCATGAAGAAAAGCTAAAACTTTCTAGGCCAGATTGGGGAAATTTCACCGATTCTGCTATCTTGAAAAGTGTTCTACATAGTGAGGAGGATCTTTCGGATGAGAGTTCAAACGAAGAAGATCCTAATCTTTATAGCAAAACTACTTTCTACCTGAATAATGAGCGGAGTGTCAATGATCCATTAATTTTGAAACAGAAATGTAAATCAAATAGTCCACAACCAGCCGAAGAAGAAGAGAAAGAGCACAAATCTGGTAGCTATGAAATAATAGCTGATAGTCTTGAGAGCATAAATAATTCTAAATGTGAAGCTGTGGATGAAGTGAATTCTCCAGATGTTCAGACGAATATTAAGCCGATTTATTCTCGTGCTGTTGAACATCAGATTGCAGAACCGGAAAGTGTCCTACAAGCTGAGGTAGACACCGACTATGATACCGATGAGGATTAATGAATGATATTTAGTAATATTTTAGCATCGAAATTATATTTCTTACTTAATGACCTGGACTACATTTTTGGTGTAATAGTTTCTAAATGTCACTGATTACTTAGATAGGTTTTGTATTGTACTAGCTAAAATTGGTCGGTCGTGTACTATCCTGGAAGAATTTTCAAACCAATTTTTTCTTACAGAGCAGAGATCAAAAAAAATTTCAATTTAAATCACTTAGTTCGCTAGAAGCCAAATTTTCAAGACATTTGACATTAGTATATTAATTATATTTAGATAAAAAATTAGATCCTCGTGATAATAATATAGAGATCATATAATTCTTTTTACATTTCATTTTTAATTACGAAATAGTTATCAAAATCATTCGTTTTTAATTTGATTTTGTTCATTTCCATTCAAATTTAGTTTCCATTTGTGATACTAATATCCTTTAGTTCAACATCATTTTTGTTTCATTTCAATTTGTTTAATTAAATTTGACTTACGTTTTTATCATACTCAAAAGAAACAATATCCGTTTAGCAATTAAATTTTAAGAGGAAATCTAACATGACATATTATGACCCGTATCAGGGCATGCCACAGCAATTTATGAGTCAATCATATTATCCACAATACTACTCGCATGGTTCTGATGATCAATTAGTTAATTCTGACATGAATCAATCGCTTGATTCAAGGCCATCTTCCTACGATCAATTTTCCCAATATCCTGGTGAAACTGCATTCAATTTCCACGGAGTCGAGCATAATCATGTCAGCAATGAATATAATGATGAAGCTAGCTACCTCATTAATGACAGTGTTTCCATGCAACCTTCAAGCGGATTGAACTTACCTAATCAAAGGCAATTTTCTTCTTTCAATGCAGGCGATATTCCTTCTCATGGTGGATCTTCAAGTATACACAATTTAGCTCACTCTCAAAACCAACAGAGTGAAATGTTGTTTGGACAATCAAATTCAAATAGTGGATCCCCTGTTGCTCCTTCCAGAACAGTTTATTTGGGTAATATTCCGTCTGATATCCAGCCTAATGAACTATTAGATTATGTTCGATCTGGTATTTTGGAGAATGTCAAAATCTTGCCTTCCAAGAATTGTGCTTTTATTTCTTTTATAGATCACCAATCGGCATTATTATTTCACTCTGATTGTATTTTAAAAAAATTGAGTATAAAGGGACATGATATAAGAATTGGCTGGGGTAAAAATTCTCCAATCCTACCAGCAGTAATGGAATCTATTCAAAGGGATGGAGCTACCAGAAATGTTTATTTAGGTAACTTAAATAACCCTGTTAATGGAGAAACTTTGACCGAACAAGAATTAAGAGAAGATTTGTCATGCTACGGTATTATTGACTGTATCAAAATTATTCCAGAAAAAGGAATTGCATTCATTCACTTTTTATCTGTTTTGAGTGCTATAAGATGTGTGGCTAATTTACCATTAAAGGAAAAATATTTGGATAAAAAATGTTTTTATGGTAAAGATAGGTGTGCATTCATTACTAAAACTCAACAACATAATGCTGCGCAGTATTTAGGACTAGCACCTGGAATGGAACACATAGTTACAGCAGCAGACAGAGAATTTATTTCGTCTGCATTGGTGCAACAATCTGCAGCTGCGGCTCAAATTGCTACTCAGGCTGGTGGAGCAAATAATTTAGGTAACAGAACGGTCTATTTAGGTAACTTACACCAAGATTCATCAGTAGAAGAAATTTGTAATGTTGTCAGGGGAGGTTTATTACAAAGTATTAGGTTTTTGAAAGAGAGACACGTATGTTTTATTACATTTATTGATCCCATTGCAGCAGCTCAATTCTTTGCAATGTGCCAACTTCATGGCTTGACTATTCATAATAGAAGAATTAAGGTTGGCTGGGGTAAACATTCAGGCCCATTATCAAATGCATTATCTTTAGCCGTTTCGAATGGTGCATCTAGAAACATTTACATCGGTAACATTACAGATTTTGAATATTACAATCCTGCTAAATTAAGGGAGGATTTTTCAAAGTTTGGTGAAATTGAGCAAATAAACTACTTGGAAGAGAAGAATTGTGCATTCATTAACTTCGTAAATATTGCAAATGCAATCAAAGCCATTGATGGAATTAAATCTTTCCAAGATTACAAAAACTTGAAGATCAATTTTGGAAAGGATAGATGTGGTAATTTACCAAGACAATTTCAAAATCAACAAGGAATGAACCATATGAACAACAATTTTGATAATATCTCAAATCAGTCATTTTCTGATATTGAAATTATGAATGATGAACTTCAAAAGCAGCAACTTCAAACAAGAAATTCTTCTATTCTTGATGGCATTTAATTAGAACTATTTTTTATACTTATGTCAGCCTAGTTTCAATGTTTAACGAGCATGTATATATTAAAGGTTAACGGCCGGCGGCTTTATCATCTAAAAACTACTATGTCTAGTTTGAGACTAACTTCATGAAATGAACTTTAAAATATCCTTTTTTTCAGCATTTTTTATTCTGCTCAAAGTACTTAATAATATTGTCAACTAAATTATTTTCCTATTTTGTTTATATTCCTACTTTTAAATCATATACATATTAAATATATTTCATTCTCATAATTTTATGGGTCATTAATACTATACATTTTGAAAACTTACTCTCTAATTAGCGTAAAATACTCTGCTATTCACATTTTACATACTGGGCAAAACTTTAATTAGTAGTACCAATAGTAAAAACGACATAAAAATTAATCCAAAAACTTTCAATAGCCAGATTAAACTTACCTTGTTGCCATTTTTGTCACCTAGATACTTATTAAGATTGTTGCTAATAGTTTCAGAAAAAGACGAATTTTCAATCATATGTTGCTCCGTATCCGAAACTATCATCGAGTCCTCAAAGATTTTCGTCGAGAATTTAATTGCAGAGTTCTTCAATACTTGGGATAAATCACTTAGATCATTTAAAATGTCTTTTTGGAATGATTCGTGGTAATTATTCATGTCCTGAGTATTACTATTTTGATCCAAAAGGTTAGAGCCCTTTCCTTTGGATAATAGCCTCTGGCGTAACTGAGATAAGTCATCATCTGTATTAATCTCAATCTTGCTTACCGCTGTAGGCGTTTGTTCATCCTGTTCTACCTCTATTGGGCCATTATCCATGTCTTTATTTAATTCTCGAATGAACTTATCAATTAATTTATTGTTCACATATATTCTTTCATCTGTTAAGTTTGAAAGATCATTTAATTTTTTTGCTACCTGAGTATAGTTTTTATTACTCTTAAATTTATTTAGTTCAATTTTAAGGTTAAAATTATCATTTTGTATCATGTCAAGTCTATATCTGCTCACGAAAGGAGACGAGCTTTGCCTAGAGACAGTGTCAAAAGCACTTAGTTCTATTGAATGAATTTCCAACGCTTCAATTTCATCATGATACTGATCTATTATAGCTTCAATAGTCTTCAACGAGGTAATTAACGACTGATTCACCATCATAGTCAGGAATAAGCCATTCCAAAAGATATTTGTTTCTCTATCGAAATTTTTTGCGGGTCTTTACAATTTCTGTAGACAAGGTTTGATTTGAATATTTTTTTCATACCTAATCCACATTCTACAATTTTCCACATTCTACAATTTTTTTCTAAATGATTCGCTTTCCATATAGAATTAAATCTGAGTTTGTTACTACAAATTATGATGTTTGCCCAACTACTATCAAACAACGATCTACGAGATAAAAATGATCGTGGTTAGCGAAAAAGGCAATGCATTATTCTTTGGATAATATACTTCATAGGTAACTAAATATGTAATCAGTACTTGAATTTAAAGTTCTTATCCATTTTGACATATAGAAAAATATTTTTACCTTATTAAAAAGGACCATCAAATTCTTTTTTATAGTGAACAAAATTGTGTTTAGCACGACGCGGATTTAAAAAATCAATTGAATGCCAATAAAGCTTCCCGAATATATGGAACTCCACTTATTATACTCCATATAGACTAGGAAAGAACTGGTTATTACAATTAGTGCCTTATTATTGAAGCTACAATTTACAGGATCCTCTCACATTTGAAGCACTGTAATACAAAATTATATGTTCATATTGCTCCACTATCCATGTCCCTTTACTCTAGCACAGCTAAATACTAAAGTAAACAATGTAACACTTGAAACGGCTCCATGCTATATATGTATTAGATATCAATCTTTTCATATCTATTTCTATACTTCTATCAGAGCTTATTCCTGGATTCTTGTAGATCGGAATGAATACCCGGAGTGCGGTAGCCCTTGCAGAATGTTTCTTAAAATACTCTCCTTTGTTATGATATTTTTTCCACTTGTATAAACTTTAACTTTATAACAGGAACTATATTGACCAAATAAGATTCAGTAAACAATTGCACAGTTAAACACTTTAATTCAAGACTGTTAAAATGAGACAATCCTTGAGTATGACCTCCCCAACATACAATAACTCCGTCAACTTTTCTGATTCCCATGCTCTCTACAAGTTTTTTGAAATATCAGGTTGCTATTGTTGGCATAATATGGAGAATGCTCAGCAATAGCACCTAAAACAAGATATTGCATGAGTATATCACAACCACTAATTATAAAGTTCTTTTTTTATATATGCAGGATTTTTGTTGACGTTAAATAAAGGATATGATGGAATACACTATTTATTTCATCCACGCCCCTTCTGCATTTTCCTTATAAACATCAGCATATTTTTCATTGAAACACACTCTAATTAAAATAATCTCTTATTGATATATTTATAGAGAGAATTGATCTTAGTAGGAATTTTAATTGATTTCAGTTGTTTTAAATTGAAACTCCCTGACTCCCTAAATATTGCAAGTGCATTCGAATTTTCAAATAAAAAAAAGAGCTAAAAGGGACACAAGATGAAAGCATTTTACAAAGGTGTATCCTTGATATACTTCTCATTACTAGTGAAAGCAGACACTTATACAAAGTTAGGATGTTTCAAAGAGTCGTCGGTACTGTCTATCTTAACTTACGAAGACAACTATACGTTTCAAAGCTCCCTACATTGCGAAGAGGTATGCTCTGGGAGTGCAGTCATAGGGTTGATGGATGGGAAATATTGCTACTGTGGAGACACATTACCCGACGACTCTGAAGAAGTGGATGAGAGCAACTGTCAGGTTACATGTCAAGGGTATGGATCAGAATATTGTGGTGGTGATGGGTATTTTTTGATATATCAAGACACCGACGTCACGCCCCTGTCCACTCAAGCTGCTCTGTCATCAGGGTCCTTAGCAAGTAGTAGTGCATCCAATGTATCCGCTTCTAGCACGTCTTCAAGTTCCAGTTCTGATTCAACTAGTATGTCCGCATCGTCCGTTACGTCTACTAGCAGTTCAAGCTCAAGCTCCAGTTTAAGCTCAAATAGTATTACCAAAAGCAGCAGCTATGACACAATAGTATCAACAAATAGTGCCGATGCTTCTGTTGTTACGACTACAATTGTGCTTTCTCCTTCATCAAGCACAACATCTACAACATCATCATCAGTGTTATCTCCATCGTCAACATCAACATCAACATCAGCATCAGCATCAGCATCAGCATCAGCATCAGCATCAACGGCAGGACCCAGCTCTTCAAAAAGCAAATCAATTTCCACTGGTGGCATTGTAGGTGCTGTTATTGGATCAGTGGCTGGTGTTGCCATAATAGCATGTATAATATTGTTCCTATGCATTAAAAAGAGAAGAAACGAAGAAAAAGATGATGAATTCACATTGTCAGGACCAACTAATGAGAAATCAGAAAACTTCATGTTTACAGGTCCGTTCTTTGTCAACAGTAAAACTCAAGCTACGAACCATAAAAGAGAGCCTTCTCACGGTGAGAAGGGAGACACCTACAGCTCTACTACAGACGATGCATTCTATTTCGACAGACAAAATTCTTTAGACGAACACCACAATGGTACAGAAGTGGGTAGGCCGAGACTTAGTAACGGCTCTTTACCAGATATGATTACTCGAAATCCTGGCTCTCTTAAAGTTGTAAATACTTAAAGAATGATCATAGAATATTTCAACATTAGATGCTTTTAATGTCCGCAACAACAATTATAGCTCTATGTGTATATATTACGTAATATAATACATTCATCATAGATCCGATTTGGTCTCTCCATTTCTACATTTGCACATTCATTTTGTGACATATGCGAGAGAAGCTACACGGTACTTCTTCGAAAAGAATTAATAGCAAAATTCGCTATTCTTACAAAAAACAATAAGTCAATTAATTGTTTTGCTATTTGTGAATTTCCATTCATAGCTATAAAGTTGATTGCCTATTGTTAAGCACATTCTTTACTATAGATCTATATAGTAGTATTGTTTGCATCTGGGACAGTGAACCTAATCCTAATCGATTCATCTCCGTCTCAATATCTAGAGGATCATGTAAACTACTCTTATTCTTATTCAGAAATACTTCAAATTACAGTAACTAAGATATTCAACTTCGTAGAGAACCCATAACAAATAATCTAAGCTACAAGAATGTAGGTATTTCCCTATGTGTTGATCACGTGCTCGGCTGTTTATTATGGGGCTGTGCCCTAGGTCAATAAATGTCTTTGTGTAATATAATTTTTTCACTCTTCAACTGTGTACTGTCCGCACTCTCTTCCCATCGTCACAGTAGACTATGAAATTTTTTTAAGTACTTATTACACATTTGTTTGATACTTTTGAAACTTATACTAAAGATACTATATTATTGAAATGTCAGGATCCGGTGCTTCAGGTAACAAATTCCGTATGTCTTTGGCTTTGCCAACTGGTGCTGTTATGAATTGTTGTGACAATTCTGGTGCCAGAAACTTATATGTTTTAGCCGTCAAGGGTGTCGGTGCTAGATTAAACAGATTACCAGCTGCTTCTGCCGGTGATATGGTTATGGCTACCGTTAAGAAAGGTAAGCCAGAATTAAGAAAGAAGGTTATGCCAGCTATTGTTGTCAGACAAGCTAGACCATGGAGAAGAAAGGATGGTGTCTACTTATACTTCGAAGATAACGCAGGTGTTATTGTTAATCCAAAGGGTGAAATGAAGGGTTCTGCTATTACTGGTCCAGTTGCTAAAGAATGTGCTGATTTATGGCCACGTATTGCTTCTAACTCTGGTGTTGTTGTTTAAGATACATACTTGGGTTTACTATTTCATGTTATATTAATCAAAATGCAATTAATCTTAATATAAAATTAGGTTATTATTACAATGTAGGATCAAAAAGTAATGATCATCGTAGGTGTTTCATTATAGAGAATAGTTAAATATAAAAGAAATCTAATCTAGGAAGGGCAAAAACAATATATTCAGTTAAAAAAAGATATAGATGCAACTTAAAAATCGACTATAATATTTTATTCAAATGATAAAAACAAGAAAGAATTCTACTATATTTGCAGTCTAATTTTCATTTTGATGCTATGTTCTTCGGCGAGTTTGCCTCAATAAGGCTAGTAGTATCTTGAGGATCACTTCTGAGTGTTTCAACCTCATCTATAATCTCTTCACGCTGCCCTTCAGCTACGTTGTTTTCCTCTTGTTCTTCTTGATTATCCTTTTCAACGCCATTTAATAAAGTTTCTATTTCTTCATTTTTGACATCATCGGGTACAATACTAGATGTATTAGAATTTAAAGTCAGGGGTCTTCCATTTGTTGGATATGGCAACTTTCCACCCCCAATGGGCTCGTTTAGTTGATTTGGATACTGAGGAAAGTAATTTGCAGTATTTAAAGGATATACTTGTTGTTGCGAAACATTCTGAGGAGATGGCTGAAAGTATTGTGGCTGAGGTTGCTGTGTGTTTTGCTGATGTTGTTGAATATATTGTCCCTGGCCTATGCCAGGTACGCTTGGAGCTATTATATAGTACTGTTGCTGGACGGGATCATATATTTGGTGCACTTGATTTGCAGGAACGTATTCTCCTTGTTGAACATTAGGTGGATAGCTATGCGGAGAATTGATTGCCACTTGAGGGAAAGGACTTTGGCTTTGCGGGAAAGCTGGTATAAATGATTGTTGATTTTGTATTGGAGTAGCATTCTGCTGTCTGTCCAAATGGTTTTGTTTGTTGGTTGTATGCACAGATTTTTTATCGTCATACGTGTCAACTGGTGTGATAATAGTACCATCACTATTAATCATGTTTCCTAACCTTGGCGACTGATTGAGTGTATGCGAAAACGAAGAAGATAATCTACTCGTATTTAACACAGACGCAGATGGTGAAATAAGTCCAGATTTAACGGATTCCTTAGCATGCACTGGACTTTTAGTCGGACTTCTGGCCGTGTTTCGTGTTGAAACGGTTTTTATAGAATTGGCATGTGTATTGTAAGACTTCAAACTTGAACCTCTTGATATTCTCTTAGAGCTCTCGTTTTCACCCGCCGTAGTAAAAATCCTAGAAATGTACTTGGCTCTGGCTATAGGTGTTGAAAAAGAAGTCAATTTTTTTAAATCATTATACCACTCCATCATTCCCTTGTAACTATTTGTTCTGAAGACCCAATTATGACTTCTATGCATCAATCCGTTAGAAGACTTTGAACTTAAAATAAATTTATAAATACCTCCCGCCTTTCCATCATCCTTTGAATGCTCAGTTACAGTACAGAAATCCAATGGTAATGACATGACTGGTTGAGGGTCCTTCTTATGATCTGAGTTTTTGAACTCGTGTAAATAATTGCAGGTCAAAACGTACCATCCGCTTGAATAGCTCTTCAAGAATTTGGATCTTCTTTCCAAGTAACCTTCTCTTACAGCTAAATTTAAAGGAGAATCAAAATGTGGTACTTTAATATCTGAAATTTTCCTTGCGGGAAATGAGAGATCAATAAATGAACCATTTTTAGAAGCAGTGGAAGCAGTGGAAGCATGCGGATTTGGCAAATTTCTTGCAATAAAAGAATCCCATTCAAAAGCCAGCTCTTTTGCCAAAAAACCGTTATTCAAATTTGGAAAAAGAAATTCAGGAAATGCCAAGTTCTCTGTATGAAGCAAATTCAAAAACAAGGACAAGTAATTTTGGATTTCCAAAACAACAATAGATTCCAACTTTCCTCCCGCATTCTGTAAATTTGCATATGCCTCATAAAGATAGTTCTCTTCACTAAGCTGTTTCTTAATTTGCCTATCGAGTTTAATTTTGGCGATGTAAGGGTCATTTTTACCATTATCAATATCGTGTTGAGAAGAGCTTGTGAGCTGATCAGATTTGCTTGAGTGCTCAATTGCTTGGTTGAATTGACCCAATAAATGTTTAGTCTCGGTCAATTCTTTTCCAACATTAGATTTAAAATCATTTTGAAGGTTTTTAATCTCCTTAATCTTAAGTAACAAATCCTTTCTTAACTCATCCAATTTCGGAATGATTACTGTATTGAGTTCCTTAAGAGTTTTGGAGGTATTTGTAAAGTTCAATTGGTGAAACTTGGTCAAAATTGTAGGTAAATCTTGTACAGAGCCATTTCCTATAGGCAAAAAGAATTTATTGATTGCGTTCAAATCTTCCTTATGACTATACTGGTGAGTCGAGTTGGACACTATTGTTGAGGCCGACGTTCCAACAGCTTGCTGAAGTCTGAGTTGCTGTCTAACTATTTCCTCTTGAACACTGGCATATTCTTTCAAATAATTAACCAAGTCCTTGATAATTGAACGCCAGGCTTGAAATCGATTAGCAAGAATCTCGGTTGGGTATTCACTTGTGGTAGCAAAGCTGTAAGGTAGAGAAACCACCAATGGGTTATTATGATCAAAGGTCATAATATTACGTATAGATATTCCCGAAGATATCAGCTTTGGTTAATGGTATCTATATATTAGCTTCTTTTAAAGCAAACAAAATATAAAGCTAAAAGGGTTCAATTATATGCAAAGGATTATACCAGCCATTTTCAGAAATGGGGCATAACATACAATAAGAGTGTGTACTTTGGTTAAAAAAATATATAATAGCGACATGACCTTTTTAAAAGATAAGATGGTTGTATATGCGACATATATGTTGTTCAATGACTATTAATCGGTCATAGCAAAATAAGTTCTTCGATTTCAAGTTCAGTATCAAATTGGGCTCATTTCTAGCACTTCTGGTAAGCTGGTACAGATATAAAGCGTATCAAATACCTGAAATCAGGACAAAAGAATAAAACCTTGTATGGAAGAAGATCAAGAATATATAATAGCATTATCGTCAGAGGAATCGGAATCTGAAGATGACGTTGAAATCCTTGAATTTCGAAATGAAACACAGAACCTTCTTAACAATCCTCCACAGATAACAAAAAAGTTAACTGACATACAATGTCCTATCTGTTTCGATGATATTACTAAAGCTACAGCAACCTCTTGCGGTCATATATTTTGTTTGGAATGTATACAACAAAGTATTGCTAGTTCTAATGCTAGAGGACAAGTAAGAGGTAGGCGAGGTATTGGACTCTGTCCATTATGTAGAAAAAAGGTTTCATTCAAAGACACTATGGTCCTAAGAATGAAAATTGCTACTAAAATAGAAAAACCAGACCTACCACCAAAGCCTAAAAATGAAGAAGAAGTGAACCTAAAAGAACTTTAATTTTTTAAATATCTTAAAGATCCATTCATTGCTGACTTCTGGAGATATTCCTTGTCTAGAATCTTACCATTGTACTTATCTATAACCAAGATATCATAGACTAGTTGAAAGATTTCAAATAACCACTTTTTACAATTTTCAGGATTATCAATATATAGAACTGCCACGTATTTTTCCAATAAATCTCCAAATAATTCAAAAATTGTTCTTTTTCCATTTTGTTGAATATCATTTTTCATCCTGTCTAAAATCTCAAATTGATGAGTTTTATCTTCAATTCCTTTCTCAAGCTCATATACTTCCGCTAATCTCCCAAAAAAGATGTTGGAGTTAAGAACAAGATGATCTGTGAATATACTAATATGGTTTATATCTTTAGCCAAAATAGAATTGAAAAACTCTAAAGATATCCTTTTAAGTACAATGTCTCCAAATGCATCCAACGACTCACTCATCCTTTTTAAATGCCAACTATGGTGAGCCTCTATGCTGGAGGAGTATGGATTTAAAAGAGCTAATTGAAGTAACTGTGTGGTTTTTTGTGGTCGAGTCAATTTAGCTAAAGAAGGTAATCTAGTAGATCTATAGGGTAAAAGTTTAGGTCGGATTATTGAGCTGAATATTTTCAGATTTAAATTTAGGTTATCGGGCAATAGAAACTGCAATCTTTTATTGATTTTCCTTATTGTCTCTTCATTGCTCTCGTCGAATATACAGTCAATTAATTTACTATTTCTTAAAAAGTAATTCACTTTCGTCATATCAGCTTCTATTAAGACCTGCTTCACTACCTGCTTAAACCCATCTGGGTCCTCCATGTACTTCATGCCCATGAATACGTAAAATGGTTGAATCTTCTTGATTTGCCTGCCACCTGACAAACGAGAAGCTATAATTCTATGGTTGGGGTCTGTTTCTTTTCCATCTCCAAAGCTAAAATATAGACTCATGTCAACTTTTTTATTGTAGATAATTTTTCTATTAATAATTTTGTTTAATCGAATAAAACTTCCTTGACTTCTTTCAAGGTCTAGAAGTAAAAATTTAAATGTTGTTTCCTTAAACATGAATTTTCCCAAATATTCTATTCTAGTTAAATTTCTGATAAATTCCTTCTTATGATTTTTCATGACTTTATATCTGTTCTGAAGATGCTTGATAAAATCGGTTTTCAATAAATCTATCGGTTCATAATGTTTTCCATATTTATTAATTAAAGTTACTTTCTCCGTTTCAAATAATCTCAGATTCGGTCCAAAGTCAAACTTTAATAAAGCCCTTTGGTCAACATTAAGAGCACTAATATCGTGAAGTTCGTCATATTCAAAACTCAATGCATTCTTATAGTGTTCTAGCTCTTCTTCGTCTTGGTAAACTTCGTATAACAACTCGTTAACATTGGTATGAATGTTTCTTCCATTCTGTAAGAACCTCCTTTCATTCTTAAATAGCTTAAAACAAGAGGATGATCCAAAAAAGGGGAGATTTATCCTCATGTCGATCACATACTGCTTTATTTAAATAAATTTTTGAAACGCATTTGTTATCTGCGATCTACAGGTGAGACATTGAGACAAAATTTTGCAACTCATATATATATACCATTTACTCTATAGAATCAACAAAAGTGATGAACGATTTTTAGATCGAAATAGCACTTGAACTTAGAGATATCTTAATTAATATAAAAGTAAATTATATTGCCTTTTTTATGGGATATTATGCTTCCATATTCTACAAGCAAAAGACTAATACTCATTTTGAAGAGTAAATATCAAAATTACAGATAAATTGGGCTATTGTGTAGATAAGTGTAGATCTTATTGCAAATTACATACACTAAATTGTATATTATTAAATAATTTGACAATTTTTCAAGATCTTCTATTATAATTTGAAAATTAGGTAAATTGGAAATAAAACGTCAGGAATTTGAAAACAAAATACCATGGAATCAGGGGATCTACAAGAATTTGAGAGAAGATAAATAATGAATTTATAGAAAATATAAAATAGATTAGAAAATTTAAAAAATTAATGGGACTTTATTAAATGTAATTTAGCTGAGAGACAAATTCGGTGCAGGCTTGCGCTCACAACCGAATTAGATCATGTTATATTAAGAGAGCAATGACTTTATATCCTTAAAACTATTCCGTATTAATTAAAATACAACATGAGTCAATATACTCCATTGCCTACTGAAAATCCACCTTCTTATGAACAAGAACAAGAACAAGGACAAGCACCTAGGCAATTTGGGGACAATATTCCTGACGATTTCAAATATTCCGTTGATGTAGCGTCATGTGAATTGCCTATCCGTCAATTGTTTGTAAGAAAGGTATATGCTTTATTGTCTATTCAAATTTTGGGTACAATCGTTGTTGGATATCTCATTCGTTCTAATGCTTCTATTCAAAATTGGTGCTTTAACAATATGTGGGCCTTTTTTGTTTCCATGGTTGGCTCCATTGGTTTTCTTGTTGGAGCCCACTTCAAGGCTAGATCATATCCAATTAACTTACATTTACTAGCGGGATTTACTTTATGTGAAGCTTACATGGTAGGGCTTGCATGCGCCACAGTAGAAACAGAGATAGTCATTCAAGCTTTACTCTTAACATTCATAATTTTCATTGGCTTAACTTTATTCGCTTTTCAAACAAAATATGATTTTACTAGTTGGCAAGGTATTGTTTCTATTGGTTTATGGTCGTTAATTGGCTGGGGATTTATCTTGATGTTCTTTCCAGGCCATTCGAAGGGTGTAGAATTAGCATATTCGGGAGTTGGTGCTCTTATATTCAGCGCATATATTGTCATTGATACTCAGCGTATAATGAAGACTGCTCATTTGGATGATGAAGTTATTGCTACGATTTCGTTATACTTGGACATGATCAATTTATTTTTATACATTTTACGTATCATGCAAAGTAGAAGAGATTAATCGCGAAAACTGGTAGAATATCTAGTCAATTACTCGATATAGGAGAATTATGTATAAAATTTATGAAAAGAATTACAAATATAAACCTTCAAGATTCTCTTCCACCTTATTTTTAAGAACTCTCTCCTTAGCAGATCTAAAGTCTTCAGCTTTTACTTGCATTCTTCTTTCTCTTAATGCTAACAAACCTGCTTCAGTACACATAGCTTTAATATCAGCACCAGATAAATCGTCTTTGGAAGTTACCAATTCCTCCAAGTTGACATCATCTGCCAAGCTCATTTTCGATGTATGAATTGATAAAATTTTCTTCTTGGTATTAGAATCAGGGTTTTCAAATAAAATTTTACGATCAATTCTCCCTGGTCTAATTAATGCTGGATCTAATGACTCGATTTTATTTGTAGCCATAATAACTTTTATATCTCCTCTATCATCAAAACCATCCAATTGATTTAACAATTCTAACATAGTTCTTTGAATTTCTCTTTCACCACCAGATGTGGATTCATATCTTTTAGTACCAATCGCATCAATTTCATCGATGAAGACAATTGATGGAGCATGCTCGGCAGCAATTTGAAAAATCTGTCTACATAACCTTGGCCCGTCACCGAGATATTTTTGAATTAATTCAGAGCCAACAATTCTTAAGAATGTTGCACTTGTTTGATTAGCTACCGCCTTAGCCAATAAAGTTTTACCAGTACCTGGTGCACCATATAATATAACACCCTTAGGTGGTTTAATTCCCATTTCTTCATATAATTCAGGATGTGTCAATGGTAATTCAACAGCTTCTTTGATTTCTTGAATTTGCGATTCTAAACCTCCTATATCTGCGTATGATTCTGTAGGAGATTTGTCCAATTTCATAACTGAAACCATTGGGTCCGCATCATCTTGTAAAACACCAACGATAGAGACTGTCTTGTGATGTAATAAGACTGAACAGCCTGGTTCTAATAAACCCTTGTCAACAAATGATAAAATAGACACATAGTATTCAGATCCTGCAGTACTGGAGACAATAGCATGGTCATCATCGATAATCTCTTCTAAAGTTCCGATTGACATTGGATAGCCTCTCAATTCATCCACCTTTTCTCTTTCTTCGGCTTGCTTCGCCTCTGTTGGTTGAAATGCTTCTTGGTTGGCAATAAATTCCTCTTCTAATAGTAAATGATCTTTAATTCTTTCTAACTTCAATAATTTCAATTTACATCTTGTATTTGGGTAAACACTTGGCAATTTAACTGCTGTATCTGGCCCCTTTCTTCTCTTCTTTCCGAATTTTGACTCTACGGGTGGTTCATATTTTGGCTTATCCTTCTTTTTATCATCTTTCTTTTTATTAAAATTGTCGCCTCCCGACATACCTGAAGGACCTTGACCCTATAATACTCAGTTAGTATTTCAATTCCACTCAATTGAAAAATTGTTGAAAACCACTTACCATATTGAATGTTTCTAAAGAATGTTCAAAAGTAGGATATATGTAGTATAAAAGAGAAATTAATCAACAACCTACCTTTTACAGATCTCTTGATAACGAATTTTGTATAGTTAACTTGCCACCGAGCGAGACATTCAAAATTAGTATTACAAAAATGGTTGCGAATACACGACTAGAAGAAGAAGTAGCAAATGTCTAGTAGATCAATTATAAAATTACAAGAGGAGTTATAGGCAATTGTGTTTGTAGAATTTGGACACGTAAACTCTTTAAGTCATAAGTTTTTTTCCGTTTGAAATTTTTGAAAAGAATTACATGATACAATTAAAACTTGCTTTCCCCCCCCCCTGTTGTCGAATGGATCTATGTATGGAAGATTAAACAATTTGAAAGGGGAAGATCACATTTAGGTGATACAGGCTCTTTTGAAATTGCCAATTTCTTGTTGTCAGAAGGAAGTGATTTAATCGTGATGAGTTTTCAATGAAAATTCAGATAATCGCGATCCTAATAGATATAAAATACTCATAGCATTTGATGTGAATTTTTATATATTTTAGAGTAAATTATACACAATAAACCCTCTCTTTGTACAACAACCATAGATAGAAATAGGATACTTCAAGCTTTAATTTCTATATGAGTGAAGAGGGGCCGAGGCTAAAAAAGAAGAACTTTTCGTCTTTAAGTCGAAGCAAGAATAAGATCAGGATAGGTAGTAGCCCTATTCCAATTAATAATTTAACTAGTCGAACGAGTAAGTCATATAAGGAGGAATTAGATGATATCTTTGATATCAGAAAGTATTCTCCGGGTGAAGCTGTACGTAAATCAGAGCTATTGAGACGTCAATTGGAGAGTGAAGTAAATACTACACCAACTAAGAAAGGTAATTATTATAGCTTTGATAGATCTCCAACTACGAAAACGGAATACATAGAGGATGTGGCTGGTTCAGTGATAGACAAATCAAATATTCAAAGAATTTCGCCTAAGTTGGAGTTGGATCTCACATCGATAGATCGGAATGGTAAATCTTATAAATCAGAGACGGAAGGGATCCTAAAGCTTGGTATTCCAATAACAGGTAATTACCTTATTTTTAAAAAAGATAATTCATTACTAAATAAATTAGTGATACACAAGAATAGTCAAATACAAGCAGTTAAATTTGGATTTCAAACGATATTAATTGAATTAACTAATAACCTTGGTTATGTGCATGTTACATGCTCAGAGGATAATAGTAATTTATGGGCATATTTTAAGCAAAAAGGATCTTGGAATCTTGAAGAAAATAGGGTTCTGGATGAAGATTTATTAATGCAAAGAGATAATATAATTACAAGAAGATACAAATATCATCATGGAGAGAAAATAGAACCAGTGGCTGAAAAGGGAAAGAGTTTGAAAGATCCGATTTCACCTCAAATGATGTATACTCAGAGGGCGACCAGATCGAAAGTAAATTTGCGAAGTCCTAAGGAGCACACAGTCGATCTCCTGGATGATGATAGATTGAGAGAAAGACCTCCCAATTTTAGTCCACCATTGAAGCACATATTCTCCCACAATAAAGCATTTGTTATAAATCAACTGGACTTCAAGACTCTATATAATAATGACTGGATAAATGATTCGATAATTGATTTTTTTATTAAGTTTGAGGTAGAGAAAGCCATTAAGCAAGGTCTTTTCCAAGAAAATGAGATACATGCTTTCAATTCCTTTTTTTTCACAAAGCTTATGGATAAAAGTGAAACTATGGAGTCAGTGGATTATTATGCAAATATAAAAAGATGGCTAAATAAAGTCGATCTTATGTCATTTCCATATATTATAATTCCCATCAATGAACATGCTCATTGGTATTGTTGCATAATAAAAGGATTGCCCCTGTTATTGCAAAGTGCGAGAATAGAAAAGGAGGCCGAAAGCAGATTGCAAGTTGAAGACAGCCAATTACTGAATGGAAGTAGGCAAGATGATGAAATAGATGAAGCAGATGATTCTGGTACTTTTAATTTTAGTAGCACGAACATAGAGGCGGTTCAAGATAAAGTTGGAGAATCAACTCCTAGCACGCCAAAAGATAAAAATATTAAGAAGAGCATCAAGGCAGAGATATTTATCTTTGATTCATTAGGTCAGAAACATTCTAATATTCATTACCCATTGAAAAGCGTAATTTTAAATTACTGTAAGGAAAAGTTCGATATTGATATAAGCAAAGATCGAATTAGAGTTCAGAACGCAAAAGTTCCAAAGCAGAATAACTTTAACGATTGCGGGATCCATGTAATATACAATGTTAAAAAATGGTTAAATAACACTGCTGAATGCGAGAAGCTTTGGAAAAGCTTCCAAAGATACGCTGCAAGGTCTTTTTTCTTAGCAGAAGAGAGGAACCGAATGAGGAAGGATTTAATAAAAACTTTAATTGAATTGCATAACTTGCAAGCAGAAAAGCTTAGGAATCAGCCAATTGAGCCCGCAGATGATTCAGATGATGAGATCGAAGTGCTTGAGTATGATCCTAAGGATAGATCTAAATCCGCCTCTCCTAGTATGTTTTCTAAGAATGAGGTCGATTTTCAAATTTCTTCACCCCCGAAGGTTGATAATGATGATATTCATAGAAAAACGTTGGATCCAAAAGCAAAAAATGGTCATATGCCAATTGAAGTGTATAAATTTGACCTCAGGGACGATTCCTTGAAGAATAGATTTGCTGATGCAATTATTCACCCAAAAGTGACGAAGTTTTTGAATGATATGATAAAATTGAGAGGAAATAAGTTTAACGAGCATGAATCAAATTTAGCATGTGCTATGATAGAACAGTTAGAAGAAGTTACAGATGAAGATACTATAGTCTGTCAGATTATATTGTTTCAAAAGAAGTTCAATAACTTGAGTAAAGATTTGGAGACTTCTAGACCTCGGAATCAGTCCTTCAGAATCGATCATGATATTGGCGTTACGAAGGTTGCAGATATAAATGAATCTGATACCATGAATGAAGAACTAACGAACTTGCATTTATCTGACACTTCAGATATGCTATTAAAGAGTCAAAGTTTTGGAATACCTTTGGATTTGTCTTCATTAGAATATACAAGTCAATCTGCGAGTCCGTCACCATCTGTTGACAATAACTCATTCGATAATACTAGTACGGTAATTTATTCAAAAAAAGATTCTGATGAAGGTAGTTCAAAGCATACATTTTCAAAAGGAAAGTACTCACATAAAAGAAGAAGAGTTAATTAACCCTGTGCATTCTCGAGTTAATTAGCGTTTATATGTTCCGACACAATACACGAAATGCGCATATATTGCAATATTCAAATTATACAAGTATCGTAAATATTTGTAATACATTTTCCATTTAAGATATATAATAATGTCGGATCTGGCAACAGTTGACAGCGAAACTTCTTTGCCACCATTGCCACCAAGAAAGGCAGTAGAAAGTTCAAACTTTGATAAGAATTTAGAACCTCCTCCTCTTCCGCCAAAAGAAAATTCGAAACAGATGGGTGTACCCATCATAAACTTCAGTTTGAAGGATGATTTATCCACAATATCTGTTATTAGACAGTACTATTTGTATAATTCCCCTGCATTTAAGGATTCTTCAGATACAGTTGGAATAAATCCTACTACGAATGATTGTTTCAAAAAAAAATGGGATACAATCAAAGCTTTACGGGAGGAAGTAACTTCAGAATACTGGACTTCATTTCTCAATGACGACAGTGATAGATATATTTATGACAAACAAATCAAAGAGTTAGAGGATGCCTTAATGGCTGGTATTCCTTCTAATTTGAAAGCTCTAATATATTTAAAAGTTTTGCATGTAAGGCAAAGTCCAAGGAACAGCTTCAACTTATTATTAAAGAAAGCTTCGGCACAAGTCCCCAATCCTTATGATGAAAGAGTTTCTAGCATGCAACTCAGTTCTAGATTGAAGAATATTATGAAAGTATATGAATATTATAATCGTGAAGTGATTTCGATAAACTCTGCAAGGTTAGAGGCGATTAACAACGAGACGGCTAATAGTTCTGTTGAGAATAATGTTAATTCTGAGAGCTTTTTAATCAGTATTGCGAAGTTACTTTCTTCCATTGAAAATTTAATGGACGATGAACTCTGGTTGCTATTGTTAAAGTTCAACAAGTTATTCGTCAATTTGGTTAAACCAGAATTTTTTTATAAAACTAATAGATCATTAGAAGATTTGGAGCCTGATTTGTTCCTTCATGTGAGCAGACAAGGTATATCATTGAAAGAAGTTTACAAGCAGTTTATTTTTAATTTTTTTCAAGATCATATCGAAGATAGTGAAACTGTAAAGTCAATTTTGGATTTCACTTTGCTAGAGGGATTTGAGTTTGTTGGAAGATACATAGTCTGGATTTTTCAAGCTAACAAGGCAACTATTATGCAAATTTCAGGAAATGAATTAAGTGATTTCCTCACCTCCACAGAATTTTTCAATCATTTATTCAATGCAAAGTCTATTTTGAATCTCCAACCAAATATTATAAAATATGAGAATGAGTACCATCTAATACATGCAAATTCATTAAATAATAATAACAATGAATTGAATAACCTAAAAGAAGTAAATGATGATTTGCACACTAGAATAGTAGAATTGAATCAAAAGTTGGATGAGTTGAGTATAACTCATTCAGAAATATTAGGACAACAGGAGGAATATAATGCACAATATTACAAAGAAATAGAAGAAAGAGATAGATTGACTATGCTAAAAGATCAATTACAAGAGAAATTTGAAAATTTAAGCATGAAGCAGAATTTGAAGAATACTATTCAAGCTAACAAAGAGTTTTCTCAAAGAAATACTGAGCTTGAAGCTCAAATTATGGAATTAAAAAAGAGAATAGAAAAGAAGACACAGGAAGCTAACAAGATAGCTAATTTATAGTCAATATTTTGTATTATCTACATAGCTACGTATGGTATGCGATCTAGAAAACCGTTATGCTTATATGCAGCTCAACTTATTATGAGGTGAGGCCACTTCTTGAGTTCAATTTGTAATTGATTATCTTAAAGATTTTGCGAATTGTATGTTTCGTTAAACAATGTCAGAGATCAATAGCAGTAATAAGAACCATGGAATAGGTATCGTGGGGGCCGGCTTAGTTGGGTGTCTTGCTGCACTTGGATTTGCCGCTAAAGGATATTCAGTTACTTTGTTTGAAGGGAGACCAGATCCCAAAGTAAATGAAGCTTCAAGGGGTTTAAGGTCTATCAATTTAGCTGTTAGTGATAGAGGAATTAGAGCATTAAGGTATATCGATGAAGGTATAGCAAGTAGAGTTTTAGAAAATGTCATTCCGATGCATGGAAGAATGATTCACCATTTGTCAGGGGAGCAAGAGTCTCAATTATATGGACTCTTTGGAGAAGCAATCAATTCTATAGATCGTGAATATTTGAATGATTTACTTCTTGAAGAAATAAGGCATTCTGACATTAAAGTATTATTCAATCATAAATTGATAAGATTGACTAATTTAGAAGAAAACCATTCTCCTGTGATGTCATTTATTGACACGACACTTCAGGAGGGCGAAAACATTAAAACATTTGAATTTGATTTCATTGTTGGCGCAGACGGGGCGCATTCTCAGTTTAGATATCAGTTACAACGTTCGATGAGAATGAATATCGCACAAGAATACATTGACATGCAATATTTGGAATTGTACATCCCCCCTAACAGCGCAGTCGATTCTAAAAGCAAATTTTATATTGATGCTAATCATCTTCATATTTGGCCAAGAGGAGAATTTATGCTTATAGCTTTAGCTAACAAGGATGGCTCGTTCACGTCAACATTTTTTAGTCCCTGGTCAGTAATAGAATCCATTAAATCAGCTTCCGGATTCCTCAAGTTCTTCAAAAGTAATTTTCCTGATGCATACGATTTAATAGGAGAGAAGAGTCTTATAAATGCATTTGAAAATTATCCTCGTGGATCCTTGATGCAAATCTCGGCTTATCCTTATCATAATCCAAGTGGAAGAGCAATACTAGTGGGAGACGCGGCTCATCTGATGGTTCCATTTTATGGCCAAGGAATGAATTGTGGATTTGAAGACATTAGAGTATTAATGGAGTTGATAGATGGCAGTTCAGGTGACATATCTCTTGCCTTCAAATCTTATACGGATAAGAGAAAAGATGATTTAACAGCAATTTGTAAATTGGCATTTGATAATTATTATGAAATGTCTACCAAAGTAACCAAATCTTGGTATTTAATGAGGAAAAAGCTCGATTATTTACTAGGAAAGTATGCAAATGGTCGCTTTTTTCAATGGATTCCCATGTATACAATGATATCGTTTAGAGGTGATATATCCTACTCCAAAGCTGTTGCAATCGAAAAAAGACAGTCTAGAATATTAAATCAAATTCAATTTAGCACCATAGGTGCTTTTGCCATTCTAGGATTTTACAAGGCTATTCAAGCATGGCAGAGAGGTTTAACAAAGTAGAGATGTAGCATGTCTTCATTTATGTATATATAAACTACTGTTTAAATAATTACAGCAAAAGTAGTGTATTAACCAATGTGAAATTTTCATCATCCAAAAATTTTTGTTACTCACTAGTCCAAATTGGGGCAATACTTCAAACGAACTAGGTACTTTCATATTTTGGACGTATATAACTAAAAAATTGAATCGAGGCACTTAAGGATATATTAGTTTTGGATATTGAGTAGTTATTCTTGATTTTTTATAAAAAAAAATATATAAAAAAAATGTTGAGATCAAGTATGATAAAGAATGCTTCCAGAAACAGGCAGTTCAACGCCTTAGCCTTTCAACAGTCAACTCGTTTATTTCACTATTCTCAGATAAACTTAAATGAGAGACAGCAATCACCATTGAAGGTCTTTTTCGATACGTTTAAATCGGAAGTTAAAAAATCAAACGAGCTTAAAGAAAATATAAAAGCACTTCAAGATGAAACCGGAAGAGTGGCAGATTCCGATGCATTTAAAAAAGCTAAAGAAGCTTATGACAGAGCACAGAAAGGTAGCTCTGCTGCAGGAAAAGCTGTAAAAAAAACAGCCGATGTTGTGGGTAATGCTGCTGTAAAGGCTTGGGAATCTCCAGTAGGAAGAGGTGTAAGAACTACTGTTAAATCTGGGGCAGATGTTGCTGACAAGGCCTTTGAGCCTGTCAGACAAACGCAAGTATACAAAGATGTCTCCGAAGTCATTGACGACGGGTCTTCTACTTCATATGGTGGATTTTTAACAAAGGAACAAAGAGATAAATTGAGACAGAAAGAATTAGAAGAAAAATCTAGAAGTGGAAGAGCATGGAAACCAGTAAAGGAAAATGAAGATGCTGGTGGCGCTTTAGTTGCCACGGAGCATAAACCAACTGGGCCTAGTATGGGCGATAAATGGGAGGATTTTAAATTGAAATCTCCAGTGGGACGTGGCATAGTCATTTTGCAAGAAAAATGGGAGGACTCCGAAAATGGACTTATTTCTCTTATCAGAACTATTATAGAAAAGGTTACAGGATTTTTTGCTGAGACCGAACAAGCCAAAGTTATTAAGCAGTTCAAGCAAATGGATCCATCATTCCGTATCACCGATTTTACTAAAACCTTAACAAACTTTATCGTCCCAGAATTATTAGATGCATATATTAAAAATGATGACAAAGTATTAAAGGAATGGTTAAGTGAGGCACCATTTAATGTTTGGCAAGCAAATAATAAACAGTTTATCCAGCAAGGTTTGTTCTCTGACGGTAGAATATTAGATATCCGTGGAGTTGAAATTATAACTTGCAAAAATTTACAACCTAATGATATTCCAGTTATTGTTGTTTCCTGTCGTGCTCAGGAAATTCATTTGTATAGAAAGGCTAAAACTGGTGAAATAGCCGCTGGTACTGAAGATCACATTCAATTGAGCACTTATGCCTTAGTCTTGACTAGATTACCGGAAGATTTCGATAATGCAGTTACTGAAGGATGGAAAGTTCTTGAATTTGCCCGTGGTGGCTCTAGACCTTTCCACTAAGTTATTTTAATTATATATATAATGAATCAGAATGTACATAATTTTTCCATATTTTTGTGTAATATAATTGCGAATGTTTTGGTTGTTAAGATTAAACATCAACGGGCTATTTTTCAATTAAAAGAGTGAACATCAGATCTGCATTAAAAGATATGTCTGGATCTACAGCTACTAAGGAGGAAGCTCTAAATATTTTCAATAGATTGAAACAAGATCCTACAAATCAGATTTGTTTCGATTGTTCAAATAAAAATCCTACGTGGACTTCAATTCCATTTGGAATCTTATTATGTTTAGAATGTTCTGCTGTTCATAGAAACTTAGGTGTGCACATTTCTTTTGTTAAGTCATCTAATTTGGATAGCTGGCAGAGAATTCAGTTAAGGCATTTTAAGTTTGGTGGTAATAAGACTGCTAAAGAGTTTTTTCTTAAAAATGGAGGATCTCAATATATCAAGCCCTCAAGCGTCGATGCTACTGCAAAATACACCTCTCCAGTTGCAAACAAATACAAAGAGAAGTTAAAGCAAAAAGCTCATGAAGATGCATTAAAACACCCTGATATTGTAACTATGGATGATGCAACAGATAATCTCTCGTTGAATAATTCAAATAGTAGTTCATCTACTGATGATTTCTTTTCCAACTGGACGAAGCCAATAAACTCAACTCCTTCTCCACTCTCTTCCAAAAATATCACTCCAAATGCTTCTTCCGATGACTTATCAGCATCAAAGGCTCCAATCCGCACAACTACCACTACCTCAAGATTAAAAGCTAATTCCACAGCCAAAAAGTCGATTTTATCATCAAAAGGGAATGGCCCAAAAAACTCCAGATTAGCTGCTAAGAGAATTAATAAAAAAGAAGAAGAAGAAATCGATTTTGATGAAATTGAAAGAAAGGCAAAAAAAGAAGCAGAAGAAGCTAAAAGGTTGGGTTACACCCCCAAGGTTGAAATTGAAGAGGTAACTACTTCTGCGGTGAAAACATCTGAGGCCCCAAGATCTGGTTTGAAATTAGGAAGCGATAGAGAAAGTGATGTTCTTCCTGCGCCAGTTAAAGAAGCACCTCAACAATTCCAAAAATTAGGATTTGGAATGGTGCAAGGGTCTAATACTACCGCCTCCGCGCCTTCAAAGACATACAAACAAGTAAAATATACCGGGGACGTAGAAAATAAATACGGAACTCAAAAAGGTATTTCATCGGACGAATTTTTTGGTAGAGGCCCAAGGTTCGATGAACAAGCCAAGGCTGAAGCAAGAAGTAAGCTCCAAGCCTACGACGGTGCTCAATCGATCTCTTCTTCATCTTACTTTGGCGAAGAGCAGACTTCGGGCCCTTCTAACGCCTCAAATGGACTCGGTGATTTGGAGTCTTCTGCTCGAGATTTTGCATCTCGTTTTTCAGGTAATGCAAACCAGGATTTGGATGTTATTAAGGATGCATTAGAAGATGGTGCTCAAAAATTGGGCTCTTTTTTGAGAGATATGATGAGATAATTGGGGTTTACTCTGCCATTCTTTTTGTTCATAATGTTTGCCATCGACTCATTTATATTTTTGTAAATAACTTGAAGTTGTTATATCCTAATTACTGAATACTGGTTCTATATTTGTCCTTCTCAGTGTAGTAACATTTGGTCACGTGAGAATAGAACATTTGCTATCTATTCTCATTCCACGTCGTATTTCTACTGTATTTCCACACTATGTATGTCCCACACTGTATTTCACACAAACAAACCCCAAACATAACCTTAATGCCGGTATGCATCGCCATGTCTATTATCTACAGATTAGGTTTGCGAGGGCCAGCCCTGGTCATCTCTAGGCGGTATTGCGAGTATTTTAAAGTCTATTGGTCTATATTGCTAGTTTGTTCCACATTTAGCACGTATTGAAGTCCGGATTAAGCGGCGTCAGTGTCCCCAAACTTCAGTAGCTTTATACGGGTAAATTTTCTTAGGAATGAATTATTTTTTATCCCTTAAACCTTCAGATATATTTTTTGCGTTGGAATAACCTTCCATAGCATTCCTCTTCCTAGTTTTCCCGGGTTACAGAATATAAAGACGCTTTTCACTATAGAATCTCTGTTCAATATCTTCAGTGTGATTTGGTAAATGGTTTTCAAGCCAAAGTATTCGCTTGAAATTGCATGAATTTAGGATGTAATCGTAACATGGGGGCTCTCCTCAACTAGTGAGGCAATCATCTACTATTACAATACACTTTATAGCCTATCTACTGATATGCACAATTTATAGAATTAGTGGGGCAAAAATTTCCATTTGAAAGGTTGTTCTTATGTGGAATTAATGCCTGTTACCAAAAAGCGCGGGGGAGACTTGCAGATAAGTAAACCAGAAATAATCCTTTATTTTGAAATAGCAACTTTTTGGTTTGAATAAGTTACCCAAGATTTAACATGCCAGTGAACACACATCATTGGATATATTAATAATTAGTAAACGGTTATGGAAATAAGTAGTAAATAGTTTATCTTCGAACATGGCTCTATATCGAATTAGCATCGTATTCAATAAGGATTGGAGCCTTTGGTGCCTTCAAACAAGGAAGGGCTTGCAGTGGTTGCTTTGGACCAGGGCTTCATAACATGTTTAGGTATTATAACCAGAATCTAGCAATGCACTGGATGAAGAAAATGGCGATCTTTCAACAAAAATAGATGATCAAAAAATTATAACAATCTAAAAGCCATGAAGTATAAAAGCAGCTCAAATTGGGATGGAGCGGATTTCTTTTGTTAGGTTTACGACAAATTTTTAAAATGTCAAGCGAACCTAAGGAAATAAAAGAGACTGCGAACGACGAAGGGTTGTTTGAACATGCAAGTTCCTCCTCCAGCTTTGGGGAGAAGAGAAAAGCTGGTTCAGACTTGGAATCTTTACATTCAAAGGTAGAACAACCTGGGGGAGGTGAGAGAGGGAACATATTGTCTCAATATTCCGAGAAACAAGTGATGCAAATGGGTAGAAACTATGCGAGTAAGCACAATTTGGATACCGAACTTTTTGCTCGTTCCGCTGCTTTAGCCAGAAGTCCAGATGATTTCAATTCTATGCCATTTTTATCTGAGGAAGAGAAGATTGCTTTGAATAAGGAAGCTACTTCTAGATGGTACTTCCCCAAAAAATTATTTTTAGTTATTGCTTTGGGTTCAATGGCTGCAGCTGTCCAAGGTATGGACGAGTCTGTAATCAATGGTGCCAATTTGTTTTACCCAGAAGCATTTGGAATTGCTGATTTACCTAATGCCGACTCCCTTGAAGGTTTAGTTAACTCAGCTCCATATTTGTGTGCTTCCGTTATCGCATGTTGGTTTTCTGATGTGTGCAACAGAGCCGTAGGACGTAAATGGGTTGTCTTTTGGTGTTGTGTAATATCAGCACTTACATGTATTTGGTCTGCATTAGTAAACACATGGTGGCATTTGTTTATAGCCAGATTCTTCTTGGGATTTGGTATTGGTATTAAGTCTGCGACGGTACCAGCTTATGCAGCTGAATGTGCACCAAAGAGAGTTAGAGGTACCTTGGTTATGTTATGGCAATTTTTCACAGCAGTTGGTATCATGTTTGGCTACGTTGCATCCTTAGCATTCTATTATGTAGGTTCGCATGGAATTGGTGAAGGACTTAACTGGAGATTAATGTTGGGTTCTGCTGCAATTCCCGCTATCATTGTCTTAGCGCAAGTTCCATTTGTACCAGAATCACCAAGATGGTTGATGGGTAAGGAAAGACATCAAGATGCTTTTGAATCATTGGTTCTCTTGCGTCACGATAAGATTTCTGCTGCAAGAGATTGCTTTTATCAGTACGTTCTTCTTAGTGAAGAAGGCTCTTATAAGATTTCCACTTACAAGAGAATGATTGAAATGTTCACAGTTAGAAGAAACAGAAACGGTGCACTTGGTGCTTGGGTTGTGATGTTTATGCAACAATTCTGTGGTATTAATGTGATTGCTTATTACTCCAGTTCTATTTTAGTTGAGGCGGGCTACTCTGAAATAAATGCAATGTTAGGCTCATGGGGCTATGGTATGATTAATTTCATATTTGCAATTCCAGCTCTTTATACAATTGATAACTTTGGCAGAAGAAATTTATTGTTAGTTACATTCCCATTAATGTGTGTCTTTCTTTTAATGACCATGGGTGGTTTTTTCATTAGCCAAGAAGGTAATCCTGATGCTAGAGTTGGTGTTATTATTACTGGTATTTATTTATTTTCAGCCGTCTATTCTTCAGGTGAAGGACCAGTGCCCTTCACCTATTCTGCCGAAGCTTTCCCATTATACATCAGAGATCTTGGAATGGGTTTTGCAACTGCTACTTGCTGGTTTTTCAATTTTATTCTTGCATTTACTTGGCCCCAATTAAGAACAGCTTTTACAATTCAAGGTGCATTTGGATGGTATGCTGCATGGAATATTGTGGGTTTCTTTTTAGTTCTTTGGTTCTTGCCGGAAACAAAAGGATTGACATTGGAGGAGTTAGATGAGGTTTTCTCTGTAAGTGCAACAGAGCACGCAAAATGGCAGACGCAAAACTTACTCCACAATTTCCAAACATATATTTTACGTCGTAAATTACCTCCAATGTCGCTATTGTATGAGCACCAGAGATTGGCTGTCACTAATCCCCAATGGAATGAAAAAACCGAGGTTTCTCATGTCGAGTGAGGATTTTTTTACAATTTATAATATTCAGTTCTTCCTTTAACATAATTTTATAATCTGATAAATATAATTATAGTATAATTTAAATTTTCATTTCAAATTCACCTAATATGACCTATTCTCTTTGCAAGAAGCTAGCTTCGGATATATTACTTACATTAGCAAATATCAATCTTTCAAAAAGAATTATTTTAATTATTATACAAAATATTTAATAAAGGAAAATTAAGATAACATTTGACTTAGTGGCTGATTGGACATGCTGACCTATTGGCTGATTGGACAATTTCTTAAGTATTCAGCTTTGTTTTTTAAGACTCTAACAGACTTGAAGAAAATCTCTTCAGGAGACATGGCACCAGTTGACTCAACATTGAAAATAAAATGATCTCTTTTTCTTCCTAATTTTACCTTACCTTCAAATTCCTTGTGTCTTAAAACTTCTCTAGAAACAGTGTCTTTTCTCGCATCTTCAACGTAGGCACCACCTTCATTATCAAGACCAATAACACCTGAAGGAAAACAATCTTTAAATCTCTTAGCCTGATCTCCCTTAACAGGTTGAATGATATCAATAACCGGCATTAATCTGTAGGAGGCAGTCGAAACTGGGGAGAACTTAGCATGATCACTACCAATTCCCAAAATGCAATGTGCTCTTAAAGAAATTTCTTGTCCAGGTCTCAACTTAGCTAACAAAATATCTGGATCGCTTGCGACGACAGGATTGTTCTTGAATATTTCTAATTGGCGTCCTTGTGGTTCAAACTTTAAATCTCTAGCGTAAACATGTGCGTTTCTATACAATTCTTTGGGATTAGTTGAGCCTTTTGGTGGGTGTGGATTCTTGGTACATGCAACATCTAATGATACGACGATAGTATTCTCGTCGGTGAAACGATCTTTCTCATCTTGGGAAGGATCAATCCAGGTCAACAAATCTGGATCCACTTTCAATGGAACTAAACCAATTCTGTGAGCTAATACTTCATCCTGTATTACTGAAGTATTATTGAAGATGTAAACAGTTTCAGCTGCAACAGAAGGAACTTCTGATATCATTATTCTACGGAATGCATTAGAAATTGAAGTATCAATATGAATTAAATCAAAATTTGCAGTTCTTTCGGTGATGTGGGAGATATTGATTTCAAAGTTTTCTTTGAATTTTTCAATATCCCAAGCAAATTCGTCACTCCCATTATGACCCGGAAAGTCTGTAGAAGATGTATTGCTTACTCTGTTATACTCAACTTTAACAATATTATCAGACATTTTTGTGATTTTGAGCTTAAGGTTGTACTTTAATTGAATAGTTCAGTAATTCTTGAAGAAAGGAAGGCATCGAGGTTAAATTTTTTTCAGATCACGTGACAAGATTATATTATAGAAAATGATTTTTTATATATACAAGTATTTAAACAAACATACCAGGTGTTGGCATTGGCGCTGTATTATCATTCATTGTTGATGCAGTTGGATAATATTGAAATCTATCTGTGTATTCAAGTGCAGTCTTTATGTTTTGATATAGGTCAATAGTAATTAATTCCACATCTCCGTTGTAACCATCACTTACTATCTCTGACTTATCTATATTGAAACCTCTCTCATAATTATTAGTTACTCTTTGATGAAGAACATCAGAATCATCTGTGATGCACATAAGGCTGTGAAATAGTAATTGTATGAAAAGAATAAGTGCATCATAAACAAGTAACTCCATTGTGGAATAGGGAAGTCTTTCACCAATGAATTGAATAGACATTCCACCATGTAAGTTTTGACTTGAAAAGTTTGAACTTTGATATGCCCCAAATATTAAATGCACCAAGAAACAAAACCCATTTGAAACAAATACACACATTAGTAAAAATCTTGTTAATGCTCTTTTACTCTCTTCAGTAATAGAGACTCTTGTACTAGGGGCAGGGAATGGATTGGATATAGAGAACTGTGAACATACTCGAATAAGCAACCGTAGCATAGATATATCTCTTAGATAAACTATGACAATCAATGTGAACCCTAAGAATTTTATCATTTGTCGGAGTTCTTCTAAGAAGAACTTTTTCCGCTTATATAAAACTGACGAATTATTGGCTATTGTTTGCTCTACGGTGGGATAAGCTTGAGTCAGGAATTCTTGTATTTGAGATTGAATATTTACATTCATATTCTATCGATTTTGTTGTAATCAATTCTGTGAGTTAAGTTGGTATCTCATATAGGATACTTTTTCCTGGAGACACATCACGAGATCAACCGAATGGTTGCTAATGTACAATTTCTAGCACTTCGCTGAGATCCTAGCAACACCTGGTCTATAAACTGGGCATCTTTAAGTATACCGTCGTTTAAATAAATAGATTAATAAATTTTGATAATGGTCTTTGTGGAAAATCATTTATTCTTATTAGGACAATTACAAATTAAATTCCTACTCTGATAAGTAGTCTACAAAGAGCTTACATGAATTTTCCATATATTAAATTTATTGGAATTTATTTCGAAGGAATTCTTTCTTCAAAATTAAATAAAATGCTACTTATTTAATATTTATTGATTGAACTAAATCACCACCTAATAAGCTTATTTGTTCAAAAATTGCTGCAGTGTTGATGATGACTTCTTCCTTATTATCTTCCAATGGCTTAGGATTAATTCCTAAGTTCACTCTAAACTTCTTTTTGGACAAAGCTGAAGGAACGAATACACCACCTATAACATTAGTACCATTTTCATTCAAACCGGTGAATTTCTTAGTAGAAAAAACAATAAAATTACCATAATTTTTTATTAATTCGTCAACAAAAGCTTGAATTAAATCATATTCAGTAGTTACATCTTCAGGGAATGTTGTAGGAGCACCTATTAAATTTTTAAAACTATTAGAAGGTAAAACACCGGATGATGTAGTTAATTTATTAGACTTGACATTAATAACAAAGTCGAAATCATTTAATGCTGGGGTAAAAATAGAATCTATGTTTGCAGCTTCAAATCCACGATCTTTAATTAATTGCATTGCAGCTCTAGCTAAAGCAGTGAGTCTACTAGCAATAGGTAAAGTTAATTCATTTGACCATAAGATTCCCGAAGGATCGTCTTTTGAAGCTACAAAAAACTGCGTCTTAATACCTGATGGGTCTTGCTTCCTTATTTTCTCGAAGTTCAGATCAATAACTTGAATTGCTTGAATAGTCAATTTATCATTATATTTGGTGGTTAAATCTTCTTCGAAACTATCATTAGATTTTATCAAATCTAAAATTAATGGAGAATCTTTCCAATTCCAGCTTGCTATGAAATTCAAAATTTGTAAGAAGCCACTTTCAACCGAATGAGGCACAGAATATGGAGCGGGATCAACAAATGGCTTTAAAGCAATTAATTCTATAAGTTCATCTGTAAATTTCATTAATAACATCTGCGAATCTAACCATCTTTTGAACAACCTTACTGTTGGAGAGTAGAAAGTAAAATGATGAGCCAAAGAAGAAACAGTTCTAGTATGCTTTACTACTCCTAAGTACTTTTGATTGAATTTTAAATAGACATCTTGCAATAATGCCTTCTGTTTGTCTGTATTACTTACTGCTCTTAGATACAAGCTTTCATCTCTTTCAGTCAAAACTCTAATTTTAAATCCAAATCCATCAGGGGTCAAAATATTTAAGAGACTGATATTTTCGTTAAAAGGAACTGAATCATCTTTGGTGATAAATGACTTATACGCGGTTTCATCATTCAAAATTTCATTAATTTTGAGTAAGAATGCAGTTTTAGTTTTTTCCAATGCACTTATTTCGTCTGGCCATCTCGTAGATGTTTCAAACTGTAAAACGGCATCATTCCAGAAATCTGGATTAGACACAGCAAACGGAACAGGTTGCAATAGCGAAGAGTATCTCAATGCAGGAGATGCAGGAGACAAAGACTTAATGCTTAACGGCAAATCCAAATTGTATAAAATCTTTGAGAAATCATCGAAAGAATTTTTCAAATTAGTGAAACTGTTAATAGAAGTAATTATTTGATTTGAAGCTGATGGTAATAATGGGATTGGCAATTTAGAGCTGAAAGCGAGTGCATCAGTTGTTAAATGCTCAGAGCAATCTAAATTCAAATGTAAATTTAGGACATACTTCACAATAGACAATACGATGGGTTCATTTTTCTCCACATTCCACACTACACAATGTTGAATGGTACCATCCTTGAAGCGTCTCAATGAAGCTTTAGAGCCCCAAAAAGATCTGAACTTCAAGCCCAAGTCTTCTTCATCATTATTTGGACCCTTAGTGACTAATTTATCGCATTCGTCTGAGTTTAACCTAAGACCAATTACAAAGGTATTGCTTTGATGGGAATGTTTTCTCTTGTTGATAGGAAATGTTGATGAAGTATCATCATTTTTTATATGCAATTGTGTAATTCTATCACCTAAAGCATTCGTCAAAATTAAATACAACTTATTACTGAAGTAATTATTAAATGTAATGAAAGAAATTTTCTCCAATGGGCCAAATGCTTCATACATTTCATCGTTAATTGATAAATTGAAGACAAGATCATACTTCATATGATCAAAACTAGAATTCTGTAACAATATCGGATCAAATCTATCCTTAACAACATCGTTTAATAAACGCAAAGTTTCATTTGCTTGATATTGTAAAATTTTATAAGATGATTTGGTCATTTTCCACAAAATGTTCAATTTTATGTTCTTATCAAAAATTGTAGGAACATCAAACCCAGCTTCGGAAATATATTTCGAAGTTACAGTTTCACCAACTAAGCTAGAAAAGGCAAGGTAACCCGATGATAAATCCATAGAAGCTAAATACTTAATGGTACCTTTAAATAGTTGATAAGAGGAAAAGCCATGCAATAAAATCTTATTACCGTTTAAACCACCACCGTTTAACAAAGCACCCATTAATATAGCGAATTCAAAATGTCCAAAACCACCTTGACGAATTGAAGATCCAAAGCCTCTTTGTTGCAACCATAACCTTCCTAAGACGCATGCATCTTTAAAAGCATCGGCAGATTTTTTTGTGGTATATAAGTATTTTAAGTAGTATTCATAACCTGTCAGAGATAATAATGACGAGTTGTACAATGGCGTGGGTGGAAGCTCATCTATATCAGCTTGAACTCTTATACAGTTTTTGTCGGGTAACAATTTTTTAGAATCAAAGGTACCAAATGGAAAACCAACTATCATGTTTATGGTGAATTTGGTTTTATGAAAACTTAAATCTTCTGAATTGTCTGTTTTAATACTTTCTATTTTTAGAATTGGACATAATATATCATCGTTCAAAAACAGATAGGATATTTTTATAGGCAAATTGTTTTTCTTTGACAAAGGTATCAAGTTTTCAGCTAAATAGGCCAAGTAAAATGCTCTTTTGTATAAAGCTCTATAATTTAAATAGTCCTTTGGTTGAAACAATACCTTTGGCATAGTTAAAGCAATATCTATTGACATACCTTGATTTTGAGAGATACCAGTCTTTAATCCAAATGAACCTACAAGTGATACATCTTCCGGAGGAAAATAAGCAAAAGCATAATTGACTTTGGTTGGCTTGGGATCTGGAAATGGAATGACAATTTTCTTTGAATTGAAATGATTCTCGGCTTGAGACAAAGTCAAGTTCTCTATAGAAGGTATCATTGAAATTAAGTCATGCAATCTGTGTAAAACTTTTTGGATCCTAATTACATGACTTTCCTTGATCCTTACTTCTTTGATTAACTCATCGATTTGCAATTTGAATATATTAGATTTGAACAATTCTGCGGTTTCTCTAGCAATTTGAACTTCCTGGGCAGACAACTGCTTTCTTTGTTTTTTAGTCAATGGCTGTTTGATTTTCTTCTCCTCACTTTCAAAATTTTTTCCAGATTCATCATTAGAATCGCTCTGATCACTTACATTTTCCACACTACCAAGGTTTTTAGCATTTTTACTTGTCTCAACTGGTGAAGTACATTCAGTGGATGTGGGAGCATTAGTTTCTAAAACTAAACTCAGATTATCCAACTTCCGTTTGCTCATAGATTCTTAGGTAATTAAATATCTAAAAACACGAATAGCTGTTAATGACGGCAAAAATAATAAATGTATTTAGAAGTATATCTGCACCATCTTCAAGGACAAACTTGGTTTTTCTTCTGTAGTTTTCAAGATGAGTAATTTATCAACCACACGACCACATATTTTTCAATTGAAAAAATCGGGTTTGTGTAACACAGAATACACGTGAAATATCATGTGGCATTTAATATCGTTTAAGGTTTTCGTATAGAGGGTTTGAGTACTAACAAAGATCGATCATTATAATATTCTGCTTTAGTATGGGTAAAGTGTATTATTCGGATGAAATAGGACTACCTAAGACAGAAAAGACCCGCTGGAGATTGAGGACTGATGAACTAGGTAGAGAAACCTGGCATTATTTGTCAGAAGAAGAATGTCATGAAGAACCACAATCTACGTTTGTTCAGTATTTATTGCAATGTGACTCTTTTCCTTCACCAGCTAACTCTAAGGCTAAAACCCCTTTGGAAGCAGCCAAAAAAGGAGCAGACTTTTTTGAGCTATTACAAGATGAAAGTGGAATTTTTCCTTGTCAGTACAAAGGTCCGATGTTTATGACAATTGGATATATTGCTGCCAATTACTTTTGTGGAAATGAAATTCCACTTCCATACAAAACAGAAATGATAAGATACATTGTTAATAGCGCTCACCCTGTTGACGGCGGATGGGGACTACATTCAATTGATAAATCTACTTGTTTTGGGACGACAATTAATTACGTTGCATTGCGATTATTGGGTTTGCCAGTGGATCATATTGTTTGTGTCAAGGCCAGAAAGGTTTTGCATAGATTAGGTGGTGCATTAGGGAACCCTCATTGGGGTAAGGCATGGTTGTCTATCTTGAATTTGTACGATTGGGTGGGTGTTAATCCAGCACCACCAGAAATGTGGCTTCTTCCTTACAATCTACCAATCCACCCTGGTAGATGGTGGGTTCACACTAGAGCCATTTATTTACCTTTAAGCTATTTGTCTGCCAATAGAGTCAAGTGTGAGCTTGATGATCTTTTAAGAGATATCAGAAGCGAAATTTATTTACCAAAACAACTACCATTTGAATCAATTGATTTTTCTAAACATAGAAACAACGTTTGTACGGTTGATTTGTACTATCCACACTCAAAAGTTTTGAATTTCTTGAATTGGGGAATTGTTAAGTACGAAAAGTACCTCAGGCCAAAATGGTTATTGAAAGTATCAAATAAAAGAGTTTATGAACTTATTCAAAAAGAATGCGAAAATACAGAATACCTATGCTTAGCACCGGTGAATTTTTGTTTTAATATGATTGTTACATATCTTGAAGAAGGTCCTGCATCAAATGCATTTGAACTGTTCAAAGAAAGGATGAATGACATTTTATTTCATGGTCCACAAGGTATGACGGTCATGGGGACAAATGGAGTACAAGTATGGGATGTTGCATTTATGGTTCAGTACTTCTTTACTGCAGGACTAGTTGATTATCCCAAATACCACAATATGATTCGAAAAGGTTATCAATTCTTGCTTAGATCTCAGTTAGATGAAGAATGCGCCGATGGAAGTTTTAGAGATAAACGTAGAGGAGGATGGCCTTTTAGTACTAAGACTCAAGGCTACACCGTAAGTGATTGTACTGCTGAAGCATTGAAGGCAATTATTATGGTTAAAAATCACCCAGCATTTGTGGACATTAGGGATGATATAAATGATGAAAATCTATATGATGCCATTGATGTCTTGTTGAAAATTCAGAACGTTGGGAAGTTTGAATTTGGGTCCTTCTCGGCATACGAAGGAATCAGGGCTACGCCTCTACTCGAATCGTTGAATCCAGCAGAAGTTTTCAATAATATAATGGTGGAATATCCTTATGTTGAATGCACTGATTCATCTGTGTTAGGATTGACGTATTTTGCGAAGTACTATCCAAACTATAGGCCAGACGAAATCAAATTTGCGATAGATCATGCAATTGCCTACATTATCAATGCACAAAACAAAATAGACGGCTCATGGTATGGTTGTTGGGGAATATGTTTCACTTACGCGTCCATGTTCGCTCTTGAAGCTCTCAGCACAGTAGGTATGAGCTATACAAACTCTTCGACTGTCAAGAAGGGTTGTGACTTTTTGATATCTAAACAACTTCCAGATGGAGGATGGTCGGAGTCAATGAAGTCTTGCGAAACTGGAACGTACGTAAATTCAGAGCAATCATTGGTAGTTCAGACAGCTTGGGCAGTTATTGGCTTAATTTTAGCTGACTATCCTAACAAAGAACCAATCTTAAAAGGTGTCAATCTGCTTATGTCAAAGCAATTGCCTAATGGGGAATGGAAATTCGAAGATGTAGAGGGCGTGTTTAACCACAGTTGCGCAATCGAATATCCTTCATATAAATTTCTATTTCCGATCAAAGCCTTGGGATTGTACAATTCCAGGTTCGGTCACCTTTAAATCCGACGATCTACTACTTGCTACATTGTCCGGCTTTTGTAATACGTGTCGGGGTTTAAAATGCATCGCTTTTATTGTGTTAAGATTCGGTTTAGTTCCTGCTTATTTTTTCTTAAAAGTATCTAGGGCTATGTTGTGTACATTTAAAATACTAATAGTATAGGTAATATGAATACCACTATCGCCATTGCATTACTTTGAAGAAGTACTATGAGTAATCAGCAGTCAATATGTAGAAGATGTAGTACTGCTTTTAAGATCTCTCAATAAAAAGAGATACTGGAGTTTATTCCGAAATCCTAAAAGCGAATCGTTATACCGGGGGTGCACAACTGTATTGGGTACGAGATATGTGCAACAATGCCAAACGTCACCCCCCTAAAAAAAAATTAGCAATTCCAAATCCCGACAATATATATTCAGAGAATCCTTATTTAATTTTATTAAGATTTTTAGTATTGAAGTAAATTTAATAATGTTCACCGAATCAGAAAAGGATTACGAATTACCATTATATGACTCATCTACAAGTAGAGAAACACCGGAAAAAAGTTATTCTGATGAATCATCTGCTGTTGAAGAACCAGTTTACAGAAGATACGGTGGTAGAGGCCATCACTTTAAGGGCAAGGGCCACAGAAAGCACAAGAAGAGTTTACGTAAGAAGGCCTTAATTGGTTCCACTGCTGTTTTAGCTGGTTTCTCTATGTTCACTTTAGGCAGAATCTACGAAGATCACACAGCTTTAAAAGCATTCCAATCAGATATCCATGCCACTGGACACCAAAAGCACTTTCAAGATATAGTTGCTGAAGGTAGAATGCACAATTTTGACTCTGAACATCCACCATTACCACCATCAGACGATGAACGTAAGTTCCACGTTCCACCTCACCATAAAATTGGTCATCACAAGCCTCATAACGGCACCAAGCCAGAAAGGCATCACAGACCTAAGAAGGCATACTTGTTTATTGAGGATGACTATGACTTTGAGGGCAAGCATCATGGAAAAGATGTTGAAGGTAAGAAGAAGTGTAAAGATTTTGAAGTTAAGAAACATCAAGGTAAAGAACATGGCTTTGAAACACAAGATGTTGAATTTAAAGGTAAGCAACATGGTAAGAAATTTAGAGGTAAGAAACATCATGGTAAGGATTTTGAAGGTGAAAAGCATCATGATAAAGATTTTGAAGGAAAGAAACATCATGGCAAAGAAAATGACTTGAAAATTGAAGAAAATCAAGACAAGGATTCCGAAATCAAGAAACACCATGGTAAGGATTTTGAAGGAAAGAAACACCATGGTAAGGATTTTGAAGGAAAGAAACACCATGATAAGGATTTTGAAGGAAAGAAACACCATGATAAAGATTTTGAAGGAAAGAAACATCATGGCAAAGAAAATGACTTGAAAACTGAAGAAAATCAAAACAAGGATTCCGAAATCAAGAAACACCATGGTAAGGAATTTGAAGAAAAGAAACACCATGGTAAGGATTTTGAAGGAAAGAAACACCATGATAAGGATTTTGAAGGAAAGAAACACCATGGTAAGGATTTTGAAGGAAAGAAACACCATGGCAAAGAAAATGAGTTAAAAACTGAAGAAAATCAAGACAAGGGTTTAGAGGGTAAGAAGCACGGTAAGGATCATGGAAAGAATCAAGAGCCAGAGAGCAATGAACAAGATAATAACGCTGTTGAAGCTGAATCTGAAAATGAACTGATTGCCTCAGACTTAGAAGAAATTTTGTCCAATGTTAAACACTCTTTCGATAACTTAGTTGAGAATAACTTTGGCTTAACTAACGTTTGATATGTCGGTTTTTCATAAATTTTTCTTCTATCTCATTAATTTTTCATTTATATTTTAGTTAGTTTAGATTATATATTGGGTGTTTTAGACTGATATATATATTGGATATTTTGTACTTGATCCAATCATTCTCAAATAAATAATTTCGAACTGTAGCCTTATATTTGTATAGTTTTAATCCACTCTTGGCTCTAATAACAATCTGCCCAAAGGTACTTTGGAGTGCCCTTTGTCTAATGTAAAAACACATTCGCCCCTAACAATAGTTTCTATAACCCTTCCTTGGAATTCCATACCGTCATATGCAGTTAATTTATTTTTGAAAAATGTTTCATTATTGCTTACCACGAATTTCATTTCTGTATCGAAGAAGAGAAAATCGGCATCGTACCCTTCTTGAATTTTACCTTTGCAATGAGAAAGACCAACTTGTTTAGCTGTATTGAATGAACACCACTTAGATATTTCTTGCAAAGTAATAGGTGGATTAAGTTTTAATCCTTCAGTATATAAGATTGGTAAGCCAAAGCCAACTGAAGATATACCACCCCAAGCAGAGAAAAAATCACCTTTTTCCAAACCTTTTAATTCAGGCGTACAAGGAGAATGATCAGACACTACGGTTGTAATAATATCATTTCTCAATGCTCTCCATAACAATTTTCTATTATCATCTGTTCGGATTGGTGGACAACATTTAAAGTGAGTGTGACAGTTTGAAATCTTTTCTGCAGAAAGAGATAAATAGTGGAAGCATGTTTCTGCTGTAATTGGAAGATTTTGAGATTTTGCAGCTCTTATCAATGGAATTGCTTCATGCGTTGCTAAATGAACAATATGCAACGGAACAGACGGAATCTTTGTCGAGCAATTGATAATTTCTGCAATTGCAGTAGTTTCGAAATTATCAGGTCTAGACGCTAAAAAGGAAGCATAAGAAGTAGGATCGATATCCTCTAACGTGGAATCAGCTCTTTGAGCCAATAACAAAGGCGTGTCTAAGACGGAATCCCCCTTTAGAAGATTCTTATGCTTATTTGCTTCCACCGCTTGTAAGACCGGTGATCTCCTCTCATCTTCTTCTGTATGATGATTGACCAACCTTGCATACTTACCGAAAGTTGGTTCAGCAGCAGCAATAAATGGTGATTTAGCCAATGCCTTCGCTTGTTCATCTGACAAAATAGAATGGTTCATTGATCCTGCGTGATTGTGTGGTAATTTACAATTTTCATGTTCCTCATGAGGCGTCTTACTGGAAGACAAAAGATCGATGACTGGCCTAGGTGCTCTATGGATGAATGATGCTGACATACCCAAGTCAAAATCTTCAATTTCCTTTGATTGATCAACATGATCATCATCTCCATCAACATAATCTACACTATCATTCGAAAAATTTGTTTCTTCATCGCCTTCAACGTTATCTTCAATCAGAAATAGAGCACGCTTTTCGTTAGGTACTAACCTTGGAGTACGATTCATCGATTCTGTTACTAACAACACTGGTCCATGTGAAACATTCGGTTGCATTTCTGCATGAAACATTAATAAAGTTGGTGAATCTTCAACTTCTCTCATAGCATCAAGTATGTAATCTGGTGTGATTGCAGGAAATTCATCTACACCACTTTCAATTAAAAATCCTTTGAAACCTCTTACACCCATCGAAATTAATGGTTTTAAATGATCCAAATTATCAGGGATCATACCTCCCCAAAAACCTACATCAACCCAAGTTTGGTCCTTAGCTGCCTCTATTTTCAAGTTAAAATTGGCTATCGTAGTGGTGGGTGGAATAGCATTCAACGGCATATCGATGACTGTTGTAACACCCCCAGATGCTGCCGCCTGAGTTCCTGATGCAAATCCTTCCCACTCTGTTCTTCCCGGCTCGTTTAGATGTACATGGGCATCAACTAAACCAGGCATAATTACAAGAGGACTGACATTTCTAAGATTTTTAGGATCAACATTGTAGATGTTTAATAAGGGATCATTCTTTTCAAGTACTCTTTTTTCAATTTTTAATACCTTCCCTGATTCGAGGGAATATATGATCGTAGCAGGAATCACCTCGTTACCTACTAAGACCCTTGTAGAACATACCGCTCTCGACATTTTTCAATATTACGATCTTCTCAACTCTATCTACGAAGAACCTAAAATGAAGAAGAAAAAATTTAACTAACTGAAACTTCGGATGCATTGCGGATTGAACATAGGATTAACAGCTTATGTGACAGATCAATCTGTACCCCAATGATTCAATAACATCCAAGCGATAAGTAAAGGCTCTGTTCGGGAAGTTCAACCCGCGTAAGTAAGAAATTGTCGGACTTTTCCGAAAATGTCTATTTTGAAACATCTACTACACCATACAACAAGTCGAGAGAACGCGATATGGTGAATCTGTAAATGCTAGACAAACTGTAGGTTCTGCTTTAATTATCTAAGCGATCTACTATCATACTTGAAAAATAAAGAATAATGTTAAAAATTTACACAGAATTATTATGTAGTTGTGCAAAAAAAATGTATAGCTCAATAGGTGATTAACTGCTTTCCGTTCTTGGAGTTAGCTACACCTTGGATGTAGAGTTCACTTAATTCTGTTCCCGAGGTGGCATCATATTGAGTTGGGCTAGATGGAGCATCTTTCAAATCGCCGTTTTCATACCAATCAACGATTTGATTTAAAGTATTAATCTTCAACTCTTTGTCGTTTTTCAACAATGCAGTTACCCAGAATCCTGAACTTGTAATGTTTTTAAAGATGTGCAACGAAGTAGGTAATATGACTGGCTGGAAAGACATTCCCCCATAAGTCAACATCAAACCATTTGCGCCTAATTTTCTTGCAACACCTGTAGAATTTTTACCACCGACACAATTCAAGGCTAGTTTTATATCACCACCAGTTTCTTTTACCCAAGATTTAATAGTGGGGCCAAATTCTTTAGAACCATTTTGCTCTTCAGTAATGACCTTAGTAGCACCATTTTCGTTAACTAGGTTGGTAACTAAAGCTTCAAGGTCTGGCCTGTCCCTTACAACAGAAATTGATTTAAATCCCAATAGCTTACCGATTTGAGAAGCGTATTTTCCAACAGCAGAGTTACCTCCATTTTGAATAAACCAATCCTTGCCAGGAGTTAGCTTTACATAGTGGGTCAACATCAAGTATGCAGTTAATGGATTTACTGAAATAGTAGCACCTTGATTGACTGACAAACCTTGGGGTTTACCATTAGCCTTTGATTGATCAGGATTTGGCAACCTGATGAATTGGTCTTCGGTGGCTAAGGCATGTGATCTCCAAGTACCAAAGTTCACATTTGCTGGAATTGCCCAGTCTCCAATAGAAAAGCTTTTTACATTGGCACCCACTTTTATAACTTCAAACAATCCTTCGTTACCACCTACGGCCGATGGTTCGGAAGTTCCTAATTCTGTTGTTAATTCTGGCTTGGAAGGGTATACACCTTGGATCTGATTAATATCTGAAGGATTGATAGGAGATCCTAAGGTTTTAAGGACAATTGCGTTACTTGCAAGATTCTCATCGTCAATATCATAACTGTGGGTCTTTAAAACGTCTTTTGGTTCCCCATATTGCGAGTACACTACAGCTTGAGAAGTTATCATTGTTCTAATTTGTAGGAAAGAGTTGAATGCCTGTTTGATAGGGTAGTTTGCAATTGGTCTTGTTAGTTTCATTCTAATTTGATAAGGAGAAAAATAAACTAATCCTAATCTAACCATTACTTGCTATATAGTGCCCCAACAAATTCAGAGCTCCGAAATATGTGAACGCGGAAAACTGATGAACACTTCCAGAGTTTACCCATTACATAATATCTATTCAATGCTATATATACAAAAGGATAAATCTAATGATATTCTTAAAAATATGTAATCTAGTCCCCTACTCTGATGTTTCCTTTTTTTGAAGCAATCTTTGTTTTAATTTAAGTCTTGTGTTTTGAAACGTACCCAAAATAAAGTATACAAAGTTGAAGAATACAACCCATAATTCAGGCTCAACGTAGTTTTGAGCAAAAGTCAATGTAAACATGGACGTTAAGATTGAGGACCTTAAGATAGAAAAGTAATTATTTTTTAAGCCTGATTGTACAATGCTACATACTTTTTTGAATTCAGTAGGAATGGCAGTACTTTCAAAATTCTTAGGTATAGTGTAATTGTTAATTATGGACAACCAAGATGTGAATATGGCTGATAATGTTGGTGTAATAGTAGATAAAGATGTCAACATTTGCAAGAGCTTCAACAATTTTGACAAGTGTGGACCTTTAAACACTTTGTTTAATACACCGTATAAATTGTGAGAAATAGGAGTAAGAATTAAGCTTCCATATATCACCATGGAGATTAACTTGGGACTGAAAGCATGTTTGACTTTAACTCTCCCAAACCTTGTTTCCTTTAAATCACCTGAAATCGTCGAAGCAATCAACTCATTAAGACCAGCTAAAACACCCGCAGTAATGGACTTCGTTAATAAGGGGTATTTGCTTAAATAAAATAAATATTGTGTATTCACTGTCTTTAATGACATTATATTTAAAGATACCTTTATACGCTCGAGTATAACATGAAATCGTAATATCCAAGATTTAGCAAGTCTTAAGTATATAACATGGAGGAATTGTAAATTCTTATCGCGACACCGTTTTGCTCGATGAGGAAGGTCTTCCCTTGGAAAGTTTTTAATCACGTTAAAACTATTCACAATAGACAATTGATTATCTAGTTGTTTTAGACAAGAGTACTAGAAAATCTTTCAAAGGTGCACTATGAAAAAATTCAATAATCACTTCAAATCTTGCAGCTATATTCAATGAGATCATACAACAAACAAAAAATACCAAAAGATGATAAAAGGTCAAGAGCAAACCATTAGCTACAAAGTTTACTGAGTAAAGATAACTGCAATAACTGTGCAATGCACTAGTAATTATTATTAGATATATATAAGTTTATGTTAATAAATGTATCAAAATGCTCTCCGCTTCATGGTGGTTGAACATAATTTGAATTCCAGATATGGTAATTTCTTTTTTGAACCCTCAAGCGTATTGTGAGTTGTGGATGCGACAGATACTTAATCGAGCGCATCCTCATCTCGACCGATTTTTCGTTTTTCAAGGGTTATCAATATTTGTCTTTTAATATCTGGAGAACGTATGAACTTTCGATAACATGTCGTCTTCTTCTTCAGGTTTATTCAGTGGAAGTAGGAGTCCAGTAAGCCCCTACGATAAAGCTTCTTCCAATCCACATATTATCAAACCGACTGGCATTATGGCACAGAAACAAAGATCATCGTCAATTAACTCCATAACGTCTAATCATTCGGCCATGAACAATAATGCGCCAAATACCAACAACACTAGAAGCATGTCTATAATAAGTTTAGAGAGTCCAAGAAACTCTATTGTTTCAATAGACGATAGCATGGTAAAGACCACTAGAAACAACAGCACCAGCAGTTTGAATTCACTTGCTAACATCCCCATTGCTCCCATTGAATATAATATATCACATAAATTGAGCTCATCCAAATCTAATAGTAATGCAGTTTTTTCAGACGAGGAGTCAGACATGGAGCCTACTAGATCAATAATAAAGCCGAACTTCAAGGGAAGAGGTAAGCACCATTCTGGAACAGATATATTATATCTCAAACAAGACTTCGAATTCAAATATGATGACCTTCCCATGACGAATTCTAATTGCATGAAAGAAATGAACGACAATTCAGAGTCACCACTAGCTAAAACTGCAACTGATGTGTCAGAGTCAACCTGTACTGATACTAAAGACAAAAGCTCTCAACTGTCTAAAGCTATACAATCATCTAAAAAAGGAAGTAATTCAAACTTAGTGAAAAAAGTCAAACCGAGTAATTTAATACAACAATCAATATATTTGAAAAAGAAAATAATTTATTCCAAGGATTTACATTTTGAATTCTTAAGCAATAACAATCATAACAATACAAATGAATTAATTGATACTAAATTTATTAGGAGAAACAATCATCAGGCAAATGGAGAATCGTTTGAACCTCTACCGAGTGACTTAAGCCAGCAGAATAAATTAATCTACAAATTGAATCAAAAGTGGAATAAATCAATCAATGGAAAGATGTCCGAATCTCCTACAAAATCTAGGAAACGCTCACGAAGCTTACTGGTTGAATATGAAAATGATAATTGCGAGTTTGAAGAAAATTAATGAAATGAAACAGAACCTTTAATTTTATCCTATTCATCGAATTAGTGCTGTAGCATTACCTCGTCAAATCATAATTAACAGCACAGTAAAGAATAACCTTGTGTATTATAACCTTGTATGATATAAACCTTGTATAGTATAACCTTGTATAGTATAACCTTGTATAATATTATGTAATATTTGTAATATATTTTGTAATATAATGTGAATCTACCTCATGCATAATTAGAAGTAATTACAATAAATTAGTTACTTTTCATTTTAAATAACGTTTGCAACTAAATTTGTGTGTAGTTACTTCCATAATTTTTTTTTTTTTAGATGAAACACAAATTATACTTTGTTATATCTGTTGTAGCAGAAGTAATAGAATATTTTGATGCAATGAGACGCTTAGCCCTTAAAATCTTCATAAAACAACCTCATCATTTGGCAGATTGTTCAATTCCTGAAAAAATGGTAAATTGAGAATTTCCTTTGCCGACATCCTTTTGCTAGGATCCATTTGGAAACTTCCATGCAAAACTTCCATGAAATTTTTATGATCCTGATAATCTTCCATTTCAGTCTTGTAATTCAGATAATTTTCTTCATTAGAAAGGCTAGGTTTAACAAGTTTATCACCTTTTTCATTAAATAATTTGAGCGTGTCAAGAGCTACACTGTCATCAGGAAAGCTATCATTTTCAAACTCATATCTGAGAAATTGACTAAGAATCAGAATCAAATTTCCACTACTTGAATTTAAGTTCGGAAGATTAACTTCTAACCCACAGCCATGTAACTCAGCGCACTTTTGAAGCTTTTCCAAACCAAAAATCAAAATCAATTCAATTATAGCATCAATATCATCAGGTGAGTTAAACAAAGGGAATTTCTTAGAAATTAAAGATAAACCAATTATACCTGCAGACCATATATCTATTTTGGTATCTTGATTAGTACATTTGAATAAAACTTCAGGGGCTCTAAAACCTCTTGTTCCCGCTCTATTTGCCCTACGAGGAGGTCTTTGATCCTGTTTTGGATATGCAGCTTTGACGGTCAATCTCTTTGACTTATTTATTACATCCGTTGATCGACAAGGGCAAGAATTAGATCCTTTCAAATTTATTTGAACCTTTTCTGCCAATCCAAAATCCACTAATACACCTTTACCTTTGAAGGGGTCATACAAGAAATTTGTTGGTTTCAAATCTCTGTGTATTACGCCCTTTATATGAACGAAGTTTAATGCTTGAAATAGCTCCCATAGGTACTTTTTGATACCTTTTATAGATAGATCTCTGTAGAAATCACGAAAATCGGCATGCCTGTAATATGGTAAAACAGCTAAAACTTGATCTTGATACCTCAAAACATCTAATAAAGGAGCAACATGTGAGCTACCGCTAAGGGTGTAAAGAAGATTAAGCTCATTATGAATTCTATTAGGAGATGACGTAACATAAATTTGTTTCAATGCGACAATTGGGTTTTTTTTGGATTTGGATTTTCTTTTCTTCAATGGGGGCGATTTCCAAACCTCAGAGCCCAACTTGACGCTTCCATTTAACGCTTCCGCTTTATAAACAGTAGAAAATGTACCTTCCCCTATTTTATCTAAAAGTCTGTAATTTTCAGTTAAGATAGGGAAGCATTCCTCCAATCTACTCATCTCTTCTAAAACTTCTAATGCAATTTCATCATCCGCATCCTTTTCCATCTCATCGTCTCTAAGATTGACGTCGTCATTTTTTTCTACCACTGATGAATGGAATTTAGAGCCCTCCTCAACTTTAGGAACACTTTCCAAGGTACGGCCTATGTCTTTCCTGCTTTTTGACTCGCCTAACATTGGCAACGAATTTGAATCCTCCTGAGAAATTAATGATTTTGATAAGTTTAAATTCCTAATAAAAGGTAAGTGAGAAATCCTATTACCATTATTGGTATTACTAATTATATTATCATCAATTTGTTTCCTTGTTGATTTGTCATTGAATGGATCATCCTCACTAGCTGTGTGTTTTCTTTTCTTAATTGGCGAGCCATCAGACCCTGACGCGTTTAAAGACGTATCCTTTGACGGGGATATTCTATCTTTTATCATCTTGAATAGTTCCATCACACTATATCTATGAGCTTGTTGCAGCGAGTATGTTCTTAAAGTTAGATTTATATCCATGTTTGTTTCCATTTGTTATACTGTAAATATTTAATTTCAATATGCAGGTCTACACATAATTTTAAAAAAAGAATAGTGCAAATGTCGTGTTATGTCGCCTACCAATAAAAAAATTTTTGGACAAAAAATGCTAGTCCTTCAACGAAATATAATTTTTATATAGTTAGAATTTATTATATAGTTAAAGATGGTACAAGTTACATCTATATCTATTCGTACTAATAGACTTGGTATATCTATTCAACAAGTACGTCACTTAAAAAGGAAGCCAGCCTATCCTCAAACATATAAACCTCAACTTGCACCTTTGACTCATTCCAAGAAGGATCATTCTAGTTTTTTTCAAAGACACTTAAAAGAATGGCTAGGTCCAAAAAATGTGAGAGGTGAGTACTACAGAAATAAATACTACTATCCTCCTCAAAATCACACTCCAAAATACATTGTGCCTGATGGAAGCACGGTAATTGATTCAGCTAAGCCATTGGAAAGAGATGAAAGAAGATATAATGACTCTAAAAGAAATCCTTCATTGCAACCATTTCCTCAAAATCCGCATTGTAAAACAGCATCCATATTATCTGACGAATTAAAACAAAAAATCTACAAGGATGTTACTGAAAATGGATTACATACTCAAGAGGTGGCTCATAAATATGGTATCAAAGTACCAAGAATAGAAGCAGTTGTTAAATTACAAGCTATTGAAAAGCAATGGAAAGAAGAAGTAAGTTTTTTATTTTTATTTTTATTTGAAATAAATTTCGGTAATTTGGAAGATACTTGAAATTAATGATGAGAATGCTTTATAAAATATTCGATTAGTCTTTAAGACATAAAAATATGGTTAGAATTTATGCACTGAACATTCAAGTATTTTCACATCCGGAAATTGTATAAGATTTTTTTACTAACAATTTTAGCTGAAATTAACTGATGATTTGGACAAATTTTCAGGTGTTATGTACCGTATGTTTCCTTTATACCAGCCACCTGTTGAAGCTGAAAATTTGACTGAGATTCCCACGCCACAAAGGACTTTGCATCAACGTTTCTTAACTATTTCTGAATCAGAACCTTTTGGTCCGGTTGATGCTGCCAAGTTGTTTGACTTGGAACCCGCTCAACAGACTTTGAATAATTTGACTGAGTTCAAAGAAGAAGCTGAATCTACTAGAGTAAAGCTCAATAAAGTTATTATTGGTACTGAGAGACAAGATGAGAGAACCGCTTTTAAATTTATTGAGTCCAAATCTGGTAGTGTTGGTTTCCGTTACGGTGCCTCTAGAAGAGATAGAAAGAAGGACAGGGCTATTGGATTTGATAATGAAGGTAAGATGCTTTATATATAGCTTTAGATCATACTCTGTAAATAGTTTAGTTAATTGCCTTTTGGCCATCTGAATGCTTATAATGCGATAATATCAAAGGATTATTGTTGTACAATGCGCACGACTAAGAAATTTGACGACACGTCTGGGTTTTTCATAAAATTCGAGAGAATAATAAAAGTTTATATTAATAACTGATCTGTTCGTATTTCAAGATGCTTCTTAAATTTATAACTTCATTTGTTATATTAGTTCAATTAGTTGCTGGATCTGCATTAACTTTCAGATTGGGAGCACAGGAAAGATCATGTTTTTACATCTTCGTTGAAAAACCTAAGACGCCAATTAGTTACTACTTTGCGGTTCAAAGTGGTGGTTCATTTGATGTTGACTATTCTATTAGTGATCCAAATCGTAAGCTTATACAAGCTAATGATAAGCAAAGACAAGGTGAATTTATCATTACTGCTGATGTACCTGGTGAATACGAATTCTGCTTCGCCAATGGAATGTCAACATTCACTGAAAAAATTATCGATTTCGAAATTAAGACTGAATACGATGATATTAATGGATTTAGAGCTAGCATGCCAGAACAACCAAATTCTAAACCAATTGCTCACGTTGAAAGTATGCAATCCACAGTTGAAAAGATTGATTCTCAATTAGACGGACTTTTGAGAACTCTTCAATACTACAAAACTAGAAACAACAGAAATCATGCTACTGTTAAGTCTACTGAGTCTAGAATTTATTACTTCTCTATTTTTGAAGTATTGTTAATGGTTGGTATGGCATTTTTACAAATTACAATTGTTCAGTTATTCTTTAAGGGATCTAGGAAACAATTAGTTTAATAGTACTACTAAGCTCAAATCTTGCTAAGGCAGTTAGATTGTATAGATAAATAGATACTATTATTGTTATATATACATTCCCTTATTAATGACTCCATAATGTATAGTTGATTATACCACTATGCCCGAAACACATGACAACTACGAATGCATCGTTATCAGATTGAAATAAAAGTTTCGAATAATGTATTTAAAAACGTCCGTTCAATTTTTATAAGTTCAAATTATATTCTCGTTTAAAGCAAAACTTTGAAGCAATGTCATGCATATCTTTATCTCAGTCTTAAAATTACGAAAATTAATATCAGACTCTGATCGCAGTTTCATGTGTATTTTTTTTCGATCTCAGGCGCGAGAATTTATCGTAGACCCTTGCAATTGAAAAATTGACCTCTAATCTTCAGAATTAGCTTATCAATTTTGAATTTGGAATATTCATCAGTGAAAGAATAAAAAACCGGAAATCTTTTTTAGAGTTCACTATATTAATTTTTTTTGTTTGAGGACTCGCTAAGAGATAAAAGAGAGTTTTTTATCAAGATGGCTTCACCTGATAGCGATTCTTCAACGCATATCAAACTGTCCAATGTTTCTCTTGGCTACGATGGAAGGAGAAAATATTCTATATCCGAAGCACTAGCTAATTCATTTAACAGCAGTATGAGTCCAGGACCATTTGAGATCGGTGGTAGAAGCTACGTGAGTGCCAACAGAGTTTCCTCCCAGCATTTCAGCTTACCTACTGTGTATACTGGAAACGTAGTTCATGAACAATCAGCAAATGTGGCTAATATAGGAGTTACCGATACAGATTACACTGAACAAAGTATCGAAGGGTATTATGATCAGGAATATGAAGGATTAAATCTGGACAGCTTTAATAGTCAGTCTCCTCCGACTCAGATGGGCAGGATCGAAACTTTAGAAAGTAAGGATTCAGGAATGGACATCGACGAATCTTCTGAACTTATATCAGCAAAGTCTCCATTATTAGCTAAAGATTTAAAAAGCTACACAGAGACTTACCAATTCAAGAATCCTTTTAGCGATGATCTTGAATCGGGAACTATAGACAGAGCTATTGATTCTCCAAATTCGCAAGAACAAAATATGGTGCAGCAATATTTATTGAAGCCAATCACATATATTCCGGCAGTGTTTCTAGGCACCTTATTGAATATTTTGGATGGTTTGTCTTATGGTATGATTATGTTTCCAATTAGTGAAACTATATTCTCTTCTTTAGCACCTGCTGGCTTATCGATGTTTTATTTGTCTTGTATCGTGTCTCAATTAGTGTATTCACTTGGTGGGTCAACATTTAAAGCTGGTATTGGTTCAGAAATGATTGAAGTGACTCCTTTTTTTCATTCGATGGCATTGTCAATTCTGAGTGAAATGCTGGATAATGGAACTGATGCAATTATTGCAACTACTATAGTAACATATGCAATTTCATCTATTGTCACTGGAATGGTATTTTTTTTATTAGGAAAATTAAAATTGGGTTCACTAGTAGGATTTTTTCCGAGACATATATTAGTTGGTTGTATTGGTGGTGTTGGTTATTTTCTAGTCGCTACAGGAATTGAAGTGTCTTCAAGAACTGAAGGCGGTTTAGAATATAACTATGAATCATTCAAGCATTTATTTTTCAACTATATGACATTATTGCAGTGGACAATTCCATTGGGTTTAGCGGCCACCTTAGTTGTTGTGCAGCATAAATACCACAATTCATTAGTAGTACCTTTATTTTTTATCGCAGTTTTCTTCATTTTTCACTTCTTGGTGTTAGTAATTCCAAGTTGGAATTTGGATGCTGCAAGGAAACTTGGATGGGTATTTCCATCCGTAGAAGACAATGAGCCATGGTATGGATTTTATGAACTTTACAAATTCAATTTAGTTGACTGGGTGTGTATTGTCAAACAGATTCCTTCGATGTTAGCCCTTACATTCTTTGGTATATTACATGTTCCTATTAATGTTCCTGCGTTAGCTGTTACAGTCGGAATGGATCAGTTTGATGTTGACCGTGAATTAGTGGCACATGGTTATTCCAATGTGCTATCCGGTCTTGTTGGATCAATTCAAAATTACTTGGTGTATACCAACTCTGTTCTATTTATCAGGGCTGGGGCGGATGATAGATTAGCAGGTGTTTTGTTAGCTCTTGCAACTTGTGGAGTAATGATCGCAGGCCCAGTTGTGATTGGATACATACCAGTCTGCGTAGTAGGATCCTTAATTTTTTTGTTAGGATATGAATTGTTAAAAGAATCGCTCTTTGATACTTTTGGAAAGTTGAGGAGAATCGAATATACTACAGTTATTATTATTGTCGTGACAATGGGTGTGTTTGATTTTGTCTTCGGAATTTTTGTTGGAATCTTATTAGCATGTCTTTCTTTTGTGGTGGAAGCTGCAAGGAGACCTATTGTAAAAGGAATGTATACTGGAGCTGTTGCAAGGTCTACAGTCTTACGTCATCCTAAACAACAAGACTTTTTGAAAGATGTAGGAGACCAGATTTGTATAATAAAATTACAAGGTACACTTTTTTTTGGTTCAATAGGGGGAGTGGAAAAAGTTATTCGAGATAGATTTGAAGATAACAAATATGAGCAAAATCCTATCAAATTTCTAATCTTGGATATGAAGGGAGTTGATTCCATAGACTTCTCTGCTGCCGAAGGCTTTAGGAGGATCTTAAATTTGCTTAATAAATTCAACACCCAGTTCATCATCTCATCAGTTGTCAATGATGATGAAATTGTTAAAGCATTACGGGACGCAGGATTATGGGAAAATGATGATGATATTAAGCTTTTTAACACATTGAACTATGCTCTTGAATGGTGCGAAAACACATTCTTGAATACTTACAGATCGATTCTGAAAGCCCAAAAGCATATAAATATATATGGAAACAACCCTACAGAAAGACAAAATAGCAATCAGAATCTTAAGTCAGTCATGTTCCATAACTTAGAAGTGGGTACGCCTAGAACTACCCACGTCTTGAAAGCTGCAACAAGAACAATAAAAGATGAGCAGAGAATCCAAAACCGTATGTTCACCCAGTCTGATAGTACAACAAAAAAGCAGCCATTACCTTTGATTATGATTACTTTTCAAGGGCTATCCGATAAAGACAACAATTTTTGGTCACCAATTACTAGATTTTTCATAAAAGAAAGAATTCCGGAACTGTTTACATTTTATGATACCATGAGAGACCCACCTTCCTTTTTCATTGTTGAATCTGGACTCATTGAATCTGTTATCAATTTTGAGAGTGATTTGAAGGTAATCCGTTCAAGCATTTTGCCTATGACCGCTTTTGGTGATTTGAATGTAATTGGACAACACAGAAGAGTTCAATATACTACTGTAAGTGAATGTATTGTTTGGAAGTTGTCTGATGCCAAGATTAAGGGACTTATTAAGACACCAAAAGGAGAGCTAATTTACAAGGAATTGTTACAAATTCATAATAAATTACTCAGAGAAAGATTGGATACAATGACAGCAAACTTAATTATATCAACCTAATATTTATTATAGTCAATCATGTATAGATCTTTAATATAGAACTAATTTCACTGTTCGCAATCTGAAGTGTGCATATAAGCGATTTTAAGGACTAATTCTGAGAATTGACTTATAAGGGGTGATTTTTCTGTAATCTACTGCTACAATAATTTAATCAAGCATGGTTTCATTTCAATCGTTTGCAATTTTGACTGTTTTAGCTTCAGTTGTTAGGGGAGTTTCTTTAATTCCAGCTCTTAAATCAGATCTAAACTCTGCTGAATCAAATTTAACTCCAAAGGGATTTAATGTTAAGGAACCAGTTATTGTCCTTTCTTTACCCAACCCAAACGAAAAACCAGTGCCAGGAGACTCTCCTATCGTTCAATGTGACGCCCTTGAATCACAATTGTTAACTCTCGAAAGCGTTATAATTGATCCAAACCCACCTGTTAAAGGAAACAATTTAACTTTTATTGCTAAGGGTTACATTGACAAAGACATTGAGGAAGGTGCTTATGTTGATGTAGATGTAAGATACGGCTTTATCAGATTGATTCACCAAACATTCGACTTATGTGAAGAAATTCAAAAAGTTGATTTAGAGTGTCCTATCAAAAAGGGTCAACAAGTCGTTATTAAACAGGTTGAAATCCCTAATGAAGTTCCGCCAGGAAAGTATATCGTTAATGCTAGAGCTTACACTAATAAGGACGAGTTGATCACCTGTGTATCAGCTACGGTTGAGTTTCCCCAATGATTAGACCTGTTTCAATTCTTAGAAATTTTTGAAAAATTTACGCTAAATGTTTGCATTTTTTAAACCCTGTGATGAAGTCATAAATAACTTAGTTTGGTACAACTCTTGACTGGTTTAACAGAACCGTTTGTTCATTATTTTCTTACATATAAAGATATTCACCCGTCGTATGTCATATTATCCTGTATGCAACTCTCGTATATTATACAATCTTAAAATTTGAACGAAGCCATCATTTTGTTTTGTTCAATATTTATCGTGCTCTACTAAGATGGCTTTTGAAGATTACTTCTCTATTCAAATCTTCTTTATAATATTGCGTGAAACTTTAGAGACTGCAATAATCATATCGGTTTTACTTTCTTTCATTAATCAAAGAACTCATACTAATGAAAGCAGTCTCAACGCATCCGAACATGCAAGATTTCAATACAAGTTAAAACTCCAAGTGTGGATCGGTGCTATTTCAGGGTTACTTATATGTTTATTTATAGGTGCTATCTTTATATTATCATTCTATCTCATAGGAAAAGATTACTGGTCGTATACAGAAAGAATATGGGAAGGTGTATTCTCTCTCCTATCTAGTTGTATTATTACTATTATGGGAATTGGTCTCTTAAGGATCAATAAAGTGATGAAAATTAAGTGGTGGATTAAGCTAGGTGATGCTTATAGTAATAAAGATACTTCTAAAATAGATGTTGACAACTTTAATTCAGATGAAAATTATGGAACCGCCGACACTGACTCAGCAATTAGCCCCAAGAATGAGAATAATAAATTTGGAAAGAAATACTTTTTAGCAATATTACCTTTGGTCACTACTTTAAGGGAAGGATTAGAAGCCGTTGTTTTTGTAGGTGGAATAGGTATGAGTCTGCCGGTCTCTTCTATTCCATTCTCCATTGTTGCTGGAGTTTTTTCAGGTTCAGTCATTGGTTACTTATTGTACAGGGGAGGTAATAAACTTTCGCTACAATACTTTTTAATCTTTCTGACATGCTTTTTATATCTAGTAAGTGCGGGCCTATTAAGTAGGGGTGTGTGGTTCTTGGAATTGGAAAAATTTGTCAGATTATGTGATGGATTGGACGTCTCAGAGACAGGAAGCGGCCCTGGGTCGTATGATATAAGTAAAAGTGTTTGGCACGTAAATTGCTGTAATGGACTCACTGATGGGTGGTGGATGGTTTTGAATGCCATAGTTGGTTGGACTAATTCTGCCACATACGGAAGTGTTGTTTCATATTGCACCTATTGGTTAATAGTCATTGTATGGCTCAATGCAAGACTATATGAAGAAAGAGAAGGTGTTCTTCCTCTTATTCCAATAAAATGGCAGCTTAACAGAATCAAGAAGAAATTAAGATTATATGAAAAAAGATATCAAAAACAGTTATTGAATACACCATCTGATGCTCTTGGAGCAACAAGAGCAGTAGATTCGGAATATTTACTTAGAGAAGCAGAAAGTGAAGTATTATTACAAAATTAATCAATCTGAATGCCAATCTCAAATACATTCATTATATAGCGAATTATTTAACTAATAGCTTCGTATAAGCATTTGCATGTCATTAATGATAACAATTGTAAAATCCATACCTTTAATATGAATTGCACGCTCGGTCTTTTTCTCGTGTTGTAAATTTGGCATGCAAAACATTTTAATTCAAAACGCGGGTACTATTCTCAAATAGTGTTTTCAATCAGCATACAACAAATCCTAACTACAAAGAATTAAATAGTAACTTCTATAACGATCAAATCAAATGAATAGAACGATCTTTGATCAGTCTAACTCTGATTCATTAGAAAGTACAAATAAGTTGCTTACTGACTTGGAAAGGAAATTATCGATAATATCATCTACATCATCAAGTCAAACACAACAATCACACACTTCCCAGCATTCAAGTTCTTCAGTTATTATAAATAGAAATTTGAATGGTACTGGGCAAAGAAATATTCATTCTAGTGTCTTGCTGTATATAAAAAATAATGAAGATGAGTTTAATCCCAATGAATTATTTCAAGAACGACAACAAAAATTTATGACTAAACTTGGCAAAAACTATAATAATGATTTACCCAGTAATCCAGGTTTAATAGACAATTATGAAAATAATAAATTTGGAGGGTCTGGTAAAGTCGGTTTAGAGTTTGATACTCCTTATCCTAAAAATTACCATCATGACAATCTTAATAGGTGTTCATTAGATTCTTCAAAATCTGAAGATACAAATGAAATTTATTATCAAGATCAAGGGAATGATAGCTTTGATGACGAAAATGAGGAAGACGAAAACGATGATGATGATTTACTCATGCCCCCATCGCCTCCTAGAACACCTCCTCGTATAATTGATCCAGATAAATTATATGGTTTGTATGATTTTTCCGGACCTGATCCACTGCATTGCACATTGGCTAGAGATGAGCCAGTCTATTTAATAAATGATCAAGATAATTATTGGTGGTTGATTAAAAAGCTCACAAAAGAAGAAAGGATAGAGCATAATAAAAAACGTAATGAAATTAAAGATGATAGTGATGTAATTACTGACGGCGAATATACGGATGAAGAAGATGGAAAAATTGGATTTGTTCCAGCTGAATGCCTTGAAACCTACGGTGAAAGACTTGCAAGATTAAATTGCTTTAAAAATGAAGAATTGGAAAAAGTACCTACAAACTGCCACAAGGATGATGAATTAAATTTAGGTGATCTAGATGTTGATCCGATTAAAAGCAATTGTGAGTTGTATCCAGAAGATCTACCACTAAATAGTAAGAGTAATTTTCCATCAACAGAATTGAAAGAGAATGAGAGAACTTCAACTGAGTCATCTCTTAAAACCAAATGTTTAACCAAAAAAAAAATGGGTAAATCCGTAACATTCGAAAACCTTAGGGACTTAATATTGGATGAAGATGAAGAAGAAAACCAAATTCAAAACACTAATAAAATTGGACTTAACTATTCCTATGATGAAGTTATTAAAGATGGTCTCTTGAATCCGCCAAATTTTGATGATGAAAGAAGTTCAGAAGTTCTAAGCGACATATACCCTACTGAGCTGCCCTTGATAGTTAACAAAAACAATCGAAAAAAACTCAAATCATTAGGTAATCCAATCAGGAACTTTGATAGAAGAGATCTGGATTTGGAATTAGATGATTTTCTTGCGAAGCCTCCGGTTTTTAAGAAAACCTACGATGAAATATCTATTGGTTCATTTTCTCCTGATACTCCTAAGAATACTTTTCAAAGTCTGTTTTCTAGCAATCACTCAACTCCCAAAAGTATAGAAGGTGTTGATGAAGACCATGAAACGACGATGCTAAGAAGGTCTGTAATCTTGGATAAATTGAATCAAGTTACTACAGATATTGAGGCCCTCCAATTGAATGACTATGATACATTTGACAATCAAGAGGATAATCTTCTGAAATTCCAATCAAATGAGGGAGACTTGAACAATTTTGATTCCGATGAACAGTTGAACAATCTGGACGAAAACCTGGATGATGAAACCTACATTACTAGAGGATTAAATTCTGATGATACCCCTTTAACTAGCATGAATTCTCTCAATAATGGTATCCTTCCAATAAAATCATTAGCTAATACTGACATTGCAGAGAAGAGAAAATCAAAGCCTGTGCTTGATATATTTGTACCAATTTTGGGTAAATTTGATGAATTAGCAGATAAGCTAGCTGAACTTAATGACCTTCTCTAACTTTTTTTCATTGAATTAGCATAACTTTATCAATCTTTACATAACCTAATTAATTTATTAGTCAATATACTTTTTGGTTAAGAAGCGCGAGACACTCATCATACGCCGCATTAAATTTTTATACAAAAAAAAAATAAAACTCGACTGTAGCTTTCCAAAAGTTCTACTTACTCCAGAAATATTTAACAAAGATAGACTATACGCAAGGTATTGTTCGATATAAGTAATCTCACTTAAAATTAAGAACTAAAAGCTATGTCATGGTCTGCAGATCCTCAAGCTTTAGAGCAACTTAAGCAAATCTTTAAAGGTACATTATCATCTAATAATCAAGAGAGAAATTTAGCAAATGATGCTTTAAATCAAGCAAGAGAACAACCAGAAATTGAAAACTATTTATTTTACATTCTTGTATTAGATAATTCTGCTAGGTCTGATGTAAGGGCTGCTGCAGGTATCAATTTAAAAAATAGTATTATTAGAAGTGAACCTGCTAGTCAATTGAAGGACAGGCATTACCTTCTTGAAAACATTTTCAAAGGCTTGTTAGCTCTGGATAGTATGGTTAGAAATATTACAGGAAATGTCATTACTTCATTATTCTCGAGATATAGCATTGAAAACTGGCCAACTTCATTGATCCAACTTCTCGAATTAGCAAACGCTGATTCTCCTGATGGCACGTATCTTTCTCAAGAAGCTGCAATGGGTGCAATGGGAAAAATTTGTGAAGATAGTAATTTGGTTCTTGATCAAGAATATAATGGTGAGAGACCTCTCAACTTTTTGATTTTGAATTTTTTAAATTTAATGAATAATCAACATAGTGGAAAAATCAGATCTTTATCAATTCATTGTATCAATCAATTTATCCCGATGAAAGCTCAATCATTCTTGGTTCATTTAGATGAATTTTTGCATAAACTTTTCGAATTGGCTAATGACTCCAGCAGCGAAGTGAGAAGAAATATATGTACTTCTTTTTCGTATATCTTGGAGATCAGACCTGATAAGCTTATTCCACACCTTGATGGCGTTATAAATTATTGTTTACATTTAATGCAAGATACTAATGAAGAGGTTTCATTAGAAGCATGTGAATTTTTACTTGCTCTTTCAAGCGCTCCTGAGACAGAAGGGGACAAAAGAATGTTCAAACCAAAGTTGAAACTCATTCTACCAATACTTTTGCAGAAGATGGTATACTCTGAAGAAGATATTTTCTTGATGGAAATGATAGATGAGAAAGATGATGCAAACATTGCTGACAAAGACGAAGATATAAAGCCTCAAATTGCTAAATCAAAAGACTCACATACAGTGGCTACTAATCACAATATTTCACCAAGTGAACATTCGAACGATTTTGATACGGACTCAGAATTCGATGACGAAGAAGATGAAGATCTGGATATGGATCAGTGGAGCGTTAGAAAGTGTTCTGCTGCAGCATTAGACGTATTGTCTCTCAATCTTCCTTCCGATGTATTAGAAGTTACTTTGCCAATTCTTCAAGACAGAATTGTGTCTCCTGAATGGCCCGTCCGCGAAGCTGCGATTCTTGCTTTTGGTGCAATCAGTAAAAGTTGTATTGAATTAGCTAGAGATAAACTTCCTAAATTAGTTCCTTTTTTGGTCGATAGATTACAAGATGATCAACCGAGAGTAAGACAAATAACCTGCTGGACATTATCAAGATTCGCAATTTGGGTATCTGAAGAGGCCCATGAAGGTGGTGAATACTCTAACTACTTCCAGCCCACATTCGAATCCATTGTCAGGTGTGCTTTAGATAATAAGAAAGTCGTGCAAGAAGCAGCATGTTCTGCATTGTCTTCTTATATTGAAGAGTCCGATTCTGTTTTGATTGAATATTACTTAGGACCCTTGTTGGAACATTTTGCCAAATGTTTTGAAGTATATCAACGTAAAAATCTAATTATCTTATATGATTGTATTCAAACTTTCGTCGAAAAAATGGGTCACGACAACTTATCAGCAAAGCCAGAGTACGTAAATGTTTTACTACCACCATTGTTACATAAATGGGAAGTGTTAGATGATAATGACACGGCTCTTTGGCCATTACTTGAATGCATGGCATCAATTGCTGCTACTCTTGGAGAATTATTTGCTCCGTATGCCATTCCAGTATATGAAAGAGCAATAAATATTTTATCTAACTGTATACAATTAGATCAACGTTGTCAAACTGATCCATTAATTGATGCACCAGAAAAGGATTTTATGGTAACTTCATTGGACTTAATTGATGGTTTGATTCAAGGATTTGGACACCATTCGGTTGAATTATTGAAGCAAAATAGTATAGACTTAATGCAACTCCTCATGATTTGCTTTGAAGATACTACAGCAGATGTTAGACAATCGGCATATGCTTTGCTAGGAGATTTGGCAATATTTATTATAGATGATGCAGTTAAGCCTCATTTACAACCAATATGCATAAGTATAGGACATGAGATTAATAGTAGAACGTATAGCTCATTCCCAGTCTACAATAATGCTATTTGGGCTTTAGGAGAAATTGCAATGAGATTGTCATATGAAGAAATTAAACCATATTTAAACAATTTGGTTGACTTAATTATTCCTGTGTTGAACAGTACTGATACTCAGCAAACTGTTTTAGAGAATGCAGCTATCTGTATTGCTAGAATGGGTTTAAATGGAGGTGCAAAGGATATCGCTTCGAGGTTACCAGAATTCATTTTACAATGGTGCTCACAGATGCTCTATTTGATTGATAATAATGAGAAAGAAACTGGATTCCATGGAATACTTAATATTATAAAAGAAAATCCTGACCAAGGTTTTGGCGGCTTATCAAACCAGCAAGGTAAAAAGAATTTAGCTATTTTCATAGTTTGCATCGGCAATTATGCTGAACCTCCAGAAGCATTACAACACTCATTCCATCAAGTATTAAGTGAGTATAAAGCTTTATTTGGTAACGAGAATTGGGAATCACAAATTATGTCCCTTGTCGATGGAGACGTCAGACAATATATAAATCAAGTATATGGGATATAAGATTAGTTAAATCTTCTAATTTTAAATAAAAATTTTGCATTATTAAAATACAGGTTATATAGGTTATATAGTTATTCATGTGCTTAGATTTTTTAATTTTTAGTCGTTAGGATTATTCATCTCGTTATGTTCATTGCAATATAGCACTTCGTTTACTAAGGTAACTGGCAAATCCCAAACACCGCTTGGGGCTTTCCATAAGTAATTAATCGACTTGTCCATTGAATGTTGGCCATCAGAAGATGAACCTGCGAAAGTCGAATATTCATCAACGAAATTTCTTATGTCATTTAGAGGTAACGTTTGTCTTTCTGTGTTATACAAACCTAGAATTATATACATGAATAAAAATAACATGAGAAAATATGACGGTATAGCCGTTGCCCAATATTTATCAGCATAATAGTATATTGAAAAATAATTCTGTAAAATTGAATCTGGAATTAAGGACCAGCCTATCCATATACTCAATGCTGTAGCACTTATGACATAAATGAAAAAACCTTTATATTCGGCATATGGAGTAATGTTCGTTGATACTATTACATCAGATTGTCTAGCTAGAGTATCTTCCAGGAAATTAGAGGAAGATTTTGTTCTTGCAAATCCTGGAAATATACTTAAGTTCAGTGATGACATATACTTTATTGTTTAATTAATAAATCGTAGAGATCTAAGTAGATCCACTATATGTATTCAAATTTTCAGTTACAGTAAACTAATCTATTACACAAAACTGAAAAAAGTGCTGATTGCAATTTTATGTTTGTATTCATATTGCAATTTATACTTCTATGTATAGCGAAAAGCTTCTTTCACAAAAGTAAATAACTTTACTGGTTCAGTATTTACCATTTTAATTTACAGCTAAATTTGTTAGATTTATTAAAATTAATAAACTTTCAAAAAATATCGCTTATTGAGAGCTTTTTACAATTATTTTTCTTTAATTCAAAACCTCTTTTTATTTTTGATAATTAAAAAAGAAACATTTTGTTTAACCTAGCAAACTCAATAGATTTTTTTTATCATTTTAAGTTCATTTCATCATTAATCAATCGATTGAATTGTAAACTTTGATTTAAAAAGTAATTGACGTCAATGTCCGGGTAACCAAAAATCACATCAAGATCGAGCGGGTAACACCATATTCGGCCACTGATCTTACAACGCGGTTAGCTCTGACTCATTACCTCTTTCGGTCGAATTTTTTCACCATTATTATAAAAAACTTTCCTTCACCCTTCTTTTCTTTATAAAACCGAAAACTTCAGATAAAAACTATTGGTATTATATTTGAACATCACTAGTAAAAGTATGTTGAATTTAAAATCTGTTTTATCTAGTAATTTCAAGGGCAGCTTTTTGGCTAGCTCAAATGTTGTGAAAACTAGGTTCAAAAATTTTTCAACTGGTCCTATTTTGAAAAATCAAGAACCACAGTATGCTGGTGCCCAATTATTAAAGCAATATAAAAATGAACATGGACAGCAATTGGTTGATGTTTCCAAGGTATTAGTTATTGGATCAGGTGGATTGTCTATCGGCCAAGCCGGTGAATTCGATTATTCTGGTTCCCAAGCCATAAAAGCTTTAAAAGAAGCTAATAAGCAATCTATTTTGATCAATCCTAACATTGCTACCAACCAAACTTCGCATTCATTAGCTGATGAAATATATTACTTGCCGGTCACTGCTGAGTACATCACTTATATCATAGAAAGAGAAAGACCGGATGGTATATTGTTAACTTTCGGTGGACAAACTGGTTTAAATGTTGGTGTTAAATTAGACAAGATGGGTGTTTTTGAGAGATATGGCGTTAAGGTATTAGGAACGCCAATCAAAACTTTAGAAACTTCCGAAGATCGTGATTTATTTGCCCAAGCATTGAATGAAATTGAAATTCCTATTGCGGAATCTATTGCCGTCGAAACTGTGGACGATGCATTAGCTGCTGCTAAGAAAGTTGGATATCCAATTATCGTTAGATCTGCATACTCATTAGGTGGTTTAGGATCTGGTTTTGCTGCCGATGAACAAGAATTAAAAAACTTAGCTTCTCAGTCTTTATCTTTGGCTCCTCAAATTTTAGTTGAAAAATCCTTAAAGGGTTGGAAAGAAGTTGAATATGAAGTGGTGCGTGACCGTGTTGGTAACTGCATAACTGTTTGTAATATGGAAAATTTTGATCCATTAGGAATCCATACTGGTGATTCTATTGTTGTTGCTCCCTCTCAGACATTATCAGATGAAGAATACCACATGTTAAGAAGTGCCGCAATCAAAATTATTAGACATTTAGGTGTCGTTGGTGAATGTAACGTTCAATATGCATTACAGCCTGATGGGTTAGATTACAGGGTTATTGAAGTTAATGCTCGTTTGTCTCGTTCTTCAGCCTTAGCTTCCAAAGCAACTGGTTACCCATTAGCTTACACTGCTGCAAAAATTGCTTTAGGACACACTTTACCAGAGTTACCAAACCCTGTTACCAAGACCACATCTGCAAATTTCGAACCTTCATTAGATTACATGGTTACCAAGATTCCAAGATGGGATTTGTCAAAATTTCAACACGTCAAAAGAGATATCGGTTCTGCTATGAAGTCTGTCGGTGAGGTAATGGCAATTGGTAGAAATTTTGAAGAATCATTTCAAAAGGCTATTAGACAAGTTGATCCTTCTTTTGTCGGTTTCCAAGGTGACAAATTTGATGATTTGGATGATGCTTTAGCTAATCCAACTGACAGAAGATGGTTGGCTGTTGGTCAAGCTTTACTTCACGAGAATTATACTGTTGAAAAAGTTCATGAGTTATCAAAAATTGATAAATGGTTCTTACACAAATTGATGAATATAGTCAATATGTACAGAGAATTAGAAAGTGTTGGAAGCTTAAGAGCTATCAACAGCGATTTAATGTCTCGTGCTAAGAAATTAGGTTTTTCTGATAAACAAATTGCCCTCTCTGTTGGTTCAACTGAATTAGAAGTCAGAGCTGTTAGAAAAAGTTACGGAATTGTTCCATTTGTCAAAAAGATTGACACTTTAGCTGCTGAGTTTCCAGCTAATACAAACTACTTATACACCACTTACAATGCTACCACCTCAGATATCGATTTTAACGAAAATGGCACTTTGGTTTTAGGTTCTGGTGTTTACAGAATTGGTTCATCTGTAGAATTTGATTGGTGTGCTGTTTCAACAGCTCGTGCATTACGTGAATCTAATCATAAAACTATTATGATTAACTACAACCCAGAAACTGTCTCAACTGATTTTGATGAAGTGGATCGATTATACTTCGAAGAATTATCATTAGAAAGAGTTCTTGATATTTATGAATTGGAAAATTCTAATGGGGTTGTAGTTAGTGTTGGTGGTCAATTACCTCAAAATATTGCGTTAGATTTACAAATTCAAGGCTGCAAAGTCTTAGGTACTAACCCAGAAGATATTGATAAAGCTGAAGATCGTCACAAATTCTCTCAAATTTTAGACTCTATTGGTGTTGATCAACCTCAATGGAAGGAATTAACTTCAGTTGAACAAGCTGAAACTTTTGCTAATGAAGTAGGTTATCCAGTTTTAGTTCGTCCTTCATACGTTTTATCTGGTGCTGCCATGTCAGTCATCAACAATCAATCAGAACTCGAATCTAAGTTGTTAAATGCCGCTGAAGTTTCTCAAGATCATCCTGTTGTTATTTCTAAATTCATCGAAGGAGCTCAAGAAATCGATATCGATGCTGTAGCAGCTGAAGGTAATGTATTAGTTCATGCTGTCTCAGAACACGTTGAAAATGCCGGTGTTCATTCAGGTGATGCCACTTTAGTCTTGCCGCCACAAAACTTATCTCCTGTCATCATGAACAGATTGAAGGAAATTGCTGATAAGGTCGCAAAGGCATGGAAAATTACTGGCCCATTCAACATGCAAATTATTAAGAATGACCAAAATGGTACCTTGGGTGACGAGGACTGTGAATTGAAAGTCATAGAATGTAATATTCGTGCCTCTCGTTCTTTCCCATTTGTTTCTAAGGTTTTGGGTATTAATTTTATCGAGGTGGCGGTCAAGGCTTTAATTAAAGAAAATGTTCCTGCCCCTGTCAATTTAATGGACAAATCATATGATCATGTTGCAACCAAGGTTCCACAATTTTCATTCACCAGATTAGCAGGTGCTGATCCATTCTTGGGCGTGGAAATGTCTTCCACGGGTGAAATCGCTTGCTTTGGTAAAGATTTAGTTGAGTCATACTGGACTTCAATGCAATCTACTATGAACTTCAATGTACCACAGCCCGGCAGTGGTTTATTATTTGGAGGTGATTTGACTAATGACAAATTAGCAAAAGTTATCTCTGAAATATCAGGATTAGGCTACAACTTATATACCGCTTCTGAACCTGTCGCTGAGTATATTCGTCAAATCGCATCTGAAGAAGTGAAAGTCATTGAATTTCCAAAGACCGATAAAAGAGCCTTAAGAGAAATCTTCCAAAAATACCAGATCAGTGGTGTTTTCAACTTGGCCAGAGCCAGAGCCGAAAGTTTGTTGGACGAAGACTACGTTATGAGAAGAAATGCTATCGATTTTGCAATTCCATTATTCAATGAACCTAATACATCTTTATTATTTGCTCAATGCTTGAAGGCCAAAATCGCTAGTAAGCCGTCTTTTGATTCTTTACCTGCAGGTGAGATTAACATTCCTAACGAAGTTAAGAGATGGAGTGAATTTATAGGCGGAAAGCCTGTTTAGGCTCTGTACTAATTTCTAAGATCTAAGATCTAAAAATAATAATTTAAATGATATATACTGTAAAACAATTTTGTTTATGAATCAGATTACGTAGGGGTAACTGTGAAACCCATTAAATATCACAAGAATCGCTTCATGCATCGCTTATGTTGGAAACTAAAATCTCAATGAGTTTTCTGTCTTTTTAATATTCCTGTATTTCATGTCTTCGATGTCTTTCCTGTCTGAATCCTGTCAAATGTCTGTAGGTTCAGCGTTGTCTATATGCAGTTACCGTAGATCTTTTATCAGCTGCATGTAATTTTCTTGAAACCCGCCCTTGATACCTGGGATAGGTTAGTTGGCTTCCATAAATGTTCTTTTCGGGCTGGCCTGTCATCTTTAATTAGTTATTTGCATTGGCAAAGCCAGCAAGGCTTAGTTAATTAAATTAAATACGAAATTGACATTCTGAAACGGCAAAAGTGCGAATTAATTGAAATATCACAGATGCTCCCCCACAAGGCATTTCGGATTCTTGGCACGATCATAAAGATAAAGTCAAATTTTTTATCAAATCGATCAAGAAGCAATTCTCGCTATAAACACATAGGTTAATCAATATTAAACTAGCATTAGACTACACGTTCATCTTTCTCACACCAAAAAATGAGATAGTGGTTGACCTCCTCTATTTTACTGGGCTAATACCGCTAGAATTTGCAGGGAGCACATGAAATCCTCTTTGAAATTTCTTTTATGTACAAAAAAAAAAAAAAAACATCTTCTCATCTTCTCATCTCTCGGCTTTATGCCATTCTTGGCACGTTTAAGTAATCTGATTCATCGGATAATAGTGAATATGGTATTCATTCAACGTAAATATGCACTAACTAGAAATCATCTATGTAGTTGCCTTGAAATTTGAAGTATAGTGAAAAGAGGCAGATGCATATTGCAGAGCTCATATAGCATACCGGCGGATTATAGAATCTGTGTATATAAATAAAGAGATACCACCCCACTGGAGAATCATTACTTAAGTGAAATTTTTTGCGATTGTGTAATTGCTTTGAAGTAATGTCTAGTTCAGGCGATAGCGATCAAAAATTTGAAACTGGCCCTAACGAAGGACAAGTTGCCTCGACTAAAAGCAACGAAGAGTCAAAAATTGGCGAAGAGATTAAGGAGGAACCTACAGATGTCAAGGTGTTCGAAAAGTCCGCCGCTGTATCTATTGGTATTAGAAGAGTCGAGTTGTTGAACCAGCAGTACGATAAGGGATATTTGAAGGTCATTTTGCTTGTTTCTGTCTTTTGTGCAGCTTACTCTTACTCTCTTGACGGTACCATCAGATACACATTTCAAAACTATGCGACAGCATCGTACGCTGAGGCACCTTTAATTTCCACTGTGAACGTTATTAAATCTGTTGTAGCTGCAGCCGCACAACCAACTTATGCTAGATTGTCTGATAAATTTGGAAGACTTGAGTTAATGGTTATATCCATAATTTTTTACTCTATGGGAACAGTTATTGAATCTCAAGCTTTTGATGTTAACAGATTTGCCGGTGGTTCTGTCTTATACCAAATTGGTTACTCTGGTATGATTGTTTTATTGCAAATCATCTTGGCTGATTTTTCTAATTTAAATTGGAGATTGGTCAGTTCCTTTGTACCAGCATTGCCTTTTATCATCAACACCTGGATTTCAGGAAATGTAACAAGTGAAATGTATCCAGCTCATTCATGGAACTATGATATTGGTATATGGGCATTTATTTTCCCATTGACCTGTATTCCTTTGATTTGTTGTTTCATTCACATGTTGCTCAAAGCTAGAAAAACAGAAGAATGGAGAATCTTGAATGAAGAAGCCAAAACTGGAAATAAGTGGTTTACAACTGATGTCAATAATAATACATTTGTTACTTTATTCTGGGAATTAGATGCTATTGGTATTCTTTTCATTATTTGTGTTTTCGGATTCATTTTAGTCCCTCTTACCCTTGCAGGTGGTATTTCCGATGATTGGAAAAAGGCATCTACAATTGCTCCATTGGTTATTGGTTTTGTTTTAATTCCATTCTTCTTATTTTGGGAAGGTAAGATGGCCAGATTCCCAATTTTACCACTCAGGTTAATTAAGGATCGTGGTGTTTGGTCAGCATTATTAATTGGTGTTATGATTGATTTCATCTGGTACATGCCTAATGATTACATGTATCAAGTTTTAATTGTTGGTATGAATGCTAGTATAAAAGCTGCAACCAGAATTACTTCATTATATTCCTTTGTATCTGTTATTGTTGGACCATTACTTGGTTTAGTCATTGTAAGATTTAGAAGATTGAAGGGTTTCATTATGTTCGGTACTGCCTGTTGGATTGTTTCCTTGGGAATACTTTTGCATTTTAGAGGCAATAACGACGGTAAATCTGAATTATATAAAAATGGTGTTATTGGTGGTTTATGTTTCATGGGTTTTGGTGCTGGTTTCTTCACTTACTCAACTCAAGTTTCAATTGCTTCTTGTACAACCCACGAGTATATGGCTGTGATAATTTCTCTTTACTTGGCATCTTATAATATTGGAGCAGCTTTAGGATCCTGTGTTTCCGGTGCTGTTTGGACCAATCTTATGTATAATCAAATTGTGAAACAATTAACCAAAGCTGGCTTAGATACATCTTTGGCTACTTCAGCTTACGGTGATCCATACGACTTCATTATAGAATACGTTTGGGGTACACCAGAAAGAATTGCTATTGTTTTAGCTTATGCTCATGTTCAAAAAATTTTATGTATTGTGGGTTTAGTATTGTGCTTCCCATTATTCTGCTTGACTTTCTTCTTAAGAGACCATAGATTGGACTCCGTTCAATCATTGGAATTCGAAAACAGTTCAGATGCAGGTGTTAAAGATCATGGTCATGTTGTGCTTAACAATTATGATGATGACATTCTTCTCAACAAATTCAAGAGCTTGTTTCGTAAAAAGCAAAATGCTTAATTACTTGAAAATATGTATTCAAAATAATACCCTAATTCTTATGATTGAAGATTCCTCTATTTTAATAATTGTTAATAAATATATCTAATTGTAATATTTAGCGACTCACTAGGATTCAATTTCATAGTGAAGCAGATTAATGCTTACAGGAATTAGAATTATCATCGAGAAATAATTCTTTACTACATGAAAACTGGTCAATAATGAAATGATTCTAATTCATTTGAACTTTAAAATAGTAAATTATAGATCAGAATGAAATTTATTAAAGAAATAGAAACTATACCCGCGGAATCATCAAGAAAATACAAATAAATTAGGGAGTCATTTATAACAAATCGTCATCGTCTTTTTCTACAACTGAACCCTTGATCTTCAACAATAATTGAGTTTTCAATTTGTCCAATTTACTAAACTGATCATATTCAAATACTTTATCAGCAAATGTCTGCACATCACCTTGCTCTATGGATTCAAATATGTCTTGAACTAATTTATATTCTCTACTAGTTTCAAATGAAGGCTCTTCAGCAAGAAAGTGAGTGCACTTTTTCTGAGCTTCAATAATGTCATCTAAGCATAAAGTACATAAAATGCACTTGAAAAAGTAATCCTTTAAGTTCCATTTAGTTAAATTATTACCTAACAGTTGTTTAATGATAGTTTCATATAACTCAATAGCCTTCTTATACATGCCAGCGCTGGCACATAAGTCTGCACATTTCAAATAAGATTTATTTGATAAGGCATCAGCGTGGTCAGTAACGAAATAATCTCCAGCTTGTTCATATGACTTAATGGCATTTTCTTTATCACCCACAGATTCATATAATTCAGCTAAATCGCCAGTAAAATTCGCAGCTCTTCTAAATTGACCATTCTGCGTCAAGAAAATATGAATTGCTTTAGATAATGTATTGATTGCGTCAGTTGGAGAGACACCTTTAAAACATTTATAAGCATCAACCAAATGGTTAGCAACATCGTTGTGATTAGATAACTTCTCTTGTATTTCAGCAGCTTTAACAAACTGATTACCAGCTTGATTGAACTCTTTTTGTAAACGATATTGGTTTGCCGCTTGAATATATAAATCAGTTGCTTCTTCATAACGATAAGACTGAGAAGAGCCCGTTAAAAACAGAAAGAATCCCAGTTGAGGCTTGGAAAGCTTCTCAGCATCTGCAATGAGGGAACGAGGATCAGACATAACTCTTAACGACCAATTACTGATATTCTATTATACTTAACACGCTACAGACCTTTTTTGAGACTAAGGATTTCACTCTAATTTTAATTTTGTGTGTGTTAGTGTAGTCACATGATCAAATGTTAAAATTATTTGTAACAATGTTTACTTACCATTTGAAACAGATTATAGTATCATACATTCAAATGTCTGAAGATGCTTCTAAAATAGAAAAAATACGTTACGAGAGATTGAAGCTTGTATGCCGAAAGGCTTTAGAACAGCTGATTAAAAAATCATTATCAATTGAGCAAATAAAAACTTGTTTTCCCACAATTGCAAGTTCTGAAGAAGGTTTGAAGTCATTAGAAATCGCTAGATCCCAAGTAATAAAATTTTGGCACTCTAATTCCTTAAAAGAGTTTGACTTGATTTTCAAGGAAAGACTTATAGAGCAAAAATTAGATGAACTCGATCAAATTATCCAAAGAGCTCATGAGAGAAAGCAGAAAAACATCGAGAAACCTATTATATTGGATAATATGACACCGTCGGAAATTATTGATTCTACTTTGCTAAGCTCTGGAAAATCTTCTGTTGAAGATTTATCTGCTATTCATAATCAATTATGCATTGATAATCAGGTACTTTTAACAAGATTAAAAACTTTATCAGAAGAAAGTAATACAATAAAAAATGAAGTGACTGACCTATTCAGTGTTTTGGATAAAGAAATTAAAACAATAGAAGATGCTGACTCAAAGCTCAGATTGAATGATCTTATAGATACCTTCATCGAATCAGAGGAGTGAAAAGCCCAAGCAGAGATAAGAGAAACCAAGAAGATGTCTTGTAATTTAGTGTAAAGTAGTTAATGAATATAAAATTTCTTTATTAAGTTTATGTACAAGTAAGATACAAAAAGAAAATTTAATCTTTGGAAGATTCGGTAATATGCTGTTGAATTTTGTCGTAGTTGGTTTTAGCAAGTTGATTGTAAGAAACAACTCTCTTTTGCAATTCTACAAATTTTTGTTCTTTTCTCAACTGTTTTTCGGAAAGCTTAACCAATTGCTTGTCTCCCCAGACTTCATAATCTTGTAAGTATTGTCTACCCATATTGAATTCCCTTGTAATAACATCATCAGTCAACCCTAACCTAGCAATGGTATAATAATAAGCTTCGGGATCATCTCTTTTCAAATATTTTAAAATCTTTTGTCTTTGTTGAACCAATTCACGAACGTGTTGAGTATGAACTTTATCCTTAAAGTTTTGCTTAACATGATCCATTCCCAAGTGTATCTTGACGGTCAAAATCGCAGCTTGTACTTCTGGAGATCCAGTATCACCCTCTGATCTTTGAAATTCATCACGAGCAATTTTAATAGCCAACAATTTTCTTTCTTGTGCATTTGTGTTTTTTACATTTAGGATAGTTAACAAAGCTCTCTTCTTCTTTTGTTCGGTAGAAATTATAGAATCATGCAAAGTAGGATTATTAAAATTTTTATCTATGCTTGCTTTTTCAGCACCATACAATAACTTTTCAAATTCATCTCTTTTATAACCATAGGCTAAATTAGTTGGTTCGTCTAGTTCAGCTCTTACTCGCTGTATAAATGCTGCTTTTGAATCTCCTAAAACAGGGTCAACTTGAAACTTAACATTTTCGAGAGAGTGCTTTTTTAAGTTGTTAACATCTCTGACAATTTGTCTCTTTAATCTTTTTTCTCTTCTCTTCAAACTCTTAACTTTGGACCTAGTTGCTTGGTCTGGTATAAATTGCTTTGCAGCAAAAGTAGGTTGAATCTTTAATGGTTGAGACTCATATAAAGATCTTCCCGTAGAGAACAAACGGGCAGTTAGTCTTAACATATTATAAGCTGTAGTTCTTTAATAGTACTTATAAGATATTTTTGCATTACTGATTCTATTATGGAAAAATTTACTCGGACATATTTTATTGGTACACTACCTTGGTATTCACACACTCTATACATTGTAATATACACCATTGAAGCATTCAGTATTGACATACTAAAATAGACCATCCCACACTAATGGGAGCTATCGTTCGTAATGGTGATGATGTTCTGAAACTTAAAAGTTTATCTAAACAGTGGTTTCCTAATGCGCCAAAAAAGTTCAAGACTTCTCATATTAATGATGTTCATCAAATGATATCAAATTTAAACTGTGATGAATTGTTTAAAGTTTTATGTGATACTAATTATTTTAATAATGTTTTATGGAAAAATTTTGATAAAGATGTAACGAATAATCATATTGAGCTAATAATCTTTTCAGTGCTTGAAGAAGCAAAAGCACATAATGACATTAACATAGATATTATAATGTCTGAGAGGTCACGATTTGAAGAATTGCTAGAGAGAATTTTAGGGTTGACAGAGAAACTTGATGAATCAAGTAATCTAAAATTAAAAAACTATTCCTTTCTATTTTTGAATAGGATTATTTCATCAAAACTTTTTCATAAATGTACTGAAGAAGTTGTTTACTGTCTTTTTGATTCGATCATTGTGCAATATTTGCCTAATTATGAATTATTATTAAATAATAAACTAGAGGAAGCCATAAAATTAAGTAGCACTAGACTTGAAAAATGTGAAGACAAATCTAAGAAAGCGTATTTAAAATTGAAGTCCAGATGGCTATTTACCACTATAAGAAATTTTATGGAGTTCGTTTTGAGCAATAAATTTGAAGCGATAATAGAAACAAAAAAAGAGGCATTTTTTATGTACCTGGAATCTTTTTTGTACTTTTTAATACTATGCGTATCTCAGCCTATTTTAAGCGATAACGTTTTAATATTATTAAAAAAGTTGAGGTTTCTGTCAATATTTTACAAATATGAACATAGTTTTAAAAAAATAAATGAGTATGTTAAAATTCTCAATTATTTCATTTATTATTCAGAGCATTTTGATGACCAAAAGTTCTTCTATTCCTTACAAAAGGAATTTTATTCAAGCTTTCCTGAGAAAAATGGAGTGGAACTGTTTGCATTTTCAAGTTCCATGAATGATTATACGCCAATCCTTTTAAAGGAGTTTCTTTCAAAATTTAATAAAGACGAACTTATTTTCATTGCAAGGAATCTAGGTCTTATCTCTCACATACCTCCGCAATTCATAGAGCTTCGATTTGTATTAGAGATAATATCAAACATGACTTTCTTGAAGTATTATATTAATAGACAGCTTAAAGAGTTTGCATGTATTAACAGTTTTACGGAAACCGAGTTGTTTGATGATTTCACGGAAAACTTTGAAAGTTCGTCTACTTTTCAACCATTGCCATTGTTTCCATTGGATAATGTCACTTATTTGGATTTGCAAGATTACATTCATAGATCTACTTCTCAGCTTAAATATTGTTTCCAGAAAGACATACACAAACACATTAATACAGTATTGGAGAGAGTTAAATTTTCTATTGATTCCTTTGATAATCTTAAAATTAAAGGTTCTAGCAAATACCTAAGTCATATTGATACTCATTCCCTTGTGAATCCTATACAATCAGAATTAATAGTCGGCAATAAAGAAATGACTTTAAATGAAACCGATTCGATTATCCTTATTGAACTAACAAAACCAAACAAGTATTCTCCTTTTCAAAGGATTCAAAAATTTGGTTTAACTTTGGCTCGCATATGTAAAATTTCTGAGACTACAAGTAACAATAAAATGAAAAAGATACTAGTAACTTGGAACAAGCCAATTAATTCTGAGTTTGTTGAACGATTTAGCCATGTGATTTGCTTGTCTGATAACATTATTCGAACCGAATGTTTGAATTATATTCGCTCTATGCAAAAGATAGAGCTACCAAGTTTCTTTGAAAACCTATTCCTTGGTTCAAGAGATGCTAATTTGGAAAATCAACTTAAAATTCCTTTTAAATTAAAAATCCATGGTATAACCCTAGATGCATTAAAAGAAACTTATTCGATAGTAAATGAATCACAACCTATGAAAAAACAGAAGATAAACAAGTCTACTTTTTTGTCTCTGATGTCACATTTCTTAAATTTTGATGAGGATCAATTTGTTTTTGTACAATCCATTTATGAGCCTCAATCTTTACTTTTGGATTCGTCTCAGTCAAAAGCTTTAATCTCAAGCTTTAGTTCAAGGGTTACAATTGTTGAGTCCCTGCCTCATTCAGGTATTCATGTCCTTTTAAATTGCATCCTATCAAACTTGTATTCAAACTTTAAGGACGAAAGAACTTTGATTGTTGTTCCAAATATTACGTTTTTAAATAAATATCAAGTACCGCCAGAAATAAGTCGGAAATCTCTCAAGTTTGAACTTCACCATTCTCAAAATCAGTTAAAAGTTTTATCTGATAGAACTGAAGAATTGCTAAGAAGAGTTGAAATCTTGGCTGAGACTATAGGTTTAAAAAATTTTGGATTTAATCAAACCTGCGAAGATGCCATATTACTATATAAGAATCATATAAAGCTTAGGTGGACTCAGTTTTTGGAGAACTTGAGAAATAATAAGGACAAAATTGACACCTATCCATTTGACCCTACTTTAGATTTATCAGGATCTTTCAAGGAGAACATTAATAGGGTCTATAAATCTTATAAAACCATTGTTGATATATTCAAAGAACTCAATGAGTTAGGTCCATTAATGAAATTTCAGAAAAATAAGAATGACCAAATTAATTATATGGTAAAAAAGTTATCAAGATTTATATTAGTCACTCCAGAAATACTTATAAAGCACCAAGAAATTTATTCTTTAAAATATGATACAGTAATATTTATTGACTATCGTGGGCCCTCTTTATTTCAATTACTACCTTTGATTAATAATTTGAATTTAAAGAGATTAGTATTATTTAACGATCCCATATTCAATACAGAATCGTCATCACTATTTTCTAGATTCAAATATTTAAATCTCCCTAGAATTCAAATTAATCAAATCCGAAATGTCAGAACAGAATTTATAGACTTATTTAAGTCTAGTTATGGACCTTTACAGATTCATAGACCTGTATTTCGGGAATTCAATCCCGGCTTCACTCATATTTGTCAAATTATTGAAATTGAGGATAGTGAGCCTTATCCGAAAGTGAGCGTTGCAGAAGCTGAATATGCGGTTCTTTTGTATCAATATATGGAAATATTAGGATATCCAGTTAATGAAATTGGATTAGTGGTATATTCACCGTATCAAAAGGCTCTAATTCTAGAGCTTCTTTCAAAAACGTTTAGAACAAATGTAAGTGATACAACTCACAATCTGAATACGGATTACCCATCAGTTGACTTAATCGGCGACGCAATGTCTCACAAATGGATAATTACATCGTTGTATGGTTCCACTACAAATCAAATTGAGAAAACTTTTACATTGCCTAGAGAAGGTCTTTATATGATTGGAATTAGTTCAGTTAACCCTTGGAGTATTTTCTCCGGCAATTTACAAATTTGCAAACATGAAAATTACGACACCGAGACAAGAGCAGCTGATTATGGGATGTTTTCTTACGATGATATAAGCAATTTTATCAAGCTTCATCGAAATGGATCTGCAGACTAGACTCAAGTTTCTGTTCTTTAAATAAGCTAGTTTTCACAGTCATGATAAGACCGCGTATATATTAAATGTAACTATATCCTTATATATAATAGGCCGTTTCATCATTTCTGGGTTTCATTATCAATATTATGTAATCATCATAGGCAAAATTGCGTGAAAAAAAAATCGGACGTAATCTCTGTTTTCACACAAAAACTGTTTCCTCTTGAACAAAGATAAAGAAATTTTTTCTTCTTACTCAAAATCTGACTTATTTATATTTTGAATCCTAAACATAGTATTAACATTAGATATATATAAAGTGGTATAAATACACTGAAGTCTTATATCATACTTGTACTAATAAATTACGTCAATACGGAGAAAAATTAGAAAAAAACACTTATCACTATCGTTCGGTTTTATCAGTTAATCTTGAGAAGAAAAAAAAATATTTTTGGCTAGATTACATCTACTATAACTTGCAAACATAAGTGAATATCTTTTCATAAACGAACAAAAGAATTTTTTTGGTAAGTTGACTCGAAAAACATAATTCAAGATAGAGAATGAGTGAAATCCAACGTCTTCCTCCGCCAGTAGGAGCCAACCCTGTGCACCCAAACGCAAAGACAACAACACATGTAAACAATGGTACAACCACCACTAAAACTAATATCACAAGTCCAGTTTGCAGAAATTGTAAAACTCAAACTACACCACTTTGGAGAAGAGACGAAACAGGACAGGTGTTATGTAATGCTTGTGGGTTATTTTTAAAGCTTCACGGCCGCCCAAGACCGATATCTTTAAAGACTGACACTATAAAGTCTAGAAATAGGATTAAGCAACCAAATTCATCCAAATCATCAGGTCCTAACACACCAGAATTGAAATCTAAAGATTCTAAGAATGTTAGTTCAAGTGGGGGTAAAAAATCGCCGAAGCCAAAGAAGAAATCAACAAATTCTACTCCTAGTACTGCAAATGCTGATTCTGATTCCTTGACTCCCCTTTTACCGGCATCAAATGGTAGACGCATTCATGCTAGCCAAACACCATCATCAAACCAAATGTTTCCTCAAATTAATTCATTTCATGCTCATTTACCTAATCATTTATCTCATCAAGTACAACCTTTACATTATCCATCTTCTACTCCTACACAATTTGCTCCGGGACTACAACGAATCACGTCACCTTTGCTTTTGTCTACAACTTCCTCGATTTCTAATGCAAGATCTTCCAGTGGAAACACAAACTTAAGTGCAGTTCAAGCAGCAGGAGCATTGGAAAATATGTCTAATGAATTAGGTCCCAGTGCGACGTTTAAATCCTCCTCAGGTTCGGGATTGGACTCAAAGGGTGGTGTTTCCTTGATTAACAACAAGCCTACTTCTATTAAAGCTGAGTCGCCATCAATCTTTTCAACGCCTTCATCTGCATTAAGCGGTCTGTTTCATCCTCAAGCTCCACCAAAATTACCAGCATTAGGTGATAAATCTATCGCATCGCCATCTTTTGGTCCTCAATTTCATTTACAATCTGCCCAAACAATGAGTCAATCAAGTGCTATGCAACTGCAATTATCTCCAAACTCTTCTGAAGTTTCACAAGTACAGTCTCCGGAATCAGGATTGACTTCTTTACCTCCCATTCATCAAGTTACCCTGCTTAGTAACAAAACAACTTTGCCTCATTTCCAAAATAGTTTTAACAATTACAACCAACAGTCTAATGAACAAAACTTTCAAGACCGTGGAAATAATGATGTACATAATCATAGCAATAAAGATCAAAGTAATAACAATAGCAATAACAATAGCAATAACAATAGCAATAATAACAACAATAACAATAACAACAATAATAATGATGATAACAATTACAATAAGAATAATAGAAGTATTTCAACCTCGTCCCATGAAGTGACATTGTTGAAGACCAGAATATCGGAGTTAGAGTTGGTAAATGATTTGTACCGTACTAGAATAATGGAGTTGGAAGCTATGGAGCAAGCCGCTAGATTAAGAGAAAATTCAATGAGGAAAAGGCTAGATGAAATCTTGAGCTTACAGGATAGATCCAGTCCTTCATTAAAGCGTGAAAATGACGATCTGAATATTAATACAAAACGACCAAAGGTTGATATCTGAATTCACGAGAATATCAATAAATTATACGCTATCATAATTTATATATAATTCTTTGTTTTCAGTTGAATTATTTAAGTTATTTATTTGATATACTGGATCCTCCATTCTCTTAAATTTCAGAATGGAATATTTAAATTCATAATTTTGTTATATTGGACTATGTTTCGTTGAAAATTCGCTGACAAATAATGCATTACATTATTTATGTATGAAGAGTCCCATCGATACCTCCAATTCTACAAATAAATAATTATTGAAATATCACTTTGTAGCTAATCCTAAACAAGTTTATGTACGTACGTCCGGCTCATCTCTACCTAAGAACTTCTTAAACTTCAATAAGTCCAAAACAAATTTAATATCTTCTGATAAATAATCATCAACAGGCATCGAATATGTTTGTTCATCTTTAGTATGTTTTTCCAAGTACAATCTTACAGTTGCACCAGAAGAACCAGTACCTGATAATCTGACTATAAATCTCAACCCATTTTGAAATTTGATGAACAATCCTTGATTAGGTGATACTGAGCCATCTAAGTCTGTATAAGAAAAATTGTCTCCATCTTGTACAATGTATCCTGAAGCTAATTCGGTACCCTTTTGACTAGACTTAACAATTGACTCGAACAATTTCACAATATTATTTGCCCCATCACTAGAAACGTTTTCATAATCATATCTGGTAAAGAATGTTCTACCATATTTCAACCAGAAAGAATCTTGAACGGATTTTATGGAAGTAGTCTTATCGGGGTTTTTTCTGTTAAAGTCGGCTAATACATTCAACCAAGCGATAATGGCCCATAAACCATCCTTTTCTCTAATATGGTTAGATCCGGTACCAAATGATTCTTCACCACAAATACTTAATTTCTTTGCGTCAAATAACGAACAAAAGAATTTCCATCCTGTTGGAACTTCGTAAATTTTCAAATTTTTGTCTTTGGCTACTAAGTCTAAAGCACCGGATGTAGGCATGGACCTAGCAAGTCCATAGACTCCATCACGAGCAAAATATGGGATAGCATCTGCATATTCAGCAATGATAGCTACAGAATCACCAGGTGAAACAAAAGTACCGGCACCATAAATCATATTTCTATCACCGTCACCATCAGACGCAGCTCCAAAGGCAATGCTCTCTTTATCCACTCTTTCGACTAATGTATGCGCGTAAGTCAAATTTGGATCAGGGTGCAAACCGCCAAAATCAGGTAATGGTTTATAATTTTGAATAGAAGTTAATGGTAAACCAAACTCATCAATAAAAATCTTATAACCGTAAGGACCTGTAACACCGTTTAAAGCATCAAACAATATTTTAAAATGTTGCTCCTTCATGGCCTTCTCAATAAAAGTCTTAATCAATGGAAAATCAAAAATATCTTTTAACATATCAACATAATCTTTGGTTGAGTCGATAATCTCGACTTCAATTGGACCCAATTGAGAATGACCAATTTTGCCTAGCTCAACAAGCGGTAAATCAACTAATTTATAACTATCAAGTTTTTTAGAAATGTCATACATCTTGTTAGTAACTGATTCAGGAGCAGGACCTCCATTGCTCAAATTGTATTTGATGCCTAAATCATTTTCTGGTCCACCTGGGTTGTGTGAAGCAGTCAAAATAATACCACCCGTAGCTTCCCTAATTCTAATAACATGGGAGGTGGCAGGAGTAGATAAAATACCGCCTTGACCAATAATTAGTTTCTTCACACCATTACCTGCAGCAATTTTAACGATTAAATTAATAACAGTCTCGTTATAATATCTTCCATCACCTCCAATAACTAAGGTTGCCCCTTCGGAGCCTTCAGGAATCGCATTTAAAATAGCTTGGATAAAGTTTTCAGTATAATGCTCCTGTTTGAATACTTTGACCTTTTTTCTTAAACCAGATGTTCCAGGCTTTTGGTCTTGGAATGGGGCTGTACTAATGACTTGAACCTCTGACATATTGAGAATCAATTTTTAAGTCTACTGGTTGCCTCAAACTTAGTCAATGGTTTAATGTACTTAAACTTGTAATTCTTGCTCTGAAGAGGTCACCTTTGCTAGGAGGTATGTTGAGACAGAGTGGAGAGATTTTTGATTTTGTGTAATTTATGAGTTTCAAAAAAATTTATGGGTAAGTTATCGTTTTATTTAATTAGATCTTAATTCAAATTTTCGTTATACATGGCATAACTTCTATAAACTATTTGTTGACAACCTTATTCATAGCATCGGCTAAGTATTTAACATTGTTGTCGTTGACTCCCGAAATAGAGAATCTTCCATCTTCAGTAGCATATACAGAGTACTTCTCTCTCAATTCAATGACTTGTTCAGCACTCAAACCAGTGTAAACAAACATACCTCTTTGTTTTAATAAATGATCCCAGTTGTAATTAGTCTTGTCTAAGTTATCGTAAAGCTTTTGTCTAACAGTGTTCAATCTGGAGACAACCAGATCTAAATCGGATAACCATTCATTAAATAAGCTTTCATTAGAGAAGATAGTTTCAACGATCTTAGATCCGTGAATTGGTGGAGAAGAGTACATTGGTCTAATCAATTTTTTCAATTGTGATTCAATGGCAGTAGAATGATCTTTGGATTCGGTGATAATGGATATAGAACCGGTTCTTTCACCATATAAACCCATATTCTTTGCGAATGATTGGCATAAAGCGTAAGATGGGATTTTACCTTTAACGACCAATTCATTCATCTTTCTGATCAATCCGATATCTTCGTATGGATTACCTGAAGCGAAACCTTGGTAAGCCATGTCAACTAATGGAAATAATTTCTTAGCTTGAACGATTTCTAAAACTTCGTCCCATTCAGCTGGAGTTAAGTCCATACCAGTTGGATTATGACAACAAGCGTGTAATAAGATGATTGACTCATCGTCTGCCTCTTGGACAGACTCTTTCAATTTTTCAAAATCTAAGTCATTCTTTGAGGTGTTGTAATAAGCATAAAAGTCGGCGCTAATTCCAGCATCGTTAAACACAGCTATATGGTTGGCCCAAGTTGGCTTTGGAACAATGATTTTTTTACTAGTGTAAAATCTGTTCAAAAATTCGGCAATAACTCTTAAAGAACCAGTACCAGAAATAGTTTGAGAAGTGACAATTCTGCCCTCTTCGATCAATTTGGCGCCATTGACGTCCTTACCAGAGTTATTGAAAATGAAGTTCTTAACCACGCTTTGAAAGTTCTTGTTACCAATAATACCAGTGTATTCCTTTTCCTTTTCAGCCTCCAACAACACGGTTTCCGCCCTCTTGACCGATTCAAAGATGATTGGTTTACCATTGTTATCTCTGTAGGCTCCAACACCCAAATTGATCTTAGAAGTGTTGTCGTCCTTGTTATAAGCTTCAGCAATTCCTAAAATTTTGTCAGGTGGTGCCAATGGAATTTCATTCCATTTGTGGACTTGATTGTTCAAGACAGAGAACTGTCTAACACTGTTGCGTACGCAATTACCTCCCTTAACTCTTGAAATCATATTTTAGTTATTTAAACCGTAGTCAATAAAAACTAAGAACTTCGAAATCGGCCACATGGATTTTCAATTCTATATATAAGGAAAAGTGGGTTAATTTTTCACTCGATGCACCTAATGCCATACAAACCGCTTACGGCTACGGGAAACTTGCATAAGTGGAGTCTCTGAGACTGAAGTGACTCCCGAATTTTTTCAAATGAGTCAAGTAATGATTTAGACAGCTGATAAGTTTGAGGAATAACCAATGAGAACTTGTTTTACCTATTCGGCTAAGCGGATGACTTCTTAAGTTAACTCGGACACCCATCGGGCAGATATATCGGTTTAATGATTTTGAAAAACTGTATATAATCCAGGGTGTAAATTGCAGAAATTAAGGGGAGAATAGTGAGATTAGGGCGTGAAAATCAGTAGAAGCGCGAGGGAACAGCGGAAAATAGCGGGAAGGATGAAGGGACCTAGGGGAAGATCAGTGGGACTCCAGTGGGAAATTTTTGGGACGTATTTTGGGACTCAACGGCATGATAGCGGAAGTACAAAATTAGACAATTACGACTGAGTATGGAATTGGAGCCTTCAACCGGTTGGAATGGGAAAAAACGGACACTAACAAGGGGGGATTTAGCGATCCAAGGACTTAAGTACGAAACATGAGAAGATATAGCGACGAATTGTGCGAAGAAAATTCTTTGTGCCATAGTTATATCATAGTAGAACTAGAGTAGTTCTACAGAGCATCTATAGAGGGAGCACAAATGAGGGGAGCGGTCCGAGTAGAAAAGTGGAACAATTCGAACACGCGGAACGATTGTGAGGATAACAACGATTGCAATGATTGTAACGTAGTGATATAACTGGAACACATTAATTGAGAAACAGTATGATATATGATGTGCAAAGTGCTCAGTTTGAGAAATGTAGTTAGCAAAAATTTAGTTCACATGGTGAAGACTAAAGTAGTGTATATATAGTTCAGAATAGTACGTAGGGGAACGTAGGGGTGAATAGAATATGATAGTTTCCGATTGTGCCATATATGCAGGGTGGGTGTACGGGTGCAAATTGATAACCAAAACAACTCTTTATGGCCCTATCTTGCAATAATTTCAGCTTAAGAATTGTATTCGATGGGTCTACATCAAGTTTTTAAATCAATTTATTAGTGTATAAATTTGTAGTTCTATTTTATATACATAAACATTAAGAAGCAGATAACATCTGCTGTGGTGTAATCATAACATTGTGATACGACATGTGACATAAATTCGTATAGTGCAACATGGTTATTTTTCATGAAAGTAAGAATATCATTAAATGCACTTAAACTTGTTCGTCAGTTGGCTTGGAATCGGCAGCATAACCGGTAGAGCGAGCCATTTCTTCTTTTGAAGGTGGAACCCAAGATCCGGAATTCCATGGCTTGATGTTTTGGTGGTATAATTCATCGACTTCTTCCAAAGTTAATCCTTTAGTTTCTCTAACGAAAAAGTAAACGTAGAAGAACGAGAAAAGCAAACATCCTGAGAAGACGAAACCGTAGTAGAAGTGGATGGCCGAGGTAATGAATGGAGTGAAGAATGAAATCAAGAAACCCCACATCCAGTTGGCAGCAGTAGCAACAGCCATAGCTTTGGATCTAATTCTCAATGGGTAAGTCTCAGCAATAATGGTGTAAACACCTCCAGCCCATGTAGAAGCGAAGAAGAAGATGTACAAACAGGTAATAAAAATCATACCATCCCCACTGGAAGTATAGGTAGGACCTGATGAGCCCGAGACATACAAGTGAGTAACACCGATGACGGAGTAAATGATGAAACAAATAAACATAGCAGCGGAACCAGTCATTAAACATAATCTTCTACCAAATCTTTCAATAGCCCAGATGTTAACGAAAGTGGAAGCAAAATTGACAATACCTAAAATGATAGAAGTTTCGTAAGAGTCACTTAAACCAACAGCTTTGAAAATAGTAGTACCATAGTAAAAGAAGTAGTTGTCACCGGTCAATTGCTGTAAAGATTGTAACATAACACCCATAATAACTCTGGAGAAAATCTTTGGCTTACCAGTGATCAACTGACCCCATGAAGCAGTTCCAGCAATAGCTTCTCTTTCGATACCAGCTTGGATTAAAACAATTTCAGTGTAAACAGCTGGATCTTCTGGAGACACCTTATTAGATCTAGCAATAGACTTCTTAGCTTCTTCAATTTTGTTCTTTTCAACTAAGTATCTTGGAGATTCTGGCATCGAAACCATACCGATAATCAATAAGATAGCCCAAGCAAAACATAAACCTAATGGGATTCTCCATTGTCTAGAGTCAGTGTATTTCTTGGTACCATAAGTAGTACAGTAACCTAAGAAAATACCTAAAGTAATGTTTAATTGGAAGCAGCAAACCAATGTACCTCTTAACTGTTTTGGTGCACTTTCACTAATAAACATTGGGCAAATAACGGTAACAATACCGACGGCAAGACCAGTAATAAGACGACCAATGAAGTATTGGTACCATTTGTCAGAAGAAGAGATTTGAACGATAATACCAACAACATAAATAAGCATGGCAAACATAATACCAACTCTTCTACCGTAAAGATCACCGACTTTAGACAAAACAATACCACCGACAGCGCAACCTACATTGAAAATAGCAACAATTAAACCTTCTCTAACATTAGATAAGTAGTATCCAGAGGAGTTTTCTTGACCAAATCTTTCCAAAAAATCATCCATAGCAACAAAACCAGAGATGGTACCTGTATCGAAACCAAAAACGAAACCACCAAAAGCAACTAATAAACAAAAAATACAAATGGAAATGTAATCTTTAGCAGATCTGTTAGGTAAATCAGCTAATTGAGGACTTTCATCAACTAATTTTTCTTCTTTTTCCAATATAGAATTATTGGTTGGTGTTTGAACACCAGAAACATTTTCTTCTTGTGTAGACATGATTTACAAATATGCTATGAGGAAAAACAAATTGCGGAATACTTTGCCAGAGATGCTGGGTATTTATATTAATCCACTCTTCGGATGCAAGCAGAAAAAAATTGTCGGAAAATTTTTGCATAAAGAGTCAAACTCAAAGTGAACCAACTTTTTATGCATCCCGATGCAGCAATTTCCCGCAATACGGCTTATTTTCTCCGGGTGGCCCCACAAAACACCAGGTATTCCCAGGTATTCCCACTCATTACCGGTGGGGCCAACACCTGATTTGAATTTAACCAATACAAGCACGCAGTCATGCAGATTTTTATTCCTTTTTTGACACACATTTTTATCGATCACTTATTTCGGATTTTTTTAATTATGCTTTAAGATGTTCCCAATTGATCCGAAAAAGTAAATATTCATTTAACAATAATATTTCAGTTTTCATGGTTAGCAAATGTAATAAAGAATTAACAACGTATCGCACTATTACAAAGGGTACATATCTCCGTGGGGAATTGCTTGTAAGCTGTAAACTTGCGTGTAGTTTCGGATCGAATGGAGATTTTCAAAACAGGTTAATCGTTTTCAATTTAAACGTCATTTTAACATCCTATAAGTCAGATGCACTAGTCAGCTGAGTGTTTTTGGCTGGTATGAATGTTTCCATTGGCTATATTGTACCGAGCCCTTGTTTCGCGGAATTTCCTTTTAAAATAATATGCATGACTAACGTGATTTATTGGATTTTTCCGGAATGGCTACAATACATCCGAGATGATACAATTATTATTGATAATTTTATTTACTGATGGTAACAATAGCCAAGTTTAAGTCTCTAAAACGCATGAATCTTACTCAAATAACACTAAGTTTAATCTTGTAAACCTAACGCTGTCTTCTCAAAAAATACATATATTATGTTTCAATAGAAGTTAATCTAACTTCTTCCAATACTTGTTCTGCATATTGCCAATACGTTTCGAGGGAAGCAACCTTAAACTGATAGATAGTGTAACTTACTAAATTTAAGCCCAAAAATATGAGCTGACTTATTGTCACTTATGATTAACATACCTACTATTATTTAAATGTTATATAGCTATTGTTTTTAGTGAAACCTACATGTGACTTGATCACCAAATACATCATCACTACTCTAGTATAATACAGAAATTATTTCTAGTGGAACCTGAATGCAATTCAGTCTTTCGGAATTTCACTTCTTGAGCTTTTCTACCATTCCAATCAAAAAGCCAATATGCAACCTTCTTTGCTTCATAATAGCATTTTTGTTGGAACCCCAAACTTACCATGATTTTATCTAGATGATCCTTATCGAAATACCTTGAGTTGCTTACGCAAGGTAAAGGTAATACGAGAAATAATAGACTGATTGATGACTTAGTCGGGGGCTTCAAATACTCGGTTATACGCTTCAACATTTCACCTCTACCCTGGGGAGATGGGACAAAATTAATCACTAGAGAGCATGACACTAAATTGAATCTCTCTTTATCTGACTTGGGTAATGGCCGTTCCATAAAATCCTGTTTTAATATAGTGCGATCTTGAGAATTCAAATCAATTTTTACGATATCTTTAAATATCCCACATGTCGAAATTATATTAAAAGAACTTAAGCATCCTATTTCAAGAGCATTTAAATGTTCGTTTGAACTCAATTTCTGTTTATACTGGTATTGAGGATTGTTCAACCATTCTATTAACTTCTTAGAAGAATCACCACCTCTCTTACTATTTTGACCTTGGGATGAAGCTGCCTGATAAGCTTCGATTCCTCCTCTTTGATATGTTTCTGCATCTATATCAGCTAATTTTTTAACAAGATCAATTTCTTTAACATTGTCTAGTTTTGCTAGCTCATTCTCTATATATTTAACAGGCAATTTAAATTTTTCGAAATTATCTCTATACGAATTCGCCAAGTTGGGATAATATTTATCCAAAATCAGTTCAATGTTATTTGAGGTAAGTTTATCCTCTAAGTTCTTAAATGTGCTCGATTTATTAAGTTTCTGTATTATTGAATTTTTGTTCTTTTGCAAAACATGAAATCTCCTTATAAGCTGTCTTGCCTTCTGTGGCTTTAAAGACTTGGGTATTCTATCTTGACCCTTTATCGTTTTAGGTGGTCTTAATAGCCCGCGCCTTCTTCCTTTAGATTGCATCAGTAGATATTAAGATATATATTAAAAACTAAATCTTGATTTTGATAATTCTATTACCCTGCAGGAAAGTCTTCACGATGAGATTTTTTTTTAGAACCAAACTTTCATGATTATAAAATGTAGTCTATATTGATAAAGGATGGCACCAAGAAAAAATGGAGGTACAAAGGTGTCGAAGGCGCTTCAGCTTTCCAAGAAAAAATCTGCTAATACTAATAAGAGGTCCTTGTCTTTGAAACAAAAAATAAAAAAAGAATCAAAAATTGTTAAGTTGGGAAATTTGAAATGGAAACCAGTTGAAATTCCTGACAATTTAGATGATTATGAAGGTTTTTATGGATTAGAAGAAATCGAAGGGGTCGATGTTAAGTATGTCAATGGGAAGGCTGAATTTGTCATCAAGGAAGATGTGAAAAATGCTGAGGATAGTAACTTGGAAGATGAGGAAGAATTTACAGGGTTCGATGACTCTGGTGAGGTTGAAAGTGTTGACGAACCAATTATTGACGAACCAATTATTGAAGAACAAGATAAAGCAGGTAAAAAATACGATGATAAGTTTGAAGATCATTCCTCTAATATTGAAAAACCTCTTGAGAAATCTCCTACTTTAAAAGAATCCGAAGAACTAACAGAAAATGTATTCCAAGCTTTGACAAATGATAAATTTAAAGGTTTATCAGATGACTCTGATGTTCATTTACCTCATTGGGATAATTCTTTGAAGGATTTTTCATTAAATCCATATATTATGCAAGGTTTATCTCAACTCCATTTTGACAAGCCTACACCAATTCAAAAAAAATGTATTCCAATCGCAATTGAAGGAAAAGATTTAATTGGAAAAGCTACTACAGGTTCCGGTAAAACATTGGCATATGGTATTCCTATTTTAGAACGTCATATGCGAAATTACGAAAATTTGAAGAAAAATATCGACAATAAAATCATAAACTCACCGACTGCTATTATATTTGCTCCGACAAGGGAATTGGCACATCAAGTGGTTGATCATTTAAATAAAATTGCAAAGTTTTTGCCATTATCTTCACATGGGATTGTCAGTATAACAGGAGGACTTTCGATCCAAAAGCAGGAAAGATTATTGCTGCATGGACCAGGTGTTTTAGTTGCAACCCCTGGCCGTTTTTTAGAGTTGCTTCAAAATGATATTGAGTTAGTGAAACGATTAGCTAGTACAGACATGATAGTCCTAGATGAAGCAGATAGATTATTACAAGACGGGCATTTCTCTGAATTTGAAAAAATTTTAGATTTGTTCAAAAAAAACAGACCTAAAAATAAGTCAATTTCATGGAAATGGCAAACTTTAGTTTTTAGTGCCACATTTTCAAGAGACTTGTTTAGAAAATTGGATAAAAAGCAGAAAACGAAAAAGAATGGTGTTGAAAATTCTTTGGTTGGTAATGACGAAATCTTAGAACTTTTGAATGCAAAATTAAATTTCAAGGATACCAAGCCCGTATTGGTCGATGCTAATCCCAAGGAAATTGTTAGTGGCCAAATCACTGAGGCTTTGGTAGAATGTGGGCCAACCGAAAGAGATTTATATCTCTATTACTTCCTCCTTATGTATACGGGCTCTACGTTGGTTTTTGCAAACTCTATTGACTCAGTTAAAAGATTAGTTCCATTTTTAAACAATTTAAAAATTCCAACTTTCGCAATTCATTCCTCTATGATTCAAAAGCAAAGATTGAGATCATTAGAACGATTCAAAGATGCGACAGAAAGAAATGAAATATCAGTCTTGGTTGCTTCAGATGTCGCCGCCAGAGGTCTAGATATTCCTAATATAGATCACGTTGCTCATTATCATTTACCAAGATCTGCTGATGTCTATATTCATAGATCGGGAAGAACAGCTAGAGCCGGCAATGAAGGTGTTTCTGTTATGTTTTGCTCACCACAAGAAGCATCAGGACCATTGAAGAAATTGAGGAAATTAGTTGCTGATACTTCGAACAAGAATAGCAGACTAAATATGCATAATGATGTCAAATTATTGCCAATTGAAATGGATTTAGTTTCTCAGCTAAAGCCTAGAGTTGCGATTGCCTCAAAATTGGCAGATTCTTCTATTTCTTCTACCTCGACGAGAAAAGAAGATTCTTGGATTAAACAAGCAGCTGAGGAATTAGGTGTAGATGATTTATCTGATATCGAAAATTTCGAAGACGACATAATCAAAAAGCAAAGAAAGAGAAAGGAAGGTAAGCTTTTAACCAAGGATGATTTCAAGGATTTGAAGTTTCAGTTGAAGGAATTGTTAAATCAGAAAATCAGAAAGAATTACAGAAGATCGTATTTGACCAGTGGATTGGACAACTTAGCACACCAAATGATTACCGGATCTTCGCATAAGGAAGTTTTAGGACATGGAAAAGTTAATGCTTTGGAAGATTTGAGAAAGAAAGGAATCAGTAAAGGTGTCAACAAAAATAGAGAAACAAAACGTACCAATAAAATTGCATCTAAAAGAAATTAGTTTCAGATTTTTTTAGCTACATATGTTTAATAATATTAACTAAAAGATAAGTTTATCAAATAGAGAAATCGAAACAGAAATCTTATATATTATGTACCCAGAATTTTTTTGCTCTACTCTAAATCTAAATGAAGTCATCATCATCATCATCATAATATTCATCATCGTCAGAATCGTCGGCCAACTGCTCAAAATTGACTTTGTATCTTAATAATGAACCAATACCACCAAAACCTTGACAGAATTGAGCACCCTCTGAGGATCTATCTGTTACAAATTCCAAGTTTGCACCAAAACTCTTATAGTTCTCAGCTAACCATTCCAAAAACGATTCTTCCTTCACGATTTCCATTTCAGTTCCAGTTTTCTTGTCCAACTTCCAGGCTTTATCTGCTAAATCAGGGTTAGCATGAGCAATAACTTCTTCACCTTCGATATCTTTCAAAGTATAACGAATGATGTTAAGGTTTTCATAAACAATGACAATTTCACATGCACCTAAATCTAAAGCTTTTAAAGTATCTTCAATACCATAACAGAACTTACCTGTATCTTGAGAAATTTCATCGAAATATTGATTTAATAATTTCTTTTCTTGAACAAATTTAACATTTGATAATGTTTCTGCTGATAATTCAATAGCTTGATTGAAACCGTTTTCACCACCATAAGAAACATCAACAATTTTTATGACCTTAGCGAGCAATCTATTATCAAACAAGTCGGACTTAGATAATTCCGTTTTGAAATCGGCAGAACCAGCTAAAATCAAACCTTTGACATTAACCTTATCAGCAGTAATGAAGTTCTGAACAGCTACTTCGGCAACTTTTCTGACATAGTTGTGTCTCTTTTCTTCTCTTAAACGAGAGAAACGAACAGCAGATTGACCACCTCTACCATGCTTCTTTGGCAAATCAACAGTAAACTTATGTAAAACTTCTCTGGTATTACCAGACACAGCACCAAATAATGCACCATTACCATCCATAACGATAAAACCAAATCTATCATCATTCTCCAATAATTCAGATAAGGCTTCTACATGAAATTTATTATCACACAAGTACAATGATGTATTGATTGGTTTGAATGGTTCAAAATCAATATTCAATTTCTTTTCTTTACCTTCATCGGTTATAACATCACCACAGTATATAACTAATCCATTCCTAGGAACGGAGTTGTACAATTTTAATTTTTGTTGTGTGGATGTAATAGCTGACAAAACTGATAATCTATTGACACGAGACTTGATATTAGAGGCTGTACCATATTCTTCTGTTAATAACTTTTGTTGAAGAGCAATTTGACCTTTAGGTGGAATAATCAATGAAATCATCGAAGTACCGTTACCTCTGGCAGATTCTAAGTACTTTATTAACTTCTTAACTTTCCAAATCTCAATGTTTTTTTCAGCGTCTGTTTCTTGAGATGACATCTTATAAACTTAATAATTTAATGTATCCTTCTATAGTCAAAATCAATAGCAAAAAAGGTTCTGAAAAACAAACCTCAGCGCAAATGCTACTCTTTGGAAGTATACTTTTTCATTAAAATTTTTTTCGCTAAAATTAAAATCACGTGATCATTGTGCTGACAGCATACGTTTTGGTTTCTTGGATTTAATTATATTGAGTTTATGATATGCTAACACTCATTGTTTTATAATAAAATATTCAACTATGACAACTAGTGAGTCTATTGACTCTCAAGAAAGGATAAGGAGGAGAGATACACAACCAGCCCAGCATTTGAATAATACAAATCAAGAATCTGATTACGAATCCGATGCTTCCTCAGACGAACCATTAGAACCTGTTTCTAAAAAGTCAAGAAAGCCATCAAACAACGCTTTCAGGCAACAAAGATTAAAATCATTTAATCCTGTATTCACAGCCAAAACAGTCATTCCAATTTTAATAGCAATTGCCATAGTATTTGTTCCTTTGGGGGCTGCAATGTGGTATGCAGCTCACAAAGTTCAGGATGTTATGCTTGACTACACGCAATGTGAAAACTTGGCTTCTTCGGAATATTGGTCTGAAATTCCAGACGAATATGTCACTTATGGCTATCAAAATACCCTGATTGGATATAAAGCGCAATGGAAGATGACCACGGATGATACACAAGAGTTTGAGGACGAAAGAAAAGTTTGTAATATTCAGTTTTCAGTTACAAATGATCTTAAAGCTCCTTTATACTTCTTCTATCACTTGGAAAAATTTCATATGAATCACCGTCGTTATGCTAAATCTTTCAGTGAAGATCAAATTGAGGGTAAAGCTGCATCTACGAATGATATAAAGAATACTGTGGGTCAAAATTGTGAACCATTATCTGTAGATAAAAATGGTAAGAAATATTATCCATGTGGTTTAATTGCTAATAGTTTGTTCAACGATACTTATTCAAGCACATTGACTGCTGTCAATGGTACCTCCACTGATTTTGATTTTACTGAAGAGGGGATCGCGTGGTCTACAAATAAAAACAGATTCAAAAAAACAAAGTATCTGCATACTGAAATAACACCTCCGCCAAATTGGTACAAGAAATTTCCAAATGGTTATAATGAAACTAACGTTCCTGATATTTCTACATGGTCACAATTTCAAAATTGGATGTATACCTCTGGTTTGCCAAATTTTAATAAATTAGCTCTCCGTAACGATAATACTACTTTGAAGGCTGGCATATATGAGGTAAGCATTGGATTACACTTCCCGGTATTGCCATACAATGGTAAAAAGAAGATATATATATCACAGAGATCTGTAATTGGAGGCAAAAACTTCTTTTTAGGTATCAGTTGGATGGCTGGGGGAGGTCTTTGTTTTGTTTTGGGTCTCTTGTTATTAATAATTAATTTTATCAAACCAAGGAAGACTGGAGATGTTAATCTTTTATCTTGGAACAGAGAGCAATTTCAGAAAGACGAACAAGAGGAGCCTGCTCCATTTCCGGTTGAAAGTTATGAAAAAAGACAAAATTAGAAATGACTGAAATAAATAGTATTGATTCAAATTAGGGTATTTACAAGGTAATTTAACTCAATAAATGTGTTTTAAATGGATTAACGCTACCTGTAACCAAGTTCAAGAGAGGACTCAAATATATAGTTTATAAATGTAGAAATATTTTGCATTACAAGAACCGTTACTGCAAACGAGCCATTCACATTCAATACCATTCGTATTCAATGCATTGAAAAAATTTTCAGTGTTATAGATTATCGAAACAATTGAAATTTTTGACCATAAGCAGGAGTCTACTTTATATCACCACAAGTTGGCTTACTCAATGCCTCTTCCGATTTCGGTGATACCCAAACTAAAGTGCTACTATAATCCAAACAAATTAAACTTTTATGAAAGTCACGTGTATTGAACTAAATATGAAAAGAGCAATAACTTGAAACTTGAAATTCTGCCATTAAAAAGTACTCAATTAATATCTTGTTCAAGGTATATTATCGAATTTCAAAGCTACAAGATTCATTTTTTAAATAGGAACTATACACCTGAGGATAAGTTTGTTATTGATATTTTTTTATTTCTTGTAGATACAGCTTATCGAACTGGTACTGCTACAAAATTAAAGCATCGCTCTAAATAATTAATGCTTTTAAGCCGTTGCAAGATAACTTGTGCATAATATTACTACTGAAAGGTACCAGCAACTTACAAAGCTTATTATTCTTCGCCTGCTTACTAATTTAATTTGCACTATTCCTTATGTTTTGGCACATTTCCGTTATGTTTGCGAATTTTCGTTCGCATATTTAATTTCAGTGTTCTTTCTCACACAATATCCAATTCCAATTTTTACTGCTAATGCAAAATGTCAGTACCTGCTAATTTCGAACAAGTCGTATTAAATAGTTGTCCTCTCAAAGCTGTCAATTATAGCTGGGGTCAGTCTGATTCTACCTTTAAAGTGGAAAGTATAGATTTTGTTGACAGCTCAGTTAGAGACGGTGAAGTAGTTGTTCAATTGGTATACTTATCTAATGATCCAGCCCAAAGAGGATGGATCCAAAAAGGATTGAATCCTTCAAGATCATATATTCCACCAGTTCAAGTAAATGAACCTATGAGGTCAATCGGAGTTGGAAAGATCGTTCTTTCGAAATCATCTAAATTTTCAGTTGGTCAAAGTGTTACCGGTATCTTCAGCTGGGCAGAATATACAATCGTCCATGAGACGAAAGTATTCAATGTAATTGATGAATCTAAAGGTCTCCCAATGCCTTTGTATTTAGGTCCATTAGGTTTAACTGGTTTGACTGCCTATTTCGGTTTGAAAGGTATTGGTAAACTTAAAAAGGGACAAACTATTATTATATCTGCTGCATCTGGTGCTACTGGTTCTATGGCTGTTCAAATTGCTAAGCATTTGATTGGAGCTTCTAAGGTCATTGGTATTTCTGGTTCAGCTGAAAAAGCAAAATGGGTAGAATCCCTTGGGGCAGATAAATGTTTCGACTACACTCAGCCAGATTTCCAAGAAAAGTTATCAGAATATATTGGTGAAGATTACATTGATGTCTACTTTGATAACGTCGGTGGCGAAATTTTAAGTTTCATATTAAGTAAGATCAAGAAATACGGTCGTATTATTGCATGTGGTGCCATTTCTGGATACAATAATAAGGAAAAAATGAAAGTCGACAACTGGTCTGAAATTATTATGAATAGCTTGACCGTCCAAGGCTTCGTTTGTGCCGATTTTAGAACTGAGTTTCCGGCTGCTATTGCTGAAATTGTTGAAGGTATGAAGACAGGTAAAGTCAAGGCTGCTGAAGGTGTAAGCGTTAGGGATATATCAAACGAAGATGATAAGCTCAAAAAAATTCCTGAAATATGGTCTTCTTTGTTTGGTACTTCGAAACCAAACGGTAAATTGGTTACCAAGCTCGTTTAATTTATTATCTACTATGGTATCAAGATCTGTTTACAATTTGCTCAGTAATATTTAGTCTAAATTCGAAGACGTTAGTGAATATTCGATAATATTCATTCTGTAGCAACCTTAATTATAATCTAAAATGTGACATACTATAAGGAATATATTGGAACTAGTTTCTGTATGGCGGTATATTTCCGCATCTAAAAATTAATTTTTCTTTCTCCCCCACAAACTAGTAGTTTCATATTTATTTTTAAAAAAACAAGTATATGAATTAAGAATATGACAGTCCCTAAAATATCTAGTTGCTTCATTTTAAATAATCCACCCATCGCTGATGTTAATTTCGACTACTCTAGTGAAAATTCTACATTCAAATTAGTCGAAAAGCCTTTACGATCTTTGAATAAAGATGAGATTTTAATTAAAACTCTATACTTATCTAATGATCCAACTCAAAGAGCTTGGATTCAGAAAGGCTTAAATGCTGATAGAATGTATGTCGATCCTGTTCTTCAGGGAGAAGTAATGAGATCAGTTGGATTAGGGCAAGTCATTAATACCAACTCCAAAGATCTTAAGGACGGAGATCTCGTTCTCTGTGAATTGACTTGGTCTGATTTCTGCATCATTCCTATAAGCAAAGTTATGAGCAAGCTTACTGATCGCAATGTTCCTTTAACCATGTACTTGGATGTTTTAGGAATTACGGGTCTTACGGCATATTTTGGCTTAGTGAAAGTCGCCCAGTTAAAATCAACCGATACTATAGTGATTTCAGCTGCAGCTGGAGCCACAGGGTCTATGTGTGTACAAATCGCTAAAAATGTTATCGGATGTAAAAAGGTTATTGGTATCTCGGGTGGGGCTGATAAGTGTAAGTTTGTTGAATCAATTGGAGCTGACAAATGTGTTGACTACAAGAATAAGAATTTTGGTAGACTTATCGAAGAAGCTTTAGGAGAAGAAAAATACTGTGATGTATTTTTTGATGGTGTTGGGGGGAAAATATTAGATAGAATATTGACATTGATTAAACCTTTTGGTAAGGTTATTGCTTGTGGTGCAATTGCTGGGTATAATGACTCTAGGAGATCCATGATCGCTAATTGGCCCCAAATAATAACTAACAGATTATCTGTTCAAGGCTTTATAGTTTTGGACTACCGTGAGCAATATGACGAGGGGATTAAAAATATTGTACAATGGATTAAGGAAGGTAAAATTAAAGTTAATGAATCTTCGTTTACCTTAATAGATTTGAGCGCAAATAAATTCTCTAGAATTCCTGACACTTGGGGAATTTTATTCTCGAATGAGAAAGGACCTGGCAAGTTGTTAACTAAAGTCTCTGATTATAAGCTTTAAATTTTAAATTCGATATCATCTATAGGTTTATTTGCGCGCGCGTGCAATGCAAAATATGTAAATAAAGAATTATATTTGTGAACTGGTAGATAATTATCACTTTTTAATAGCGTTAACTTATACATATTATTGGTAACGTAGCGAGACTGTAATCGAGGTTTGGCTTATTTTGATATTTGCTCATCAGGTTTGACTGTGAAAGATATGAAAATTCTTTTTTAAGTGAATATGCTGGATAAATATACACGATACAATCTAGTTATTGATTCCAAAAATAAAGATGACAATTCAAAATACGAAAGAATCTCTAAAAAAGAGCCGAACCCATCAGTATCTGTGAACTGTGGTCATTCTAAAGAAAAAGCTCTATGGAAATATCAGGAATCTGATGATAATTCGAGCTTCTCGAACGACTTCGAATTTGACGACAATGAAGAGTTGGATCTCTCATTTTCTAAGTTTTCCCATATATCGGGGTTATCATTCTCTATACGAGATAATACAACCGCTCTGAATTCGGTTACTGACTCTCCATTTGTGAAAAGGATACAATCAAGATTGCAAGATATTAAATTTGAACTGGAAAGCGATTTCTCTGTTTCTGCAACACAAGAGGATAATAAAAATAGATTCTTGTCATTGATTCCAGAAGCCAATATTGGAAAATCGTACGAAAAGGATTCTCCATTCAACAGCAACAATGGCGGCTATCCGCTTCCTAAAGATACTCGTAATCTAGTTGACCACACACCAACATCTAATATAAGATCCTCAAAATTAAGAGCACCAGTTAATTCCAGCAATTTGCCCTCAACAAAAAATTCAAAAAATAATTCACATACACCAGATAGACATAAAAACACTCAAAGAAACCCTTCTATTAAGGTTTCTCTAACCCCTGCGCAGAGATTCGAAAAATTTCCAGGAACAGCCTCCTTTAATGCATTAGAAAATTTTAAATTTTCTACACTAGTTGGAAAAGGAGCATTTGCCAATGTCTACAGAGGTATAAACTTGAAAACTAGTCAAATTGTTGCAATTAAACAAATAATATTAGATAAAAATCAAGATGTAAGAGAACTTATGGGAGAAATTGACCTTTTAAAGATATTAAAGCATCCTAATATTGTTAAATATCATGGTTTTGTAAAAACTTCTACATCTCTTAATGTTTTCTTGGAATTTTGTTCTGGTGGGTCATTAAGACAACTTTACAAAAGATTAGGGCATGGTCTACCTGAGCTCCAAATAGTTGAGATTGTCAAACTGGTCCTTAAGGGACTAAAATATTTGCATGAGCAAGGGGTTGTTCATAGAGACGTAAAGGCTGCAAATATTTTGATTACTGCAAATAACGATATAAAACTAGCAGATTTTGGGGTAGCTACAAAGGTAACATCCCAAAATGAATCAGTAGTCGGAACTCCAAACTGGATGGCTCCTGAGACAGTTTTGGGAGGAGAAGGTATATGTACAGCTTCAGATATTTGGTCACTTGGTTCTACGATTATTGAGTTATTTACTACAAATCCGCCTTATCATGACTTGAATCCTATGGCAACATTACATGCAATAGGCACAGACATCCATCCACCATTGCCCAAAAACATTTCATCACTTGCAAAGGATTTTTTATTAGATTGCTTTCAAAAAGAGCCAAGCCTAAGAATAAGTGCAAAACTTCTTTTAAAGCACAAATGGTTAAGCCATTCAAATAAGCCATCAGTCATATCAACAAATAAAGCTAAAAATACTGAAAAACCAGGAGAACTTGAAAAATTTCCTGAGAATAATGAAGAGAACTTTGAGCACAATAATACAAAAATCAAATCACCAATCAACAAATTTATATCTCACAATTTGATTGAAATAGATGATCTTAAGAATGAATTTCCAACTATCATTCCGGAAAGGACAAAGCATTCCAAAAGCGAATTATTAAGTAAATATATGGAGACAAGTGATGAATTTGATAGTCAATTGACTATTTCGGTTCCAGATAATGAAATCTTGAAAGCACAGCTAAAAGAAAATGATCAGGAAGAAGACACGGATCCATTTTTGGCTATGGAGTTTGAGAATTTTGATACAATAGATGTAGAAATACAAGCCAAAATGGAATTTTTAATCGCAAAACTTTCAAACAGAGTTGATATCTGTCGTTCAGGCAATGATGAAATAATAGCTTCTCTTATAAAAATCACCGGTAGAATGCTTCACTTAGTCAAAAAGTACCCTATACTGCATGAAGTATTAATTAAAGAGCACGGAATCTTGTCTTTAATGGAGTTGCTAGAAAATGTTACAGAGACCTCAAAATGCCAAAAGTTATGGTATTATACTCTTTCAATATTAAATCAAATCTTTGAAAGCAACTTGGCACAATTTGAAAGTTTTTGTCTACTTGGAGGGGTTCCAGTAGTAACCCATTTCAAGAGTACTTCTTTTGATTTACCTGTTAGACTACAGGTTGTTCGCTTTATTAACATTTTACGTAAGTCTGATAAAGCATTATCTATGTTTGTCTCATGTGGTGGGCTTAGAGTTCTTTCTAAATTTGTTGAAGAAGACTTTGATGGCACTCCTGAGTTTCCGCTCACATCGATTGATTGTATACATGATATACTTTCGAAGGATTTAGCAAGATCTAAGTCAAACTTATGTCGTATTTTATCCAATTATGGTGTGATTTTCTGGTATGTTGTCTTACTCAATAGATTAAGCAAATTCAAGAAAACCGACAAATCTCTCATTTCATCTGAACGGGTGAATATTACAATTAGCAAAATAGTTGACATCATTACTTACTTTGGACAATCCGAAGCCAAAGTTCGTGTAAATATTGCAAGCACTGATCTTTTTAAGCTACTAATCAAGTTATTTCCAAATTTAAATCATCTGCATCAACTTGCCATTTTGAAGTTTTTTAAGTCTATGTCCTGTATATCCGGTATCTTGAAGTCTTTATATGCTTCAGAAATATTGGAGTTTTTGGTAGAATTAATGGAAAAGCAACCTACTTCAAATCCTGATTATAAGGAAGTGATTAATATTGTATGTCCAACCTTATATAACTGCTGTTATTTGAATCATTATAAAGAAATAGATATTGTGAAATTAGGGGCAGTGCCTTTGTTGAAGTCGTTGTCAAAAATTAATCTTCCATTTAGACAGTTTGTTTTGCCAATATTGTGTGAATTAATATATTGTGGAAGCGAAATAAGATATATTTTGAGAAAATACGATATTGCATCAGTATATTTCAATTTACTCATTGATCCATATTGGCAATCTAATGCGCTAGATTCGATTCTCTCCTGGGCTCAAAAAGATCCTGATTATGTGAAATTGGAAAGTCAAAGATCTATTAATTGTTTAATTGCTGGTTTTATGCTTCCCAAAGTCTCGAATTTAGAATCTGTTCTAGTAAATTATTTAAAGTTGATTACAGTTCATTCTAATGTTTGTGTTTTATTTTTGAGAGAGCCTTTATTAAAAAGCATACTACTAAAATTGGGCATTTCCAATAAAAATTCTGCAGTTCAATTAAGTCTTCTAAGAATTTTAAAAAACTTGATTGCAACTGCGAGCAGCAACAAGGTACTTGTAGATTTGAATATCTCGGCAGAAGCAATAAAAACTTTAAGCACATTGAAATCTAGAAAAGATTCGATATTGGTTGAGGAAATCGCTCAAGAGATTCTTACTTTATTATAAAATAATCTACCAATTGTATATTATATTTATTCATGTATTTTGATAATATTACAAAATGTAATTTAATAAAACCCGCAGATAAAATGGGTCGCCTGCATATATCTATAACTTATAATTTCTTAGCTTAATTTAATATGTAATTAAATTTATTTATTGTCATGCAATGAAATCTATATCATATCCATCTCCTCGAGTATCACAACTAGATGCATCTATACTAGATGCGGAGCTAACAAGTCTTTTAAGAGAGAAATTGGGTACGATTTTTCAGCATCATCAGAATAGTAGTTGGTCCATCGACCAAAATTCAGAATTGTGGAGTTTGTTGCTCAATTTGATTATTTTCAAATTAACTGTATGGAAGAAGGGAACAACTTATGGTTTATCCTTACAAAACTTGAAATTGACAGATTTTAAAACAAGAACTATAATTGGATATAAGAAACGAAGTTTGCTTTTGTTTTTTTTAATAGGTGAATTTGCTTACAAGAAGCTTTCATCGTACCTATACGCAATTGATGATTTTGCACAGTTTACCAATAAACATATGTCTCCAACACAAAAAATCAAAGCAGTAATTATCAAAAATAGCCATACTATCCTTACAAAAATTAATCACACAGTGAAGATATTGAATCTCATTAATTTCACATTATTTCTAGTAAACGGGAAATATCCGTCTCTTTTGCATAGGGTCCTTCAAATTTCCTTGACTCCTATAGTAAAAGATTTATTCAGATTTAATGGAGATAATGTGAATTATGAATTCCAAAATAGACAATTGGTATGGAGTGTAATGACTGAATTCCTTGTTTTCATCTTACCTTTATTACAATTAAAATCCCTCAGAAAAATAGCCAGAAATGCACTTTGGTCTAAGGGAACAAAAAGTGGCTCTCAACCCAAGCAAATCAAGAAACAATCTCCATATAGTGTCTTGCCAAAGTCAGAATGTGCTATATGCCACAGTATCAATAATATTGGCTTTGTTTCAGGAATTAATGGTACCAAATCAGCATCTTCTGCTATCACTAATCCCTATATTACTAATTGTGGTCATGTTTATTGCTATGTTTGCATTTCAACCAAATTTAATGCTATGGATGCATTAGACGAAAATGCAAATTTGTGTTTACGTTGTGGAGAAAAACTAGAGTGGTTTACTGAATATGGACTAAATGAAATAGATGAAGACGCAATAATGGTTGATTACGAAGAAATCAAAGTTGAAGATAAAATTTTCAACACACCACTAAATGATGGAGTTCAATATGAGTGTGCAGATGGAGAGTCTGTATCTGATGACAACAACTCCTATAGCGAAGACCAAGAGTATGAAGCGGATGAATTTTGAGGCGTGTATTGAGTAATATTTGATAAAGACTTCTTTCTAATTTAATTTCAATTCTACTAATAATGATCGTTAGGATGTAATTTGAATCTAATTTAAAAGCTTCAATAACAATTGAGCTCCCTTGTTATCTCTGTCAGAAGCCAATTTCTTTTGAATATCTTTCAAAGCTTTTTTCAATTCTTTGAATTTAGATTTTGAGTCCAGTAATTGCAATACTTCGTATATAGCAACAATAACAAAGGCACCTTGACCCTTAGTCCAACTTAATAGAGAATGATTTTTCAATATACTATCTATAGATTTAATTGCAAATTCGACTCCAACGCCTGGAATTTCGTAGTCGGAACCTGAGAGTTTAATAAGCTTTTTAGATTCATTATTCCATTTAAATTGATTGCCCTGAATAATTGCTTTTAATGATCTTGAAATGAAAGGCACTTTATTAATTAAGTGATAATCTTCTAAAACATCACCTTCTACTGATTTTTCGAAAATTGCATCAATAAGTTGGGGTCTCAATGTAGAATTCACTTCTTCAGAATCAGTCGCAGTCAATATTAATTCGGTTATAAACTGAGCAGCGATGTTACTAGTCAACAATGTATTAAATGACTTTTCTGGATCTTCCTCATTGATAGAGTTAAGAATAGCCTTATAAATTAATGGTAATGCCTTGGAAACTAATTCGCGTCTTCTTTGATCCTGTGCTTTTTTGGAAGTCTTCCTGTAAGCTAACTCTTCGTACTTTGCTAAATCTTTTTGAATTGCTGGAGAAAAGTATCTTCCATCTAATCCTTTCAATAAATACAACAAAGGTCTGCGAGAAAATTTTTCTTTAATTAACTTTGGAATTAATTGATTGGTGAAAAGTTCGGCACTGAAAGACTTGTGAAGCAAAACAGTGTCATCAACAGTCATGAAAAAGGAAATTAAGACAATATTACCATGCTCATTCTTTATTAATTCCTCTGAATGATCTTTTATACTTCTTATAATCAATTTACGCTCCTTAGCATTTGCAAGTGCTATTAAAATAGATGCAACTTCAGAACCATCCTGTGTGTGAACTAATTCAGCAAACTGTTCTGTTAAAATCTCGATGAATTCTCTAATTTGCTTATCGTTCTTTTCGATATCTTCTGTTAAAATAGTTGTATATTCTTTCATTGCTGCATGTAAAATTTGAAACCCAGTGGAACCTTTTTCAATGGATGCATTTATAGTACCAAATAGATTTGTCATAATCAATTGTCTTTTTTCTGTCAGTTCATTAACGACATCCAAAACATTCTTGCCTTTTCCTGATTCTCTAAAAACAGCATATTCTGCACCCCAAAACTCTCTTATCATCTGTTGTCGTTGCTCACTTGTAGAATACAAGACATATAAGTCTTCTACTACATAAGCTCCTTCCTTGTGTCTCATTAACTTACGTAATTTACCATGAAGTTCATCAACTATATTTGCCTTAGTTTCTTTAGAACCATAATGTAATAGTTTAATTAACAAATATTTACCATATGATGAAGTAGCAAGTTGATAATATTGTCCTTTTAATGATTTAGCAATTACATCTCTTCTTTCTTTAGAGGAGTACTTTAACAAAGTCTGCACAACTCTAGAAGCATCGTGCTTCATAACTAAATCAAAAATAACGTTCTCGGCCAAATTCCAAATTTCATTACACAATTTTTCACGAACTTCCTTTGGAGGAGTTGGCTTCGTGATCCTTAATTTCTCCCACAAGCTCTTAATCTGCTGGACTTCATTACCGGACTTTCTTTGTAATTTACGTTCTGCCAATAGCTTACGCTGTTCGGCATGTTGTTCCTTGGAGGTTTTCTTATTAGGATCAATTACCTTTTCATCATCTTTTTCTAACTCTTCCTCAGATTCCTTGTCAACATTTGATTCATCCAATTCATCTAATTCATCTAATTCATCTAACTCGTCATTTAAATTGTCTTCATTAGAAAGATTATCTAATTCATCTTCTGATGAATCTGAAAGCTCCTCTGATGAATCTGAAAGTTCTTCTGAAGAGGTTGAAGTTTCACTCTTCGGGGAAGGTAACTTCTCTGAAACCTTAACTTTCTTTGAAATACCTTTAGATTCCTTAGGCAAAGTCCTCTTAGTGCCTTTTTTTGTAGAATTCATATTAGATACTAGCTGTTTACAGATAATAGATATAAATCCTATCATTACAATAAGTGAAAAAAATCCTGAGAAGAGATGATTTTTTCTTAAAAGCCGCAGAATATGCGGCTTGTGCACTTGTACTTGGTCATGTGCCTGTTGTCTATAACACATCGATAGGACAGCTAACCATGACTAATATATTTGCTTTTTTCACTGTTCCCCAGTGTTCTATACGAATAATAAAAATAAGATGTTACGTATGCTTCAATTTAATACAGCTTCTAATACTTTGAGAAGAGAAGTGTTTGTTTCGAATAAGATATTTCCAAAATTTGCGCTGCAACGTTTCTATTCAAATTCACCAAGTAAAGTCAAAGAATTAACTGATTTGGCTCAATTTAGATCTTATGTTGACGTTGGTGACAAGGTGTCTGTCATTGATTTTTATGCTACGTGGTGTGGTCCTTGTAAAGCATTAGAACCAATTTTTGCAATGTTAGCAGAGAGAATTCCCGAAGTACAATTTGGTAGAGTTGATGTAGATCAGGCACAAGATATAGCCTCCGAATATGCTATTACTGCTATGCCAACTTGCTTATTCTTCAAAGGTGGTGAAAAAGTTGATACGATTGTTGGTGCAAACCCACCAAAGTTGGTTGAATTGATTAAAGAACATTCTGGAGTTGACATCTCGGGTAGATAGCGAAATAGTTAATTTTTTATGACACATTTATTAAAAATGTATTGTACTTACACTTTTTGACTTTATTAAACTACCAGTAAAGGGGAAACAGGACGACTTCTAAGTTTATTTGTACTGCATATACTTCTTCACTGGAGTCTTGACTTGAAGATGAGCGTAAAATACACTAAACTTTATCAATAGAATCATGAAACATTATGTTCAAGACACTTACTAGAGTGACGACCCCATTTATAGCATTAGGTCTAGGTTTTGCTTTGTACCCAAAAAGCTTGAGGAAGAGTAGCTTACAAGACCGTAAATTAATTCATATCAATGATGCAGTAATCAAACAAATTGAATCAACACCTGAATTTATCAAACTAAATTCTGATCCTACGATTGTCAGTTACAACTCAATCCACCAGTTTCCAGAACAACATAAGAACAACTATGTAGGCAGTGGATTGCTATTTGGTCCAGATTTGTTTGAAATTGATCCTATTGTTTTTATCGATGAAAAGAAGGGGGAGTTAGCAAGTTTCTATCATTTAGGAGAAAAGATGATCAGTCAAGACGGCCAAATACACAATGGAGTTATTTCCACAATTTTAGACGAAGGTCTCTGTGCATGTGGATTTTTACTATTACCATCGAAAAAAGGTGTAACAGCAAAGCTACTGATTAATTTCGAGAACCAAGCGCCTCCTGGAAGCACTGTTATTTTGCGAGCAAAGGTTAAGGAGTCGAAGGGAAGACGTGTTACGATTGTTGGTTACATAGAAACATTACCACTTTCGTCGAATGAAATGCCATTGAGAATAGCCAATTCCGAATGTGTCCTCGTGGAACCAAAGTGGTTCAAGTATTTCTCTTGGCTACAAGTATTTTGAACTAAGCATTTATAGGCCCATTTGCATAAACTTTCATACGTCAATAATTCTTGTGAACATTTATTGCTATTAGAGTGATCCTTGCTTGATAGTTCGGTCATGAGCCTCTAGGCACTTCTTCTATTGTGCGCGCACTACGCGTAAATAACTTCAGAATAGCAAAGACTTTACATGCCCTTCGATGGAACTATATAACAGCAACTTGATTAAGAGCAACCTGGTAATTAGTAGCAAGCAATGTGGTGTTGTAGCAACTAGGCAAAATCAAGAATTTCAAAAATAAATTTGATCTTATTTTAACACTATTTAACCAAGCTACATCTCACTTTTTTTTTAGTCGTTGTTCTTTCTTCTTTAAGTGAATATATTTAATATAGTTCAATAAATACTGTTTGCACTGAAGAAATATAAAAATGTCTGATTTTGGTCGTAAAGATATCTCCGATAAAGTTGAATCCGCTGTGAAGCCAGATTCTGAAAAGTCCAACACTGAACACTTTAAAGACAAGGTCACTGATAAGTTTGATAACGCCGTTGGTGACAGCACAAGTGATAACAACAAGTCATTTGTTCAACAAGCTTCTGACAAAATTTTTGGCAGCAAGTAGGCAATGTAATGACGATCATGTTTTGCTATGAATATTAAATACTTAGTTACATTCTATAGTAGAGTAAAAAGAAATATATGGTATGTTTGAAGCTTTTGTCATGTAGGGAAGGATTGGGGGAACTTGAAAACTTCGTTAATCAAGATGAGGGGCTGTTAAACATTGTATTCTTGTAGAATTAGCACATTTGGTAGATGGAATTCACGCGACATGTTTTTGAACGCGTTCAGATCTCTATGATATAAGCACAAACTTGAGAAAAAATTATAGTCTTTGGGCAAGATATATACAATATTATTATAATGACAGTATCTCCAAATATAGCAGAACAAGCATATCTTGATTTGTGTGAAAAAATTATCAATGAAGGAGAACATCGTCCAGATAGAACTGGAACAGGAACTAAATCACTCTTCGCTCCCCCACAACTTAGATTTGATTTATCTGATGATACATTTCCATTACTAACAACTAAAAGGGTATTTTCTAAAGCCATTATACATGAACTATTATGGTTTGTTGCTGGTTGTACTGATGCTAAAAAATTATCGGAAAAAGGCGTGAAAATCTGGGAAGGAAATGGTTCTAGAAAGTACTTGGATTCTTTGGGTTTAACTGATCGTCGTGAAGGTGATCTTGGTCCTGTTTATGGATTTCAGTGGAGGCATTTTGGTGCTGAATATATAGATTGCAATGCAGACTATTCAGGAAAGGGTTTTGATCAGTTGCAAGATGTTATTACGAAATTAAAAACAAATCCTTATGATAGAAGAATCATTATGTCTGCATGGAACCCTCCAGATTTTGCCAAAATGGCTTTACCACCTTGTCATGTCTTCTGTCAATTTTATGTGAACTTTCCGAACAAAGCCATCCCAGAAGCCAATACTTCAAAGCAGCAAAAGATTTCTACGAAACCGAAATTGTCATGTTTGCTATATCAACGCTCTTGTGATATGGGATTAGGGGTTCCATTTAATATTGCATCGTATGCATTATTAACAAAAATGATTGCTCATGTGGTTGATATGGATTGTGGTGAATTTATTCATACGTTGGGTGATGCTCATGTCTACTTAGACCATATTGATGCATTAAAAGAACAAATAACTCGAACACCTCGTGATTTTCCAAAGCTTAAGATTAAAGAAACAAAAGAGAAGATTAAATCAATTGACGATTTCAATTTTGAAGATTTTGAAATTACTTCGTATGATCCATATGGTTCTATTAAAATGAAAATGAGTGTTTAATTACTGAATATTATGTAGGCCGATTATTTACACATATAAATAACAAATTAGAATTATTATTATACACATTATAGTATCATTGAATGCCTTCTTAATTTTTTATTTAAGCTTCTTTTTCCCGAATACATTTGTTTAGGTTGGTGATCATCTTCTAAAAAATCAAATATCGACAAATCATGAATCGCGAGATTGCCTTCTATAGGGCCACTCGTTTCAAATTCCTTTGAGTTTCTTAGTTTATCAATATTGTCTAATTTATTAGTATTTTTTGCGTTCACGTGTGTATTGGTTTTATTTCCTAGCGGCTTTCTTTGTGGCTTTTTAGATCTTTCAGTCTTGTCTGAGCTAAGAACTCGTTTTCTAGTATTGTCCAGGCTATTTGATTCAGGTAATTTGTTCTCAGGTTTTATTAGTGAAGTATCGGTGTTAGTGTTAATTTTATTTGTCAGATCACTTACAGCATCCAAGAGCTTCACCGATTCTCTTCTCATTTTTGCTCTAAGAGATGGCAGAGTGTAATCTATATTTTTCTTGTTTCGAGAGGACCGCCTGATAGGCTCTTCTCTTTCTAACACATTATTCTTAGAAATGCTAGTAGTTGTTTGTTGTTTCCACTTATTTGGAAATATAACTTCTCTTTCGGTTTGTAATTGTGTATCATTCGCTGATTTTTCTTTGATCTCAACTTTATCTATATCTTTATCTTTGTCTGCTCTACTTGATATGACACTATCTTCACTTATTCCATCTTTGTATACTTCAAAAGTTTTACATGAAAAATCATTCTCTTCTAATAATGAAGATGTTGCAAAATTTTTCTTATCGTAAGTCCCAGATTTTTCACTAGTACGAACGGCTTTATGGGCAGCAGTTTCTAAATAATGATCAGATTCATTCAAACCTAATAATTGACTACCTAGGTTACCTTTATTATTAAAGTTTTCTTTGCCATCGAATCTAGATAATTGCGATTCTCTTGTCAGATTATTTGATGAAAATCTGGTGGGTTTCTGCTGGCATAATGGAACAATCAGATCCGTCTCATCTTGTGCTATTTTGTCAAAATTATGCACTAATTCTTCTAAACTCTTGTTTTGTTTAGGTGTAGAAGAAGTAGGCCGTGAGAAGTTTGAGAATACGTCTAGTTGGGGATTTTCAAGAAGGCCCTCTGAGGACCTTGTATTCTTCAAAAACAGAAATATCTCCTCAAATTTTAAGAACAAACTATTTTCAATGCTCTTCAACTTAACTTCTAGCTCTTTTTTAAGCTCTATGTCCTTCGCTGATCTTGAATTTCTTGATCTCATATTCTCATTGATCAATTCGCTGATTTTTGACTCCATATCAGAAATTTTCAATAGCATGAGCGCATTTGTCTTGGCCAATGATTTATTCTGTAGTATGTATTTTGTTCTAATGGCCTCCAAATCTGGTAAATTATTAGGTTGTTTCTTCTTTCGATTTTCTTTGATAGATGCTTCTTCTAGCGGCGGTGATTCATTGGAGGGCTGTTGGTTTTTTTTATTGTTCTGTTTACTTTGAATTGAATTTTGAAATTTTAAAAGAGACTGAGAGAAATCCACTGATTTCCTTGCCATTTTATGACAATTATTTTTCTATAGTGATAAAAATTGGTATCAGAGTATGAATTTTACAGAGGTTTACAAACAAAAATAGATAAATAAACAAGGTCATGTGATTAGATATTACGCGAATATATCTTATACATCTTTCATGAATTTAAAGATTATTTCTTTTAATCCAGTCAGAAATGCTACATTAAATATGCTGAAGAGTAATATATATTATCAGAAGATTGCTGATAAAAGAGCAGAGTTAGAGAAATTACAAGAGTTCAGAAATCTCTCAGCTATTTTAGCTAATCAACTAGAAGATGTTGAAGAAAAGTTGAGTAAAATGAATAATGGTGCAGAAAGTATTGCCTTAGTGTTAAGTAATTGGCAAAATGTCGTTAAATCTGTTTCGCTAGCTTCTCTAGGTCTAATGAAATACACTGATAAAGATTATGAAAGTCTTACTCCTTTGCCAGAACCACTTGTTCGTATAAAACTTGATAAAGATGATTTCGGAGATATGCAGGAAGCACAAAATGAAGCAATAAGGAACGAAAGCAATGAAGTACTTCAAAGTGTTGATGAAGCACTAACATAATTTGTAGTAAGTTAAATGTCTTTTTTAATTCTATTTGTGACATATTTAAAATATAATTTAATGTTAAGAAAACTGTTTCACCGTATGTTATATATAATCTGCGTAGCGGAGCTCTTGTTTAATAGATTCAATCCAAGAAGCTAGATCGTGATTGACAAGAAAATCTTGCAACTTTCCTAGCAAGGCTTCATTCAAATTATTTAAGTTTAAATTGTCTTCGTATTGATTGTCTAAAAGACACCTACCTTCGGACAATAACCCATCCAATTCATGCATGAATGTACTATCCTGGTGAATTAACTTTAAAGTCTTCATTAAAATAGTCTCACCTATCTTTTGTTTGACATGTTCATCAGTCTTATTTCTGGTTTTAGACAATACTTTCCAGTCGTCGGTTGTAGTTAACAATCTTAACCAAATGGTCCTAATATAAAACTTAGATTTATCTTCATTTGTCAACAAAGAAGATATTTCAAGAGCATTGAAAAAGTTATTTTCTGCAACTGATGGCTTAATTAAAGTTAACAAATTAATTAAGTCAATTGATGATAAAGCTTTATTCTGAACGAATCTTTCAAAAAAAGAGCTCAATACACCCTTAGATAATTGATTATCGATGGAATCATTAATGAACACCTTAACGAAATAATCCATTTTCAAAAGCTCCTTTTCCCCAGAGACATATTTCATCAATATTTGATAAAGATTATTTTGGGCTCTAACTTGCACCAAATCATTTTCAATTTCAAGCAACCTCTCATCAATCTTATCTGACATATTGTTCTTTTTAGCAGCGATCGTCGATAACTTTGCTATAGAATACTTCAACTCTATATTATCTAAATTTTCATTCTCTTTAGAAGAAACAGAATCAACTAGTGTTTCAGATGCGTCTTCAAATCTTTGATCAACCAAATAGCGAATCCAGGCCAATTCTGCAGTCTTCTTGATATTCAGCTTAAAATATTGATCGCGATAGTGGTTGTACTTTTCGAAGCCCAATAATAAGAATTGCGTGTTATTATTTTTAAGATAGTGATCGTATAAGCATTTTGCAAATTTATAGCCAAAATGCTCAAAATAGTGATCGAACTTATTAAGTACAATCCTGTACTCGTGACTATCATCACCAAATTTCATCATGGTGCTATTTCTTTCAGTATCAAGTATCAGGGCTAAGGAAGAAAAATCTTCGTATTTCTCAACAATATTTATTGCTTTTGTCTCTAGGTTTCGCTTAAGTAAAGCATTTATCCAATAAGACTTACGAATTTTATACCACTTTAAATATTCAATTAACTGGTCGTTGGAACCTTCGTTCACTTTCATATAGTCAATAGCAATATTAACAAGATAGTAGAGAACCTCGCATATATGAACCAAATTTAAACAATACTGCTCAGTTGCAATTTGCTGACCGTCGGTAACATTGCAATAAAATTTCGTGAATACTTCTTCCAAATTTATAAGCAATGATGTATCGAATACCCATAACTTTCTCATTTCAGTGCCCTTCTCCTTAACCACGTACAATTGCTCATTTAAATAAACACCATCATACATCATCTTGGAGACTAGATCAATCAAATTAGATAATGAAAAATTGTTAGCAACCAAGCGCGCTATGAATTCGGTTATGACTTGATTGATTGAAACAATCCCTTGAGCAAAAAAGATTCGGAGATTGTCTTCTCCCTCCTCAAATTGGATAACTTTTAAGTCCTCTATTACGTTTTCCAATAAAGCTTTCAATGTATTTGATAGTGATGGCTCCTTATTTATATGAGTCCATAAATTTAAAGCAACTTCAACCTTTTCTAAATATTCTATAATACTTGGGCTCACGCTGCTCCAAATTTGTCTGAAATTTCGCTGGGTATAGTTAATTAGATTATGAAGTATTTGAGATTTCAAAGTCAAGAAGTCAAATATTGATGGCAAAAATGTTGGCAAATATGGAGATGAGGAGTATAAGATTTCATTTAATATCAGATTAATCGCATTCAATACATCGACTTCTGAAAAGTTAATATTGAGATCGAATTCTATAGCAGTAGAAGATGAGTAAAAGATTGCTTGTTCTACATGTGTCTTAATGATAGCAGAAGCATCCATAAACTGATCTTCGTCTGCAACACTTTCATCAACTAAGTCTTGGAATCTCTCAAATCTAAGTACACCTGAATTACCAGTAATTAGTACAACCGATGCATTTGAATTATTTGTTTTGTCCTCGTAGCCTTGGCCGATAATTTTAACTGTAGGTTTTAATTTTATCACATCCTCCCATCTAGGTTCATAGTACTTAACTGTGTTCTTTGAATCTATGTAAGAAGTGTTCAAATCAGTCATAATAACAGAGTTATCAATTGTTATAAATGCAGTAGTTCCGGGAGCCGGAACGAATAATTTTGGCTTGTCAGACAGCGTTATCATTGTTGCTGGGTCATATCTAGCTAATTTATGTGATCCGTATAATAAGACACCAGTTTGGTCTATCTTCATAGACATCAAAATTAAGTTTTTATTTAACGATTCCTTAACGTAGGTCAATCCCAAATAAATATTTTCATATCTCTCTAATTTCAATGGCCAAAGATCTAAAATTTTCATATCTAAAGACGAACCTGGAAGAAAACCATCGATACTATTTTCTAAAAACGGAATCAAATTTTGCTTAGTAGCCTTTTTCCTATCAATATAAGGATTGCCATTTTCTGACGTCATTTTATAAGTAAATAAATTGAAATTTCCAATTGAATCTTGTACAATAATTTCTTGTGTCATTCCATTATTCATAGTTCTTCCTGATTTTATACTAACAATTTCGTTAATAACCTCTTCATTTTTATTAAATCCACTGAAAATACTGGAAAGAAATCCACTTGTATTCGAGGGAGACAAAAGCTCAATGCATGAAAGTTTTGGTTTGCTTTTATAATCTCTCAATGTTATCAATACGCATCTTTTCAAGGAGGTAGCTATAACAATACCTGCTGGTTCAACATTTTCTGCCAATGTTATATATTCTCCTCTCTTTTCATCTATGGCAATTGTTAGTTCCAACAACTTATTATTTATAAGGCCTAAAGCCGGTGCATGCTGAACACTTTCGTAAAATTTGACAAGACCCGTTGATGAATTAATAATCACCAAACCTGGGTCTTGAGTTGCTCCATTAGAAGGTTTACATAATATTGCCAATGGCAATAAAGGCATTGATGATTGTGTGTCCAAGGGAAATTGAATAAGCAATGGCGCTGGATCTGTCGACTTATAATTCCACACATGTATGGCTTTCTCATTGATAACTAGCGAATAATTTGATATATTATCAGAATAACCATTTAAGCCTGGAAATGTTTCATTATTTACCAAAACAGATGGTAACGCTGGTAATTTTGAAACACAATATTTCTTGTTTTTAGTCAACTCTACACTAGTCTTTCCGCTGCCATTGAGAGAATCATTAGTGATTGAAGCTTCGTTTCTCACAGATGTAGTTTCAATAGACTCTCTGGCTTTAAATATAGATCCTTGGGCGGGTTGCATTCAAGATTATTGTCTATAGCCCACTGCTAAACTAAGTTCATGTACATTTATCAGAGTTTTTAAACTGCGATGAAATTTTTGTTTATGTAATAATGTATCTAATATTATGTAATCTAAAATCAATATTATATATGGCATCAAGTAAACTAAATATGGATACATAGTCAATGCAAATAGTTAACAACACTTCGTGGTCTAAAACAATGCTACAAAATTAAGGTGAGGACAATTAAGTTCAGCCATCTGTATCCTTGAATAAAATTAATATACATAAGGCTATTGTGCAGTCAATCTACTTCAAATTTTTTGTCTCTTAGACTCAGGTTCTTCATCAGCAGATACGAAATCATCTTCATCATTATCAAAGTCACTATCTTGATCATATTTTGACTTCAATCCCTTCATTTTTCTAGTTTGTAACTTACCTAAGTCTTGTTTACCAACATGAATTTGAGCAACTTTATCACCCATGAAATCAGTGGTGACATTCTTCTTTTGCTTAGCTTCCAATTGCTTAGGTCTAGCATGAGCATCTTTTTCGACTTCAGGAGCGGCTGTGATTCTTCTACCGATTTTGAAATCAAATCTTGGACCTATTTCGTCAATTTCTACTCTTGGAACCTTTTGGCCAGACTTAAAAGTTTTTAATTTGTAAACACGGAAGTGTAATAGAGGTAACTTGGTGGAGTTGGGATCTTCGATTTCACCAGTAGACAAGGCAATTATATGTTGAAGGCCAGCAACATCTTGTAAATCAGTTTCTTCTCCTCTATAGAAATCTAAGAATAAGGATTTAAGGTGTTGAAAGACCGGATGCGAGTCAAATTCAGGTCCGTTGAAAACAAACATAGGCTTTAACCCTACTGTGAAGGTCATCTTCTTGAAATCTTGTAATAACTTATGGTTATTTTGAATGGAAAGCTCGATCATATCATAAACCTTATGATTGAAAAACCTAGCAAAAGTTAAAGTATTAGGTCTTTTCTTGTTACTTGATGAAAATACCATTAAAGAAGTATCATTTTTTTCAGAGAAAAATTCCAATTCAGAGTAATCTTCAAAAGGTCTAATCTCATTCTTTCTGGAAAATTTTTTGGCAAGAGGTTTTTTTAAAGCCATCAAATCACACATAGTATCGTGCAATACCTTAGTACTACTCGATCCAGGAACAAATAAAGCAGTTTTTGCGTTTTCAACTAATTTTGCTTCCTTCTTAGCTAAAGCTCTCTTGGAACGAGCATTCTTAGGTTTTCTAAATAAATAGTTAGTATAATATATACAATAGACTTCAATAAATCTTTACTTACACTGTTCTAATCATTTTTATGTTGTGTTTTCAATAGAATGATATTGATATTTAAAAAGATTTGACTGTACTATCTCTCAAAAAAAATTATGCTCATCTTCAATTTTTAATAAAATTAAATGAAAAATACAGGAACAAAAAAGGTCGTACCCGGATTCGAACCGGGGTTGTTCGGATCAAAACCGAAAGTGATAACCACTACACTATACAACCCGATCTGATAGAATCACGGGAATAGACTAAATATCAGCAGAGTTTGCTGTTTTATTATCTGGAATACTACAACCTGAAGGGTAGCATTCAAAAACATTATCCATTGCAAGATCTTGTATGCCTATTTACATAATGATAAAATTCTACGACTGATTATTTCATATTAAATTATATATTGTCTGTTTTTACTTGTGAATGCTATTAATTAAAAGTTTTTATGTTTCGACAATATATGATTACATAAAACCGACAACTAAATATGTTGGTATTGAAACACACTATGCCCATACTTGCAACTGTTCGTAGTAGTCTATTCTTTTACCTTCCTCGTTATTAATATTGTTCACAACAGCAGAACGAAGTTCATCAACCATAATAGGTGGGCCACAAGTTACAAAGCAAGTGGATCCAATTGATTCTTTTAAGCTTTTCAAAACAAGATTATCCATAGATGGTCTGCCATGTTTGAAGCTGATATGCGAGAGTTTCTTTAACATTTTACAAATCTTGTCATCTTTTGAGTGAAGTTCAATATAATCCGAATCATTTTGATATAATATCTTACCAGAAGAATTTAAAAGATGATCATTTTCATTGAATTCATGGCTTTCAATTTTGTCAATTTTTTTCTGGGCATGGCAGCCAAAATGGATGTTTGGTTTAGTAACAAATATCGTCAACTCAATTTTTTTATCTTTCAATAAAAGCAACTCTTCGTAAAACCAATACAAAGATTCAAAATCCCTGATAACCCAAATTAGCTTAACTTTCCTTCTTGGAACATTATATTTTACAAGGTTGTAGGCTTCTGAGAAAATTCCAGGAATACCACTACCACCAGCGACGAAAACAGCTGAATCATACCTCATTGCAGGAGATGATTCTCCATATGATCCTTCTATTGCGACCCTGATTTTTGCACTTTTACTATTACATGTAAATAAATAGTTACGAAGGGATAATGTTATACCTTCTTTCACTTTAATGTATAGTGTTATATTTTCCAGATGTTCACTTAATGCTGTGTATGTGAACGGATGTGATTGCCAGAAAAAGCTAGGCCGCAAAAAGTGTATGAATACATGGCCACCAGGAATAACTTCCATCAGCTTTGGTTTAGGTACAATCACCTTCAAAGTATTATCTGGTAATATACTAACTTCCGCATAAGGGAAGCCGAAGGATATAATTCTTCCTAATCTTATAATTCTATCAGTTATCCAAACTACTGTAGCACAATAGTAGAACCAAGAACAATATAAGTCCTTCACATGCAACCAGGAACCTCCAATAAAAAATATTGATAATATAATATGCAATAGTAAAAAGAGTTCATAATTCTTTCTTCTCAAAACCAAGAGTCCTTGAAACATAATTGCACCTCCACAAATGGTTGCAATAGATCCCCAAATTAAGTATGCTTGCTGCATAGTCCTTAAGTATTCATGTCTTATATATAGCGAGTATGACATTGCATGCACGACAACTAAAGTGAAAATAACTCTCGAGAGCCATCTGTGAAAAGTTATAAACGTCGAATAATCCCATCTCGTTAACCACTGCAAGAAATTATTACGCCCGCCAAATAAAATCAACAAGGGCATAATTTCAGAAGTCAAAATGCTAGCTCTAACCGCATAATAACGAAGAAGCGCGTTCTCTTTTGACAGAAAGACGGGATCCCCATCGACGAATTTGATTTTGTACGGTATGAAAAATAAAATCAATCCAAGAAAAGTTAACATTATTAAAGTCTCTACCCTAGTTGGTACAAGCATATTGAGGCCCCAAATTGTAGATTTATCATTAGTCTTGTTCTTACCAACTGTTGCAGGTAATGTAACGTGCTTACGAACTAGGTTTGTGATTCGGTTAGTTAATCTCATTCTTGGAAATAATGCCTTTGACCAGTTAGCAATACCGGCAATGATAAAAACTAAACACCAATATCCTATCAAAATTTTTCCATAAAACATAGATCTATCATAATTTCCAATAAATTGATCATAAGCTCCCTTAAAAAGGGCTATTGTATCGTCGTTCAATTTAACCGGATGGTCTACAATATCGATTCCGTTATAGTGATTATCTATTTCCCTCGAGTGTGTTCTGTAGAAATCAAAGGATTCATCGAATTGTTCTCGTGTGACTGTAGTATTGTAGTCAGTTTGGCAAATGTCCAAGAATGAATTTATTGCGTTCTTGTATCCCTCATTGTAACAATAAGCAATAGTTGCCATGGCATTAGGATTTTTACAGTAACAGTCTCCTGTCTTCACCGAACTGTTGCAAAATATAGCAGTTTTCTGAACATAGTACGAACAGCTCATGTATGCAATTTTGGACTCGCCAAAATTATTAAAGGGAGATCCTTTAAGTGTCCTTTCGGGTGTAAACCCTATAATAGCAGAGATAACGATACCAGATGTAATAAAGGCTCTAGTCCATCCATATTTGTGGTGTTTACCTGATATTACTAGTATAGTCAATAATAATATGAAAAATCCACAAACGTACAAAGCAAATGAGAACATCGAAAAAAATTCTTTTGAACTTTAAATAATTATCTGATCGATCAGTTGATTTGAAAAATGCTTCGGTGTTTTAATCTAGCTAATTTTTTTAAAATTGGAAAATTGCTCGGCTAATTTATTATCTTTATATGTTCATTGGATGCTGAAAGACAAATTTAATTAGTGATCAAAAAGATATAAATTTCCATTCGTGTTCTTTTATAGAAAAGCAGTTGACCGGACATTTCAGCTTTCGGAACTTTTTGAATTACGGTCTAGCGTATATAGTCGTTTCCTAGTATGTGAGGTTTTCCGAAATCGGTGAACAGTCAGATTAAGTATGGTATACGGTTTTAAGTAAAACTAAAATTGGAAAATGAATTCGCCATATCCCATACGGCAACAAAAATTTTCACGAAATCTTCTTCTAAATATTGATCTGATAAGGCAGAAAAAAATTCTTTACGCTTTCTTTCAGCCGATAAATGCTATCAGGTAGTGTGGTGAGTTACATGAAATATGCCATATAATCCACAGTTCAGAATGGATGCAACCCTCTGCAACCCTCCCCAGCTCCAAAATTTGATCTTCAGTAATACAGCAAGTGAATTAGTAGGTAATTCAGTTGCCATAAATATCTATGCTGAGATTTAGCATAATTTCTTGAGGTCAAAATCATTCATTACTCCCATGACAAAAGATTTTAGCAAACGAGCTAGAATTGTAGAATTTTTGTCATCGCGAAGTCCAGATTGAAGCTGCTTACAATTGCAATGGAATATATATATAATTAGATTGCACATGAATAGAAAAATTCTACGAGAGAAGGTTGGAATATAAATAAAAGAATGTCATTGCAGTCGAAGAACCTTGCAGTAGCCTATATTCCCTTAGACCAAATCAAAAGACCAATCCCTCCTGTATTGGATTATCTGAAGATTGATGCGATGGTATCTACACTCAACGGAATACCAATGGCATCAGCAACATGTAACATTAAAGATATACAGTCAGGAGAACTTCCTCCGGTTGATGTATTTGTTGTGAAAGAAGGAGGTAAGAGCTATTATTTCGCATTTGGTGGGTGTCATAGATTTCAAGCATACGACCGAATCAATGAAAACAATAATAAAGAGACTATGGTGAAGTGCAAGCTCCTTCCTGCTACTAGAAAGACATTGAAGTTGTATTTAGGTGGTTCGGTAGACAATATGTTCGAAAATTAGAATAGCAACCATAAGTTACAATGAGTAATTATTTTAATGATTAGAAAGGATTATAATTTTTAATCTATCTCTGCTTATTAAATTTTGGAAAATGAGTAGTTTTGCAGAGATTAGAAACAATTCATCAATTATAAGTAGAATAAAATTTATCAAAAAGTTGAAAAGAAAAAAAAAATGATTCACTCATATAATTATTGTATAAGAATTATATATAAATGAGATAAGCTATTTTCTATTCCATTTTATAGCTGATTGATGAATGCGGCCTTCTTCACGTAGATAAAAATTTCAAACATTGAGAGGAGTGGTGGAGTTTACGGAGTCCATGCTATCCCTAGGGGCATTGGGAGAAGCATTATAGGACAATAATCTCTTTCTTATTCTCTTTTGTTGCCATTTGATTGGAAGAAGAGGAAGATAGCCATTCTTCTCTTCAAACAGTAACGAATGGTACATTGAAATGACAGCTATCCAGAAGACAATATATCCAACTACACTTCCATAAGTTGCTGAATTTGTCCATCCCAAGATAGCAGTAAACATCATCCAAAATGTACCATCATCTTGTAATTCTCCATTACAGCAATTAACATGCCAAACCGATGTAGTTATATCGTATGATCCTGGACCGTGTCCAGTTTCTGATACATCAAAACCATCACACAAGTTGATAAAATTTTGCAACTCGAAATTCCAAATCCCTTTAGAAAATAATCCAGCTGCAACTAAATACAACAATCCGGTTGACGTAATCAAAAACCACTGCAATGAGAGAGAATTTCCAGAACGATATAGTACGGCACCAATAGCAACACCTATAATAATTGCAATAAGCATTGAATTAACGATTGCCCAAATGGATGTATTATCATTTATACCGATTCCACCAACAAACACGATCGCTTCCATACCCTCTCTTAAAGTTGTAACAAATGGAAGAATAAACATCGAGTATTTTTCAGACCATAAAGAAATCCTGGCTCTCAAACGAACAGATACGTTTTCGTTCGAATGATGCTTAATGGCATTATTGAAATAATTGGAATCTTTAATAAGTAATGTCAATTTTTTTTCCCACTTTTGCTTCATTTTATTCACTCTCAAAATTTTAATGCCCATGACTGAGATAATAATACTGGCTACTATTGAAAAAGTACCTTCCCAATAATGTTCTGTAACTGCCCACAAATCATTTCCCAAAATATAGAATATACTCAAAATTCCTGATCCGATTACTAAACAAACAAGAAGACCAGAAATTCCTCCCACCCATACTTGAAACTTAAGATATTTGAGTAAGGATGAATTATCTACTGGTGTTTCGCTGGTTTTAGAAGCATCCGAGGAATTAGACAATAATATCTCAGCTTCTTCCGTAAAAGATTCATCTTGAATATTTGAGTCGTTCGCCAGCGACTCATTTGACAAACTTCTGTTTATAAATGCCAAAAGGACAGATATAATGATAGACAGTTCCAAAGTTTCCCTTAAAACTATAAGAAACACCTGGAACGAAAAGTAATCTTCGAGCATGTTGTAGGCTGTGATTGCTAATAAATTAAATGATTTTGAATTTCACTTTTCTGATATAAAATGAATTAAGACTCTCTGTCTTTTATATGTATGATAAGCACTCTCAAAACTACTCGAGTATTTTATAAAAAAAGCGATCTATAGTATTTATTATAAGTTCGTCGATTAAGCCATACAATACGTGGATGTCAAAAATTTTTATGTGGGTGGGCCAAACAAAAAAAGTTATCTGATCGATCAATCCGTGATCGAAACCCGATCCGATCTGACCGGTTTAAATTCCGTTATTCATTTCTCCTATTATTGAGGAACTATCGGATTGCAATTCAACTATGCGGAAAAAAAATAATTTTTAATTTAACGGCATGCTTGCGTTATATGTTGTATTTATTGCAGTCGTTTTGAGTTATATTGTTTCTTTTCAAAGAGGTATTTTCGATAATCTGGAGATCTAGAAAAAGTATCCCAATCTAGAAATGCGTCTAGCTTGTCCTCCTCCCTAATATCTTCGTCAAAATCTGTTAAGTCGCTCTCGTTATGTTCAATTGAGTTTTTTTTTTTTTTTGGAGCTTTGTCTTGTGGAACAGTTGGCTTGGGTCTTTTCTGTCTAGACGATGTCATAAATATTCCAGCTGTTGATGGTGCTTTATTTGAAACACTCGATGTTTTTAGTGCGTCAGATTTATCTTCTGTTACTGTGGTAGAAGTCGCTGAAACTGGCTTAAGCAGCGATGAACTGGGGATCTTTTGCATTGTAGAAGATGCTGGAAGTTGCGACCTTTTAGGAGATCTGTCTCTAAGCCCCAGGTAAGAATTTGTAGCAGAATCTTCTCTCTTAGGCACAGAAGTTTCTGTCCTATTTTGTTCTATATTACTTTCGCCCTTATTTCTAATGTCTTTTGAGGTCCTATCTCTTTGGTTAAATGGTACGTAACTAAAGACATCTTTCGAATTTGCACTATGTTGACTTTTATGTTTCTGGTAATTGTGCTCCCTTCCAGAATTTGGCAAAGCTTTCCGGGAATTGTATGAATTGGATTCAGGGTAAATATGAGATGGGCCCCTGGGAATATTTCGGTGTCCTTTGTGCGGTTGTGTCACATTCAAAGACCTTTCTTTCAACTTTTTGAACTTTTCTTTATCGATTTCATGACTCTCTTCAAACCTGGGTAATTGGTGTGGCTCTAAAGGTAAGGGTTCAGTTTTAAAAAATTCATGATTTAATGCATCAAGTGCATTCATTCTCTTAAAGGGATCTAGAGTTAATAAGCCACTCAAAAGATCAATGCCATCATCAGGCATTAGTGATTTAAACCTAGATTCAAGCGTTCTTTTACAAGTTATTCCTATATTGAAATCCTGCTTATTTGGAAGAGTGGCAGCATGCAGCCAACCACTTGGTGATCCAATCAAATTAAATACTAAATTTGCTTGATGAGAATCGGTTTGTCCAACCAAAATTGGTTTTCCTGTGAATAATTCTCCGAAGACGCAACCAACTCCCCAAATGTCAACAGCAGTAGTATACTTTCTTTCTCCTAATAGTAATTCAGGGGGTCTATACCATCTAGTAACGACTAACCCTGTATAAGCGCGTTCTCCACCTCCTGGACCTGTTCCCAACTTCGGTATTTCACCATGATATACTCTAGCTAGCCCAAAATCTGCTATTTTAAGGATTCCTCTAGAATCTATAAGTATATTAGCAGCTTTTATATCTCTATGCAAAAAATTTTGTTCGTGAATGTATTGAATTCCATGCAATAACTGAATCATTAAACATTTAATTTGTGAAAGCTCTAATTTCACATTAGGATTTTCAAGAAGCCCTACCAAATCTGATGACATATAAGGTGATACAGTGTAAAAAACACCTCTCTGGTGAATCATATCATGTGGGTTTGTAACCTTAGGTTCCTCGTAGATCATATCTACAATTTTTAAAATATTTTCATGATCTAATTGCTTAAGTATAGTAATTTCCCTCATAGCTGTTATAGGAAATCCCTCCTTTGCTGAATGATTAAGCAATTGTTTGAGTGCCACTAATTGCTGGCTTTTGATATTTCGGGCCTTCTGAACAACCCCAAATGTTCCTTGGCCCAACTTTTGAATTATTTCGTAATTTTTTAATGAATTCATATCATGGAATTTGTTGATGGGTTGTAGTTTATATTTTGACTTCATGATGCCATCCAGTTTATAAGTTCTAGCCAGAAAAATCAGAAATGCTCTACATGCTTCAGATATAAAGAGAGCAAATTTTGATGCTTTGATATTAGGATTGCCACGACCATTTTGCAGTTTTTCTAAATTCCTACTCTTGAGAGAAAAGTATTCAAAATGTACACATTGTTGTATATTAATGCTAGAAATTTGGATCATAGAATCACCATACTATATATGCGGGGTGATCATAAAAAAATCTGGATACCAGGTGATAATTGCTGTAACTATACGTTTTGAATTCCTTTTGTAGAGGTATATTTGGACATCTTCTTTCTTTCCTTAGATAAATTAGAGGCAATCTTAACGTTGAAGCCATCTGCTAAAATTAATGATGTTTCTTCCAATTCTAAACCCGCTACCTCTGGAAGTAAAAAGTATACAAAAACAAATGATATCAAACACAAGCCAGCAAAAAATGCAAAAGTACCAGTTGGTGTAATGTTTTCCAACATAGTTAAAAAAGTAGATGCAATAACTAGAGAACCACACCAGTTGGTGGCTGCTGCGTACATAGCACCCACAGATCTAACATTTACATCAGAAAATAACTCGACTCCTGTCCAAGCACTATTACCGATTCCAATGGCATAGGTTGCGACAAAAAGTACCATTCCAATAATAATTATTATCCCCCATCCAGATATACCTTCTGTAGAAACCTCAATGTCCGAAGAAGAAGTAAACTTGATACCAAGGAAGTGAAAGGCGATAGAACACAATATCATTGATCCACACATACCGGGAATAGCAAAAAGTAAAATCCGTCTTCTACCTACTTTGTCAATTATGCATAATGCAACACCAGTAAAAACAAAATTTGTAGCAGCTACAATAATAGAAACCGCAGTTGAATTCTTGAAGCCAATGGTATCAAAAACAGTTGCACTAAAATACATTAAGGAGTTGAACCCGGTAAATTGTTGAATACCTTGCAAACCGCATGCTAGTATAAGAGCCCTAAAATTAGAAGGTGTCTTGTGAATAATTTTTATAGAATTCCAAGATTGTATTAATGGATTGGAGCCAGGGACAGTTGAATTTGATGAAATCATCTCTTGAATAGTAGCATCAACAAAAAGTTTTGAAGGATTATTATGCATTTTAATGAGAACTTCTCTTGCTTTATCAACATTGCCAGACATAACATAAAATCTTGGCGTGTCCGGTAAAAAGATGAAAAGAACTAATTGAAGAACAGGAGGCACCATACACAAACCCACAGATACTCTCCAACCGTGCTTCATATCAGCCAATGCCCAATTTATAAAATAAGCGATAAGCTGTCCACCAGTAATGAACATACAATTCGTCACGATCAATCTTCCTCTGTATTTAGAAGGAGCTAATTCACTTAACATCAATGGTGAGATTAAGGACGCAGCACCGACACCCAAGCCCAAAACGAACCGACCAGCGATCATTGTCCAGACTGTAGAAGCAACTAATTGTATGATAGTCCCCACAATAAATAAAAAATTAGAACCTGATAAAACCCTCTTTCTACCGAGCAAATTTGCAAGAATACCGCCGATTATGGCTCCAAACAAAGCTCCTAGCGAAGTGGCAGAAGTTATAAATTCCTTCTCGCCATAAGTCAAGATTTTATCACTCAAATCCGTACCTATGTTGACAAGAGCTGATGAAATGTAACCCGTATCATAACCAAACATGAAGCCTGATATGGATGATGCCAACGTTAAAGTTATGACCATACTAGATGGTTTTGACTCCAGCTCAGAAATAGTAACGGAGTTGAAGTCACTAGCTGTTTCTGACAGAGCTACGGATCCTATTCTTACCTGATTAAAAGGATCCAATGATGATGCAGATTCTAAATCAGAATTAGACGACGCTAATATTACGTTTCTTTGAATACCGTTGTTGTCTTTGAGTACACTCATAATATAGATTGATTACTTCTTATAAAGTGAATATTCAAATTATCAAATAAAATAATGTCAGTTAAAGTTCTCGAAAGTAATAAAAAATCTTAATGTAGATACACGGAGTAAAAAATTAAGTAGAATTGACGTTCTATTTATACCGATTGATTCTCCTCGCCAGAATCTCAAAAATTTCGCCGAAATTTCTGGAACTCGGCAAGCAGGCCAATTGAGCGAGAGAGCAAATTTGAAAGCACTCACCTGAAAACTACTCTCACAAATTGTAAAATCACAGTTTTGTTATCTCCTCTAACTGCTCAACAGAACATTTCGACTCTCTGTAAATTCTACTTCGATAACTTCAGATACAAATAATATTTATTTTCGATGAACAAATTAAAAAAATGATACTATCTATTGAATGTAAAATATGAAGGTAAAACAAACAATACTAATAAATTTGATAAAATATAGAAACCAGCATATAAGGAATTAAGATATGTACAAAGGAATTACCAGTCTCAATTCAATGCTAATTCTTTCGTAATCATGACAATAGTAACAACTAAACTTTTTCTTTTCCTAGCACTGGCTTTCTTCCATTTCCTGAAAATCCAAATTGTAATGAAAGACTGATGAAATATAGTGAAGCAATCATTGATGAACACAAAGGTCAGGAAGAAATACCAATATAAAAAAACCTAATTCATAGTTTATTTCTTAGATGGTGGATCAAATCTGAACTTTCTGTTCTTAATTGGTTGCCACTTGAATCTCTTAACCCAGACGGATAATAAGTATAAAGAGGAAAGAACAATCAAAGCCTTCAAACCCCATTTCTTTCTATCATCGTGTTCTGGTTCAGAAGCCCAATTCAAGAAAGTAGTAACATCCTTAGCCATTTGAGAAGAAGTTGCTGGAGTACCATCCTCGTATTCAACTAAATCGTCGAATAAAACTCTGGCCATAGCAATTGATCCACCTGGGAAGTATGGGTTATAATTAGAACCTGGTGGCAATACAACACCTGCTGGTGGTTCATCTGGGTAACCAGTTAACAAAGCGAAAATGTAATCACAAGCACCATGTCTAGCCTTGACAATTAAAGACAAATCAGGAGGTAAAGCACCTTGATTAGCTGCTCTAGCAGCCTGTTCATTTTCGTATGGACCTGGAATGTAATCGGCCAACTTACCTGGTCTCTTCCTTGGTTTACCTTCATCATCAGGTTCATCGTCATATTCTAATTCTTCAGCGAATGCCTTAGCTTCAGTGGTGGTGTGGGAGACACCAACTAAGTTTCTCCAAGCAATTCTGTCCAAAGAATGGCAAGCTGCACAGACTTCTCTATAAACTTGGAAACCTCTTCTGATAGAAGCGTGGTCAAAGGTATCAAACATACCATTGTGGGACCATCCATATGCTGGAGGATGTAATCCGTGCTCAGCAGCGGTCATAGCACTGGCAGTAACAGAATCCTGATATAATAAATAAGATGCTGTTAATCCAGTAACACCAACTGAACCGGCAATGAATTTTTGAATTAATGGATTGGCTACTTTAGCAGTAGATTTAAACATGGTCAATTCTTTTTGATGTTTTTATTCTAAACAATTATTTATGAAGCAATAATAAAAAAAATGATTAATGAATAAATATGAGCCCACCTGTTTAAATGTTTAGTCAATATTTTACTAATTTTTTTAATCAATCAATAGCTTGAATTCTCAATAACCAATTTCTAACGGAGTGAAAAAAAAATATAAGAAGAAAAGGTGCTCGTTTATTGGTTAGAAAAATGATATTTACACTACTGAATATAAGTATTTACAATTATATGAACTCAGTAAATCAGGTGCTATGTCATATGATTACACTACAATAATACAAAAACATAGTTAGACGGATGTTGATAATAGTATTTATATGTAGAAACTCGTAGAAATGTCTAATGGCTTACTATCTAGCGATTCTTGATTGACATCTCTTTGTTTTGTTGGAACTACTTTTCCCAATTGTTAGATTTTCCTCCTAATTGATATGATTGAATTTTAATAGTCACCCACATCAAAGAAAATAAGGCCGAGTTTCATTTTAAAGCAAATAAATAAATCTTCTATTGGCATTTATCTTGTCTTATTTATTTTCTAGCGGTTTTTTTAAAATTAAATTGACTTTTTTTTTTGACAATCAGTCTTTTTATAACTGTACTAAGGTTCTAAGGCTTTCATTCTTCAAATAGAACTCATATATATTACTTCGACACGTATAAAAAGATATATCCTAAATATTAAATCCGAGCAACTATCTTCATAAAATAATATTAGTGGCTCATGAACTTCACCATTTTTCTTCTGGGTTGACTTTAAATTCTTCATATGCTGCCCAATTGAACATGCTGATTTCAGTTTCATTCTTGATACCTAAATCCCACAAGCTCTTTTCATCTCCTGCAATGGTTTCATTAACTAAAACCCAATTTTCATCATTAGTCATATTTATCACTAAATTCATTGACTTTGAACCATGAGCTTCGGTGTAAATCTTGAGGGTATTATAGTCGACATTACGATATGGTCTGAGACCACCTGTAGTGTTAATTATTTCTTTCATTTCGGCTAATAATTGCTTTGGGGTAGTTTCCTTTAAATTCACAGATGGTAATATGTGGCTCTTAACATTTCTGTATGGAAAAGATTTGATTATACGGACTGTTAATACAGCATCTGTAGCAGGACGAACATTTGATGTGAGAGGCTCATCAATGTTCACGTCAGTCATTATAAATGAATATTATTTAATGTATCGCTTTATGATCTGATAGGATATAATTAAATTTTCATTAGTCGTGCGATGTGTTCCATGTAGAATGCAAAGTTCGATTACTGCAAGAAAATCCATCTTCCACCATTTCTATGAACATTTGAACATTGTAGAGCTCTTCATTATGGAACTTACTTCTTGAAGGTTTAGTACTTGGAATCAACAATTCCGAATTTTCGCTTTCATCTAAAGCATGCATGACACCTTCTTTTTCGTTACAACTAAGAACTGTATGAGGTATCAACTCTATGAAGCTGTTCAATCTTTCACTCTTATACTCTTTTGTTAAATCTTCCATCAATTTTCTGACTAAATCGCTTTTTTTAATAGATGAATAAGAGGAATATTTTTGCTTAAAATAATTGTAATGATTTGCATTCAATTGAATCTGCGAAGTTGCTTGTAAAACTGGCAACTTTAGTATATACTTTATTCCTGAAGTAGAAGATGGCAAATTAATGCTTCTATCATAATAATCTAAATTGTGACAGAAACTTTTGATGTGATCAATAATTTTTAGAACCACCATAATTTGATTTTTTGGAATACCTTGTAATATGAAATTATCAAGTTTCAACTTTTCCTCAAAATTCTTCACATAATTATGAATTTCATTAAGTAGAAAATTTTCTTTTAAACAAACGAAAAATTTCTTTAGTATTTTTGTTGCTTCAAGCTCCAAAGCTTCTAATGACTCAAGTTTTTCTGAAACAATGACACTTGAAGCTTCCTTGACAGGCCGAAAAGTGAAACTTGGATGTATAAGTTGCAAATTCAAATTTAACAAATCCAAACTACGAGCTAAGTTTGGGACTTCTTCATAAAGGAGTTGAGGCTTTTTCTCTGTTAGGAAATTATTGAATCCTTGCATTATATTTATTATTTCATCAAAAACTTTTTTTAATGAACTTATATTAAATTGTCCTTCGCCATAATTATAGGATTTTACATATAGTATATTTGCAAAGATGGCAGAGTAATTATCTAAAAGTTTAGTAGAATCGACCATTAACCTGACAATAGATTTGGAATAAGAGTACAACTCCAGTTCACTAGAGCTGATTAGCTTCAAACACCTTAGCGCATTATTCTCATATTGATTCTTTAAATTAGCAGCAACAATTATCAGTTCAACAAGAAGATCAAGCTTCAATTCTTTAACTAGCAATTCTTGATGACTTTTTTTAACTTCAAAAAACTTGTACCACTCTAACAAGTAGCTGACAATACACATTTCTTCTGGGATTAGATATGAGAATACATTTATGTCAATTAGCTTTTTAATTCCAATGGATGTTGCATACTCTATAACATTCGCCAAATTCAGTAACTTCTTTTCGACATCTATCAAACAACGAGGTAAATAGTAATTCAAAATAATTGAAAAATTCATATCAGGCCTTCCTAAAGCAATTGACCAGTCTTTATTAAAATTGGAAACTGTTATTTTTTTTGTTATTAGTATAGAATTGACCCATTTTAGCAAATTCCTTTTAATATCTGCGAACGAAAAGTAATTGTTGTTCATGAAGTGAGAATTTTCAGTTGCAAAAATAAATATAGACCAAACTAGTCCTAGAATCAACTTCAAATTTCCATCATAGAGATTTTCAGGACTAATATTTACAAAGTTTAGTTTTAATATTAATTTGCTAAACTTTAATATATCTTCTAAGTTCTCTAGTTTTTGAAGCTTGAACTTCGGCTGAACATACACAGGTGAAAGAAAATATAATTTATCAAATCTCCCTTCTTCAGATACATCCTTTATTATTTGATTGATTAGCTTAACTAAAATTGACCCATCCTGTAAATCCTTGGATAGGTCTGATATAACAGAATCTTTTACTTTTGAATTTACCCAATTGATTAATGTTCTATGTTGGGTTTGAATCCAATCTGCCTCCTTGTATTCAAACATTCTTTTCCCACTTTAAAAAAAATGGAATAAAATAAAGAAAATGATACTATGATTAATACAAATTATTATATACTTATGGAAAAAGCTTAGTGAAGAAACTTCCATAAGATGAAACAAGTTGGAAACATACAAAATTTTTGACTGCGAATTGTGGTATCGCTGACATCCACACTCACCTGCGAAGATTAAAAATGTTTGAGATTTTAATATATTGGATACTTCACTATAAATTATTAATCTATAACTTGAAAAATGGATGATTCATAGCTTCCTTTGCAGTAGGTCTCATCTGGTGATCATATGTCAACAATTTGTCCACTAAATCAATTACTTCTTCATTGATTAAGTGTTGATTTTCTGAATTAACAAACAGCTTCCATGGTTTTCTAGGATAGTTACCCAAAATATCATCATATTCATTGCTTAATTTTAAACCATACTTATTAACGTACTTAATTAAATCCTCGGTACCTAGGACTTTAGCAATTTGAACTAATTGGTCATTATTTGAATCACCTCTAAAGAAAGGATCTTTCTTAAATATAATTCCCGCAATCATACATCCAACAGACCACAAGTCAAGTGAGTAGTCATACTGTTGTAAATTGATTAACAATTCTGGACCCTTGTGGTGTCTTGAAGCAACTCTGACATTGTAATCGGTACCCTTATGATAAAATTCTGCTAAGCCCCAATCGATTAATCTTAGCTTCTTATTTAAAGGATCTATCATGATATTCTGGGGCTTCACATCCCTATGCATTATTCCCATAGAATGGGAATAGTCTAATGCAATAAGCAATTGAGTGATGTAGTATTGGATATCTGCTGTCGTGAACTTTGGATATAAAACTCTAAAGTCCACATTATTCACTTTTTCAAATATTAAAGCTGGTATCTTGCTTTGTTCATCTCTCACAATATCTAACAATCCAATCACATTTGGCCCCCCTGTAAGATTTTTTAATATTTTCACCTCCCGATAAATTTTTTTCATCTTGACTGGTTTCAACACTTTTATTACACATGGCTGATCGTTCAATATATTTAAACCTTGAAAGACTTCTGAGTATTTGCCTCTTCCTACTTTGCTAATAATCTCATAATTCCTAATATCACCCCACTGAATCTTATGATTCTCATAATCCCAATATTCAGTAGGCTTGTTACTATTTGCGTCAACATAGACCTTGGAAACCGAATACACTCTAGTACTCACACTCATTTAATATAGAGGGATATAAGCTTCGAGTTGTATCAAGTATTTGATTAAAGTGATCCAATAGAAAGAGTGATTGGTAGGGATGTTTTTAAATCTCATCTCGGCTAAATTTGAGGTTGCGTGAATAGTTTGTGTAATAACAAGGTCTACAACTGAATGCAATAACATCGTAAAATGCAATGAGCTGTACAAAAAGATTAGCTTCTATTACGCTTCAGAATCAGGATAGCAATATAGAGGATGTGCAGTTATGGCTAGATGTAAATGACACCGAAATGATACATTGCATCCCTGAGATTTATACTAATGTGCTGGTCTATTTAAACTATAAATTGATACCACTTTACCTACTCTTGATGAAACCTTTGACTGTATATTCTACCCTTGAAAATACTACTGAGTTTTTCAAGTCTAATTTGCTTCCTTTATCTTTGGGTTGCAATGAAAATGTTAGTTTACTTTATAAGGCTGAAGACGAATCATATCTTGCATTTTACTTCGATATTAATCTCCAGCGGGTTAAAGCTATAGTTCTAAACTTCGAACTTCTAATGAAAATTAAAACAATATCAGAGAACAATTTAACATATGAAGATCTTGATGCTTCAACATTTGTGGATCTATCAGATACAGCGGTCTCCAAAAGTTCCGATATTTCGGTATTTGACAAGGTACTATCTCAAAAGAAAATGAACACAAATCCTTTTATTGTTAATCGGAAGCCCATTAATACACCTCTTTCTGCACTGACGCTAACGACTAACGATCAAATCAATCAAGCAGTAAGCAAGGTTATTTTATCAGGTCTAAGAATACGAGGTCTATCAACAAATTTTAGTTCCTCAGTCAATGAAAAGCTAACTATCAAAGAAATATATCAGATGACTTACAAAGCTACCCTTTTTTCTTTGAGAAAATTTAGTTACAGCTTCAACAATACCAAAAATCATTCTTTGAAACTAAATGATATCCAGGAAACAGTTGAAAAACTTTTGCAAATATTTATAGATATCGAAGATAATTCGACCAGCGCAAATATCACGTAAGACACAAATAAGTTTAATTATATTAATATTATATACAAGATTGTCGTAAAAATTTAAAGATCATTCACAGATATAATTTTTGTCTCGAAAGATTCTTTGTAAGATTTAGTAGATGCATTCTCTAATTGTCTTGAAATCTCGCTCTTGCGGACATTTCTTCCGCTAACACCCTCTTTAGCCATATGGTTTAATAATATATCAGGATCCTCCAACAAGTAACCATTTTTCTGAGGATTAGAGTAGTATTCAATATCTCTTCTATGTGTTGGTCTAGCTTGCATGGGAAGATAACCCTTTCTTAAATAAAAGTAGTCAGGACTAACATGAGCCTGTAATCCTAATTTAGTATGATAAACTGAGGTATACTTATTTCCACCTCTACTAATAGCACTAATTACAGATAATGAAGCCTTCGAAGCTTCGATATTTAGAGGTACTTTGTAATCTTCCTTACCATTTCCCAAAAGCTTGACACCATCTCTCAATGATCCTGTAAGTAATCCACAATCTCTCATTATTTTGATGGTTAAAGTTTCCCCAGCCTTTAATGGGATTCTACCTGTATCCCAAAAATCTTGAATTCTTTCCAAGTTAATATCATGGTAAATTTTTCTATGCGGTCTTTTGAATCCTATAATAGGGAATCTCTTATAAAATGGTGTTTGACCACCTTCAAACCATCTTGGAACTTTTCCCCTGGCTTTTTGACCTTTTTGACCTCTCCCTGAAGTTTTACCTTTGCCTGAAGCTGGCCCTCTACCCAATCTCTTATATCCAACAACTGCACCATCGTTAGGTTGTAAGTTTCCCAAATATGATATTCCACGAAATGAACTGAATATCTGGGGATTAGATACTGTATGCTTCTTCAAATATGAACTTATTTGAAACATATTATGATTTCTTCTTAATTGGATCTTTGTTTTTGAATCTAAGTTAAGCTCTTTTTCCAACATGAAAAAAATCTATTCAATAAGTCGTGTAGTGTATATATTATATCACATGACTCGGTTGCATTTCTCATGTCAGACTGAGTTCAATGCACATATACTTTTCATTTATTATGATATGTATCCCACCCTTACTATATCGTGAGTTTAAAAAACAAATTATTAGCAATGGGGACTCGCTTTCATTATTAATTTTCGTTTTGAAATTTCTATAAGTGAATTTAAATGCAAACATTAGGTTTACTCTTAAAAGTGAAACGTCATGTTCATAATGTAATCAACTATAATTAGAATTAGCTGAGTATTATAAAAGATATCTTTTCAAAATTAGAACCTGAAATATAAATTTTGAAAATTGTAAGCAGTTTGTTACGAACTTATCATCGACGAGCGGGTGGCCCTTACAATTGCAGTAACTTTAGAATACGTCTGCATGGCATGATTATTAGATAAAAGTTTTTAAGAGATTCTATGATGTCTTCGAGTTCCACAAATTCATTTTGTTGATTTGATTTCATCTTATGGAAATTATTAGTGGCACTTCAGATGCCATGATTGCAAAATGTATGGATTGTGAAAAATTCTCTCGTCGGAGAAAAAGAAACAATAGGCAAATCTTTCCTATATAAAAATAATTAATAGAATATCAATTATGTCTAAATAATTTAATTTTTATATTACGAGTTTCTGTCAGATAAAATTGTCAATTATATTCTTTTCTTCCGACGATTTTGCTCCAAAATGAAGATGTCGGTTCGATTTTGAATGAATCATTTTGTATCACTTTGGAGACAATTTTTCCCATATCACTTAATCTTAATGAAGAACTAAAAAAATTCCATAGATTTTTTAAATGAATAGCAACTCAGAAGATAATCAAGAAAATCAGGAGCTTAGCCAAATATGGTCTCTTTTTAAGGAATCTCCTGGTGAAATTCAAGAAAGGAGGGAAAAGATAACTCAAATTATGAATGATAATGCTAGTCTATCATTTCCTGATCAGATTTCTATAATGACCTCATTAGACGAATTATTAGGTTGTTTTGCATTAGGTGGTCAAATCAAGCACTATTATAGATATGGAACGTATTCTAACTGTGCTAGAGAACGTAAAAAGTTCATGTTTGCTATAAGAAACGGTACGTTATATGAAGAACATGTCTCTCCTGATGTAACGAATCCAAAAGAAGTGGAGAAAAGACAGAAGGTACAAGAGTTTTATAAGGAAAGGCTTCTTGAAGATAAAGCAAAAGGAAGTTCTGAAGATATATGGGACATTAGAGAAAAACCTTTGTATAAACCTTTCAAAGATTACAATAATTAATTACACTCTACTCAAGAACACGATATAAACATTTTTCGCTCTTAAAAGGAGCTAATTAGTTAGCATTAGTTTGGATACAAATTGAAAATATTTCAGTATAAGTGTAGGGCTTCATCATGACCTTAATCATATTTAATTTATCTTATTAATTTAATCTTCCTCATGTCAAACCAATTAATTATGAATCATTACATAACAACACAACCCTTTTTCTCTATTTCATTATCATTTGCTCCTTTTGGTTTAGCATTAAGAGCACATCTTGCAGCTTCTGAAAAGGCTTCATTGACACCCCTGTTTTTTTTGGCAGAGCATTCCAAATACCTCAAAGCTCCGACCTTTTTCGCAATAGCTAAACCTTCTTCGTAGCTTATTAATCTTTTTTGTTGTTGGAATGGAGCTGAAGGCGACGAATAAGGATTGAAATCTTCCTCGATTTGGTTTTGCTCGATGTCAGTATCTTCATTGCTTCTCAAATCACATTTTAATGCAACTAAAACTAACTTGACACCCTCGCAATGGTCTGCAATCTCTCCAACCCATTTTGATTGCACGTTCTCTAACGAATCTGGTGAATCTATAGAAAAACATAACATAATACAGTGAGTATCAGAGTATGAAAGAGATCTTAATCTGTCAAATTCTTCTTGCCCAGCAGTATCCCATAAGGATAATTGAACTGATTGTCCATCGATAAAAATATCATGCACATAATTTTCAAATACAGTAGGTTCATAAACTTGAGGAAAGTAACCTCTGGTGAATACATTTAACAAAGAAGTCTTACCGCAAGCTCCATCTCCCAAGATTACTATTTTACGCTGAACTGAGAATTATTATCGTTAGTAGCTAATCTATCTAACTCGCTCGATTATGGAAGTATCAATTGTAAAAAATCAAAACAAGTTTTTTCAATAGTATATATAACTTACTAGTCTTCTTTCCACCGCCACAGAGAGGCATTATTATTTATTAATCCTAAAAATTTTTTTCAAGATGACAACCTACGTAGCACTATTTTGACTTTGGAAAGCTAATGTTTACTTCACACTTTTTATATGGACGTGTATCTACCGCTATATTCGTAGAGAAAGTATACTTATCCCTTTAATAATCTAAGAATGATTCTATAAGCATGCTACTTCAAATGAACTTAGTTATCTATTTAAGTGTATGAGTCTAGGATTGAGATAAACTAGTAAAAAAACCTATATGCTTTGATTTTAATTTGACTAAACTTCAACTAGTCCTTATCAATTAAATCTTCAAGATACATCGATGGTATCGTTTTTCTAGTAGTTCTAGGAGTAGGTGAGGATTGATCTCTCAAGGTTTCTCTTTTTTGATTTTTTTCTTGTTCAAATTTAGAGCTAATCGAGTAATCGCTATTATTTTCTTCGTTGATATACAAGTTTGGAATCAATTGAGTCATTGGTTGAGATGAGTTATTCAAAGTCATTGAGCTTCCAAATTGGGCTGATTTAGTTTTCTTGTGGCGCATTACTTCTGCAGTAGGAGAGATAAACATATTCGTTAAATCCTGCTGGGACGTTGCAACGTCTGAATCTATTCCATAAATATTTGAAGAATCCCCAGGGTTAGAAAAATTAAGGGTGCTAGGATAGCCATCCCCAAAACCAGATAAAGCAGATTTACTTCTATTATGAGATAACAATGGAATTCTTGCAACGGACAGTTGATAATCTGAATTTAGATTCATTGTTGAAGTAGGAGTAACGCCGCCCATACCAAAAGCAGGATTTTGGTTACTTTGTATAGTTTGGTGACCTCCTTTGATGTCTCCCAACCTTCTCTTGGCTAATCTAGAAGCAGCAAGAGATTTAATAACATGAAAAAGAATAAATCCAAAGATGATAGCGGCGACAATAGCACCAACGGCTATAAACACTGTGCCGCTGGGATGTGTTTCTCTAAAAATATAAGGATTATCATTATTAGATGGAACTGTGACTGATGGAGTCGTATATGCTTGGGTAGTAGATATACCTGGCATTGATATGGTTGGCATACTTGTTGTTGTTGTTGAGATTGATGGCATAGCATCAGAAGAAGCAGCACTATTCGACAAGTCCAAAGAGCTTGCAGATGAACTTGAAGATAATGTAGATGATGAAGTTGATGTAGTTGCAGTAGTTGTGGAAGATGTGAAAGATGTGGATGTCGTTGAAGTCGCCCTTTTTTGGAATACCCTTTTAAGGGTAGTTGGGGGAAGAGCTTCAAAAATTCCTGACATAATTTAGTTTAAAATTATTTTCTACTACACCCAAAATAAAGGACTAGTGGTGCACTTGTATTAAGTATATAACTGTTTGTATTGGATTTTAGATCACCTTAAGTTTTTTTTTACTCATAACAAACTGAATCAAAACATTTCTAAATTTGGAATTCTGTGTTATATGCAGTATAAAAAACTTCCTTCTATTCATACAAAAAATTCATTTCACAAGTCTTTCATCTCTTAACATTACACTTTCAAATCCTCGATGGATCCTCTATTGTTTTATTTCTATTAGTGTTATTTGTTGGCTAATGTTCCATATCTTTTTATCCAAATTTTTGAAAATAATTTGGGTAAAAAAATGCGCAAACCCGGAATCGAACCGGGGGCCCAACGATGGCAACGTTGGATTTTACCACTAAACCATTTGCGCTTGAATAAGCTCCGCGACGGGGAATTGAACCCCGGTCTACCATGCGACAAACGGTAATTCTAGCCACTAAACTATCACGGATATTACTGAATTTGCTAGAGAATATAAGAATACACATATGATAGTACAGAATATCACCTCAAATATGAAGACAAAGAGACCAAGGTAATTAGGAGCTAACTATAGGTAGTTATAAGTAATTATTTAGAGATAGAACGTAACGAAAGATTCCAATGTAGAACGAATATTTACAAAACAATTACGTAGTTAGAATCCAGTTTCTTTACAGAATTTATTCTCTTTCTCTGCTAAGATATTCACTAATTGAACGAAGAACTCAATTTACTTATGCTAATCTGGTAATAGGTTACATATTGTACAATTATTAGCCATATCATAATATGCAGTATATGATGAAATTCTTGAAAATAGATTGAATAACATTGAGAACGAATCCAAATAATCTAACAAGTAATTACTGTGGGTTTCGTTTCGTATCTGATCTCTTAAATATTGATAGTGATGGTCGGTGGCATATATAAATACTTGACAGATGAAATAATTGCAGAATTTGAAGGACTTGGCTCCGAAAATTTAGTGCAATTAATTCATGCATCTGATTTATCCCAAACAGAGGCTGAAGACTTTGCGTCTCAGGTATTCACTGAATTGCTATTGATATATCAAGAAGGTGAACTTTCTATTGATAGCATAGTATTTTTTTTAACATTAGCAATTAAGGATGAATTCGTTCCTGTTATATTCTGCCAAGTTTTTGATGTCTTCCCATTATCGGATTCACTTCAACAATTGCTCATCACATTGTATCGAAAACAAAATATCATTAAACCATTGACCTTAGCAAATCATATAAAGCCAGAAACTTTGCTGAAGATAGGTATACTCCCTTCAGATATATTGACAAGACAATTGAATACTCGAAAAAGAGATGAATTCTATACACAAAAAAAGTATAATTTACTACATGAAGAAACAGAGGGTTATTCGAAATTTGTTATTGAGATTTATCATATCATGAAACATCCTGATACAGATTTCCAACTAGATTATGCTCTTCAGATTATTCAAAAATTGATAGGACATTATAGTTTGGATCCGAACCGTTGTCTCGATATTCTTATTGAAATTTATAGTAATAATTTTGTTAGCAGACATGAATTCGCTCTCAATTTATTAAAAAAGTCTCAGTGGTGGCCAACAGTTGAAAGCGATTGTTATTCTTCTATTGAAAAGTTATCTATAGGAGGTAACGAGACTGCAGCTAAAATAATTGGCTTAAGACTATTAAAGTATCCAATAGACAAAGACTTGCCTGAAACATTCAAGATTCTTATTGCTTGCTTAATAAAGGAGGGCTTCATAAGTTTTGGTCTGATTTACAACTATTTAAGACCGGATGAAGAAGAAATGAAAATTTTGGAAAATGAATATAAGAAAGATTTAGAAGAGAGAGTTTTTAATTCCAATGCTAGCGCTTTAGCATTGGCTGCTCCTCTAAAGGACGACGAAGATAGTACGTCTAAGTCCACTGAAAATAAATTGGAATCTGGTAATTTGGAAGTACAAAAGAAATCAATACATGAAAGATTACGACTTAATTTCAAATATCAATTCTTGCGAGTATTCTTAGGAAACGGTCTTTATTGGCCGTCAATTTTTATTTTAACGGAGTATCCATTCTTGGCCTATATTGACCTGGAAATACCCGATTTAGTCTGTCGTTTATTCAATTCTATGCTTCGTCCAATCCATAAATCCATAGACCCGTTTAATGACAAGGAATTGTCACTTCTTCAAACACCTCGCAGGATTGCATTTACCAGACCTTCTAATAATGTCTCATATGAAGACTTTCCTAGCATAAATTTGCTAAGTTTTAAACCTAATATCAAGAACTATGGGCAAAAAAATTTCATTTACTTCTATAATTCTTGGGAGAGCAAACTTCCTCAAATTACAAATGTGCCCGATTTTTTCAAGTATTCAAATGAATTCCTTAAATTCATTGGAGTTAATCTATCCAAGGATTTAATTCTATTTAATAAAATATGTGAAATTGGAATTTGGGATTTGAAAGTGAACTCCGCAAATGAAGTTAGAAAATATGAATGGTTTCAATTTTTCAGGAACTTTATCTTTCCAGCCATGCCTTTAATAGAAGAAAACTCATTCGCAATTGAAAAAGCTTATACAATTCTATCTTTTTACTCCCTTGAAGAACGTTTTAATCTCTATGGAGAACTTCATATGGTTCTTTCTAAAAACAATCCACTTATCAAAATTTCATATGGAAAGGCAGAAAAGTCAACAAAAGATATTTTAAAGAGATTATCAAAAGAAAATGTTCTTCCAATGATGAGAAGACTAGCCAAGATAAGCTTTTCTAATCCATTGCCTTGTCTATTGACAATATTACAACAGATTGAAAGTTATGACAACTTGAACAACTTAGTTGTCGAGACAGCCCGGTACTTTAATGATTATGGATGGGATGTTTTAACTTTGGCTATTATGATGAGATTGACAGCATCAGGTAGATCTGATATACAAGATGATGGTTTGAATGATCGTCAATGGATTCAGTCATTGGCTTCCTTTATCGGAAAGATATGTCTTCGTTATCCTAATGCTATTGATCTCCATACCCTCTTTAATTTTTTACTCAAGACATTTCATAATAAAGAAAGTATAGGCTTGATTGTTTTAAAAGAGATACTAATCTCGATGGGAGGAATTCAAACAATATCCAATTTAACACTTCTTCAAGTTGATATGATTAATTGTGGATCCTCTCTAGAGAAAATTGTTTACAGAACTATTGAAGATTTTAGATATGACAGATTCAAATCGGGTAAAATTTTGGTTAAAACTTTATTGGATCTTGGTATTGTTAACGAGTTATTGATTCTACTCACTCATTTAGAAGAAAGCTTCATATTTGATTCAGAACATTCCCATTTAAAAATATTAGCTAATAAGAACGATGATTTGAATACTGTGATACATTTATTCATTACTTTAGTTAACTTTTTTGGCAATACCGATGAAATTTCTAATGATCTTATCTCAATTTCAGAACTTTGTAATGTTTATAAAGTTCCACCTCAGTGGGCATTTGAATTATGGAGACCAATTTTTAGGCAGGAATTATTGAATTCGAAATCAGACCATACAAACACAAAGGAGCAATCCTTGGAAACTTTATTGAGCATTGTGACAAAATCTGAAGTACAGAATTTATCTAATGATTTATATGTTACCTTTTGGAAACTTTCGTTGTACGATATTAATTTTGTCAGTGAAGTATATGATTTAGAAATCAGAAAACTCGAGTCTAATTTGCAAAGTTTGAAAGACGCTATCGCAATCAGCAGAAAAGATAAGGAAGTCAGTAGACTAACTGTGGAAAAGTTAAGAAAAGATCTTAGGATTATTGAGAAATATATCAAAGATATACCTGATGATAAAGCCAAACACCTTGCACATGATAGAAAAATAACTACCCAGTTGCTGGAGCTTTCCAATGATTGGTTTGCTGATGATGGTGTTGAAAGCATGAATTTGCAAACACAAAAGTTCCTCCAGTTTTGTATTTTACCTAGAGCAATTCACTCTCCATTCGATGCTTCTTTTGCTGCTAAATTCATATTTAAATTGCACGCTATGAATACTTCAAATTTTTCAATAATTATAATTCTTGATGTGTTGATTAGAGGGAAAATATTGTTTGGTACGTTGTTCACTCTAACCCCAACCGAAGCTGAGAATTTGGGACTATTTTTTGTGGAATTGTTAAAAAAATTGCATGAATGGACTAATGAAGAAACATTCTCAACTTCAATGGCTGAATCAAGATTATTAGACGAAAGCTTGAATGTTTTAACTTTTGAAGGATTTCGTAACATCTTATACCAATATCATGATATAATATTGAATGATGTTGGCCAAGCCTTGCAAGTGGAAGAGTATATGTCTCGTCGTAATGCCATCACATTTATGAAAAACCTTTTAGGTATTTATCCTAATGTAGAGGATCACTGTGAAAAGATTGTTGAGTTATTAGGAAAAATTGCGGAAAACGAAAGTAGAGAGGATTTGAAGCTATCCTCTAGTGCATTAATAGGCCATGTCAAATCAAGGGCAAAAGATTGGGTTCATTTATGGGATTTCATCCAATTAAGCGAAGCTGAACGCGAAGAGCATGAGAAAAGGAGGAATGAAATTAAAGAGAAGGCAATGCAAGCAGAAATTGAGGTTAAAAAGAAAGCAAAAGAAAAAGAGCTAGAAAAACAGAGGAAGCACAAGGAAGAAAGCGAGCAGAAAAAATTAGCAAAATCTATTAACTACGACGAAAAATTATCTAATTACTCTCGTCCAGACAAAAGAGGTGCTTCTACTTCTGATACTGCTAAAGGCCGTTATGATCACTACTCTAAATATGGTGAGCAAAAGGATCTAACCGTATCGAATAAAAATACTGTGAGTATAGGGATTGAAGAAGAAAAGAATCAGAAATTAAATGAAAAAGACAGTATATCTAGCCAATTGTCAAAAGTACACAATGATGATAGTTCCAGGCTTAGCGCTACCGCTGAAGCTGATGTGGAAGTCAAGCTGGCAGATTCAGAAGAAAAGCTGAAGAGTGAATCTCAAGATATAACTATGGGGGCAAAATCTTTAGATTTAAAAACAAGAATAATGGAAGCAAAGCATGAGCTTAAAAAGAAAAAACAAGATATAACTTCTTCGTCTCCAAAAATGATGGAAGATTCTAAAAAATCTGACATCGTGCCTTCGACAATGAAAAATAAACCGCCTTCTACTAAAGCTGGTGTTAAACAAGAAATAGTCAACCCGATTAGGCAAAGGGCTCCATTACCTCCCCAGCAATTGCCTTATAAAAAAGATGTTAATCACGATGGTAGAAATAATGATTCTAGCAGAAGATACAATGAGAATTATAATCTGAACAGATTTAGCAGCTCAAGATCGTACTCATCTAATTCTTCTAGAGCACAAAGCTATGACAATAAGGGATATCAAAGACTGTCTGTGCCTCCACCCACCCATCCTCCTCCTGCTAATAGGCAACAGAGGAGTTCCTCTCATACTTTGCAACAACCACCCCCACCACCACCACCTCCTCCTGTAAGTCTTAAACCGTCCAGAAACGATTACAGTACTAATAACAGACAATCCAGTAGACATGATAATAAGAGAAAGAGTGATAATTACGGAAATAGAGGTTACGATAAGAAACAGAAATACTAATTTGAGACAAAAATTCATTTTCTCGCATTTATACTCATATATATAATGTACAATTAATTTGATGCATCGCCTGCTTTTAACAACATGAGTTCCAGATCTATTAGATCATCCAACTCAAAATCTTCATTTTCATTATTGTCAATTTGAAGCACTGTCCTTTTAGGAGCCTTCTCTTCATTCGATATGTCAATTATTTTTCTCTTACGTATTCTCTTGTTATTTTCAATTTCATCTCTATTGTTAGCTTTGAAAGAGTTCTCATCTTTTTCTAGAGAGTTCAAAAATGTTTCTATCTTTAATAATTGAGTATTATGCCACTTCAAATGTCGTTCGAGGTCATATTCACGACTGAATTTTCTATTACAATTATTTTTAGGACATGAAATCTTATTAATATCGTAATTTTTCAGGATTAACCCTATAATTGAAGATTTTCCAGACATCAAAGTAGAATTTAACGAATCCATTGACTTTTGGGACTTTAAATTTTCAGATCCAGACTCTGCACAGTCATAACCTTCTTCTTCATCATCCGTGAGAATATTTACCTCTAGTTTGGATTTCTTCAATGTTGTAAGATTATTTAAAGAGTCGGTTTCTTCTAGTAACCTTTGAAGCTGCTCTTTTTCTGTAGGTTTAAGTAAATCATTGGGCAAATTTCTATCATGAAAATCGTTATAATGTTGAATTAAATCAGCTTTCCTCGCAAATTTACCCATATTACAATAGGTACAGTTCCACAATTTAACCATATGTAATTCATCATGACTAACCATGTGCGATTTAAGGCCCTTAATACCCACACATCCTTTACCACAAACCTGACATTTTATTTTAGGATGCTCTGTTTTTATATGAAGTTGTAATGCTGACCAAGTCTTGAAGTTTGTGAAACAGCCATGGTGATCGCACTGGTAAGTAGGAGAATCGCTATGATATTTTATATTATGTTGAGAAAACCTATAGGGCCTGCTGAACGTTTTATTGCATATTTGACAATTCAATTTTTTCTCATGGACAGAAAGAGTATGATGCCTTAATGATTGATGTTTGTAGAAAGATTGATCGCAACCTTCGAACTTACATTTAAATGATTTCGTGTGTGTAACTTCGTGTCTTTTTAAGTGCTGCTGCGTATTCACTCCTTTCCCACATATTGAACAGTGGAATGGTTTACTCTCCTGTGTTTCATGAGATAATTTGTGTGCCTGAAGATGTGATTTTCTTAAATAAGACTTCCCACAGTCTAGATATTCACATTTAAATGGCCTCTCGTTAGTGTGTGATCTTTTGTGTTGTTCTAACAAGGAAGGCTTAGAATAGGCCTTATCACAGTCAGGATAATCGCATATATACGTTTTACTAACTGAAGAAGAAGAGGATCCTGTCGATGATATCGACATAGCTCTTGATGACGACATAATCTTTTCATTCACTTAAAAAAATGCTTAGTTATATATATGTATTTAAAACATCTGAAAAAAAAAATACGAGCCGCACAAATTCAAAAAGATATGATGTCAAAAGTTGCAAAATTTAATTCTGTTATTGATCTAAATACTCTTTCTTTTGTATTAATACATATATAAGATTAGGGAAATAACTTTAAATATAATCTTGACATTAAAATTTTAAGACTTTCTGCCAAACAAATTATTTTAATATCGAATCTACGTTAAAAATGAAAAAATTAGTCAAAATTGTAATACCTGATTATTTTTTGATATTTCAATAATTCTTTTAGCAATTACATTGCTGTTCAAAATTTTTTATTTAGATATCTAGGTTATTATCAATCTACTTTTGTGACTTCTTCAAAACATTAGATATTAAACAGACCAAGCTTGAAATGTAAAGGAATTTAATGTGGTTGTAGGATTAGTGAATACAAAGAAGTTTTTTATACTGTTAGAGAAGGTCTGAGTACCCTGTAATATCAATTTGCAGCACTGTGAGTTCTTAAGACTAAAAGCTCTCTCTGATATTGTTATAACAACTGAAAGCAACATACCAGAAAGTAATACTGACATAGCATTTACTGCAAGAAAGTTGGGAATGATGTGGGAATATGTATTTAAATATAATATCATATATCTTTGTTTGTAATTTCTTATCAATAAGCTTCGTTCCTCATGGCCCAATGGTCAAGGCGTCTGGCTACGATTTCGTAACCACTTCTCGGTTGGAACCAGAAGATTCCAGGTTCGACTCCTGGTGGGGAAGCTTTTCTTTTTAGACCTCCGAACGGCCAAAAAAAACCCTGAAATTATAATTGAAGGTCATATATGCAATCTACTGGCCCATTTTACTCATTTGAAACGGCCAGGTAGGCGCATCGATAACAATTGTTGCTCTACATAAAGTAGTGGGCTTCTTTGCTTCCAGCGAAAATTGATTGTGTGATTATTGCGCACCTCCAGCAACCACCGCACCTAATTCTGAAGGGATTTATCTGAAATTGAAATGCTTAACTTCTTAGAATTCCTTTTTTAAATTAAGTTTTCAATGTCACCAAGAACTGTACTTTTCAGGTTGTCGAATTCTGGGACGCCAATCGATAATGCTTCAATTCAGAATGGTGTCTTGATCTTACCCGCCGTTTCCTTGCCTAAAGATTTTAAGTCTGGAGATACATTATACAATTTAATTTTTAATTTGAATGCTGCTTCTAAAGTCTCTAGAAAAGGAATTTTATATTCCAATGTTCCTAAAAATTCAAACTCTTCCTTTGAGCGTAAGAGGTTTCACGCACACCCTTTAGAGAGCTCATTTCACCAAGATATTTCTATACAGATTCCAATTTATCACCCAGGGTCCTTTTGCTACTACATTCAATATGAGAATGATAAGGGGGAGGCAATTGAGACGGAATCCTTTTACTTTAATGTTCCGCCCATTTTGACCATCAACAATGATTACATAGCATTTAATGCAATTAATATTCAATCTGTTGTGTCGAAGTGGATTGGTTCTTTAGATGAATGGGACAAAATTTTTGCTGAAATTTCGAACAAAGGTTATAATATGATTCACTTTACCCCATTACAGGAAAGAGGAAGCTCAGATTCACCTTATTCTATCTATGATCAATTGAAATTTGATCCTCATCTATTCGAGGATAATGATACAGCAATACAGTTTTTACAAAAGACTTTAAAAAAATATAACTTGTTGTCGTTGACAGATGTTGTTTGGAATCATACCGCTGACAATTCAATGTGGATTAGAGATCACCCAGAGTCTGGTTATAATGCTGTGACAGCACCTCATTTAGTTGCGGCCATTGAATTAGATAGTATGCTTCTCAAGTACTCAGAAAGATTAAAAGAACTTGGACTTCCCGATGAAATAAAGTCTGTTAGTGACTTAAATATTATCGTTGATGGAATTCTGACATACGTTTTAAATCCTTTAAAATTATGGCAATTTTATGTTTTTGATAGGACAAGCATTATTGAGAGTATTAAGAAGCAGTACAATGATCAAAATAGCCGGGTCAGTCCGATAAATATTCCCTCTGATATTGACACCAACAATCTCAAACAATTAGCTGCCTATACTTTAGAGACTGCCAATTGCAGAAACGGTGTGGTTTTTGAAGGAAGATTTTCGAATGAGATAAATCCTTCGAAATTATTGGGTATTTTATTTGCTGTCTATAGCAAAGATACAGATATCGATACACTTTTGAAAAAGGCAGGTGCTATAATCGACGAAATTAATTTGGAGCTTTATGCCACTTATGATGAAGACATTAAATGTATTAAGCAACAGGTTAAAGATAGAATTCGTTTTCTTAGGTTAGACGAAAATGGTCCAAAAATGGGAAGGATTTCTATCGAAGACCCTCTAGTAGAAGTTTATTTTACAAGATTTACCGATACTAATGGAAAGGAGTGGGCATTAGCGAATAATGGATGGATTTGGGGCGGAAATCCTTTAGTCGACTTTGCATCTTCGCAGTCAAAAGCATACTTGAGAAGGGAGGTTATTGTTTGGAGTGACTGTGTTAAGTTGAGATATGGTGCTGGACCTGAAGATTCACCATATTTATGGGAGCGAATGATTGCATACACTAAATTATGTGCTTCCTCTTTTAGCGGGTTTAGGATTGACAATTGTCATTCGACTCCTCTTCATGTGGGGGAAAAGTTACTAGATGCTGCAAGGTCAGTTAATCCAAATTTATACGTTGTTGCTGAATTATTTAGTGGATCAGAGGAGATGGATAAAATATTCGTAGAAAGATTAAGCATTAATACTCTTATTAGAGAGGCAATGCAAGCTTGGGATGTAGCCGAGCTTTCTAGATTAGTTCACAAGCATGGTGGAAGACCGATAGGTTCTTTCACATGGTTGCCTTTGGACGAGTTTTCTTATCCAGCATCAAATGAACCAGAAAAAGACAAATTTAAAGATTCTTATTCAGAACTTGAAATTCCAAGAGTTTTATCAAACCAGGCACCTCATGCTTTGTTCATGGATTGTACCCATGACAACGAGACCCCTGCCCAGAAGAGAACGATAGAAGATACTTTGCCAAATGCAGCATTAGTGGCCTTTTGTTCTTCTGCAATTGGATCTGTATTTGGTTATGACGAAGGATATCCCGAACTACTTGATGTGGTTTCTGAATCGAGACATTATTCTTATGGGACTTATGGTATCGGGGAAGTGAAACTGAAATTGCATGCAATAAGGAAATCACTTGCTCTAGAAAGCGATGATGATACAATGGATCATGAAATGTATATTCATCACGAAGGTCAATATATTACAATTCAGAGATATAATTCTAAAACTGGCAAAGGCTGGTTTTTAATCGCTAGAACCAAGTTTAATGAGCTCCCCGGAGACCAAATTTTATCACCATGTGTGTTAGGTGGAACCAAAGTCAAAAATGAATTTAACTATACGCTCAAAAAAGTTGGAGATTACGAATATGACGAAAAATACATTACTGGGATACCTACGAAACCTGAAAAAATAAAGTCACCGGATATTGAATTCAATGGCAAGGATTCGATTATTAGGGTCGATTCATCGTTTATTGCTGGATCCATTGCTGTTTTCTCTACTGAAATTCCAAAAGTTGATTCGTCTTTAGATAAGTTTGTTAAAGAAGGTGCTGTTGAAGCTTCTTTAGGATTGGATTTATATGATTTAAATGCTATATTATACCGTTGCGAACCAGAAGAACGTGATTTTAGCGATGGGTCAGAAGGTACTTACAACATTCCAAATTATGGAAATTTAGTTTACGCAGGTTTGGAAGGGTGGAATTTTGTACTTAAGAAAGTAATTTGGGAAAACAATCTTGCTCATCCAATTTGTGATCACTTAAGAGATGGTGAATGGGCTTTAGACTACATTGTAAACCGGCTAGACAAATACGCAAAAGATTCAAAGAATTTACGAAAATTTCAAGATTGGTTGAGGAGTAGAATTAATGCCATAAGGATTGCTCCATATTTTTTGAGACCACATTACTTCGCATTAGTTGTAGGAATTGCCTATGAGGCTGCTAGATTTAGGTCCTTAAGAAACTTAAGTACAGAGATTCAAACAGCCACCAATTTTGTTCAAAGTTTAGCATTAACTTCAGTGCAAATGTTAGGCGGAATGAAAAATACTTCATTAAAGGCTAAAGAGCAAGTTCCTGTTCTTGCTGCTGGGTTGCCTCATTTCAGTAATGATTATATGAGATCTTGGGGTAGAGACGTGTTCATATCATATAGGGGTCTTTTAATTGTTACGGGACGTTTTGAAGATGCAAGGCAGCATATTTTGGGGTTTGCTCAAACTTTAAAGCATGGTTTAATTCCTAATTTATTGGATGCAGGTAGAAATCCACGTTATAATGCCAGAGACGCCGCGTGGTTCTTTATCCAAGCTATACAGGAATACGTCAAGTATGCCCCCAATGGAGTAAAAATTTTAGATGAGAAAGTAAAGAGAAGATTTCCTTTGGATGATACATATATATCTTACGATGATCCGAAAGCTTTCAGCTACGAATCTTCTATCAGGGAAGTAATATTTGAAATCTTGCAAAGACACGCAAAAGGAATTAAATATCGTGAAGCTAATGCAGGGCCTAACTTAGACTCTCAGATGAGAGACGAAGGTTTCAATGTAGAAGTTTATATAGATTGGGAGACTGGCTTTGTCCACGGTGGCTCTAAATTTAATTGCGGTACTTGGATGGATAAAATGGGAGAAAGTGAAAAAGCAGGTAATAAGGGTTTCCCAGGGACCCCAAGGGATGGTGCAGCAGTGGAGCTACAGGGATTGCTAAAGAGTAGTTTAAGATTTGTTAATGAATTGAACGAAGATGGTTTGTTTGATTACGAAGAAGTCGAGAAGTCTAGCGGTGGAACGATTTCTTTGAAAGATTGGGAAAATTTACTACTAGATAATTTCGAAAAACATTTCTACATTCCTGAAAACCCAAATGAAGATGAAAATTTTGTCATAGATAAATCATTGGTAAATAGAAGAGGTATTTACAAGGATCTATACAGGACAGGAAATCCTTACGAAGATTATCAGCTCAGAGCAAATTTTCCTATTGCAGCCGTGGTTGCGCCTGAATTATTCACACCGTCTAGAGCCGTTATTGCTTTAAAAAATGCAGATGAAATAATTAGAGGGCCAGTTGGAATGAGGACGTTGGATCCTTCTGATTGGAATTACCATCCATATTATAATAATGGTGAGGACAGTACCGATTTCGCTACTTCTAAAGGTAGAAATTATCATCAAGGTCCAGAGTGGGTTTGGTGCTTTGGTTATTTTATAAGATCGTTTCTTTACTTTAAACATTTAGAGCTGATGAAAGAAGGAACCGACTGTGCTAATCCTTCAATCTCGATCTTGACTGCTTTAACCGAGAGATTGCAAGGTCATATGAAATGGATTAGAGAAAGTCCATGGGCTGGAATTACCGAATTAACAAATAAAGATGGAGATCTATGTAATGATTCAAGCCCTTCTCAAGCTTGGAGTACTTCATGCTTACTTGATTTGTATTATGATTTATGGAATAATGAACACTATCAATAATAAGAAGTTGGAACAAAGCAATAAGTCCAGGAAGTGCGGCTTTTAATTCAAATTCACCGATTTGGTCTCCCCAAACATTTTATATACATATATTTTAGATAAATTTGTTTTTTAGAATAACTAAATGCTTTAGAAGTTACACATTTTCAATGAATTCAATAAATTTCCAAATCTTTAACATTTATTAAAATATCTGATTGTTGCTAAAGATTGAATGTAGGAGTTCAGCAGCCGAGATGTCTCATAAAAGCCTCTAAGAGTTTAGTTTTGGAGTAAGCTCGTTAATCGTAAAAGTTTTACAGTTTACAAGTAAAAGAACAGTGCTTAAATAGGAAAGTCAAAGAGAAGCAGAGAAATTTGTTTTTACATCTTTACTACTATACCATAGTAATTTACTGAATATTTCAAAGAAAAGTAATCTCATTCAGTTAATAGTATGTCTCTACGGATTTTTATATAACAATAAGATAATTTTAGATTTATATCCCATTCATCCTGCTTTTAAGCATGCTTCATTTAGGTTGTGCGAACATTTTTTGTAGATGTCCTTTGGTAATTCGGATTTGGCAAGCCGATTAGCCGGGTATATATAACGTAGAGAATACCAATATTTCAATTAGGCTTCTTTTATGATATATTCATACTCAAAATATGTGGTCTAGAATATCGAGAAGTAATAGAATCGTTGGACTCATTCAACAAGCAACTGTTAGATGTAATTCGACATTGGGCCTCAGTTCAAGTTTAACTGATTACCCCACAAATCATACGAATGAAACGGATGAACCATACTTAACACCAAGTTTTGTTAATAACAAATTCATCAAGTCTAAAGCAACTCAGTGGTTTGATATCCATGATCCTGCTACTAATTATGTTATTCTGAAAGTTCCACAATCTACTCCAGAGGAGTTAGAGACAGCTATTCAATTGGCCCATGAAAGTTTTGAAATATGGAAAAATTATTCTATTATCAGAAGACAGGGGATTGCCTTCAAGTTTGTGCAACTATTAAGAGAAAATATGGATAGAATTGCATCAGTTATAGTGCTCGAGCAGGGAAAGACTTTTGAAGACGCAAAAGGTGATGTCTTGAGAGGATTGCAAGTAGCGGAAGCTGCATGCAATATTACAAATGACTTGAAAGGGGAGTCATTAGAGGTTGCCACTGATATGGAAACCAAGATGATAAGAGAGCCATTAGGGGTCATTGGATCAATATGTCCATTTAATTTCCCAGCGATGGTTCCTTTGTGGTCCTTGCCATTAGTTTTGGTGACTGGTAATACTGCAGTGATTAAACCTTCTGAAAGAGTGCCAGGCGCTGCAATGATTATTGCAGAATTGGTGGCCAAGGCAGGTGTTCCTCCAGGTGTAGTGAATATAGTACACGGAAAACATGATACAGTTAATAAAATCATAGAAGATCCAAGAGTAAAGGCCATTAACTTCGTTGGTGGTGATAAAGCGGGAAAATATATTTATGAAAAAGGAACATCTTTAGGAAAGAGAGTTCAAGCCAATTTAGGTGCAAAAAACCATTTAGTAGTTTTGCCAGACGCAGAGAAGCAACTGTTTGTAAACGCTGTGAACGGTGCTGCTTTTGGTGCAGCTGGACAAAGATGTATGGCTATATCAGTCTTGATTACTGTCGGTAAGACAACGGAATGGTTAACTGATGTTGTTAAGGATGCTTCAAAATTGCAAGTAGGAAGTGGTTTCGACTCAACCAGTAACCTTGGTCCATTAATCAACCCAGAAAGTTTAATCAAAGCTAAAGAAATTATTGAAGATTCAGCTAAACAAGGTGCTACAATTCTTTTAGATGGAAGAGATTATAAACCAAATGAAAAAAGATTTACTAAGGGTAACTTTCTTGGACCAACTATTTTGACCGGAGTTAAACCAGGAATGAGAGCATATGATGAGGAAATATTTGCTCCTGTGTTATCTGTAGTAAATGTCGCTACATTAGATGAAGCAATTGAATTAGTCAATCTGAATAGATACGGTAATGGTGTTTCTTTATTTACAACTTCTGGACCCCATGCTCAATACTTTAACAAGAGAATCGATTGTGGTCAAGTCGGTATTAATGTACCAATTCCAGTTCCATTACCAATGTTCTCCTTTACTGGATCAAGAGGATCTTTCTTAGGTGACTTGAATTTCTACGGTAAAAGTGGAATCTTATTCTTAACTAAGCCTAAAACTATCACTAGCTTATGGAAAGTTAATATCGATAATGACGAGGTCTTGAAACCTTCGACAGTTATGCCAACCCAATCTTAATTATAAAAAAAATTAATTAATTAATTCTATTCTTATAAAATGAACGTAGTCTCCCCCCCAGATAAACTATTGTAAACAGTTCAATAAACATACGATAGAAAATAGAAAAAAATAGTGAAGGATGCGAGGTTCGAACTCGCGCGGAGAACCCTCCAACAGATCTTAAGTCTGCCGCCTTAGACCACTCGGCCAACCCTCCAATTTATAATTAAACATGAACCTTATCTTAATATATTACTGTGATAATATCCTGAAAATTTGTTGCGATTAAATGAGACATTGGGACATGATGGGTATATACAATAATTTCGAAAAATTCGGACTCTGATCCTTCGCGTCGATTAATTTATCGTTTTATTGGACTTATAATACAACTAGAGAACCATACTGTTTTACAAGCTATTTGAAATTTTACAACAAAATTCTCACCAGAGAATTTCTACTATTTCGTTTTTATATATTCTTACGGGGCCCTTTTCTTTGTATTGGTCAAATATTTGCGATCTAATATCGTTGGGCTTCATTTTTTCACAACTGCAGCAAATCTTATATTTCTCGCGTTTCAAGCGTGTAATCTATATCCCTACAATTACATTAGAAGAGTCGCTAATAAGTAATCCTCTGCATCTACCCGACACAATCGCTAGTTTTGTAATTAAAGTCTGTAACTCATTTACTTCAGGTATAGCTGCTGCCCCAGCATACTCTACACTAATTGCAGCTTAGTCTGACATAAGTATGTGCTTATTTTTTCTGAAATCCTATCTGGTACCCAGCAATCTCACTTCGTGCTTCTGGTGGAAAGTACGGGCCCTACTATCCGTTAAATATGGAGCCAAATTGAATCTTCTTTGTCTTAAACAAGCTTCGCTCGCTACTGCATTCAATATCGGTTATAAGGCTTTTGAGTCATCTCGGCAATAGTGTCATTTTATACGACCATTTCTCAAAGTAATATATTTGGTGCAAAATACCAATCGAATTTTATATCGATAATTCAAATAGCTTATCTACAATTTCTCAGGACAACTCCTAACTCTTGGTTTCACATAATTGCAATTGCCATTACTCCAGACTTTTTTACTATGCGAAACCTGGAGTTTAGTGTCCGGTAACTCGGATAGCAAAATCTACACATAGCGCGCGATTATTTGGATGAGTTGATTAGAGCCAATTATTAGTACTAAATTAATCATACAGAAAATAATTTGACCCGAACCCGTCCGCACTTACAGGTTATATTTATTACGAGATGATTTCAAGTTTTTCATTACATAAATACAAACGAATATTGAAAAGAAGGAAGTCTCGATTTTTTAGATATTTAAATCACTTTTAATCGAATACTACTTCTTTTGGTAAATAAATATGGAATATGAGTGCGTATTATTAAAGATTTGCTCTTCTTTTCACTTGGTTCAAGTCGGAATAAATCGGTAGAATAACAACTAACATTTTTCAGGTACAAATTCAGGTAATAATACACCAACATCTTCAGTAACAATCAAGACGTCTAAGGAATGGGTGCTACCGCCTCGACCCAAGCCTGGTAGAAAGCCCAGTGAGATGCCGAAAGATAAGAAGAAAAAAATACTACCCAGACCTAAATGTTGCTCTGGAAGTAATGCTCCTGGGGGGCCAGTGATGAGCTCAGAATCAATTGACTTGACGAGAAATATTGGATCTATTAACAAAGAAAACAATCAGCTTAAGGTCAATTTGCTATCTTTGATACACGAATACAAACATTTGAAAAATTTGGTTCTAAACGAGCCATCGCTTCCTCCACATATGAGCATGGAATGTAATAATGGTGTGAGAAAGAGATCCTTCAGTGAGCTTACAGACTCCATGAGCGAACTAGTAAGTGATATGAATGGATTGTCATATAATACTCCAATCGACAATGATTCAAGCTCACCGGAGCCTAATGAATTTTTAAATTTTATAAGCTACGACCACTTACTCGACGACGATATAGAAGAAGAGGACGAATATATAGACAGTCCATCACTTTCAAGAACAACTTCTGTTTTATCAAGAACGACATCCCCATCATCTGATTTCGATAATTCTTTGATGACAAGTTTGACTCGTTCCACTACGGTCTCAACTAACAATTCTCATTTTGAAAGGAAGAACTTCAAATTTTATGAGCTTCCAAGCTATTCTACTGAGGAATACGCATTCAAGTTTGATAAGACTGACAGCAATGATGAAACACAAAGGTCAATTATACAAGAAGACAAATACAATATGGTTACAGACATTTTAGAGGAAAAATTGATCAGTAATGACATAAATTATTACGAAGAACAACAAAGAAACATGTGAAAAAGCTTTTATTTTCATTAAGCACATAAAAATATTCATGTATATTATATTATTTATTAACGAACTAATGCCCTTATTATTTATTGTTTGTAGTTGCTTTAGATCGTCTCATTTTTTGAAACGTGACTAGCTGTACATTTGAATCCTACCGAAAATTTAATCACTACGTGTTTATGATCATATAAGTCCGCTTGATTGCTATACTGATCATATATTTTATCAATGGATTTCTCTAACTTAGAATTTACAATTGATTTTAAAGGTCAAGAAAAAGTTAATTCAATCGTCAACAAGGCCCTTGCAATAACCACTGTAAACTCGATTATTATTGGTTTTGTTAAACAAGACGTTACTTACGTTCTCTACTCATTTGCTGCCCAAATAATTATTTTACTTATCGTTGTATTGCCAGCTTGGCCATCATATAATAAAGACCCAATCAATTGGTTAACTGTTAAATATGAGTGATTACTTTTTAGGATTTGATTTGTCAACCCAACAATTGAAAATTATTGTAACCAATGACAAATTAAAGCATTTGAACACATACAGTGTAGAATTCGACAAAGTTTTCAAGGACAAATATGGTATCCATAAAGGTGTTATTGTCAATGAAGATGAGGTCGTGAGTCCTGCTGCCATGTGGCTAGATGCAATTGATTATATATTTGATAAAATGAAAAATGATGGATTTGAGTTCAATAAGGTCAGGGGTCTTAGTGGATCTTGTCAACAACATGGCTCAATTTACTGGTCAGAGAATGCATCTGAAATTTTATGTAATTTATCGGATGATGAGAAATTAGCTGATCAAATGAAGAATGCGTTCACTTTCCCAAACTCCCCAAATTGGCAAGATCACTCTACAGGAAAAGAAATTGAAGAGTTTGAGAAGGTTGCAGGAAGTGCTGATGATTTGGCTATTAAAACGGGATCAAGGGCACATTACAGATTCACGGGATTGCAGATAAGAAAATTGGCAAAGAAAAGTCCAGATGGATATAAGAAAACCAAAAGGATTTCTCTTGTATCTAGTTTTTTGGCCAGTATTATGCTTGGTAAAATAACTAATATAGAGGAAGCTGATGGATGTGGCATGAACTTATATGATTTAATTAGGAACGATTATGATGATGAATTACTATCTTTGGCTGCCGGTGTACATCCTAAATTAGATAATGCATCACAGAAAGCTATGGAGGGAGGAATTGCAGAATTAAGGTCTAAGTTAGGAAAAATAGATCCAATATCATATGAATCACTAGGCTCAGTAGCTCCGTACTTTGTAAAGAAATATGGGTTTAATAAAGCTACCAAGGTGTATTCATTCACTGGTGATAACCTTGCTACAATTATTTCTTTACCTTTAGCTCCAAATGACTGCTTAGTTTCTTTAGGAACCTCCACTACAGTATTGATTGTAACAAAGAACTATAAACCTTCTTCTCAGTATCATTTATTTAAACATCCGACTATGCCTGACCATTATATGGGCATGATATGTTATTGTAATGGGTCTCTAGCAAGAGAAAAAGTAAGGGATGCTCTTAATCAGAAACACGATTTAGAAGAACACAGCTGGGATAAGTTCAATGATATTTTGGACAATTCTAGGAAATTCAATAATGAATTAGGAGTATATTTTCCGTTGGGAGAGATAGTTCCTAATGCATCTGCCCAAACAAAAAGAGTGAAATTAAGGAATGATGAGATTATTGACGTAGAAAGTTGGGATGTAGAGGAGGATGTAACTTCTATCATTGAATCGCAAACTTTAAGCTGTCGGTTAAGAACAGGTCCCATGCTTAGTAAGAGTGGTGAGAATGACGAATCATCAACTGCAACACTTGAACACCTTCAAAAGATTTTTCAAGATTTATCTCACAAATTTGGAGAATTATACACTGATGGTAAAAAGCAAACCTTTGAGTCTTTAACAGCACGTCCTAATAAATGTTTTTATGTTGGTGGCGCGTCCAATAATTTTAGTATTATTAATAAAATGGGATCAATATTAGGAGCTATGAATGGTAATTTTAAGGTAGAGATCCCCAATGCCTGTGCATTAGGTGGTGCTTACAAAGCAAGTTGGAGTTTCAAGTGTGAGTCCGATAAAAAGTGGATTGACTTTAATGAGTATATCAATTCATTGTTCAACTTTGATGATTTGGACAAATTTGAGGTTAGAGATGAATGGGAAGCTTATTTTGGAGGTTTGGGCTTATTAGCTAAATTAGAGCAACATTTAAAACATGATTAGAAAAATAGAGTAGTATATATACTAGATTTAGATGCGTACAAAAAAGATTTTGACCAATTTGAAAATTTCTCGAACTCAACTTTACAATTCATAGAAATACTGCTATTCTGCAAATAATTCAGAATAAGATGCTTTCTGGTTATATACGACACTCCGCAAAGGCGCATCTGTTTAATTTTACCCGTTCTATATCTACTTTATTGGGCAAAGATGCAAATTTGATAACTTTAAGAAATTTGCAGGAGAGAATTGAATCTAAATCATTTGAAAGAACTGATGAACAAGTAGAAAAATTTGTCAGATTAATTGAAAAGAGCGAAAACAAAGATAAACATAAGTTGATAGACACTATATTTGAAGAAATCGATAGTTTTTCGATTTATTTCAAATTAAGCGATGTGAAACTACCAAGCAGATCGTTTGTCAAGTTAATGAGATTGAACTCAGGAAGAGTATTTAGTTCTTGGGATTTATATCAAAAAAATGCTCTAGACATGAATAATGAAGAGGTATTATTAAGTTTGATTTATAAGCTACTAAATGGTGAAACTTTCGAGGTCGATGAGTTTGCTTTTACAATAGATGGGTTATCGAAAATTTTGAGTATAGATAGCAAGCATATCGGTAATAACATTGAAATTACTGGTTTATTAATTAATCGCTTGAATGAATTAAGGCTTATAACTGCCCTTGACTTATTTAATATTTCTCCCGAAATATTATTACAAATCCTAAATCAAAATGAAAAACTCGATGAATTCTCTTACCTTAAGATTTTCAGCGTAATATTTAAGAATAATCCAGAGTTATTGAAGAAGGACGATTTTATTAAAGCATTGGAAAATTATCAAATAGCAATTAACAAACCTAACTATCAAGATTTAACCGAATGTGAAAACAAGAATCTTGAAGAATTGAAGAAAGAAAAATATTCTCTTGAGGAACATTCTTTTGATCCCAATTGCTTGAAACTGGAAATTCTAGATTATATTAAAATAAATAAACTTGATGAAGACAAGTCACCAGATAGCTTGCTTGTTAGATTGAAATTACTTGAGCAATTTGGTATTCATGAAGATGACGTTGAAAAATCATTGGCGTTGTTTCATAGGTATCAGACTCATGAAAAGTTTGGAATTGGATTGGTACAAAATAAATTAGTTCAAGTATTTTGCTATCAGGCCATAAAGCAAAACAATTTCCAATTTTTTAAAATAGCTCAAACTCTTTTAACAGATCAGTTATCAATCAAAACATTACAGTTATTGATGGTAACAAAATCAGCATTTAATCCTGAAGACTCTTTGCAAATTTATAACGACTACATACAACAAGTTTCTAAAGTCGTAAATAATGAAACTAAAAGATCATCATCTGGGTTACTAACAGAATCTATAATTCTTGCCTTTTTATATAATCACGATAGAGAATTTTCGTTTTTGATTCTTGATAGGGCGATAGACCATGGTATTGTTTCTGACGAGTTGGAAATTGCCACTATCAAGAAGTTGTTTAAGGTTTATGGTGAATCGTACAATGAAGACGACAAGGACAAGGCCAAAATATACATGACCGATTATATTTTAAAATTCGTTAAAAACTTATATTGATTCTATTCAAAATTTTGAATCTGTCGCAGAACTTTCTTTGAAGAGAACTTTTTCACAAATTTCCGTGCGTCTTTAAAGATAAGAATGAAAATTACACAAATAGATTAGTCATAGTATAAATTTTGAGTCACCAGCGACGTAAACTAAATATAAATACATGAAATTAGTCGATTTATTAAATGAAATCGAATAATTACATATATCAGAAATGAGTACCACCATATTACATTTGAGAGCAGAAACTAAACCATTGGAGGGAAGAACCTCCCTAACTCCTACAACTACGAAGCAGTTGATCGATAATGGATTCAAAATTTTTGTTGAAAGAAGCTCTAAATCAGCATTTCAAGCAGAAGAATATGAAAAAGTTGGTGCTGTAATAGTCCCAGAAGGATCATGGAAACAAGCTCCTACAAATAGAATTATTATTGGGTTGAAGGAGATGCCAGTTGAAGATACTTTTCCTTTAATTCATGAACATATCTTCTTTGGTCACTGTTACAAAGACCAAGAAGGATGGAGAGAAATCTTAGGAAGATTCCCAGCTGGTAATGGGTTATTATATGATTTTGAATTCCTAGAGCATAGTAATGGCAGAAGAGTCGCTGCCTTCGGTTATTATGCTGGTTTTGCGGGTGCTGCATTTGGTATTAAAGATTGGGCCTTCAAACAAACACACGCGGATGATGAAGAGTTACAAGGCGTAAATCCATTCTCCAGTGAAGGTGAACTTGTTGCACATGTCAAAGAGGATCTCGAAGTAGCCTTAGCTAAGAATGGTGGAGTTTACCCACAATGTTTAGTTATTGGTGCTTTAGGAAGATGTGGCAGCGGTGCCCTTGACCTTTTCAAAAAAGTAGGTGTTCCTGAAGAAAAGTTGCTTAAATGGGACATGAAAGAAACAGCTCCAGGTGGACCATTTAAGGAGATAGTTGAGAGTGATATATTTGTCAACTGTATATATTTATCGAAGCCAATCCCTCCATTCGTGAATTATGAAACTTTGAATGACGCTAACAGAAAATTGAGAACCATTGTTGATGTATCTGCCGATACTACCAATCCTCACAATCCTATTCCAGTTTATAATACTATTACTGGATTTAGGCAACCTACTGTTCCTGTCAAGACATCATTGGGGCCAAAATTATCAGTTTGCTCTATTGACCACTTACCATCTTTATTACCAAGAGAGGCATCTGAATTTTTTTCTAGAGACTTGGCTCCATCATTACTTGAATTACCGAATAGAAAAACCGCACCTGTTTGGACTGGGGCTAAAAAATTATTTGACAAACATGTCAGCCGTTTGAGAAAACCAAAACTATAAAGTAGGTAGAGTTACCAAGTCTTAAGCGTAAACTTATGACTACTAGTGCTGAATTCAAAGTTTTGAATAGTACAAATAGACATCTATTGCAACCATGAAAGAAAGGTACATCGCGACAATGTCGTGAATGATGTCGTTATGTTTTGCGGCGCTCAATGATATGTACCGATAAGATGTTAGTGAGGGTTGAGTCATAGTTGTCAAATTTTTCAACATTATATATGAATTGATTATTTAGAATTTTCATAATATCTCAATAATATATATATCCAACGATGAGCGAATCAATTAACTTACACTTGAGAGCTGAAACTAAGCCTTTAGAAGCTAGAGCTGCTTTAACCCCAGCCACCACCAAACAATTAATTGATGCCGGTTTCAAAATTTACGTTGAGAAGAGTTCTCAATCAGCCTTTGATGCTGAAGAATACGAAAAGGTAGGAGCTATTATCGTCCCAGAAGGATCTTGGAAGGAAGCTCCTACTGATAGAATAATATTTGGTTTAAAGGAATTGCCAGAAAATGAAACTTTTCCTTTATCACATGAACATATTCAATTTGCTCATTGTTATAAAGACCAAGAAGGATGGGAGAATGTCCTAGGAAGATTCCCAGCTGGAAATGGAGTTTTATATGACTTGGAATTCTTAGAAAACAGCGAAGGTAGAAGAGTTGCTGCCTTCGGTTATTATGCTGGTTTTGCGGGTGCAGCCATTGGTATCAAAGATTGGGCCTTCAAACAAACACACGCGGATGATGAAGAGTTACCAGGTGTAACTCCATATTCCAGTGAAGATGCTTTAGTGGAAGATGTTAAAAAAGATCTCGAAGTAGCCTTAGCTAAGAATGGTGGAGTTTACCCACAATGTTTAGTTATTGGTGCTTTAGGAAGATGTGGCAGCGGTGCCCTTGACCTTTTCAAAAAAGTAGGTGTTCCTGAAGAAAAGTTGCTTAAATGGGACATGAAAGAAACAGCTCCAGGTGGACCATTTAAGGAGATAGTTGAGAGTGATATATTTGTCAACTGTATATATTTATCGAAGCCAATCCCTCCATTCGTGAATTATGAAACTTTGAATGACGCTAACAGAAAATTGAGAACCATTGTTGATGTATCTGCCGATACTACCAATCCTCACAATCCTATACCAGTTTATACAATTGCTACTGTTTTCAACGAACCAACTGTACCTGTTGAAACTTCAGAAGGACCAAAATTGTCAGTTTGCTCTATTGACCACTTACCATCTTTATTACCAAGAGAAGCATCTGAATTTTTTTCTAGAGACTTGATTCCATCATTACTTGAATTACCAAATAGAAAAACCGCACCTGTTTGGGTTGGAGCTAAAAATTTGTTCGACAAACATGTTGCAAGATTGAGCTAAATTTACATATAAATTTACATTAATTGAAATAATTTTATGATAGTTTATACTAAGATTTGCTGTAGTTAAAACCAAACTGTAGAGAGCCGAAAAAATCACTTTTCATTTATACGATAATTTCATAATTATTCCATTATACTTATACCTACTTATTCGAGTGTAACAGTGACTTTCGACTTTTTGTTTTTTGTTTTTCTACCCTTCTTTCCTCTATTTAATAAGACTTTTTTGATCTCTTCCCCATCAGTCTCATATTCAGACTCAGAAATTGCATCATTATCAGCTGCATTCATTTCGCTATAGTCATTATAACGTCTTTTCATTGTATTAAACTTTTCAACACTTTCAGGACAAGCAACAACACAATTGAGTCTCTCACCACTGTCATATACTGCTACTTGATCACGCACTTCATCACTTAAGTTCCAAACTACCACATTACCGTCTGATGAAACAGAAATAAGATATGGAATACCATATGTTTCATTGTTGTTAATATATGTTATATCTTTTATACGATTCGTATGTCCTCTTAAAGTGAAAGTGGCAACTAAGCTTTCAGGCTTTGAATCCCAAACTTTATTTTCATTATCTTCATCTTCTCTATGATCTGCTAATACCTCTTTTTCGAAATCATAAAAGCAAATAGCACCATTTCCATGGCCTGTAATAAGCCATTCTTTGCCGTTTATTTTTAATACTTCCATACACATCAATGTGGATTCAAATTTAATTTTCTTGAAGATTTTAGCATTGCAAGTTTGATAAACTAATACCTGATTGAGCAAAGCAACAACAAAGTAATTTCCATCATGAGACCATCTAACGAATTCGCCACTTTGACCTAAGTGATCCCTACCCTTTATTTTCAAAACCGCAGCCTTTTTAGCAGTCATTAAATTCCATAATCTTATGGTTTGATCTTGAGAAACAGAAACAGCAACTTTACCAGTAGGATGAATCGCTAAATCATTAACTCTTCCTTGATGGCCCTTCAACACCCCAAAAGTTTCCCAGTCTTTTGTTCTCCATATTATAATTTTACCATCCTCTGATCCAGATAATAACCATCTACCTGATTTATCAGTAGATTCGGAAAAGTCTTCACTACCTTCATTGGAAAACTTAAGAGTTGTAATCGTTCCTTGGTGACTAAGTAAGGCACCTAATTCTTTTCTCTTCTGTAAATCATATATTCTGATATGTTCATCATTTGATCCAGTTACTAAATATCTTTTGGCTAAATCAATTGATTTGATGGACAAAGAATGTGCTTGAAAATGGAATATAGGTTGAAATAATGGTTGTTTAACTGAATTAGGATCTAATATAAGAGAAAGACATAACAAATTATGCTCATAGGATCCCACCATTATACGAAACTGGATGTTTTTTGCTAGAGTAACTGACACAGATTTCTGATTTATCGCTTCTAGAGCATTTTTATCCTTATCATCCGAAGACTTGGTAGCATCAATGTTATGTTTTGGATTCATATCTAATATAATACAATATGTAACAGTCCTTTGTAGAGAAACATCTTGCAAAATCAGTTCCAAAGCTTGAAGCGATGAGTAGGAAAAATAGAAAATGTCGCGCGACATTTATGAATGATTTACATTCTACAACTACATTTGCGGCAGACGTTAGATTAAGTATAGAGAAGGGATCAAATCTGTGGCCATCAACTAATAGAAGGAATATCAATTAACTTGAAATATTAAAAATCGTAAAGGATGGTTCAAAATCAGAAGACTCCTTCCCAACATAATTCGACGTTGTACATATCTCCGCTAATAAATAATCGCCAACTGAATATTTTTATCACTCCTCCAAATCCCCAGAATACACTTTTTGACTCTCCTGGTTCACACCAATCACTGTTTTTTAATCTTGAGAGATCAAATGGACAGCTCAGCTATAAAGAGGATCATCAAAAGCAGCCTGGTCCTCATATGGAGCCGTTATCACAAGCGGAGAAGTTGAGACTTTGGAGACATGATGCTTTGATGCAGCACCATTCTAAAACCGCAGAGTTTATAGGAGATAAAGTCCTAGCATTGACAAATGACCCCAATGATGCATTTTGGTTAGCTCAAGTGTACTTTAATAATGGCAATTACTTGAGAGCGAAGCTGCTTTTAACCAGCAAACCAGAATTTGAGAAGTCAGTAAGCTGTCGTTACTTAGCTGCATATTGTTTGGTTAAGTTAGAGTTATGGGAAGATGCGCTTGACTTAATAGGTGAATCAAACCCTTTCCGCAAAGATGATAATTATCAAGTACGAAACAGCGATGGGGGAATCAAGCTTGAAGCTTCGATGTGTTACTTAAGGGGATTAGTATATGCTAACCAAAATAATTTTGAAAAAGCAAAAGAAGCTTATAAGGAGGCAGTATTAGTAGATGTAAAGTGCTATGAAGCTTTCAATGAGTTGATCAGTAATAATTTAATGACGCCAACTGAGGAATGGGAATTCATAACATCATTAAATTACAGAGATGCAGATGATAATGATGAGTTAATCAAGCTTCTTTACACATCTAGACTAAGCAAATACCTAAATATTCCTAAATTTGATGAAGCTGAAAACATATTAACTGAAGAATATGACTTGGGAGAAAATTGTGACATATTGCTAAGCAGAGCTGATTATTTATATGTTCAATGTAATTTTGACCAATGTCTAACTGTGTGTGAAAAAATTTTGCTAAAAGACCAGTATAATTTCAACGTTATACCGTATTACTTGAGTTGTTTGCATGAATTAGGCGGTAAGAACAAGCTATTCTTGAAAGCTCACCAACTTGCTGAAGATCACCCAACTAACCCAATGACCTGGTTAGCTATTGGCATTTACTACTTATCTACTAATAAAATAAGCGAAGCAAGAAAATTTTTCAGTAAATCCACTTTATTAAATCCTAATTTTGCTCAAGCTTGGATAGGATTTGCTCATACCTTTGCAGCAGAAGGCGAACACGAACAAGCAATTAGTGCGTATGCTTTTGCCGCTAGATTGTTTCCAGGAACTCATCTTCCCAATTTATTCCTTGGGATGCAGCATATGCAAATGAGTAACTTAAAGCTTTCTGAAGAATATTTACTTGCATCCTATAATATATGTAATTCAGACCCACTTTTACTAAATGAACTAGGTGTCATAAACTTTCATAAAAATGATTTAGGCAAAGCAGAGTTATTCTTCTTAGAGGCGTTAGCAGCTGCTAAACATCTTAATTCTGAATCCAAAACTTGGATATCGATACATGCAAATTTGGGACATGTGTTTAGAAGGGCCAACCAGCCTTATAAAGCTTTAGACTGTTTCCATCAAGTTCTTAAAATAAGCAGTAAGAATGATTCAAATATTTTAACAGCTATGGGATTGATATATTTGAAGTTGGGAAATTTATTCAAGGCTATTGATATTCTACACGACGCATTAGCTGTGTCGCCTTCTGATCCAATCGCTTCAGACCTTTTGAAGAGGGCATTAGAGTCCAATAAGAGCAGTTCCACATTTTTAAAGTATACTGGCGAGAAAATATTAGAGTTAAACATACCTACCTTGTGTTTCAGAAGTAAAAAGAAGAAGAATAATAATAATACTAATAATAAGAATACTGGTAGTTTTAACAATACTAATACTAATATTAATAATACTCATAATGACGATAGCAATAAACCAGAGCAGCAATTTTCTGATATATCTATTGCAGCTAATAAGCCCACATCGTCATTAAGTCTGATAAATAAAAGAGGTGGTTTTGATTCCACTATTCATGGTGAAGTTAATGGAGTTACTGAACTTGACTCCGTTGCAGATAATCTAAAAGAAGGGGCAGATTCAAGTGACGAAGAAGATGAAATTATGGATATAGAAAGCGAATAATATATCTATTTATATATTTGATTCAGAAATTATCGCATTAAATTCTAAAATAATACACAATGTAAACATCAGATTAGAAATACGAAAGTCGGGAGAATAACGTATAATCAATTGTTTCAGTCGATATTTTATAGATAATTGTAAACTATAGGCAAAGTTAACGAACAATTAAGCGCTACTCAAAACTTGATTATTTGTTTTAGTTTTACAATTGATAGTTTGTGGCTCTTATTGCTGCATTCGACTCATTCCACAATATAACAAAATAAGAGAGGAGGTCGTACAATTTGATTTTGTATAAATAACCAACAAGTGTTTTTTTCAAATATAAGGTTTATCAAGTTTCGATTTCGACGCAGCCTAATTATTCTTAGATAAATGAATACACATAAACCGTTTACAAGTAAATCTTTATCACAGGAGTCAAAAATACTAAGTATCAATTTTAATCAAGATCAAGGATGCTTTGCAGTAGGACATGATAATGGTTTTCTTGTGTATAATACAAATCCCATAGACCTAAGAGTTAAGAGAACCTTTACCGGAGGCCAAAACTCTAACAATGGCAATACAGGATCGGGAATTGGGCTCATTCGAATGATACATAGAACCAATTATTTAGCATTGGTAGGAGGAGGGAGAAATCCAAAATTTGCAAACAATAAATTGGTTATTTGGGATGATCTTAAAAGAAAGAATAGCTTAAGTCTTGAATTTAATAGTCCAATTTTAAATGTTGTCCTTTCAAGAATCCGGATAATAGTGGTCTTAAGAAATCAAGTAATAGTTTATGGTTTTTCTGCACCACCCAAAAAATTTGCTACGTATGAAACTACTGACAATGAATTTGGCTTAGCTGACTTGTCGGTAAATACCAGTAGGGTGAGTAATTCTACCTCAAATTTAATTGAGAACTTGTCCTCTTCTCTGTCTTCAATCAATTCATCCTCGTCTTCATTTAAAGATGGTTCAAAATACCAAATATTAGCATTTCCTGGTCGATCAGTTGGCCAAATTCAATTAGTTGATGTATCTCCACAAGGTCAAGAGAAGAATTTAGTAAGTATAATAAAGGCACACAAATCAAAAATTCGATGCCTAGCGTTGAATAGAACTGGTACACTTATTGCATCAGCATCAGAGACTGGAACGATAATTAGAATACATTCAACACATAACACAGCTTTATTATTCGAATTCAGGCGTGGCTTGGATAGAGCAATTATTATGTCAATGAAATTTTCACAGGATGACACTAAGTTGGCTGTTCTATCAGATAAAAATACCTTACACATCTTTAATATATCTCAGCCAACTGATCTAAAGATTTCAAATGGGATAACAAATGATTCAGCTCCTATAAATAGACAGCATATATTGAAAAAATTATCATTACCAATCCCCATACCAGATTATTTCAAGTCTACGTGGTCATTTTGCTCTGTTAATACTAATCAATATCATAGTGATTCACTATATGGAGAGGAAAGTACAGATTCCAATGATACTGGTGTTCTAGGGTGGTCAGGTAACGATAGTGTAATTATTATATGGAAAGGTAGAAAAATTTGGGAGAAGTATGTAATTTATGAAAAAAATAGTGCTAAGCTGTCAGAGAATGGTAATGAAGCATCTGCAAGTAATTCCAGTTGGGAAGTAGCCAGGTACAGTTGGAAGAGCCTTGAGCCATTGAATGAATAGTTTTTAGTTTTTATGACAAATAAGTATTAACAATTATTCAATTATAATATATACAAGAATTTTAATTTACAACAGGCATGACTAGTCTAAGATTTCACATAATATTGGCTCGTAGACCTTCTTTTCCTTTTCACTTTGAATACTATCCCATTTTCTTCCATGAAAGTTTCTTACAAACCTTGCAGCATTTGTATTATTTGCAAATCTAATTAAGTGCAAACTTACTTGTCTTCTGGAGTCACTTGCTATTGTAGTAAAGCAATTAGAAATATTATCTAATGACTCTAAATCATAATCCCAAACTAGTTTAGGCAATGTGAATTTTGATAAACCAAATGGCAAATTACGCACCAACACATAGTTATTACGCTTTTTCACATCAGCTAGATCAAGTAATAAATTATAATTTGGATCCTTATCCAAATCAAAATATTTGATTTGCTTCTTATTTTCTTCTATTTTGGATATTTGTTCTAGTATGGCTCGTTTAGATTTGGAATGCTTGAATATTTCAGACAAGGGAACTTTATTTGAATCACTTCGATTGAAAGTATTTGATAAATAATATGAAGATTCATTAATAGAACTATCAAGGAAAGGAGAAGACATATATCGCAACTCGTGCGAATTTGCCTCAATAAACTCTAAGTTTAAACTGAAACCATTCAAATTTTTACCTAAAGTTTCCAACCAATAGACACAGGCATGAATGTAATTTGGAAAAATCAAGTAATAAGACCCATTTGATAACAAAGTATCAGGATTTCTGGACTTGACTACTTCAAACTTGATCCCTTTTCTTAGATCATTTGATAAATAATATTTTCTCTCTCTATTGATAGGATAGATATTGTAAAAATCCTTTGCTGTTATGTAGGAATTTTGACAATTAAATTTCAATATATTTGACTTCTTCTCAGTTGAGCTTACTTTAGGCAAGTCATCTACTGCAAAATTTATTCTCCTTTGTTTCCATTCATTTTCCATCAAATCATCTAACAATGATTGTGGTCTTGATTCATCTAGTTGTTGTTCATACAAGTATTTTGTTACAATAGGGACCTTTGTTGCTACTTCGGTAGATGTAGTGGTATATAGGAGATTTATTAGTTTTTCTGAAACATTCTTTGGTATATTTTTCATTTCTAATCCCATCTATTTGATAGGAAAGTAAGTTACAAGTAAGTCATAAGATTAAATTTTGGTGGATCCATAATGGATCGTGACTTTGTGTAATTCTGAGGAAAAGAAAAAAATCCTCCGAGATTAAAATACATTTCCTATCGTATATGTCTTATATTGGTGATTTATATAGCAGCTCCTACTTCTATAAACAGATAAAAGAGTAACAGGTATCTGAATTACTTGCTTTCTGATTAAGCTATAAAAAACCATTGTTTTTGACTGAACCTATTCGAAATTGTATATTTTTTCTTTATTGTGATTATCAAATAGAGTCTACATTGAATCAAATTTGATATACTTTACAAATTATAGTACTGTCTAAAATTAATTTACCGAAGGAAAATTAATATGCTGTCAGAAACTATATGGTCAAATAATAATACTTCACCAGTTCAAGCAACATCCAACCAATATAGGACTGTTCTAGATAAGGTTGATCCTGAAGTCGCTAAGATGTTGGCAAACCAAAACACCAGTATTATTGCGTCGGAAGGACGGCGCTTCTCATTTAATGACAACAACGATATGGATGGAATATTTGGTTTGAGAAAAGGATCTTTATCAGCTATAACCGCCCCAGTTGGATATGCGGGCAATTCTCAAACTAATGGACCTAATGCTTCACAAAGAATCAATTTTGGAACAGCTTCTATCAGTGGTGGAATTGCTAGTCGACACCCTCCTCAGGAGAGTTTTCTTCATAAGTTTTCGTCAGTTGGTGATGCTACAAGGGAAATTGAATTGACAAATGGACTTGGGAAAATTAACTTAGAGGACTCCAATTCAAGAAGAACTAGCTTTAACAATGAAAATTCTATCAAACCGTTAATGGAAGTAGGCATTTTAAGTTCTCCCCGTAGTTCTTTGAACGAAAATCTCAATATGCCTGTTCCAAGGAACTCAAGACACCAATCTATTAGTGAAAAAATTGATAACTATAATAATAGTTCTCCAATAGAGGCAAGCGCTACTTTGTCTGTTTCATCGGATTTGAATTCAAATGCTAATATTGCAAATACCCGAAATGCACAGCAGGCAGTTCATAACTTTTGGAATCCTGCTACTGCAACTTCTTTCACTCCAACTAATTCTTACAGCTATTTTATGGATGGAAACACTTTACCTATGCAAGTTATTCCTCCTCCACCGCCACTTCATTCTTTCAATCCTTACGGCCGTAATGGCCCCAATCCTCCAATTGGAACACCACCATTTTTAATTCCTTCTCCACCTCCACCTCCTCAATTCATGGATGTTGGGTTATATGGAATGAATTATGGGCCAGATAGCGAAGTAGATAAGGATGTTGACTTGACAGAAATTAATTCTTCGGAAGAGAAAATAGTAGAAGATTCAGGAAAAGGTCGTAAAGGTAATCCACATACTCCTGGTATAGGATTAAGAAACTCCCAAATTACTTCGCCTGCTGGTTTCATGTTCCAACCTTTCAACCCTTATTCCATCTATCAGCAATCACCTCCTCCCATATCTATGAATGCTAAACCTGGACAAACTACACAGATGGAAGCTCAGTCACAAAATTCACCATCTACATTTGAAAATGCGCAAGTACCATCAAAAGAAGATGTACGACACTTATCAACTTCCACCAAGCGTAAAACACCTAAATCTGGTGGTGGAAATGGAAAAGGTGCTAATCATATTTATAGATCACCTCTTTTAGAAGAGGTTCGTTCAAACGTTAAAGGTAAAGAGTATTTTTTGAAAGACATCTATGGTCATGCTGTAGAATTTACTAAAGATCAACACGGTTCAAGATTTATACAACAAAAATTACCAGACTCTAGTGACGAAGAAAGAGAGGTTATTTTTAATGAAATTAGAGAAATCTCATATGAACTAATGACCGATGTGTTTGGTAATTATGTTATTCAAAAGTATTTTGAATATGGATCGGTTGTTCAAAAAAAAATATTACTTGAAGCGATGATTGGTCATGTTTACGAATTGTCTTTACAGATGTATGGTTGTAGAGTTGTTCAAAGGGCAATAGAAGCAATTGATTTAGATGGACAACTCAAAGTGATCAATGAATTGAGAGAATTCGTTCTTATTTGTGCAAAAGATCAAAATGGTAACCATGTTATTCAAAAATCTATTGAGAGAATACCTTTCAACAAGATTACCTTTATCTTAGAAAACCTAGATAACCAAATCTACCATTTGTCTACACATCCTTATGGTTGTAGAGTTATACAAAGGCTCTTAGAATATTCTAACCCGGATGATCAGAATAAAATATTAACTGAACTTCATAGATTTATTTTCTATTTAATTCAAGATCAGTACGGTAATTATGTTATGCAACATATTTTGGAAAGAGGTCACACGAAAGACCGTGAAGAAATTTTACAGGTAGTTCTAGGATCAGTTGTTAATTTTTCCAAGCACAAGTTTGCTTCTAACGTTATAGAAAAGTGCATAAAATTCGGAACATTGATTCAAAGGAAAAAAATCTTACGTGAAGTAATGATTGGCAATGAGGATTTTAATGTCGAAGTCGTAAGCGATGATTCTCCATTGGCCTTAATGATGAAAGATCAATATGCCAATTATGTAATTCAGAAATTGGTCGAGGGCTTCGATGCCAAGAGCGAAGAAAAAAGAATCTTAGTTGTGAAGTTAAGGCAATATTTGAAACAAATTTCTTCTAAAAATTCATATGGCAAGCATTTAGCTTCAGTTGAAAAGATGATTATTGTTGCTGAAACTGCATTAATTGAAGCAGAAAATAACTGAAGTATTTTTATCTTCCTTAATATTCTTTTTACATTTGATATTTTTTGTATATATTTGTTATAATTTGTCTATAGTTTTTTACACTTTATCTTGTGTTAAATATCATCCTTCTTTCTATTTATTGATAAAAATATTATTAGATAAATCGGTTAGTTATATCATCTAAACTATGGCAAGTACATCAATCAACTATAAATAATAGTAGGATAAACGTAATAGCCATGAGAGGTAAAAAAAAAGAACCTAAAAACAATTATATTTATGAAGCGAGTGTGTTATAGGATTTCAATGAACAGATATTCTCTTAATTTCCTTAAAACTAAGCTTTAACTTCCAAATAAATTTAGCCCAAGCATCTTGATCCACCATCGCATTAGATGCATATTCATCTCTTATTAAATCCTTTACTCGAATTGTAGCAATTCCAAAGGTTCCTTTGCCTACCTTGTAAACTAAAAACTCGTATAATAAAACCCATTTAAGCAATGTTGCTTCGGATATGTCAGCCAAGTTCATCTCTGTAATAATCATTACCTTTGAACTATCAGCAGAACTTATTTCAAAAGAAAGATTATAATCTATTGTAATATTAGTGGCCATTTCAATACCTTCATCATCAGAAGATGTAATTGAACTTGGATTCGAATCATTCTTTGATGATAGATTTGCTATAACTGACTCTCTTATTTGGTTAAGACTAAGTAGCGACGTTGAACTAATCTGAGACGAAAAAGATTTTCCACTATTATTATCTCTTCTTGCTACATCAGATATATTTATATTTAAATGACTCAATTTAGCACCAATTGAACCACCAGGATGTTTCATGGAAAACATACTTTTCCTTTTTGCAATATCTTCTTCGATCATTTCCAGCAAGGCTAAAACTGTGGCATCAGCTAAAGCTAAAGACAAAGTGGTCGAAATAGTTGGTGCAGGAAGACCTTGTACTGCTTCATCACTCAAATGATCGGGTAAATCGACAAAAAGTAAAGACTTTATTTGTGACAGATTTGAAAGCTTAGAATCTCTTGTGCAAGTTAGCAATATTATTGGAATCCTTTTTGAAATGTGAGGTAAAATTTCAAGTATTTCGGGTGTATTTCCACTAGCAGTTAACAATATTATTACATCATTATCCCTTATTATACCTAAATCACCATGTAAAGCCTCCGATGGATGAAGTACCACAGATTGAATAGATAATGAATTTAGGGTGGCCACCACCTTGTTAGCAATTTTGAAAGATTTGCCAATTCCACTTAAAATCACCTTCCCATTTGCACGGTGACATTCGTATAGTATTTCGAGGGATCTCTTCATCTGTTCTTGTGAAAAAACGTCTCTTTCATATTGCTCTGCTAAAACACACATCGCTTCACTTTGCCTTTGAAGAGATTTCCTGACTGTGCCAGTTGCCTTACCAAGCAAGGCCATAACTGGAGAAGCTTCCATAAAATGATCCTAAGTTTGATTTATCTTAATCTTATAATTAGATAATTCAACTGTCGATAAGAGATTGTTAATCCGTCAGATTGGGAGTTTTTACCAATAGATATTCAAATTTAATTACGCCGTAATCGAACACTGTCTGTTTACACTAATAATATCACTTTCTAGTAGTTATCTAGCAAGTTAAAAAAATATGATGGCAAATGGAAGCTGAGAGCCATAATTACATAAAAATGAAATATTGCACGTGCAAAGGCTACAAATTAGATCTCGATTTGTACATATAATGCGCTATCAATTTGATCAAGAAGTATAAGAATTAAACTCGAGTAGTGAATACAACTCATTCTCATTTGCCGATGTTATATATTCGAACTTTGTTTCATTGCTAGATCCTAGCGAAGTACCGAAGTCTAACTGCTTCAAAAATGAGTGAGTGGTATTAGCAGGAGTTGAAGAACTGGCAGAATTTTTCTGCTGTTCCTCCTGCAAAAGCTTGTGATTCAAAATCATTTTAGATTTAAGCAAATCAATCTGTCTTACTCTATATGACCAGTTAGAGAGGTAAGAACCTGTAAGACTCGAATGCCAGATATTTGCAAATTGATCTGCCATTATTGCTAAATTCCGCACGTAGTCAGCTAGATGATCCTCGGTGATCATCTTAAAATGGCATGCTGAGAAAACCCCAGGAACTCCCGCTCTTCTATAGAGCTTGACTTTGAAAACTCTTTTGGTGGTGTAATTATCTATAGTTGTGGACATCGAGTGAGGGGTAATAACAATGTTCATAAAGCTAAACTGGGACTTTATCAAATTAAAATTAAAGGGCAAAGTTGACTCATCGAAATAAATATTAACATGGTTGTTTCCAATATGTTTCTTTTTAAAATCACAATATTTATCATCCTTGTGGTTTTTCATCAATGTAGTTGTATGAAATATCACTTGTGTAGTCTTGTTGTCCCAAAACAATGCATATTCACCATCTACGTTATTTTCAATGTCTAACCCCCCGACGTAGTACTCTTTGCAATTTTTCAATTTAATCAATCGACCAATATTTTTGAGAAAATCATGATGTGACTTCGATCCAACAGAATTACTTAACACTTCATTTTCTGTAGATTGCATTTTCCCAATGTAGATAATTCCAATTTTATGAAATTCAACTGTAGGTATTCTATCAATCATAGATAAAGCTCTAAGTGTGATGGAGTCTTCAATTAAAGGAATCGGCTTTGATCTGTTAGAATTGTCGATATTATTAAACAACTGTAATAATATGTAATTAGAATTCAAGATGGGCCTATCGGAGGCCTTTATCATATCAAGATTTATCTTCATACTTGTAACACCTGTTGGTCTCCTTATGATAACGTTGGATTCTCCATTCAATATATTTGTTTCGATACTTAATATACTGTTTCCAATTATCCATCTGTTAATGCTTTGGTTGTCGCCACTCGCGGGCTTAGGAGGAGAATAAATTTTTGAAGGGATATCACTGAATGTATATCTAATGATTAAATCCAAGTATGCAATAGTTTGTTCATCGAGCTCATTTTCAATTTCACTGGATATTATCAAATTTCTTACTAGAAATGATGAAATTTGCTTCCTTTCATTTATGCTAAGTTTTAAAAACCAAGAAGAGATCACATTGTATGATAATGATAATAAATATTGCGAAAATATTGGAGTGATTTCTGTAGATGTAGTAGAAGGGCTTTGCTCCACCTCTGCGTCAAGTCCATGCTGCTGTAGTATACCGCTAGAGCTTTCTTCTTTGGCTTTCCTCTTTTTGATATCATGGCAATATTGAATATATTTGAAGGCAATACCAAACACTCTTTTAAATTCGTCTATTGAGAAATTAGATGTTAAGGACGGTAAGTTTATTAAAGACATCAAAAACTCTAATGTATGTGCACTAGTAGACGCACTTGTAACTCTGGTTTGTAATTTAGTCAAAATAAGGGAAGAAAACTTTTTAATTGACTGAGGCATTTCAAAACAGCAAACACTCAAAATATTAATACAGGGTATAGCAGTTTTCTCCCATGAACTTAAACCAAATATTAAGCAGTTGATGATTTGATCCTCATCATGCTTCAAAAAACAATCGCGATATCCTAACAATGCTGACATTGTTCTGACGAATGCAACTTGTAGGTCAGCTTTTGTCAAGTAATTTGGTAGAACTAAACTAGGTGGTAAGTTAAGTTTTAATTGGTCACATAAAGTATTTTTTAACTCCTTGATCTGATTATCATTATTTTGAAATAAATTAATATTTGATAATTGAGAACAAAAATGGGCCCAAATAAAAGAATATATTTCCCAATCTAAAAAGCTCTGCATAATCTCTAAAACTAATGAAAACCACTTGGATAGGTCAATGGAGCGAGATTTCTCTGAACCTGTTTGAAACAATTTTAACGTACTTGATGGCAAATTCAAGTATTTTTCTGGTATAAATTCCAATGTTTCTGGATAGACCCATTCATAATTATCGTCTTCGAAATTAGTTTCCAATGCGTTTCTACGAAAGGTGGTAGATAAACCATCCATATCTGTAGGATTTGTAACATAAATATTATTTTCATTAGTTGCACGAAGTCTGATCAAGCATTTACATACAACTAATAATAAGTCAACTTTGGCATATGAAAATGCAAACCTACTCATTTCAATTAGTAATTCAAAGCACTTTTGTGCTTTTAAACTATCTTCAGTGATGCAAATCAAAAAAATTTTGCAAATGGCCACAATAATTTTGACAGAAAACTTGTGTGAAAATGTAAACTCAATTTGATTAGTTGATGAGCCCATATACACTGAATCCATAAATCCTTCTGAATGGATTACTTCTGTTTGAAAGCCAGATCCGATAAACATTAAAATCTCATTGAATACATTTATCGGACAAGTTAAGGCAATATCAGTAAAAATATTGCTAATCACATAATCATCTAATATATTATCTCCCAGATTCGTACATCTTTTGAGAATGCTGAATATTATATCATAGTTAAGACTACTTACATCAAGTAAGGAATTTGCAACCTGAAAGCCTTTTTTAATTAATTTCAAGCATTCGATTTTAACTTCGGTTTCAGACGAGGTATAGAAAAAAAGCTTCAAAATCTTGTAACAATTTTCCCTCCATAGAGGACACAAGGGTGAACATAATTTCTCTTCATTATAATAATTTAATACGAATTTAATCTCTGAGGAAGATATTAGACTGTGATTAACCAAATAAAAATCTACTAAGTGTCGTTTAGAAAATTGCAATTCGTGATTATCATATAATATTCGCAATGATGAACATATGGATTTCATATTTATCACATCTTTCTCTGAATTTACCTTGAGTGCTTTTAAAATATCAAAGATTGAGTGTGTCTTCGAATACCATAACTGAAATGGAAAAATCCTATCTAAAACATATGTGGGTTGCATTCCAAAATTTTCAATATCTGGACTTTTTGAGAATAGTCTTTCAAAGGATTCTAAGTAGGCTGTATGAATTTCAGAAAGATTATAAGATATAGCTGTAAATGTAGCATTGAAAATTAAAGCAAAATTAGATTCAATATTTGAAGGATTTTCAAAGGCTGAAAAAATCAGTATTCTTTCAATTAACTTAATTGCTCCAATACAACATTTAATTGGACAATAATGAGTGCTTGAAACAGATCTGTGCTTTCGAATTTCTTTATTCAGTATTACATTGCATATATTACTGATAATGAAGTGAAACGTAGGTTCAATGCATAAATGACTAATTGATTTCCAAGTTTGTTGACTGATATACCCGGTTTCGTAGCTTTTTAAAGAAAAAAATTCAATCACGCTTGCTAAACAGCTAGATGGTATAAAACCAAATACAATCGCAGCATCTAGTAAGTCTATAATATTTGAAATTATTATCTTGTTTTTGGTTTGTGTTCCAATATTGTTAGCACTTATTATGATTGATGCTATGGCAGTCTCATCAAGTAGACTGAAATTAAATTTAAAGCAATTCCTACAGAATTGAATCAATTGTACTAAATTTTGAAAATCCTTGTCATTTTTCAATTCTTCTTCCGAATCATGATCTAGAGAAGTCTTTAAATTATTCCCCAATAAGCGCAAGCAGATATCTAAGAATACACGTAGATTTTCCTCTTGATCATAAATACAAAAATCATAAATATCTCGTCCATCGTTTGTCAAATGTATTAGTGCAGTTAAGAACAAATCAAACTCAGGATCTACCTTATGCTCATTGAATTGGCAGAATCCAATTATATCCCTAAAAAACATCAACCTACTACTTACTGATCCTTCATCGTGAATTATACATTGAATCAAAAGCTTAAGGGTAGTTCTTCTGATATGTGACTGAAGTTTATAATTACACATATCCCTCGCCAAGTACCATATCTCAGGTATCGAAGAAATCGAATATTTCTCGATGGACTCGGTTACACTAGCAGCAGCAGTTGCTCTAGAAGGTAACGTTCCAGACTGTAAATTCTGTAGCAATTTCTGTTGGTTGTGACCTCCTCCTACAACAGTAGCATTGATTTGAACGGGTACATTCTTATTCGAGGTGGATTTCAAAGATTTAGTTATAGATTTGAAAACACTCCCTAAACCTGCTGATGATTTACTGAAGTTGGGATAATGTGTTGACATGTTATATCCTTAACATGTAGATTGAACTAAAATTGTAATTAACTTTCCTACCAGAGTTGCAATGTTATTTTAGTTAACTTGGTAATTCTGCTAATGAATAAATCGAGTACAATTCTCAAATTTCTCAATCCGTACCTAGGATTTGAAATTTCCTACTGTATTCTCTACTCTACGTTCAAAAAACATTCAATGTTAAAATCAGTCTATTACAAGGATACTTTAGCCTAATTCTATTTAGCACCAGTAACGGTATGCTCTATAATACAAAGGTTTTGAAAGTAGTAAAGCTCTCTCTTCTGCTAATTCTTCCTTCAATGCTTCTAAATCTGTCTCCCTTCTACCTGAGTCGATATCTATATCATCTGCTCTAATGTAGAGAATCCAATTCTTTCTCCAAATCTTGTGACCAATGTAGAAAACAATTAAAATAACAAAACCAAGGTAACTTTCGAAAAATCCTGATGCGTTTGGAGATTCTCCCAACGGGAATAATGCTATCCAAAATTGAGCAATTATTACTAGTATATTCAAGATCATACCATAGTAGGATCCGAAGACTCCAGTTTGTGATGAATATGATAACTCATCTATTGTCCTACCTTGAACTTTTAATGCTCTTCTAAAACGGATATGAGCTATGTTGATAGAAAGCCAGGTAAAAATCGAAGACAATGCACTGATAGAAAGTAGCCAGTCGAAAACTGTAGCCTGCTGTCCACTTGCAGCAATGAAACTTAATAAACCGAAAATATTTGTTATTATAATTGCTACTAAAGGTCTTCCTGTTCTATCAACGTAACCGCAAATTCTTGGAGCCAATCCTTGTTCTGCCAATGAAGTTAAAGTTCTAGAAGTAGCATAAACAGAAGAAGATCCTACTGAAATGACAGAGACTAAAATAACTGCATTCATGACAGATGGTAAAGCATTAATCCCTCCATTTTGAATTGCAATAACAAAAGGTGAAGCAGTAACGTCAACGGAACTTGCTCCTAAAAGCCTAGGTGAGTTATATGGAACAAGGAAGGTAATTAAAGTTAAGGAAACCATGTAAAACATTAAAATTCTCCAAAACACTTGTTTTGTAGCTTTTGGTAATGCGACTCTTGGGTTGGTTGCCTCAGCGGCAGTTAAGCCAACCAATTCGGTACCTCCAAAGCTAAAAGCTGCTGTTACAAAAGTCGATACAACACCCTTAAAGCCATTAGCAAATGCACCAGGAACGTGCCAATATAAAGCCCCCACATATTTACCACTTGGCCCACCGCCTGCTGCCAACACAATTGAAACAATAATGAATCCAACCACAGCAAGTACCTTGATTATAGAAAAAATGAATTCAGCTTCACCATAAGCTCTAACACCAAAGAAGTTAATAGATGCAACGGCGATGTAAAAGATCAATACCCATACATCTGGATTAACATTTACGTTCCAGTATTCCATTGTAATTGATCCAGCGACCAATTCAAGTGGTAGAAGTACTAAAAATTGGAAAAAGTAATTCCAGGCAACCGCAAACCCAACACTTGGATCAATGAACCTACTAGCATATAAGTTAAAAGATCCACTAATTGGAAAAGTTACTGCTAATTCTGCCATGGCTTGAATAGTACATAATATAGCAGAGCCGGTAAGTGCCCAAGCAATAAGAATACCACCTGGACCACCATCACTCAAGGCAGAACCAGAACCCACAAATAAACCGGTTCCAATGCTTGAAGCAATGGCAATCATTTGCAAATGTCTGCCCTTTAATTTTCTTTTCAAATTCGAGTTTGATGTACATATATTGATTTTCTGTATATCATTTAAATCAGCTTCTTCATCATCAGGAAATCCACTATTCTTATTCTTCAGGCAATTTTCCAGTTTGACAGCAGGTTTGAATGAATCTTTGAATGATTTCCACTTTCCTTGGGTTTCGTGTGATCCATAAGCCTGAGAGTCATCGCTAGAGGTTTCAGGACTAGCTGAGGAGGAATTCGTACTTTCAAAATTCGATACTTTGGCCTCCATTTCTGCTAGTTAGAAATAAGTATAAATAATTTCTCATCATTCTTTTTAATTTAATTTAATGTCTTTGATCACTTTAGTCAGAGTATAACATTTAGTATTTTTTTTTCACGGCGTTTTGAGCTTCTCGCAGATGTTGCAACCTGAAAAAGAAATTGCCTCAAAGAAATTTCACATTGTTCTCAAATTTAACCTTGTATCATTAAAATAAACATTAATTATATAATCATAAACCAAACTATATCTAACCATTAAGTAAATCAGCAAAAAAGCAAAAACCTCCCCCCCAAGTAACTTTCTCTAAAAATTTCTTCATCCATTGTGGCTTAACAGACACGAAAATGTTCCCGCAGTTATAACCTTCACTTTCAACACCAACTCCCCATTTAATATTTTCTCTGACATTGCAGCCATTCCAGAAATTCCACCATTTATGTCTCTCGCAAGTCTTTATTCTCAATAAGTTCTTCATCAAAGGGCCAGTTGGGCCATCGATATATTTATGACCACCTATGAACAGATACTTTTGTCTTAAATCACTGCTTTCCAATTGCTTATCCCCCCAGTGACCAACGTAAGACAACCAGTTATCATATTCCTCTTCCCTGCCTGAATGTTTAGGGTTTGCATTAGATTTGCCATAATGGACAAATTCACCGTCATAGGTGTAACTCAAGTAATTCTTTGTAGGATTCCATAATGGACCTCTATCAGTGAAATCAGATAATATTTCGTAAGGTAAATCATGTGGATGTTGCCCCACCGATACATAATTAGCATGGGTTCCACGAGCACTAAATATGACAGGATGCTTAGAGTCTAATTCGTACTTTTCTAAGTTATGATAAAAATAAGCTCCACCTCCACCATGTGCTGACATCCAAACAATAATTGGTTTACCCTGATAATACCTGACGAGTGAATGTTCCCAATCACCTACATGATTTCCATATGGTCCTGCTCCCATTACAAATGGTCCTAAATTAAAGGAATAAAAGTAAAACCAGAATGCATCTACCCAGCCATTACCCTTGTCAACAACAATGAGAGTTGCTGGTGCATCTTTGATTTCTCCGTCTATTAATGATGGTTTGTTTTTCAATCCTGTAATCCATTCAGGATCCTTATCAAAATCAGAATTAGATGTCAAATAAACATCTGAGTCTTTGGGTAAGTTGGCTAACTTCTCAAGTGTCATGTCCAGCTGTGTTCCTTCTATCACTGTTCCATTTCCATATTCTACATGGAAATTCGCTACATAATCCTTGATATCATAAGGCAAATATTTCTCTTCAGAATACAAATGAACTAAAGGAGCATAGTCCAAAACATATTGGGGAATCTCTCCATCTTCTATAGTCCTTTCTGATATTTTTGGCAATTCAAGGATAGGGGGCAAGTTCTTTAAAGACCCAGCGAGGTTCAATATATTGCTAATCTCAACATGCTCTGAGTTAAGAGCATCTATAATATAGCTGTCTTTTGCTAAATTTTTTGTTAAAGGACTCGAGTTAGTTAATCTAAATAGCACTAACACCCAGATTAAACTCAACATTGTTTGTAAATAGTCTAACTAAATGTACATTCAATAAGGCAAATATGTAATTACTCCCTATACATAAGGTCAGTCATCGGACTTCGGTATTTATTGTGATCGTTTGTAGCCTCAGCATACAGGATCGTGAATATATAGCTTATTTTGCATCTATTAAAAATTTAAATTTCGTATAGAATTACATACTATTCAATTAGAAAACGAAAACCTGGTCTCCTAATTTGGAAACTGGTTTTGCCTTTGGGAAACCTAAGCTGACTGCAGCTTTTTTCATGGCACTTATCATAGGAGGTGGGCCACATAATAATAAATTTGTGTTTTCAGTAGCCTTTGGTAAGTGTTCGTCAATTATTTCTGGGGTAATAAAGCCAACGCCACCCTTCCAATTTTCTGGGGCTTCATTTAAAACGTAGTAAATCTTAAATTGGTCAGCATGAGTCTCAGCAAATTTGTCTAATTCGGCCTTTAACAAAATATCATTGTCAGTAACGTTAGCGTAGACTAAGTGAACCTTGGTCTTATCATTAGGATTATTTAAAATAGCAGTGAGGATTTGATACATTGGAGCAATTCCGGTACCACCAGCGATCATACCAAAGCTTTTTACCATGTTTGGAGTATAGTTAAAGAATCCCTTTGGACCTCTGACATCAATAGTTTCACCAATTTTTTTGGAATCAACATGTCTTGAAATGTTACCGTTTTCGTAAGTCTTGATTAATAAATCGAAGTATCCTAATTCATCATCGGTGGAAATAGGAGTGTAAGATCTGACAACCTCCTTGTCGTCAATTGTGGCACCAATTGAAATATGTTGACCAATAGGCAAACCAAGTCTATCAGTTGACTTTGGTAAGCCAAATCTATAGACACAAGAGTTGTGAGAAACTCTGGTTTTTTCGATCAATGGGAACTTCTGAAATGCATCAGGTTTCAAAATAGGTTGATTTTTTTTACTTTGTTTAACGTAGTAAAGTGCAACGAAAGATGAGATAATTACTGTAACAGTTGTGAATATAATGAGAGGATTTGGCTCTGAACTAGACATTTTAATAAGATCAAGTAGTTGAAGTTATTGAGTAGAACTTTACAGAAATCGATTTCTTCAAGTTAAATATTCATCGAAAGAAAAGATTGGGTAAAACGTTCCCGGTTTTGGGTTACCCGCATTTCTCACACCAATGCCGATTTAAGGAAAAGTATCCAGAGTTTCCAAAGCTACATAAGAATTGCCATAATCATTTCAAATCTAAAGTATATGTTTTCTAAACAAACCCAGGTATTAATATTCAACGGATAACTTATTCTCAAAAAGTTGAATTTTAATTCTATTGATCTATATGAGTAAATATTTAGATGCGAATTTTGAAAGAACAGATCAAGTGCACGTCATCATACATTTTGAGAGAACATGTCATAAAAATTATTCTGATTTTAAGATTCATTCTCTGCTAATGATTTTACATTCCATTGACAATTGAGGTCCCATCTAGAACCTTTAGCATTTATGCTTACGTACTTCACGAACTTCAATACAGAAGGGTCTCTTAGCATGAGAGTAAGAGAATTCCACTTACATTGACTGGTGTATAGAACACTACTATCATCAACATCACTTGCTTTGTAAATTGCTGGATCATCTTCTTCATTATCCTCTCCATCACTGTCATCACCTCCTGGCATGGCCATGCATAATTCATAGCCTCCATGATCTCCAGACTCCCAATTCTTTGGATTGGTAGCAGTTGGTGTTAAGTTTAATGTAGCTTCCAACAACACGTTTAATTCATCACCCCTTGCTAAGTCTCTTTCTGTTGTTGTAGCAAGAATGAAATCATGACCGGGTCTAAATCTTCTAACGAGAACCTGATCACTTGTTGTAATCAACCCAGTAGCCGAAGTCAACCATTTTCTAAACGCGACTGATTTGAAGAATGAAGCTATTTCAATCAATTTATCGTCAGTATCAGTTCCATGTATTAATCCAAAGTTAGGCAATTCTTGGGGACCAATTTTGTTTACACTACAAATGCCCTGTTCAGAAACTTCAAACTCTGACTTCCCATCAATATACATATATCTATGTTTATGTGGGGGGATGGCGCACTTCCATGGAAAAGACATATCTTTTGAGTTTCCTGGCATTTCCTCCTCTAATTCTGTTTTCTTGATGCCTTCTTTTAAAACATTAGCGAAAGTTTCGTTCAAAATATCCTTTATTTCGACTACGGACTCTTCCTCGAATATTTTATTCAAATTTATGAGGTTTTCTTTCTGTAAATATAATGGATTTAAAAATTTAATTAAGTAACTGATCTCTGATGAATCAAAATCTTTAAAGCTTTCATACAATTTAACTTCTTCGGAAGGAAAATCATTTCTAATTGGTTTAGGAAAATCATAATCTTGCAATTCTTTACTCTGCAATAATTGTAAGGTAGACTTTGCTTCAGTTTCCTCCTGTTCTCCTGGTATATATCCTTCTTCACCAGGTTGTGGAATGTGAAACCAACCTTGAATCGACAATCTTTGTTTATCAACACGTACCTCTTCTACATCGTGAAAAGATAAGCCTGGCTGAACAGTGAAAAATGCTATTTGATTAAATTGAGGAGTTAATTTCTGGTAATAGTCAGTACCGGGAACATTCGGCACTATACTTGGAAACAATCTTAAGCTTCCACCATATTGAGGTTTCCATATTTTTTCTGGATCGGGAAGATATAGAATGAAACTAACTCTTCTAGAACCGATAACATCATCATGAGTCAATAAATGGCATCCTTTAGTGTATGTGTTGATAGACATATCGGTCTTAACACCACTAAGTTTACCACAGCCCGTCACATAAGTTATAAAGTCCCTGAATTCTTCTGAATAGATGGCATCCCTCAATTTGTACAAAGATGGAAGTCTGGAAAGATCATCCCAATCTAATCCAGACATGTTTGCAAGATCTCCAGATTGATACACTTTATAAATATCTGTCTCTTTCTTTGTAAAAGCGATCTCATTAAGAACTTCTCTTCTAACATTTTTGAGCAATTCGTCGTTCATCAAGTCAATTATGGTACCCCAACGATATGGCTGACTATCTTTTATCTCATCTTTTAAATTCAACTGAAAATTTTCATCCCAGATCTTAGCATTGAATCTATCTTTTATATTCTCTTCCGTAACCACATTATCCTTCTTTCTTGTTTGCTTCTCTATGTGCTCTGTTGGTCTCTTTGGCATTACGTATTACTTTTTAAGTTACTCCACCAAAACATAGATACCATTTTGCAAATAAAATACTTATATAGAAAGAAATTTTCTGAATCACCTGAGTTTTCACCTGATACATCACGAGTAATTATTCGATTTCTTTTTCGAGATTTTTCAGATTGACTCATTAGTCCTCCAGATTGTGCATGGAATTTTCAATTATCATAAATATATAATATACACCTATACTAGGCTAAAAAGACATTTTTCGATACTCACGAAAGAAATTTTTCTATCTAATTTACTAATATAATATGGCTGTCTCACCTGCCTTATCAGCACGCTCATACAACTCTGTTCTTGATCTTAAGGGTTCCAAGCCGCAAGGTTGGATAGTCCAAAAATTTGGAGGTACATCAGTTGGAAAATTCCCAGAAAACATTGTAGATAACATAGTGAAGGTTTACAGCAAAAACAATAGAGTTGCCGTTGTATGTTCTGCCAGATCTTCTAACACCAAAAGTGAAGGTACCACTTCCAGGTTACTAAAGGCTGCTGACATGGCTCTTGAAAATGGCGAATTTAAATCAATATTGCGAGTAGTTCAAGAGGACCATGTTGCAAACGCTGAACATGTTACCAATGAAGCAATCAAAAACAAATTAATTGAAGATTCCGTTAATGAGTTATTGAGAGCTGAAGAGCTCTTAAATGCATCTCAAGTTATTGGTGAATTAAGCCCTCGAACCATGGATTCTATCATGTCAATTGGGGAAAAATTATCATGTTTATTCATGACTGCTTTAATGAACGATCGTGGTTTAAAGTCCCAATATATCGATTTATCAAACATCGTACCTTTAGATTATGATTTCACTAACGGATTCGATGATGCTTTCTATAAGTTCTTGTCCATTGAGTTGGGTAAAAGAGTACTTCAATTAGATGATGATGTTACTCCAGTATTAACAGGATACTTTGGTACTGTTCCTGGTGGACTTTTAAATGGTGTTGGTAGGGGTTACACCGATTTGTGTGCCGCTTTAGTCGCCGTTGGCACTCAAGCTGATGAATTGCAAATTTGGAAAGAAGTCGATGGTATTTTCACAGCAGACCCTAGAAAAGTGCCTAATGCAAGGTTGTTAGAAAGCGTAACACCTGAAGAAGCTGCAGAACTTACTTATTATGGTTCTGAAGTCATTCATCCATTTACCATGGAACAAGTTATTAAAGCCAAGATTCCTATAAGAATTAAGAATGTTGAGAATCCTCAAGGTAACGGAACTATCATTTATGCTGATAATATAGGTAGAAGAGGTGAAGAAACCCCTCCACACCCTCCTGCCGCTTATGAAACATTACTGAGTAGTTATATTACTACTCATAAAAAGAGATCAGCAACAGCTATTACTGCCAAGCAAGATATTGTGGTAATAAATATTCACTCAAACAGAAAAACATTATCACACGGCTTCTTAGCTAACTTATTTACTACGCTAGACAAATTTAAGTTGGTTGTAGACTTAATCTCTACTTCCGAAGTACATGTGTCAATGGCTTTACAAATTCAACCTGATCAGACTGTAGGTTTGAATCATGCTTTAAAGGACTTATCTAAAATGGGAACAGTTGATGTTACAAGAAATATGACTATTATATCATTGGTTGGAAAGCAAATGGTAAATTTTATCGGCATTGCAGGAAATATGTTTAAGGTATTGGCTGATGAGAAAATCAATATAGAAATGATTTCCCAAGGTGCCAACGAGATTAATATATCTGCAGTTATCAATGAAAAAGATACCCTAAAGGCATTGCAAAAAATACACGCCGAGCTCTTGGAGGATAATAGCTACAAAATTGGTGAATCCGCTATCGACTCTAGGTTAGAATCATTAAAATTACAATAACTTAGTTACACGCCTTTTGAAATCAAAAGTACTATATATGAAAATTGGAAAGAGTAAACTTTCTTTACATACGGAATACAATAGAGCACATCCTAAATATCAAAATCGCCTGATTCAGAGTTATTTGTAGCCTTTGAATTCTCTTCCACTAGACCTTCTATGTCTCCTACCATTCCTTCCAATAATTCTGAAGCTAACTTATGATATGCCAATTGCGCTTTTATCATCTCAGCAAGTTCCTCTAAAGGCTTTGCATTCTCCAACACATTTTGCATTATATTAATAGCATCTTCAACAGTATTTGCAAACTCGTCTTCAGCATTTTCCATAAGAACACGCAATTGTGGCTCTTTGGTAGTATTTGAACAATTAATCAAATTCAATCTTGACAAATCATAGTCTACTCTCTTTTGGTCAACTTTTTTCTGAATATTATTACTTTGGGTAATCAATTGACGCAAAGTGGTTGTTAATGGCTTATTGAATTTCGATTTAATTAATTGATCTTGACCAAGTCTTGCATTTGCTATTTTATTTAAATTTGAAGAATAGATATCCAAAGCTTTTATCAATGGATCTTGGCCCCGATCACTTGTTAGAACAGATGCATCAGTAGCACGGCTCAATGCATGGTAGAGAGTCTTCGGAGGCTTGAATTCGTCGTAATGAACTAATGCTGCTTGTGCTTCTGCTGGAGTTGTTGCCTTTGATAAATTGGACACCCTGTTACCTATATTTTTACCGAACTCAGTGAAAGATTCTTGTAAATTTGTAGGATAATCATAGCTTTCATTTTCATAAGTTGTAGTCACCCTTAAAACATTCTTATACAATTTTTCAATATTGTTACATTTTTGGGCTAAATCAGTGTACTCTGAAGGCAATTGGCTGATATCATCAACATTTACTTTACCGATCCTCTCTTGAACAATTCTGGATGTTCGTTGGGCAAGGGGTAAAATTTCATTGTTGAATTCAGCAGTGAACTTATCACCAAGATTCTTCAAATCTTTTGTGAAATTACTAAAGTTAAAAGACATGCTTTGACTCTAAGAATATATGTGCTATTTTGAAAGGGGTTCATTTTTACGAGTGTAGGTTTTTTTTATGGTATCGCAGCGTCAACTTTAGCTAATCATTTTCAAATCCGTTATATAAAATTAAAATCTAAACAAATCTAAATCTAATTGAAAATTATATTTTTAATATTCCAAGCCCTTATTAAAGAATTCTATTACTGCAAGACTCAATCTATTTCCTGCTTCAACCAATTGTGCGTGGGAACTGGCAGGAGCATAGGACAATCTAAAGAAATTGGCACGGTCTTTACTAAATTCACGATCGATGGCCATATTAGCACCCATAACCACACTGACACCATATTGTAAGAATTTATAGTTTAACAATTTCACCTTGGAAATGACGTCGGTACCTTCTGGGAAGTTAACGATTAACGAAATAAACATACCTGCTTTTGGATCAATTGCGGTGATGTATCCTTTCTTATAAGCCTCCAGCTCATAGATAGCGCCTAGTAATGCATCTCTTCTTGCTATGTAAGCTAATCTCATTTTCAAGATCCATCCTAACCAACCATCTACACCTCCCCAGCTTTGTTCGATAACATTATTAACGATTAGTTGTGATGTTCCTGACGGAGAGCGAGTTGCAATAGCTGCGTAATTGCTAATTACTTCAATAAGCTTTTTATGAGCCACTATAAAGCCTAATCTCAAACCTGGTGAAAATGTCTTTGAAAATGTCTCAATTCTGAGTACTCTACCCTTCGTATCGATAGTCAAGTAAGATGGAGTTAAGTGATTCTTCAAATAATCATTCAAACTTACTTTATCTTCATCTGCAGACTTGACTGCTTTGAAAGGTGGTAGCGATAAGTATCCATACGGATCATCTTCGATAATCATGAAATCATGTTCTTCTGCTAATGCATATACTTTTTTACGAAATTCCAAATTTTGAGTTAGTCCAGTCGGATTTTGACCAGTCGCAATAGTATATAATGCTTTAGGCTTCTTAAGACCAGGCTTCAATGTTTCCCAATTCTTCAACAAGTTAGAGAAATACTCAAAATCGATACCGTTACTACCGAATCCAACATCTAACTTAACAGCCACAGGAATACCGCCACAATTTCTTATACTCAGAAGAAATGGAGTAAAGGTAAACTCTTCAACTAAAATAACATCATCTTTGTTTAGAATAGAATCTGCAGACTTGTTTAAACCATCACTAGCACCACATGTGATAATAGTAGACCAATCGTCGTAGGATGGCTGGTAAACTTTCTTAATAAAGTCTTTTGTGAAATTACGCAATTGAGGAATACCTTCAAGTTCTGAGTATTGCAAGCCACGCTTAAGGTCGATTAAATTCTCATTTTCAGCAATTCTAGCGATGTGTACCGTATTTTTCAGTTTTATATCATCGCAGGGAGGTGTCAATGTTTGACCTTCCCCGGATGAACCAATACTGAAAGAAGACGATTTCGAGTAGTCTGAATTGTTGGATTTTTCGAATGGATATTCAACTAGATTTACATCTATGGAATCTATAGGAAAAAATCCGTCATTAGGAACACCCCAGCTCAATGTCAACATGTCAGCATGGGGCTTGAATCCCGCAGGCGCATCGCTTTGACTAAGTCCTCTTGAAAAGTGGGAGAGTTGTCTACCAGCAGCTCTAGATGATATTAAATGTGACAATTCGTATTCACTCATAGAATTGAATTTAAATATATTATTAAGACTAAAATGGCGAATTAGAATAATAGATTAAACTACATTGTCGGATTTTGAATTATATTTATACCCGTTTCTCTTATCTGAGCATAGTGCCGTAATCGAGAGGTGAGGCTCCTGTCGGGTCGGATATTACTTGACTAGGAAATTTTATCGGTGCCACACCACTCACATGACTATATCGTCGTCCAATAAATCATCTTCAAGATAGTTGTCACCCTGGCATGCTTTATATTCTTCAATAACATTCACAACACTTTCCCTACATTCGTTGAATAGCGATAGAACCCTTGACCTTTCCTCCCTATCGTTGGACTCTGTGTAATAGTTTATGTATGCCTCTCTCTTTGCTAGCAAATCGTATTGTTTCACTATCTTACTGAATACTTGAGACATTGAAGTATTGTTTGACGCTTGTATACCTTTTAGTCTTTCATTTAAGAAAGGTGAACTTTTGCCGTTTATCAAATGAATCGAAGAGGAAGTCCATGGTACAAACTCCACTCTAGGTTGAGCCCTGATTAATGCTTTTCTCATTTCTTGCTGACTGATATTTGACCCTATCAAGCAATTTAATAGAGTAATATATTTTATAGGCTCATGGACTCTGTTCATCTTGTATCTGTCGTTTAATAACTCTAGTATCATGTCATATTCATTTAGATTGGTTGGTGCTAATGATGTAGAGATAAATTTGAGATCTGGAGTAGGAACCAAAGTGGATAAGATTGAGTCGAACGAGCTGTACATATAATTTGGAAACCTAATTGGGTTGGATAATCCTGCCAGTACTTGGGCTATTATTTTATTTGCTCCTTCAAATGCAATATTACTTTTTAAGTTTAATACACTCTCGATAGAGTTTAAAGAATCGTTGTCAAATACGAAAGTGCAATCACTATATTCAATTAATCTCTTTAATGTAAGCATTGTGTTATAAGGCTGTACAACAACATCAGAAGTTTTTTCATTAGAGGGAAATATCAGGAAAGTGTTTATCAATTTTTTGTTACCATATCTATCATTTAATAGCTCTAATATTAATGAACCAACACCTGATCCCGTACCACCAGCTACACTATGCATTAGTTGAAAATTTGAAACGTTATCACATTTATCAACTTCACGATCAATTAAATCTAATAATTCTTCTTCGTATTGTAGTCCATAAGAATATCCACGTTGCCAGTTGTTAGCTGCACCATTTCCCAGTTCACTAAGATGAATGTTTCTCCTATTAAACATATCCAAAGCATTTGTACACTTGGCGATTACCGAAGGTTCTAAGTCAATTAATACAGCTCGAGGTGAGTATTTATTAGAATCTGAGAGTGTGAAGAATAGTTCAGGTCTATCTTCACGCTCATTTTTGGAAGATTCTATACCCTCTCCTTGAAATTTTAGTTCATTATTTATATACGGCAATGGTGTCCCATCCGCAGAAATTCCATGCTCTGATGCTAGCTGATTCCAATATTGTAATCCAACTTGATTCCCACACTGTCCAGCTTGAATTGTAATTGTTTCACTGTTAAAATTAGTATCATTCCTCGTATAATTATCTGATAAATGGCTTATTTATACTTACCCTGGCATGTTTTATTTCTAACTGGAATATATCAACTTGTTATTATAGTTCACAACGCGTTTAAGTTGTTAAAAAAACTAAATACTAAAAATTTATCACGTGAAAACCTATTCAAATTTCAAAATGTTTTGTAATAATTTAATTCACCTAGCTTTGCTATTAGCATTAACGGAATTATCTTATGATGAGGTAACAAATAAACTTGAGCCGGAATTCAACTGCACCTTACCAGTGAAAGCTCAAACCCAGATACAAATTTTAAAAAAATATAAATGGACGAGACAGGAATCGAACCAGTGACCTTTTGCTTGCAAGGCAAACGCGCTACCAACTACGCCACACGCCCTAATTGTGTTATAATTAAGTTATCTTCTTAATATACCGCCCAAGAAGATATCTTTGATTAAAATTACTTCAAGTTAGTTTAAATAAAAAAGAGAGATTTTAAATATTAAGTGATATACCATTGATGAGAGTTTGAAAAATAATTAGACATAACAAAAGTCAACTAATACATTAAGTTTTTAAAAAATACAAAAATAATAAAATTTAAGCTTATAATGATTTCTTGACGAAACAACGAAAATTGGTGAAATAAGATAATTATAAGAAATTAAAAAACCTGCTTGTTATTTTTAAACTTAGTAATTGTAAGATCTCTTTCTTCTCTTTTTGCAATTTGAAGGACTGGTACCAGTAGACACTGGAGAAGTTGAAGCTGTTCTTGTGACAGAGGTATTAATATCGGAGAGAGAACTGGTAGTAGAGCCACAATTTCCAGAAGCTGCGGCTAAAGCATTTACTATGACAGTCTCGATGTTTTGCAAATTAAAGATTTCATCGAATAGCAAAGGAATTGTTCCAGATTCTTCGACAGCAGTAATAACTTCTGATAATGTAAGAGCACCAGAACTGAACAATTGTTGGATTAAAGAAGCACCGTACAGTAAGAATGATTCGTCTGTGACTAAAGCATCAACAACAGAAGCAGCTAAACCCGATTCTTTCAACGATTCCAACAAGTTCAACACAATCGGATTTGTTGATGCTCTTTTTTCAAGAGAATCTGCTCTCTTTACAGCTGGTAAATCAGCTGCACTGTATTTGGTGTCAGCAATATATGATCTCTTTTTAAGAGCGCTTGCTATTTCCAGGGCTAAGTTCTTTATGTATTTTAGAGCTATTTTGTAAACTACTGCGTAGAACTCACAATTACTAATAACTGTCTGGATAAGTTGATCTGTTAATCCGGATTCGTTCAAGGCTGTAAGTAACGTTCCTAAGTTGACGTAGCCAGACTTGAGGATAGCAATAAGGGCATCGGTTATAATTGGTTGTAAAGAAGTATCATCAACAAGACCAGTAATGATTTCTGGAGCAAGATTAGTGCTGTTAATGTAACTTAGAATTTCGGTAACAATAGCATAATCCCTTTTGGCAAGGTTGGCTTCATGAATCGTGCTTCTTTTTTGAGTGTATGTATTTAAGACAGCAATAGCATTATTGAGTGATGCTTCATCTCTCTTCACTACATCCAGTTCGATGGTAGTAGGTGCTGCAGTAATTGAACCCGAGTAAGCTAAAATGAAGGTAGCAAAAGTTATAGATGATTTCATTTTGAATAATTAGACAGTGGAAAAATATTTTTATATTCTGAGGATTACAGTTGTATATTTATATTATAAATTGCTAAAATCATCACCGCAAGTGATCGCTTAAATATGAGGAGACTACTACATCTCTACCCAGCATTAGCTATTTTTCACCTATTCAAGGATTTTGTTTGTGCCTAAGCACTTTTCAGTGAATTTTTCTATTAATTATTTCCTCCTAAAGTAAGCTTCTTTTTCATTTCTCAGATTAGGAAATTTTGATTGACTTCGTAACTACACTCGATTAGGAAATAACCTGGGACCTCTTCAGTCGCACTTCCCAAAACGGCAATTTCCACATTTTTACTCTGCAGCCATGAATAGAAAGTTCAACTTCAGGAATAGGTGGTCGCTACATTGATCTTAGTAAAATGTTTCTTTCTTGCAGATTGATTTTATTTGATTTTATTTTACTTTAGGAAAATACTTGCCCAAGTTTGAGTACATATGTAGGAATTTCGGGACATGAAATCGATGCTTTAAAACTTGGCTTTTAAAAATTTGAATAAATAAACTCTTTTGGGTGATTGAATTATTCTTTTTTGCAAATATGTTTTTGCTTAGGAAAATATTTAATTTTCAACAACCGAGACTACCGTACAATCTCAGTCAAAATTTTTTTTTTTAAATTGTCAAACGTAACAGTTGATCAGACTCATCTTCGTGGAACTAAATTTGTTCTCAAGAATGAACTACATTTTAAAAGATTTGTATACATTTTTTTATTTTAGCTCAAGTTAGTCGGATCATAATAGCATTCTATAAAGAAACCATAAACTTCCCCTCTGAGACAATGTCCAAATATTTTAATTCAAAGATAGCGAAAATTGTATATTATATTTCTTATTTTTAAAATCAACAATAACAGTTAGATATGATGCTATGAACTTCACTACATATCAATAATCCGGCCCTCATTTTTTAGGCGCAATTTATCGTCATGCAAAGAATACACAGCTTATTCATTACATTCACAAATAGAAGCCCACTATAATACAAAATAATTCAGATGAATGAAAATTATTCAAGCCATTTTTCTAACTCGACATGTAATAGTTTTTAAGAAGCCCTCACCTAGATAGAAGGCATGTTTATATTTTTGAATAGACTAAACTTCGAGAGTATGTAGTAGAAGTTTAATCCTGCATTTTGATAATCGCAACTACGAGTGTTCCGAAAATGGAGCCTTTGAGACTTCAATCAAAAAACTACATTAAAACAATAAGGATCGAAATTTATAATATAAAGGATCTAAGTCGAATGAGATGACGACAGTACCGCTATATTTCTTGATTGCGGGTCTATCATTATTTTACTTGATTCCTTTATTCTTTTTAAATAGGATTCCAAATTTCTCTGCTAAATCTATTGGTTGGCTAGTTATCAAAAATGTTCAAATAAACTTGAAAATTGGAACACTTAGAATAAAAAATATAACTTTTAAGTTAAATCTATTTAAAAAAAGGATATCTAGTAAGAGGTTCTTTTCAATTGATGTTACTAACGTTCAATTACAACTTAAACTGTCGAAATCACATTCGAGCAAATTTGAGCATGATTTGCATGAGTGCAAAGGCTTCTCAGTTGAACTTCCTAAGTTTGTCTACGATTATAAAATTGTACAAAAGGCTGTTAATTTACTCAATATTCGTATATTTGGATGTAATATATATCATGAAAATTACGACAACGCTCAAATATCTCTTGACTACATTAGAATGGAGAGCTCCTACTGGAAAGAAGGAAAGATTGGCGTTCTTTTCAACCTTTTGAATTGCAATTTACAATGCGAGCTTGGTGAAGAAAAACTCTTCAACAATATTGATTTCAAGTTTTCTTGTGATTCAATTATGAGTTGCAGATTTGACAAGAGAGTAAGGGTTGTCTTGGAATTGAAAAATTTTGAAGCAGTGCTTTCAGTTGGTCATCTTTACGTTCCGAGCTCATTGTTAATACAGAAGCTTTCTATTAAGCCTGTCACTTCTAATTCACCCGTTTCGGCTATTCCATCAACTCAATACAATTCTTCTAACCTATACTCATTGTCTGGGTCAAAAACGGATTTCAGTATTGACAGAAATAAGCTTCACGTTATATTAAGCACCTTTAAGTCAATTGAATTTGTTTTTGAGGACCTTAGTATCTCTTATGAAGAGTTGAAACTCATAGTGTCTAATCTTAACTTAAAAGTTCACCATGAAGAGAATGACGAGCATAAAAAATTAGGTTCTATCAAGCTTGATGTATATTCAACCTTAACCAGAATTTTTCATATGGAAAGTAGAATTCTAAATATTCCTTCGACAGCTTTGAATTTTGATTTCAACATTTTGGAAATATTAGAAGTTTCAAATATGGTTAAAGACTCTAGCACTGACAGCGCTTTGAAACCTCTCAATTTCAAATCTTCTGTGAATATTTCTGACCCTACTATTGACATATACTACGACCAATTAGATCTTGTATTTGGATTGGTTAGAACTAATAAAAAAGACACTAGAAGAGGTAAGGATTTCTCAGAAATTTTGGATAAGATCAGAGCGATTTCTAATAGGATTATTCTAATTAATGTCGTCATTAATATTCATATGCCTAAAGATTTCAAAGAGACTGCTGAATTTCATAGAAGTTCGCATCTGAACGAGATTATCAATATTCATTTGAGGGCCTTAGTACATGAGTTCACCACAAAAAACTTGAAGGCATTAGTAGAGAGAACACATAAGAAACGATTTGGCATCAATGGCATTTTCATACTTAAGGGACTTAGATTCAATGCAGTTGATAATTTGATATCGTTATCAAAAGTCAGTCTTTTATGTACATTCAAAGTAAAAGAAAGGACTTTATCAATTAAGATAAGAAGTAAGAAGGTTATTTTAAAATCAGTAAATGATGCTATATTCTTCTTAATACGAGGCATCAGAAACAGGAGTATAAAACAAGACAACAAATTATATACTTCTTTAAGTAAAGAACAAATTGAGACTATGAAATCAAATTTTTACAAAGTTCAGAATGCAGACGAATATTTTAAACTTTTCGAGATTTTACCTTCTTATATTACGTCTTTGCGTGTTAGAATCTCTTACATTGGTGCAGAGATTATTTGTAAAGAAAATTTGCCGAGTCATGTTGTGTATGATAAAACTATTGATAGTGAAATCAACTTGAAGGATTTCCGAAGAGGTGTTTCAGCTAAAATAAATGAAGTTGATTATAGTTACAGAGCGTTAATGAAAGATACTTCTTTTTCAATTAAATCCATTCAATGTTTCACTATGAGTGAATGTGCTTCTGAATATATCGAAGATTTCGATCAAATATCCAGAGATAATGCTAGTGATTCTGATTTAAGTGATATGTCTAGCATAAAATCAATTCAATCTGAAGATTCAGTAGAATCGAGCGATTCTAACAGGATTAAACAAGTACTAAAAATTCGTGATATTTCCTTGAAAAATTCAGACAAGGATATTGATTCTCTTGTTTTACATATTCCCGAAGTCGACGGTAGGATAGACATGTTTTTGGTTTGGTGCTCAATTTATGCCCAAACTTTATTGCACTATTTTGCACCCACTGTTAAAAGAAATTGCAGCTTACATGAATTGTCATTGATGAATAAATCGAAAAAATATATCAAAATCAGTACTATTATCGATTCAATAGCTATTGTTATGAGGCTTCCAAATACCGTGGATGTAATTATTGAGATGGATACTTTGAAATTTGCAAATTGCTTAGTTTCTAAGCCTATCAAGGTCAATTATTTGAGACTTTTTGTAGTTCACCCATCTACAAAGCTATGGGCCAGACTACTAGTAATCAATGGTTGCCAACTTAATCTTGGTCATGTAAAAGATGAAGAATACTTAAGTATTGATGTTGAGTCAAATGCAATAAAATTTGACATCCCTCATCAATTTCTTTTTTATACTGTTATTGACAATTTTATCACTTTTTTCAAAGCATTAAGGCAAATCAGATATAACTTCAAGAATTTTGCTGCAAATATCAATACATTTGAAAGACTATTGCCTAAAGAAACGCCTGCTATATTATTTCCTCTTATTAATTTGAATACAAAGAAATTTGGAATAACTTTAGAGAATGATCCATTTGAAAATGAATTGAGTTATATATTTGAATTGGGATTGATTGAGCAAAGAGAAAGAATAAGGAAATGGAAAATATTTGAAGAAAAATCCTATGGTATTAAAAGTAATGTTGCACCAACCATAGATGAGCAAGCACGCCTTAGTAATGTGAATAGACCACCATCTCAATCAAGTCTTGCAAAACCTTCATCTAAGAATTTCAGTCGCTCTACTCAGGAAGAGCCCACCCACACGGGATCCCACACGCACTTACTTATTGATAAATTGTTTAATAAAAGGAAAGTGAAGCATAACTCAATGGAGAACAAACGTAATGATTATCAATATAATGCAGAAGATGCCGAGAAAATTATTCGAGAAGCGAAACAAAAGTTAGAGATAGATATTTCTACTTCTTGGATTCAAAAATTCAAAAAATTCCGTGAACTGAGAATTAAATTCTGGAATAAAAGAAAATCAAACTTTTGGGGATACGATCCAATTAATTCAACAATAACTGGAAAATTTGATATTGTGAATTATGCCACTGGTCCACACTTGATGGGTGCAGCTTTCAAGGATATGCATTTGACCTTAGATAGAGCCAGAATAAAAGATGTGGACGATTTTCTTCACAAGAATGCAAAAGGTCAACCAAAACTTAAATACTCCATTCTTATACCTTTGTATATCCAATTGAAGAGTAGACTTCTTTATATTTTTTTGAAAGATTATCCTTTGCCATTAGTTTCTTTTCCAGAGAATTCTAATCCTAATGAAAGTATTAATTTAAGTGGAAATATTATCATCAATGAGAAATTAGTTACAAGAAAAGAAGAAATGAGGTTCATATTCGTTCCATTCTCAACTGCAGTCATTCCTAAAGAAAATGTTGATAATTTTTATTCTGTGTTTATTCCAAGAACATTGACACCTGTGAAATTCGTGATGGATTTAAATTGTAATTTGAAAACAGATCGTGCATGTATGTTGACCTGGTGTAAATCATACCAAGCTGCGTTACTGGCAACTGCAGCAGCATTTGACAATTTCACCAAGCCAGAAGTGGATGATAGTCCAATCGGATGGTGGGATAAACTTGCATTATTAATGCATGGTCGAATAATATTCAATATTGACAACGAAATATGCCTTCACATGAAAGGCTCAACTAATCCATATGATTTGGTCGGCAAGGCATCAGGTTTTGTTTTCAGTTGGAGCAATAATGTTAGTTTGAGAATTAATGATTCCCCTTTTACTGAGGAATTTATTGTTATCGAGAGTGATCAATTTTTATTAGGAATTCCAAATTATGGGGATCAGCGGTCTTGGAGTTTATTTTATGATGATTTCCAAAATCAGACTGCAGAATTTGATGCAACTAATAAATATCAAAAGCGAGTTTTGGAGCTTTCTTCTGATGAAAGAGTTCGCTGGGTAGCAGGTGTCCAATTTGAAAGAAATCTTTCTAATTCTAGGATATACAATGACAATCAAGAAAGAACTTCAAAGTTTAAACCTCATTACGACGTTGTGATTACGAACCCACAGTTCAATTGGCATCCCGATTCATATGAAGGTTATCGTGCAGATTATTTACATCTTGCTCTAACGGTGTCTTCAATATCCAAGAGTGGAAATTGTTCGAACATCGCTTACCTTACCCCATTAACGTTTCATTATTTTTTTCACTGGTGGGATCTTCTTACTAATAGCAATTCACTTCCTATAAGACGTGGATCGTTATTTAACAAATTTGTTGGGAAAAAGAATCACCACGTAAAGATGGGCACGCATTTATTCACAATAAAGTATCAGTTAATCTTTGAAAAGTTAACAATCTCTCACACCTACAAACATTTTTTAAGTGAAAGCACAAAAGAAAATAGGGTTACTTTTACTGGTTTAAAGGGTAAATTTTCTAGATGTGAGATTGATTTGCATCAAAGAAAGGAATGGATTACTTATATCAATGAAGAATTGGGAACAAGGAATAAAATATTACACCTTAAGATGAACAAAGCAGAAGTTAATATTGATGAAGCAGATATAAGATTCATAAATGCTATTTTCAAGGATATAGCGATTAGAGGATATCTTGTAAAATTGTTAGATGATGGCCTTAGCGACCTGTCATCATCTAACACTTCTAAGGGGATCTCATCATTTAATGAATGGGTAGAAGAAATTAAATCGACTTGTAATGATTTCTCGTGGATCGATGCAAACGATTTTGATGAGTTGGAGTTGAGAGAAGAACTTTCCCCGTATCCAAAGATCGACGTAATCCCTTTCTTTTGTACTCCCAGATTTTCATATTACAGAGAATTTAGTGTTCAGGAAGATGGAAGGTACCCATTTGGAGAAGAAGATACCCATAAATGTACTATACATCAACAGAAGCCGGAAACAACTCAAAGCAATTTGTTTGCAGAAAGAATAAGAGTTTTAGAGGATGAAATTGAAGACAAGTCTAAAATATTGAAAAATTTGAATTTATCTAATGACAATTCTATGACGAATGAAATTAAAAGAATGAACGACAGCATCAGATTTACTCGTGAAAGATTGGAAGCTGCAAAACTGATTCAAGAGGGCTTTATGGAGGATATTATTCTGTCTGCAACTTCTCTGTCAGATAATTTAGACGTCGCTTCATCTGTGGAATTTTTATCGAAGTGTTCTAGTCGAAAGTCTTATAGTGAGTTGAAGGATTTTTCAACTTCTGCTACTTCAGATGAAAACTGTCGTAATAAATTCATACTTCACAATCTGAGGTTGATTTGGGATAACAAAATCAGGGATCTCTTTATTCAATACATACAGAATGTAAGTGATAGGAGGTCCGAAGTTTATTTTATGAGCAAAAGAGCAGTCGATTTAGTAGGTTCTATTATTGAAAAAAGAGATAGTGAGACTTTTGATGCAGAAAAATCTAATAAATCCGAGGTTCCTAAAGAATTCATTAGTGGGGAGGAATTTATAAATTGTTTTAATGAACAGATTAATAGCCTTGATGACGAAGATCTGGAAGTAGAATATAATTATCTAGTAAAACTTATTCACCCTCAATTGCAATTTGTGAGTGACGGAAGTCCCAATTCTTGCGTCTTGATTACATCAAGAGATTTAGAATTGAAAATCGCATCAGTTAGCTCAAAGTGTGAGGATGGAGTTATGACTTTCGACGAGGATTCGGGATATTCAGAAACAAGATATGGTGTTCTTTTTAATGATGCTCATGCTTTCGTTTTTAATAAAGATGAAAATAGTAAACCGGGTACCTTACAGTCCGAAGTAGAGCCGAAATTAGAATACAACTGGCCCCCTTGGGTAGAGCTTGAAGTAATATATGATGGTTCTTGGCACCCACATGAGTTGATTGCAGAAAGAAATTCCATGGGGCTTATTTTCAAAAAACCAAACCAATTATATAATGACAAAAAACCTACTCCTCAAAGTAATGAAGTCATAATTCAATTAGCAAAAATTGTCGTCAATTCGACTTCAGATCAGTATTCAGCCATATTTTACGTGGTTACTGATTTGCTAATGCATATTAAAACAAAAAGAGATGAACTTATGGAGCGTTTGGACAAAATTGTCTTACTATCAAATGAGGAGGATTTCAAAGGTTTAGATAAAAAAGTTCAAGAATTGCAATTTTCTATTCGTGATTATCATGAAGTACTATTGAAGTTGATGCTGAAAAACTTTTCATCGGATGAAAATGAATTAATCCCTACATTAGAGCTTGAATTAGAGAGAATGAGAGTTGAACTCAAACTTTACATGAGAGGACTAGGTTTAGCAGATACGAAAACTAAGTCAAATCAGCAAGGCTCAAATATCTGGAATATTTTGGCAGATCAGGTTATATGGCATCTCCTTGATGAAGGTCGTGAGCCTTTTATTGATTTTGCTTTAGCTAATGCTCATTACTTAAAAGTAGATTCTTTTGATGGAAGCAGCTTTAACAAGCTTGAAATTCATATGATACAAGGTTTCAATTTGCAAGAAGTTACAGTATATCCAGAGCTTTTAATTCCTTATAAAAATTTGAAAAAAACTACACATATAGACGTAGATGATGCTGCAATTATTTCTGTGAATTGGAAAATGTTGAAATCAGTTGGCGGAATTGCTATATTACAAGATGCTCATTTAAACGTTCAACCTTTGAAAGTAGAATTAGACTATGATACCATAAAAAAGTTGTTTTCCTATTTGTTTCCAAAGCACGATACTGACATATACGAAAGCTCGGAAGATGATTCCGAAGATGAATACAGTTTCGAGGATGATAAGGAAAGTTCCAATGAAAGTAGCGAGTCTCTGAAATCTACCTCAACAAATCGGAACCCAGTTAAAAGTTTAATTTCCAAGTTTAAGAAAAATCCCATGCAAAGCGATGAAAGTATTGATAATGAGAGCCTAATGAGCCCTCATCGTTCGGAATCGTTATATACTCGACTCTCGTCCGATGTAAGCTCTGCTAAATCTGACATAAAAAGTTCAAACAGGAGCATTCTTAGACACCCCGAAGATAAGATGAAGTTGAACTCAACTGCTGTGGATGATGATGTATCTCTCATTATTTACAGATCTGCAAAGTATATTTCATTCTTGAATTTGAAAATTTCAAAGGTTGAGATTGTTGTCAGTTTTAAAGCAAACAAGAATTTGAACATTTTAGATGTTCACAATCTTACTTTAAAAATCCCTGATTTGAACTATAAAAATAAAATTTGGTCTGTTGAAGAATTAGTGCTTAGATTAAGAAAAGATATTATTAAAATTATTTTAGCCCATACAGGTAAGATCCTAGGTAATAAATTTAAAGCCAGAAAGAGAAAAGCGATCAGCATGCCACTAAAGCAGATTGGCGATTATGATTCTTTAATGACAATTCTGGATTTACAATCGAAAGGAAGACCCAGAGAAACTGCAAAAACCCATTCCTTGTCATCTCATGAGAGCCTTCATGTACAACCCGATCGGAAAAACCATCATAAACAACATTATCATAAAAATAGTAATAATAATAATAATAATAACCACCTTAGTCATTCACACCTTGGAAATTCACATAGTGGCTATGAGCAGGTAGGGCCTGAAATTATTTCGGAATACTTAAGGGATGTCTCGGAAGAATGATTCATTCAATGGTTTACCTGGAAGTAAATCAGAGAATTTAATGATGGGTTAGGTCTCACTTTTACACATATTTATTTTTTGTATATATATTATGTAAAATAAATTATAAATTATATGAAATGATTGTAGTTGCAATTTTAGAGGAAACGATGCGCATTTATAAGTTTTTGTGTAATATACAAAATGATAGAGAGGAACCCCAAGCAGTATACTAAACAACCAGATTTTTCTATCAAGTACGAAACTAATAGTATACAACTGGTAATGGCATTATTAGAAGCTTTCAAAGAAAGAGCTGTCAATACATTGAATCAAGTTTTGGATCGAAAACTTTCCAATGGCCTCACAAAAGATCAGATTTTTTGTCAGGAACATCATCTTCCAGATACTGAGCTGTTAGTTAATGAAACAGCGGCTGAGATTCAAATCAAATCAGAAAATGACTATAGAGGCTTGAAAAAATTGCCACTATTTCAAGGAAGGCTTTTCATAACCCAACATTTCTTAGTATTTCGTGATGCATATGATAAAAGGAACTGTTCTTTTGCGATACACTTATCCACAATAAAGAGAGTAGAACGATTACCTACTAGTGACTATGGTTTTACTCTTGTTGCGACTACACATTCAAAGTTAAAGATAACCCTTTGTCTCATCGGTCTTCGCTCTGAGTGTGAGAGATTTTCTGGGTCAGTAATTGCTTCTTTAAGAAAGAACTTAGCTAATAGTGAAATTTTAACTCCTTTCTTATTTTCATGCTATTCTGAATATTTGATGTCGAAAAACAATTTATCCGTTGAAAAAATAGATCATATTCCTCCAGGTGGTTTAGGTTTGAAATTTAAATTTCCAGGTAATGCTAAAGAATTAAGAGATAGACCTAAAACAAAGTTGTGGTTTGATCTTTTCAGGGTTGATGGGAGAAACATCTCATTAATTAAGTCGCCAATGTTTTATAGGTTAGTTAAAGTAGGTCTTCCCAACCGTTTGAGAGGAGAAATTTGGGAGTACTGCTGTGGGTCGATGTACCTTCGTTTGGCTGCTCAGGATGAATATCAAAATTTGTTGCTTGAAAACAAAGGTAAACATTCTTTGGCAATTGAAGAAATTGAAAAAGATTTGAATAGGTCGTTACCAGAGTATGCTGCGTATCAAAGCGAAGAAGGTATTACAAGATTACGAAATGTATTGACAGCATATTCATGGAAAAATCTTGAAGTTGGCTATTGTCAAGCGATGAATATAGTCGTTGCAGCTTTGTTAATTTACATGTCAGAAGAGCAGGCTTTTTGGGCTTTAAATGTCATTTGTGATAAAATTGTTCCAGGCTATTATTCCAAGACAATGTATGGTACACTTTTAGATCAAAGAGTCTTCGAGTCATTGGTTCAAGAGAAGTTACCCTTGCTTTGGGAGCATATTACTAAAAACGATATACAACTTTCTGTTGTTTCACTACCGTGGTTTTTATCTTTGTTCTTAAGCTCGATGCCATTGGTCTTTGCATTCAGAATAATTGATATTTTTTTCTTACAAGGCCCAAAAACCACATTTCAAGTTGCCTTAGCAATTCTTAAAATAAATGGGGAAGATTTATTGAGGGCGGAGGATGATGGCACCTTTATTTCTATTATAAAAGATTATTTGCAAAATTTAGATCAACCTGCGCATCCTAATTCACCAAAATATGGATCAATAACGAAATTTTTGGAATTATTGTTTACTTCTTTTAAAGAATTTTCAGTAATAACTGACGAAATCATAGAGAAACATCGTCATAAACATCGTGATACCATATTCAATAATATATCTACCTTTGTGAAAAGGACTGAATTGAGAAATTTACCTAAGACTAACAACATCGATCAAAGCACCTTAAGCATACTCTATGATAGATTTTACTCTTCGACAAATTCTTCCAGTGTTGCCATCAAGAGCACTTCTAGCTTAATAGATTTCGGCGGCTTCACGCATTTTATGGCAGATATTTGTGATTGGGTTGAAATAGAACAGTTGCCATTAAAAAACAGCTTCTTGAACAGGCTCTTTAAACATTGGGATGTAGAAGAACGAGGCTTATTGTCTTTGTCGGATTTGATAGTTGGCTTAAATAAGTTAATTGACCCCGATTTGTTGACTTCAATTAACAATTTTTTTCAGTTATATGATACACAAGATCGTGGGAAAATAGATAGAGAGGGTATATTGAAAATTTCGGAAGATTTGCTATACATAACTTCGCCCTGGAAGGATGGACTCTTTTTAGATTCCATCACTGAAAATGCCATTGAAAATGCTATTGCTGATGAAATATGTAAGCATAATTTGAAAAAAGGAGAAAACCACGATCCTAATATTCATTTACCTTCTGAAGTTGATATTGACAAAGAAAAAATAGCAAATGAACAGGTTGAACGGTATTTATCCGCTGCTAGTACTTTTATTCAAAGGGCATTTGAGTATGCTCAATCTGAAGAAGAAGAGCTTTTGATTAAAGAATTGGCAATTGATAATAAAATCTCACATAATGCAGCGCTCAATCCAAATGCTCCGGTTTATCTTGATTTGCCTACATTTAGAATGGTTATCTTAGCTGATGAGACTTATGAATTATTATTTAGCAAAACTTTAAGACTTTCGATTCATCTCTCTAAGCCGCTAGAAACTGATATAAATACATCTCGTAATCTTAGAGATATGTTTGACGGATTACTTGCTGATGGTAAAAAAGTAGCTAATAAAGTCAGAAGGCGTATGGATTCTGCAGCAACTAGTGCTTTGAACCATACTACCAACAATGAAAACTCCTCATCGGGATCTTCCAGGACCAGAGAAGATGAAGACGAAGAGGAAGAAAGAGATGATGATTTTGGTGTCATTTCAATAGATGAAAAGGATAAGGATGATTTGTTGAGGACAGCACCACAAGGTATGGTAGACCCCTTGAAAAGTACTTCACAACAATCTGGCATTGACAGGTCTGCAGAAGTAAGCTACTCGAAGGATTTAGAAAATCTAATCGAGTTTGAAACTTAAATAGTTGGCGACTATGGATTATTTATGAATACTTTAAACTAAAAACATTTATATTTCGACGAGATATCTATCTATACATACATTTTATTACAATACTTCCATCACTGAATTTTAACAACTTGCATGTTTCATCTAATTATCACTTCTTCCAAAAAGCTTTCTAAGTTTACCTCCAAACTTCTTTTTTTCTTTTGGGTTTGCAGACTTAGCTTGACTGGGAGTAGGAGCTGGGCCTGGTTTGCTGTTACCTGAACGTAAACTTGGGACGTGAATTTGGTGTTGTGGTTGATTATGATGTTGAGTAGACAAATGTGAATTGGTTATTAAGCCGTGTTTAGGAGAATGAACATCTTCATCATCAGAGTCTGCAAACCTAGAAGTAAAATTTCCAGAACCCTTTACACCTGTAGACAGAAATTCACCATCAAAATCACTGTATCTGGAATTGGATGCATTTTGGCCCTTTGGAAGGTTATCCTCTGATAAGTGCTCTACTGCATTGTCCTTATGGTATTTTTGTACTGATTGATTATGCTGTGGTCCATTTTTACGAAGACTCATTCTATGTCCATTCGAGTTAGATCTTTCTCTTAATGAAAAATCTCTATTTGAGATTCCATTTAAAACTTCATCTGCTATTTCTGTTTGAGATTCTCTACTAAATGAAGATCTTTTGATTGGAGGATTGAAGACTGAATGAGGTCTCGTATTTGCCTTGGCATACAATTCAGCTGCTCTTAACTTAGATGGTGATTCATAATTGGGTTGTAAAGCCGGGTGAGCAGGAATATTTGAAACGTATGAAGTAGGCCTTGTCCTCAAGCTTTTACTGTTGAATCCCATGTTATTACTGTCTGATGGCTGTTGTACCGATTGGGGCCTTAATGATCTCGAAGATAAACCTGGAGCATTTGCCTGGGGCGAATTTCTTCTTAATGATTGAGACATCCTTTTCTGTTTATTCGATACTGGTGAATTGCTTTGATTTATGGTAGTTGGTCCAATAAAATCATCTAATTGGCCAGAAGACAATTTAGAATTTAGCCTGGTATTCTCTGCAGTTGTTAGGGAGAGATAAGCTTGATGAGCTGCATTATTGGACTTTGAAGAATTATTTGGAGAATTGTAAAATGAACTTGAATTCTTCATCGCTGACTTGACAGGTTTAACTTTGAAGTCACTTCCAGATGAATGCAAAGAAGAATTTGAACTTCCATTTAAATTCATAGGTGAAGGTAATTCTAAAGTATCACTCACTTCGATAGGCTTTTGATCATCTATGATCTCAGGTACTGCATCGAAAGTTGGTCTCAACAGCTTTGCCAAATTTGTCTTGTTTTCATTGTCATCAATAATTTCGGTATCATTATCACTTTCATCATCACTACGATCTCTCAAAGGATGTTCTATTATTTTTTCAGGATTCAAAAATTCTGTTGATTTTGATTCACCATACTGAGTTATAATGCCAAGCTCTGCGTTGGAATCAAACTCCTTCTTCGTATTATTATCACTTTCAACATTATCCGAATCTGAATATTGAGAAAATAATGAAGTACTTCCTTTTCCTGAAGAATTGCTAACCGAAAAATTGTGTCCGCTTGCATAAATATTTGGTTCATATAGATTCTTCCCTTCTACCTCTTCAGATGGACCTTCTTGTTCTATTTCTTTTTTTTCAAGTTCATCAACAACGACGCTAGATGCATTAATGGTAGAATCAGCCAAAATACCTTCTTCATCTTCGGACTCCTCCTTGCTTTCGCCTTCATTTTCTAGCGATGATAATTGCGGTTTTATAATACTCTCAGATTTTTCTCCATTAACAAATTCTTCATTAACTTCTGATTCTTTAAAATTACTCAGAGCCTCTTTTTCAAGTGAAAGTAACTCTTTTTCTCTTTTGATTCTTGCTTCTTTTAACTTTTGATATTCCAACCTTTTGTGTTCCAACTCCTTTGCCATTTTTTTTTCGTGGTCAATCTTCTTTTGCAAGTTGTGATATAACACATCATTTGTGGTATCATCCGAAGAATCCTCTAACTCTACATTTTCAGCCATTGACGCCATTTTAGGAGGACCAACCAAACTAGAAAGTCTTGAAGGTGCTCTTCTTTTATTTTGCAATGAAACAGAGTTCAATGAGCTTGATCTGGGAATCGCCTTGTTGGATAAATTATTCATTGATCCTGATCTACTAATGTTTTTACCCATTCTAATCGAATTGCTTCTAGCGAATTCGTCTGCAAGCTTTGTTTCTGGAACTTCAATAACTTTTATACCATTTGGAGTAGGTACATATTTTTTAACCATCTTGACATTACTATTCGTAATATGAGTATTACTTTCAGATGAAGGTCTCAACAGACTTCTGCGGTAGGACGTATTAGGGCTATGGGATAGTTTCAAGTCCTTCAAGTTAGCATGATTATTATAGTACTGTTTTGTGGCTTCTTCAGTAATCTCATCCAAATATGAATCATTAAAGCTATCGTCGATGTCATAGACTATTTTGGAAGGCGTTGAAATAGATCCTCTTCTAGAAGGTGGGGTTGACTTGGAATCAATTGATTGATTGGAGAAACTTCTAAAATCCCTATTACTGTTTGGACTTTTAGTTTTATTAGTTACTGAATTTCTTTTTAAGAGACTTCCAGAGCTGCGCTGTGGGTTGACAGCGGTATTGTACTTAACTTGAAATGAGCTCGATCGACTAATGCTTCCGTTCTGTATTTTTGGAGGCTGGTTTTGCTTGAGAGCATTTCCAATTGTCAATGCTGCCGCCAAAGCATTGGTATCTGGTTGAGCCGACGTATTGACAGATAGTTGGTTCACCCCTGTGTAGGCTGTCGTATGTGTAGTTCGATTTTTTCGTCTAGAGAACATTAATACTGATCTTTTGTTACTATTTATATGTTCCCTCTATACCTACTCGTTAAATCGATAAAACAAGGACTCAAATCAATCAATTTAATGAATAAAGAACAAAGTTGCTACACAATTTCTAGTGAAAAGAGTCGTTTCATTCCTTGCCTACGGGTATTTTAATATGCAGTCGGACAATTTGATGACAGAATCAAGGAAGCAAAATATTGCATCTATTCCAATATTACTAATATATACTAACTAGATCTTCTTTTCAATCCTTGAAAGGTGTTTAGACCCAAGAAATTATATAACCATGACCCACATTTAAGTCCTTCCTTTATCACGAATTCTCTGAGCGGCCTTGTAGATATTAAAAACCCACTCCAAATAAAGCCTTGTATAAGAGGCATTAATATCTGATCCTTTATAATTGCATACGCTACTATTGATGGTGTAATTGGTCCTAAAGGCTGCAACGCATCGTTATTTATCGTCATCTTTTGACCATTCATATCTTCGTTAACTAGTTCAAGCTCTTCTTCTGTCAACGACTTAATCGCAGATCCCTCTGGTTCTATATTTTTTCTTCCTGAGTAACTATATAGAGACTTCATAAACGTCTGCTCAAAACGCAAGTCTGGTAGTGTGAACTCTGACATTATGATATGATTATGGTACTGTAGCTGTTAAAACATATGAATAAAGAAATAATAGTTTCTATGAATTAATCGATACCTGTATATAGTAGTATTAAAAATTCCGCCAACCGAATTGAAATTAGAAGTTAGTGAAAATTAAAATAATATATCAACATAGGAACTTATCCAATACTACAAATTAATATATAGATCATGGATATTGATAGAAGTGGTGAATATGGTCCAAAGGTAACAATCAGGCAAACTGAAAGAGATCACGTCGATTTTATGTTGAAGGATGTTGATCTTTCCATGGCGAACTCAATAAGAAGAACGATGTTAGCAGAAGTACCTACGTTAGCTATAGACTTAGTAGAAATCGAAGTTAATACTTCTGTCTTGGCAGATGAATTTATTTCCCATAGATTGGGTTTGATTCCATTAAATAGCGAAGGAATCGAGAACTTGTCATACTCCAGAGATTGTACCTGCGACCAATATTGTGCCAACTGTTCAGTAAAGTTAGAGTTGACAGCAAAATGTGATACTGATTCAACTATGAATGTCTATGCTTCAGATTTGGCAAAATTTCATAATGGATCGAAGTTGGGGGATCCTGTTATTAGGGACCAACAACAGAAAGGTCCATTAATCTGTAAATTAAGGAAACACCAAGAATTAAGAATTACTTGTATAGCTAAAAAAGGAATAGCCAAGGAGCACGCTAAATGGTCACCATGTGCGGCTATTGGATTTGAGTATGATCCTTGGAACAAGTTGAAACATACCGATTACTGGTATGAAGTCGATGCAGAAGCAGAATGGCCAAAATCGGAAAACTGTGAATGGGAAGAAGCTCCAGATCCTGATGCGAGGTTTGATTTCAAGGCAAATCCTTCTACTTTTTATATGGATGTTGAAACTGTTGGTAACTTACCACCTAACGAAGTCATTTTGAAAAGTATTGAAACATTGCAGTTGAAATTGGCAGGTATATCCATGGAATTAAATAAAGATAATATAGAATCAAGCAATGCTGTAAATGGTGGATTTACAACCTATGGAAGATCTCCCGGAGGAGGAAACTCTCCTGGTATGGGAAATTCTCCTTATGGTGGTGATGGAGGCTTCGGTAATTCAACATGGGGTTAGACATTTTATTTCTCTAATTTATCACGTTTCAAAATGAATTAAAACTGTATAATAATGCATGCTTCTTCATATTTATTAGGTTATATATACTATAAGTTAGAAGCATTCCATTCAATTAAATCTTTAAACTTCACTAATTTTCCTCCAAAAATATCTAAAGCACTTCCATAAGTTAAATCAACTTTGTTCTTACTAAGATTCTTGACTAAATTCAAGTCATTTATCAGCTTAGCTCCGCCAGCGTAAACAATTTTTTCTTCGAACCCACTTGGACACCATTCACCAAGCTTAGTGACTAAATCTTCATCAATACCATTACAAAGTCCTTCGACATCAGCAGCATGTATTAAAAACTCATCGCAGTATTGAGATACTTCCTTTAAGAATTGTTTACTCAACGAGCTATTTGTTAAAGTCTGCCATTTGTTCATAGCAACAACCCATTGTTTTTCTTGATTCTTTGTAACAGTTCTACAACTCAAATCAACGATTAATCTCTTCTTTCCTACTAATTGAGATATCCTTTTCAATTTTTCTATATCGAAAACCATTTCATCATTGCTCTTACTAAATAACCAACTTGTAACTATTACATGAGATGCATGATGTGTGTCTAACCATTCTAACGCGTTGGTGTCATTAATGCCTCCCCCCACCTGAAGCTTGTCTTTCCAAGTCAAACAAGCCAATTCAGCTGCTTCATCATTTGCCTTATTACTTCCCAATTTTATTACGTGGCAACCTTCCACATTGTATTGCTTATACAAATCTGCATAGTACGATGAAGGTTTTGTAGAAACGAAGTTTTCAGTTGTAGTAGAATCCTCTGTGGTGTCATCCAGTTTCAAGGTTCCTCCAACAATTTGCTTGACTTGACCAGAATGTATATCTATACATCCTCTAAATTTAGTCATTACTAATATGAAAGTTTTTGCACATGGTTTAGCTAGGATTGTTCTGGAGAAATCTCACCAATTATCAAAATCAATGTAGCCCTGCTCCGATGCAGAATGCGGCTCATTTTTTTTTTAATCTTAGTCTGAAAATGATACTTACTACTATTGAACAGTATTATAACGATCATCAAATTACAAAAATGAGTGATGATGAATATATGAGAGCATTAGAAATACAAAGAAGGAATTTTGAGATGCAATTCGGCTCTTTGGAGGAATTGGGATATCAAGATAAATCTAGAGGGAAGAGTGAAGAAAAAAATCAACAAGAAAGTGAAGAAGATAGTGATGCACAAATAAGCGGTAATGACTTCAATGAAGATGAATCTAGTGATTCTGACTCAGAAACTAACAAATTCAGCAGTGAAGAATCCGATGAAAATGAAGAGATAGGCACAGTAGTTCCAAAGGTTATCAAACTAACTCAAGATTATTCAGCATCAACCATACCACTTGTATCAAAAAAAGATGAAAAAATATTGAGAAGTGGAAGAGTACCAACTTTATTAGAATTAGAAAAAAAAGAAAGAAACCTTTCAAAAATGACCAAGAAGCAACAGCACCAAGCATTAAAAGAGGATGATGACAATTTGGAAAATGACTTAAAATTGCAGAGACTATTGCAAGAATCGCATATCCTAGCTAATAGTTTAGAGTACTCTGGTGCTGATGTGACTTTACAAACGCTCGATTTTGAAGCACCTATAGGGAAGGCTAGAAAAAGAACGTTAGATTCACGTATCAGAAATATAGCAGCTATAAATTCTTCGACCGGGGGAGCTCCTAAAACTTTGGAGAAAATGCCTATGTCTATGAGAAAAGGAATGATCAGAAGTAGAGAACGCAGAATTGCCAAATATGAAGAAGATGCTAGAAATGCTGGTATTGTCTTATCTAAAGTCAAAAAGGGCGAAGTCAGAGAATTAAATGCTGGTAAAGGCTCAACTTTAGCGAGTGACAGATTAGGAATAGGCAAGAAAAAAGTTCAAAAGGTTAGAGATAGAGGTTTAAAGATAAATTCTATTGGAAGATCAACTAGAAACGGCTTAATCATTTCACAGCAAGAAATCGACAAAGTAAACGGAAAGAATCACGGAAGAAAGAAGAGAAAATAAAATTACTGACTATAAATAGCTCTTCAGATTGCATCTCTACCTATGTATAGTAATGATTTATTTGTAAATAAGATAGTTTAGACAATTACGAAATTTCAGTAAATCAATTACTCTTCCTATTTAAGGATATCGTGCGTGGGCAAATATAAAAAATAATGTAAACAAAACTTAAAATAAAACGTAATGAAGAAGTGATATCAGACTTAATCACACTTCATTATGAGTACAATAATAATACCTAAGAAAAGGGGAACGCAGGCGAGCTCCAGCAGGATTCCATCTATTTCTGGTTCAAATACTGGGAAAATGATGTCCAACAATAGAATACTATCTAAAAGGTTAGCTTCAGGCAATCGAATTGTATCAAATCATAGAGTTATATCGGGAAATAGGCATGTCAGTCGTTCTTTAAATAGTGACGATGAAGAAATTAATAGTTCTTTCGGTGATGAAAATGCTATTCATTTTGATGAAAACAAACACACCATCTTGTCGAACTTTGAAGAATGGATTAAGCTATCAACAGATAATAAAATTACATCAAAAAATTCGTGGCAATTTGCACTTATCGATTACTTTCACGATTTGAATGTAATTAAAGATGGAGAGAGTATTAACTTTCAGAGGGCGTCTGCGACTTTAGATGGTTGTGTGAAAATTTACCTGAGCAGAGTTGAGTCTGTGGCAACGGAAACAGGAAAACTTTTAAGCGGCTTGGCTAAAAAAAAAAATAATAATGAATCAGAAGATGTAATGAATGAAGAAAATGAAGAAGATGAAGAAGGAACAGGAAATGGAAATGGAAATGATATTGAAAACGATGGCAGAAAGAAGAGAAAAATTAATAGAGTCGTAGAATCAACTTTGGTTCCATTTGATACCATCAGAATTAAAAAATTTGAACAAGAGTTAGCTATTGACCCTTTATTTAAGAAGGTTTTATCTGAGCTTGATGAGGGAGGAGCAAAAAGCTTGTTGCTAAATACTTTGAATATTGATACCTGTGGAAGAGTCATATTCGATGCGACATCAGGTACAAAAAGTGATAATGAAGAATCATTTGAAGTTAGCCAAGCAAAACAAGATTTTGATTGTAAAATTGATGGACTAGAAAGCTTTCTTTTTAGAGACAATGATTCGCTAAATGAACTTACTGTGTGTCCATCAATGGGTCAAATAAATTATGTTCTTCAAGATATCACTAAAGCTAAGTCTCTTTTGTCTGATGTAAATAATCAGTTTTTAATTGATGATGAATTGGCTGAAAAAAGCAAACTATATGAATACGCAAATAATGAATTTGACTATGGTAACGACTATGAAGATTTTGGTGATGATCTTGACAACGACCATAATGACAACGACCCTATTGATAACATGAACCAAAGTATAGTACAACAGATTTTTAGTGCTCCCGAAAATTTTGCGACAACAAGGACTTCGGAGAAAGTGTTGGATAGAGATCTTATGTTCTATTTTGATGAAAAAATGAAATCGAATTGGAGGGGACCAGAACATTGGAAAATTGCTGCCTTGAAAAAGAACAAAAAGCATATCATTCCTGGAAACAATGCCTTAGAATCAACTAATAATCAAGCTCCACAATCGAGGAAAGTAAAAGAACCAATCACTATTAACTTTTTTGAAGAAGACAATGACGAAGATTTAGAAAAATTATTTGATTCACCAAAAAACGTCTTGAGCATATCAAAACCTTATGCTGAGGATGACACGAATGGTAAAAAATTGCCCGAGGATATACAATACAATTCATCAAAATTAACTAACTTGTTTACTAAACCGCAGCTTCCTATATTGTCCTTTTCTCTCAACAAGAAACCAAAAGATACAGAAACTCAACCACTCACGGATGAAAACTTTTTTGCAAGTCACTACCAAAACATAAATGACGAGCAAGAGAGACTAGCCGCATCTTTTCACCAAGCTGAATTTGAGGATTTTAATGAAGATTTTGGGGGAGATGATGATTTCGGTGCAATAGACTTTAATGATGCATTGGAAGGAGCTGCAGACACCAAACCATCAGCTAGTGGAACACCAGTTCCAGAAAGTTCACAAACACTTCCTGGAGGTAGAAAGGCCAGACTGGATTACGTTAATTTTTCACGTACAGCTAAGAGAGTGGATGTGAAATTTTTAAAGGACAATCTATGGGACAGCATTAAGAAAAATGGGGATATCCTAAAAAATAATGAAAATTCAATCAAAAATGAGATTGAAGAAATTAAACCGCACTCAGAAGGATTCAAAACATTCGGAGAAGTTGTCTCGAGTATTGGGCCACTATATGGAGCTGAACAAAGAAAAGAGCTTTCTACAAGTTTCTGCTTCATTTGCATACTTCATTTAGCAAATGAACACGGATTAACAATTGTTGATAATGAAGCACATGATGATTTAAAGATTACAGGATTCTAGGCATTATGTTTCTGACTTTGTCTATCCATTCCGAAAGTTTTATATATAATTTAGATTAAAATCGTGAAATAGTTGCTTTTTTTTTGTATGGGTTTTATATACAAACTTCACATTCGGCTTCTCATGATACTTATTTTGATGATTGGTTTTTGCCACTACCGATGATGAAATTAAGTCTCGCGAAACATTCTTTTGATTTCTCGATAAAAATGATATAGTCATACTTCCGTATTACTCAGAAGTTTATTAATGTATAACTTATCAAAGGCATTAGTGAGAGTAGGGCTTAATGGTCCTAAACCGATAAATAAAAATGCTTTTGGTCCAGCTAGTTGTCTTCTTGCCTTAAATCGGCCAAAGAAGGTCAACTCGGTGAGACTGGTGTCAAATGCAACTGTCAACTTATTGCAATCACAAGAGCAACTAGCCAATAATGATGTGAATAATCCAATACTTCAGGCTGAGTTTTATAAGTCCTTGTTGTCCAATAATTATCCTCACTTGGTTGTGCAACGTTATGAGACTCCCGGAATTGCTTCATCACCTGAAAGTACAAGATTTTATATCGAGGCTTTAAACAAAATTGGGAAAAAAGGGAAGGCCGAACAAGTAGCAAGATCTTTGACAAATCCTCAGTTAGCTACTCCTAGTAACCCTTTGGGTCATGGGTTTGGTTCTAGATATGAACCTGTTCATGTCGTAGTATCCGAGTCTATATTTACAATCATTTCAAAATGGTTGAAATGGTTAATACCAGTCGCTTTGATTACATACGGTGCAACCAATGCTTTTAATTATTTAGTTGAAAACGGTACAATTTTTAAGAACTCCGAAGTTGCTGATAAATCTGTTGATGTCTCTCAATCTACAGTAAGATTTAAAGATGTGTGCGGATGTGATGAAGCAAGAGCTGAATTAGAAGAAATTGTTGACTTTTTAAAAGATCCTTCTCGTTTTACTGGCTTGGGAGGAAAGTTACCTAAGGGCGTATTATTAACAGGACCACCGGGTACAGGTAAGACTTTATTGGCTAGAGCTACTGCTGGAGAGGCTGGTGTTCCATTTTTCTTCATGTCAGGTTCTGAATTTGATGAATTATATGTGGGTGTTGGTGCTAAAAGAATAAGAGAATTATTCACTCAAGCTCGTGATAAATCACCGGCTATTATTTTCATTGATGAATTAGATGCAATTGGAGGCAAACGTAATCCAAAGGATCAAGCGTATGCAAAACAAACATTGAACCAATTATTAGTTGAATTGGATGGATTCTCTCAATCTCTGGGTATTATTATCATTGGTGCAACAAATTTTCCTGAATCATTAGACAAGGCATTAACAAGACCAGGAAGATTTGACAAAGAAGTTGTCGTTGATTTGCCTGATGTACGTGGCCGTATTGATATCTTGAAGCACCACATGGAAAATGTTGAGACTGCTGAAGATGTTGATCCGTCTCTTATTGCTAGAGGGACCCCAGGACTTTCAGGTGCTGAATTGATGAATTTAGTCAATCAAGCTGCTGTTCATGCGTCTCAATTGTCTGCACCTGCCGTTAACATGGACCATTTTGAATGGGCTAAAGACAAAATTTTAATGGGTGCAGCAAAAAAGAAGATGGTTATCTCTGAAGAGGCCAGAAAAAATACAGCTTATCACGAAGCAGGACATGCGATCATGGCCATGTACTCAAAGGGAGCTACACCATTATACAAGGCTACTATATTGCCAAGGGGTAGAGCATTAGGTATCACTTTCCAATTACCAGAAATGGATAAAGTTGATATGACCAAAACAGAGTGTTTTGCAAGATTAGATGTTTGTATGGGTGGTAAAGTTGCTGAGGAAATGATCCACGGCCCTGAAAATGTCACTAGTGGATGCTCTTCCGACTTGTCCAATGCTACAAGTGTTGCCAGAGCCATGGTAACCTCTTACGGTATGAGTGATAACATAGGACCAGTCAGGTTGAGTGATAATTGGGAATCTTGGTCGCCTAAACTTAGAGACATGGCAGACCATGAAGTAAGAGATTTTTTAATTGCTTCGGAATCCAGATCAAGAAAGTTATTGGAAGAAAAGAAAATTGAATTAAAAAGATTAGCGGAAGGTTTGTTGGAGTACGAAACTTTAACAAGAGAAGAAATGGAAAAAATTGTTGAAGGCAAACCTATTAATAAGGCTAAAACATCATCTAACCCTGTGATCAAGTCTCCAAGCGGAAGAAAAGAAGTCATCAATGAACCAAACCCCGTCCCGGCTGAAGCTTAATGGCTTGTCTTCCTCAACTTGTGTGCCGGTGCTAAATCTTTAGAGCCATGCTTAGCTCTAAACTTATGGTGCACTACTTATTCTGGATAACGGTCATATGGTCTCATTTTTGCATCTCTGTATATAATAGTATAGTACAAATCAACGTAATCCTCCAACGTAATAGTCTAACGTAATAGTCCAACCAACTTCAAAGTAATAGTACAATGTAATAGTTACAACTGCAGTATTTTACTGGCTATTTTCACTAAATCACCGTTACTTATCCGATATTGCATATTCCTTGCTAGATCCGATCCACTGGAACGAGAATGAGATGCCAACGTGGACAGTCTTAATACCAATTTCCCTAAGCAGAACCTGTTATTATTTTATTTAGCTTAATTAAGTATTTGATTGTTACAACATCTTGTTACAGCGTCTACTTACAGATATAGCTTGACTTTACGAATGCACTTACTACTCCAAACATTTTGTTGCATATTGTCAAAAAAAAAAATCCATATATTACTCCCATGATTATGCTTCAATAACAATATTTTCAACACTCATGAGATCGTAGTATTGGATATGAGCTACCTAATATACATATATGAGCTCCTATATATTATATTTTAAACGTGGATTGAAATATTTGGATTCTTCTATACTTCTCGCAGTATCGTTCAGATAATGCTTAGTGAGGAAAATCAAACTGAAATAGAGAACCCCACGTGGGATTTGAAGTATTATACAAAATTCAACTGCAACAATAACTCGGAAGAGTCAAAGTTACAAATTTCATCCAATACAGTATATGAGAATTACATAGTATATATTTATTAAAACGTTTTCGCCAATATTTAGCGATTTGGTTTTTGAACAATATTTTTGCTATCGAAAGACTTAAGTGTGTAATACTGTTACGAAATTGAGAAGACTATTATAGTTCTATCTCGTTCAGATTAATAGAGTAAGCTATAAGCTAGGGATAAGCCAACACATCAGCTAGCATTCATTGTCAATTTTTTTGCATTGGGCTTTTTATATCTACTATACAAAGAAGCCATTCATTTCGTTAGAAGAGGATGGAACTGGCAGATTGGCATGTGCTATCACCCAACGCACACAAGGGAGACAATGAAACATATTTCCATGAATTAGACAAGCACAACAACCCAACAAGCATAGAGAATCATGGAGGAGAAATGAATAATTTTGAGGGTATTGATCAAATATTTCTTAATCAATTAGAGCATAATCTATACGATTCCGTGTCCCTCAATCCACATATGGATAAGGAAAGATCAGAGAATGGCATTGACAATAATAACACGCATGGTGAACTTGGATCTGATGAAAATATCATGTCAAATTCAAGACACGAGACACCATCAGAGCTAGGCGAACATATGAATTTCATGATAGCAGACGGCATCGATTTCGAAACTAAGAACTTCTCTCAATCGTCTGCTTACCCACCATCGAATTTACCTCCACACACTCCAAGTTTAATGGGAAGTAAAAATTTAGGCTATTCTCAAGACTTGGAGGGCAACAAAATGCCAATTCTTCCTGGACAGAATGAAAAATCTTACAACAATCAGCATTTTTTTCACAAGCAAAGCAAGAATCCTAATAATGATCTGTATCAAGGTATTAGACCTGATGCAGTTTTCACACCTTTAGTTTCACCAGCTATCACTCCATTAGATTCTCAGGTAAACACAAACAAATCTTATAATCAACCAGTACAAACTGTGTTTGAACCTTTGACATCGCCCGCGTTGAATGCACAGCACCCTTTGAATGTTAGAAGAAGGTCATCATCTTCCATGTTCGGTTCTAATGATGAGCAGGCTCCATCTTATAAGAGAAAAACTCCGCATGGTACTCCTATTTTGCAAGCTAACAACAGTAAAGTTAAACAAAATTTAACACCATCCATGAAGCATTCAAATTCTAAGGGTTCATTATCAAATTTCGAAAGATTACCTGAATCAAGTATAAACCTGTCGAAAAGTAGCGTAGAAAACACACCAATGCTTCCACCGCAAGGTAAAAAGGTTGATATTTCTTCAAATACGCCTGAACAAAATACAATGATGGGATTTACAATGGGAAGACTTGCTGAACAAAAATTAGAGAATGAGAATTCCCAATTTTCTATCACATCAACAAGAAAGTCAACGAGATTTTCTACTACTAGAAGAATTGCATCTAAATCCTCATCGTCTAGTGAAACTTCGCCTGTTATTACTGCGCAATCTAATGACCCTCTGGTAGAGCAAAAACCTGGAAAACCAGCCGCTAAAAAGGCATCACATAAACTAGCAGAACAAGGTAGAAGAAACAGAATGAATACGGCTGTACAAGAGCTTTCTAACTTGATTCCTCAGTCATATCACGATGAAGTCACAATCCCATCTAAGGCAACTACTGTTGAGTTAGCTTCAAAATATATAAGAGAATTGCTAAACGAAATTGAAAAATTGAAAAATTTATAAAGTAGTCACTAGTTTTTACAGTATAGGAATATATATCTTTTAAGGCAAATAAATTTTGCACATTATGAATTATTACTAAATGAATCTAATTAGCTTCGGAGTATTCTGAAGGTCGATTTTAAGAATCAAATTTACAAAAAAAAATAAATGGACGAGACAGGAATCGAACCAGTGACCTTTTGCTTGCAAGGCAAACGCGCTACCAACTACGCCACACGCCCATTGAATTAAAATTTAGGTGACATATAAAGACTTTATAATAACAAACCAAAATATTGAAAATTTTTAATATTAATTTTTTAACTAAAACAAGACAAGAACAATTTTTATATATTATATTTCAGCAAAATCATCAATTTTGGTTACACCTTGAATTAGTTGAAAAATTTTTAAAATTTTTAAAGTTTATTCTTAATATATATAAATATATATAAATATAAAGTAAATATGTATTATGTTTCATCTTGGGGCCACCAATCAGGTTCAAAAACTTTTGCTCCAATAAATCTCTTCTTTTGTTCTTCTAAAATTGGGATCTCGACTTTAAATAACTTATTGGATTCGATATCCGACAAATTAACTAGCATGAACCCCAAATTATCATATATAGATAACAACTTTCCAGCAGATACTTTTCTTCTTCTCACTGGTTTGGATGTTTCAAATGGCGAAGATCCTATATTCTGCTCTCTTTTTGTCTCTACAAGAGGTGATAAAATCAAGTTAGGAACATTTGAATTGGAAATTTTCTTTAAGTCTGAAACCAACGGGCGAGATGGATCCAAAACAATATGAGTCCTCTGAACTACCGAACTTTGTGACTCCTCATTTATTTCAAAAAACTCCACAGGAAGGACTCTCTTACGAATAACACCATTATTAAATGTTCTTATTGTTAATTCTTGTCCTACATAACAACCCTTTTCAAGAGAAAGTCCATTGTAGTAATCCAAATTTGTTTCAAAAGGCAATAAAGACATATCACTCGGAGCATCTTGAGTTTCAAATAGACCGTTTATGCATCTCCTTTGGTTTATGTGAGCTTCAGTGGTAACAGAAATTGGAAATGTACTCTTAAACGAATCAGAAAATAAGTGATCGAGACTGATACTTTTAGAAGAGTCATTCTCATTCAAAGATAATGGCTCAGTGGTTAAGAACTTGAAGCCAAAATTCGGTATTCTGTTGTCAATTGCAAATCCCATAATATTATTACTAAAATTTTTATTAAAAATTATTTCATCTCTGATAAATGAATTTGCATTCTGTAAGGCATTTGCTGGATCAAACGACTGAAAATATTTTGACTGAACTGTATTTATCCACTCATCAAATTCAACAGTGTCACAATAGTAGTAATAAGAATAAATTGAAGACTTCTTTTGAATTTTCACTTTTGCACTTAATTTGTGCAAATTTAATAACATACTTAACTTTTGAGAAAGTGATGAGTCTATTTCTATCATATAATTAGGCTCATTCATGATTTCATCAAATGCATTGGCTGAGTTGTGGAATGGATTGGAATAAAGAAAGCAGTCTGTAATTACTCTTCCTTTAGAATTTAAAAACATTGAGTTTAACCCATCCCTTCTAACTAAAACATTATTATCAGGATCGTAAATATCTTCATGCATTAAACCCCAGTTAGTATTTGTGTCAATGAATTCACTTAAATCAGAATTTTTCTCATCAGATATAGTATGCTGTTTTTTCTTAACCACCGTAGGCACTAATCTTGATGTTATTAAACCATTTAGAAATTTAGAAGCATCTCGTCCTTTAATCTGAATTAAATCCTTGGACAACTGTGCAATACCTGTTGTAGGGATCCTCATTGCATAATTTGCATTCTACAAAGAGAGGAAACTAGCTCACTAATCGAGACATTTGATATTGAGGAAATACATATTTGAGTTCTACACAACTTAATTGCAACCTATGCGACAATTAGGAAAATCTAGAGACATCCAATTGTCTACCAATTTTATTCTTTTGATTAACTTTAACATTAGCTGGAGAATTTTTAAACTGCTCGGAAGATTCATTGGAAATATCTGAAAAGCTACCTGGATCATTTATGTGAAAGCTATCCGTACTCCTAGAAAGCTTTTCTCTAATACGTTCAGTCAAATTAAATTTCTGTTTGATATCGCTAGAATCTGGAAGTGAACTTCGTAAATTTGAAGAAGAATGATGCCTAGTGCTGAAATTTGTACTCAAATTTGACTGGCTGTTAAAAAAAGATTCATCTCTTGATAACTCGTGGGATCTGATGTCTAACTGACCAAAATCAAAGTATCCATAACCTCCAAAAAGATCATATTCATTATTTACAGAAGGCTTATCACTTGTCATTTCAGTTGAAGTCAAGTTGTTATTCAGTTGGCTTTCAAAGTTTCCATCTACTTTCAATTTTATTGGGTGCTTCGTCAGAGATAGTCTAGGATTTATATGCTTTAACTCTTCATCAATCCTCAATTTTTTTAATTCTAATTTTCTTGATTCTGAATCATTGATATCAATAAAAAAGTTGGATTGCTTTTTTAAAATTACAATCAATTCACTTATTACTTTCCTGAAAGTATCCAAAAATCTTTCCGTTTGCCTATGTTTCGAACAAACAGTAATTATCACCTTGTCATTATGAATGATATATCCAATTCCAAAACCTTGATCGACTGCAGGAGGAATCCCAAACAACCTAAGGGCATTATTTCCACAGTTCGAAATAAGTAACTCCGGTGAAGATATCCTCTCGATTATAGGGTTTGAAAGTAAGGGAATATCTAAGTCTGAAATCTTGCTTATATCGGGAATAAGAGGCAAAGAGCTATTTAGTTTGTTTAGATATTCTATAGCGGAAGGTCTTGATATTACATGGATTAAAGACATAAAATGTCTTTCAAATCCTTTGCCAATCATTGCATCCCGATATTGCTTTGAATGATTTTCGCAGCATTGCTTGAAAATTTCCCATTTATTAACAAGATCTGAATTTGTAATAAACATTTTAGCCAACTTGAAGATGTAATCATTTTGAACACAAATCAACTCTGTTCTAGAATCTCTAAATTTTCTTGTTGTAATTGGCTCTAATGTATTAACCATTCTTCCGTATAGTGTATAGTTGGTTATTTGGAATGACATTTGCAATATAGAATCCATAGAGATATTCAAGTTTCTCATCAAGTGATGATCTAATTTCAAATTTAAGCACTTATATTCATGCTGATTGATGATATCTGCCAATCTCGTTTCTGACCGATGAATAAGAATTTGCAATTCAGGTGTTTGAATGAATTTCAATCTTTCAATCTTTGGTTTATTTATGTTACCATTACCAGAAACAAATGTAACATTATTATCAAACAAAGTATATTCCGACCCATTGATATTTTTAGCCAATTTAAGAATCAGATCTGTGTAAATATCACTTATAAACCTCAAAATTGCAGTACTATCCATTGAAGATGACTCCCAAACTACTCCTGCAACTGAGTTATTTGTCACGATAATTTGCAACTTATCATACCATCTAGAAGTACAAGAACCAACTTGCATATTTGTACCAGGTAATAAGTTAGAGGAACCATGAGAAATGACTTCAGTTTTCTCTTGATCAGTAGTAGGACTATTGAGAGTATCCAATACAACAACAAATAATGCATTGTCAATAGCTTCCAAAATATCTTTGTTAGATTTGCTAATTTCAATTCTTGCCAGCTTCCAATTTGAAAATGTTTGAGTTGTGATAGAACCTATGGAATTTCTAGTGGATTCTATTTGATCAATTTTATTAGCACTATCAATAATATCTTGGAATATCACAGATAATTCGTAATCACTAAACCAAATTTTATGCTTTGATTTACCCTTTTCACCATCAAATTCAGTCAAGACTTCGAGTTTATAATATTGGTTATTACAAATTATAATTATACTTCTAGAATGATTGATGTCCTCGTATTTTTTGATCGAAACATGATGATGATCCGGATCTGAAAAGTTAGGTATCCTTGTAGTTCCAAATAAGTTTTTGTAGCAACTCATGGTTAAAGGAGTACTTCTCTTAGGAGTCAAATCTGGTTTCAAAGTTTCATTTCTAAGACTCACCACGAACTTCAAAGACGAGTTGACTATACTAGCCGCTCTTTGAGATTGATTTGGTGGATTAATTGTTTTAGAATACGGATCTTCTTCCAATATCAAGTATGGATTTCTAGGTAATATATCCCCTTTCAATGCCCCGTAAATCCCTGGATTGGTTTCATCATTAATTGAATTCAAGTAGCATGAATGTGACGGGTTGTTCGATGCCGCAACTAAATGATCCTGAACCAAGTTTATTAGTTTATTGGATATGAAATTTGCTGATTCCTGTAACAACTCATCATATTCCTCCGCAGATACAATTGGCTTTAATGCATTTAAAAGCTGTGTAGCAGTTGAATTTAACAGAGGGACTGGTAAGCGAGGTAGCTTATCCTCATATTCATACGTATAAAAAGTCATGTAGTATTTTAACTAAATGTTGAGTTAGCATAGAATTCAAACAATATATAAATCACATCTTATTGTGGGGTAAGTAGCGAGATTTAATCTAATGATATTGTTCCGGACTTAGAGTCAGTATTTTGCAAAGATTTGGGCCCCGGTTAGAAAAAAAGGTAATTCCACAATGCAATCTCGTGCTAGTCAGGGTAAGTAATGTCAATGACTCTAGTAAGTAGTTAGCCAACAAAAATATAAATTAAGTAAAAAAGTATATTCCGATACCGGGAGTCGAACCCGGGTCTGCTCGGTGAAAGCGAACCGTGCTAGCCGTTACACTATATCGGATATTTCGATGAAGATTATATTTTGCATATCATCATATACTGTTTATTTTTTATTTTTTTATTATAATATCGAAATTTTGATTTCTTTACTACAAAGGTAAAGTCTATATTAAATGCAATTGACAATTTGTATTTTCGACATAAGGAGTTATATTTTATGTTGCATTAGAGCTGAGTCATCTCATTTACATTCATTTTTGCACTCCTTTTTTTTTTGTTTGGCTAGTAAGGAGATCCGAAAGAAAAAGGTATTTGGAAGATTATGACTTTTACTGCTATGCTATTATATAAATTTGATACTTAATTAAATTGACAGGGTTTAAAATAGATACGAAAGTGCAACTTGTTATCCCAGATTTATTTAACAAGCCTCCGTAGGTTGAAGACCACTCTCTAAATTTCCCTATTCGTGCTAAAGTTGATATGTCGAGCCGAGCACGTTTCTGAATTGAAGCATTCTCACGTAGTGTTACCGACTAGTGCTTGCAGTGACTGATACTTACATTGAATAGTACTTAGGTGATTGGTACTTACGGTGACTGGTACTTTTCATGACTGATACGTACATAAACTTATTGCAAGCAGGACAAGCTACCATATTTACAACCAGATGCTCTGCATTGTCAAGAATTTAAATGATTATCTGGTAACAACCGCCCACTAGTCCTGTAGTCTCTTTTTAATCTTGCAATCAAGGATTTGTCACTTATATTATATATATATATATATATATACAAACTGTAGCTATCGAAGAACTTGATATCAGGCATATCAGTTGTAGCAGTCAACAAGGCTCAATATACAGTTCATGAGAATTTTAGAACTTAATATATAAAATTGTATCAATAGTGCCATATGCAATATTATTTGGTACTATAGCCAACATGTGAAGTAATTGGTATTATGAATAATGCAACACTTACCTTTGTGTATTTATTGCTAGACTGATAAATTTCTGATAGTAATATGTGAATGACCCCTTCATTTAGTATTTCAAAATGCTTATTAGATAATCCCCGCATAAAATCTTGATTGTGGCATCTTATCAACGAAATTGAAAATTTCATATATAAGGTGCAAAAAGTTCATTAAAATATTCTTTTTTTATTTCCCTATTAGAAATGCTCTTCAAAAGATCCAACAGTACCTCAAGTGACTGTGGTATAGAGAAACTTCCTACAAATAAGTCTGCTGAAGATACGGTAATCGATACAAGTGGAAAACAAGATATTGGAAATATCTCTGATAAACCAAATGATGACGGTAAAATCGTTTCCAGTGTAGTTCATAATCTCATTAAGGAAGAGAAATACCACAGATCTTCCGACAATTTGATTTTGGGATTATGAATTGGTTATATCGGCTGCAGATGGTGAATCGGATGCTCTTTGAGCTTGCGCTAATCGATTAAAATGAATGCGAACCTGAAACTTCAGTTTTAAACACTAAATAAATAAACAGAAGATTAAAACTCCTGGAAGAATGCTACCATAACTAGTGATCTATATATTCAAATAAATATTCTGAAGTTTATCTTTATGTGCCTGTAGTTTTTTGGGCAGTTCGTCCCAGTCAATGGTACTCACATAGTGCATATCACTAGTGGAATCTGGAGATAGCTCGTTCAATATTTCGAAAAGGACTTCACCACACACGTTTCTAACCAGAGCTAGTGGATGATTACAAGCGACCCACAAGATTCTTTTGCGAGACTTGTTTCTTATCTCTTTAGGTACGGCTGTTTCATAACACAAATATTGCAAAATTTTTAATACGAGACCAATGCGGATTGTATTCGAGGTATTGATATGAAGATTATAGCATCTGATATATAGTGAGTTGTAGTCAAAATTTCCAGGCAAACTGACTCCAGATTCAAAGAATCTAACAAATAGCCCCAAAGTCATGATATAACCCTTTAAAGATCTTGAATCCATTTTCTTCAACGTCATTCCTTTAGGAATTTTTAACAAACTAAGTAACTCGATGAAAATCTTCAGCCGCTTCGACTCGTCAGACCTTTGGAATAAGCGAATAAACTCAGTAAATGAAGCTCTAATTATTGCGTTATTTGCAGTAACAGCACCTAAGCTGTAAATTAAACCTTTCCAAAATTGCGCGGATAACTCTACTAGTTTCATTTCCTTGTCTTTTGCCAATAGAATATTAAGCTCGTAGTAAGAGAATAATTCTTCATAGTACTTTGAAGTTTTAGTAGAAACAATTTTCTGAATGCCGGTTATGTAACAAAGAAAGTTGAATGCTTTTTCACGAATTTTGTCAATCAATTCACCACATAATCGAACTAGCTTTAATTCAATTTCATATTTCAAACACTCGAAACAATTCCAATTTTTTATAATTAATTCGAGAGTTGCAAAACGTATCCTTGAACCAACATCGCCTTGTATAGTAACAGTATAATCATCTAGTAATTCGATTAGCCGATTAAGGCTAAGTTGATCAACCTCGATGCCTTGAATGTTTTTATTTAGGCATTCAATCATATTGAATCGCACTTCAAATCCGACAGAATAAGATTTTAATATATCCACAAGTGCAAGGAATTGTGATTTCAGAAATTTCTTGTAGTAAAATATACTCTGGGCTAACAATATATTTCCATTATTTAAATAATAGCGTATATCTTCCAAGCAGTTATCTTCTATGTTTAGTTCATATTTCCACAAATTGCTGAAGAAAACTTTGAATTCATATGTTAAATCATCAGTAAAAGCACTACGCAGTATATTAAATATATTAGCCCAGGTATTGCCATAAATTGATCGGTTTTGATCTAGAACAAAATTTGTCCATTTTACATATCCCTCAGCTACTTCGGAAGAGCTTTGATGAATATCAAAGTCGAACAGTCGTAAGTTATTAGATTTTTCCGTAATAATTTGTTCACGTCCGCTTGCAAAAGGAAGTAATTCGGCCAAAAAATATAATGAGTTATTTAATCTATACAGATCAAGGATTGAATCTAATGATAAAATGCTTTGCTTTTTTTCAATTTTGAAACCAATTAACTTGACCTGTTTTAAAATTATTGCTTTTTTCAAATGTTTCACATTTAATTTCCTTATTTCGAAGCTTAAATTTTCATCCAAAGAATTTTCAAATAAAGTTGGAATAAATAAGTTCTTGTCAAACCCAAGGTTTATTAAGTCTTCAATTAAGCAAAATGATTTGTTTAAAGATCCGACCAATTCATTGGAAAAAAGTTGGATTAGCAGAATTACAAATTGTCCTAGAGCGTTTTTATCTTCAAAATGTCTTTCGAATAGATAATTCCCAATTCTTCCAATAAACTCCTGAAGTACAGCTATGCTACAACGTCTGATTATCAAGTCAGGGTCAAATATAGAAACTTTAATTATATCCCAAAAGAGGATTTCTAACATGAAGTTTTTGTTTTTTTGTAGTTCTTTGACATATTCTTTGTCGATCAACCTTGCTAAAGACCACATTATAAAGCTAGAGGAGTCCCGCACTTGACTACCCAATGTAGAAGACAACGTCCTTTGTTCAATAAACAAAGTCTTATGTATTATGCTAAGAGTGACTGGTATGTGATGCTGTGGTATATTTTTATTTAAGCTAATATAGCCAAGAAATAATAATATACTATGATATTTTGGAATAGATATACTGTCGACCTCTATATTCAAATCTGAACTAAAAGTGTTTAAGGCGGAAAGATTTAACTTAGGAATTTGCAATTGATCTATCATATAATAAAAAAACTGATCTTGGTAGTTTACAGCTTGTAGTGACAAATGGTAGTTGATATAGCTCAAGGATTTCGCCAAAGCATATCTTAAGACGCTATCAAAATTATTCGACATAACATTCATAACATTATTCACAAGATTGTTGATTAAAACAGATACTTTTTCATAATTTTGATTCTGAAGGAAGTACTTGGATAGTTTTCCCAAAATTTTTATAATATATAATATGTTGAGATTACTCGTAGCACTTTTGGTGGAAAATTCTTGCTGTAATTTCAATTCAATTAGATCTTTATCAATAATATCACAAATGTATTCTAAGTATTTCCCAATATATTTGGTAGAGCATCCTTTTAATATTTTGTTTACAGTAATTAAATGACCCAATTTGTTTTGTTCGTTAGAAGAAAATTCTTTCCAAACTGGATTCATGCAAGTTAAAAAATAGACGTCTAGATACCCCTCTAACAACATATCAGGCCTTGAAATAAACCTTGACAATAAGATCAGAGAAACTAATTGATTTTTTGAAGCATTTAAGTGCTTATTTAAGTTTTCCAAGCCAATCTGAAATATTTCTTGTGCTAAATTTTCACTAATGCTCTTCAATTGAAATGGTACTAGAACTAAATTAGATAGCCATATTAACACTAAAAACAATTCAAAATCATTTGTTAAGCTTCTACTGAGTTTTGTCAATCGAGGGATGAGATATACATTGGTAGAAAAATATCGACTTATTGATTTAAATCCTCTTATCTTAGAGAAGTTGTATACTACTTCAGATACCCCAACTGTAAGATAGCTTGAGCTCTCGTTCCTTTCGTATAGTAAAAGAAATAGGTCAGCAAGGGTAGCAATATAATATTCCAAAAAACAATCTAGTAGTTTCGGGGAAGGTTCAAATTCATTAATTGTAAGATTCAATTGTCTAATCAATTGCAGAAACTTCTCAAGTCGTACCTTTTCTGAAATTTCCAATTCATCAACTAGTACTAATAATTGATCTAAGTCAGATTTAATTATGCTATGAAAACTTTCACTATTTCTACTAATATCATTTTCGATTATGTCTTCCATGCCATCTGTTTACAATATTAAAGCTCTAAACAGACAAGATGTAGATGATGATAATAGCTTCCTGCGACATTACCTGAGCAAGAAAATTGTCGTACAAATGTCGCGAAACAGAAAGAAAATTTTTGGACCTGTCTGTTCACCATAGCTTTATCTGAAGATTTTACTCTTTTATACTTCAAGAATAAAATGTCTACTGCTGCCAAACAAATGTTCTATAAGATAACGCAGAAAAGGTCAATTATTGGTATGCCTCCAAAAACTCGCAAAAATATTGAGGCTTTGGGATTAAAGAGAATAAATCAAACAATTTATCAGAAAGTCTCCCCTTCCACTGCACATAGAATTGCTGCTGTAAAAGAATTAGTTGAAATTGAATTAGTTGAAGAAAAAAAGACTGCTGCAGAGTTAGGAGTAGAAAGAAAATTTAAGCCAGGTTTCAATATTGTAAAGGGCAATATGTTGAACAAAGTTTACGATTAGGTGCTTTCTTTTTCACTAAGAATCGTCTTTTAGTGATCTGAATTGGGAGCATTAATTGACGAAGAAAGCAATATATTTCTGCTACTAAAGAAGCATATATTATGTCAGTTTGAGAATGACAGGCTGATTCTTGTACATATATTCGGTTTATCTTATGCCATAATTAGACTCTATTAACTATAATTTTTGATTCATAGTTCTAATAAGGGACTATTCACCTCATTTTGAGGTTATGAAGGCTAGAATACTCATCAGGAACTTGGATTGTATTTACTTCTAAGAAATAGGAAATCACGTGAACGTCTATCTAATATACGTTCACATCAATATATAATTATAATAAATATCGTTGAGTTTAAATAATTTCTATATCTGTAATCATAATTTTCGTCATTATTTGAGTCAATAGGCTTATTTACTATGCTTTATTTAGTATGTTAATTTAATAATTCGGCTATTGTAGTAGTAGTACTATACCAATATGTATGATTGGTTAAAAGAGATCCAAGCACGTGAATGAGATTCGAAAACATAAGTTTTTCAGATTTTTTGAAAGAGTTTAAGACTTTTCCTTTCAAAGCACTAATACTAAGATATTCACTTTTGTTTGGGCATATAGTCTATTAAAGAATGTTTTCATCCATCAGAGCATCCCAGAGAAACAAGTTGACTAACTCCTTATTTAGTTCAACTTTTGCTATATGTTTTATGTTAGTTGGTGCAAACTCGTTAGTACCATGTCCAGTCGATAATAGAAGAGCTAACGACTCCGTAATTGATGAGAGAATTATTCAAGCACAAAATAAGAAAGAACAAGCTATCAACACTCAAGATTGAATGTTTTTTGAAGGTCTACTTTCAGAATCATAGAGACTTTTTAACATTGCATATAGTTAATGAACACATAAGCTGAGGAATGTGTTTCTTTATCCATTCAGTTCTTTATAGCATGGCAATGAAATTTTTACTATTGGCATTCTACAATTTCATCTATACTACCTTTCACTGACATATTTATTCATAGTCTATAATTTTGAAGTTTTCAAATCTCAGTCGTGTATACACATCTGAATCAGATAGGCTATTTTTACAAATCTGTACAATAGAACAACAAGCTCGCTCTTGAATTGAGCAAATACATATTAAATTCGTTTGCATAACGTTGTAGTGCTAACAATTATGGATTTTTCCACATTATTAGTTCAGCCAATCATTTTTTTCGTATTTTAGATGAGGACATTAAAGAAAAAGTCGCGACAATCTACTTCTTGAGAATCAAATCACGAAATGTCGTATTAATGAAACCCAAATAGGACGTATTGTAAATAAAAACAATAAGTTAACTAAATCAGGTATAAATAGTTATATATTTAATTAGTAGTATAAGTGTCCCCTAATTTCTAAGTTTCTCATTAGTTTCTCCTAGCTTACTCTTCAGGATTTTAATAAAGTTGAAATGGCCTCTGTAATTGATGGAGTTCATCCATCAATAGACCTTGGATATCATTATCTTTCTATTTTAGATATCAAACTTAACGAAGCAATGATAAAGGACAATTGTTTGAATAAAAATTTGAAAATGGAGAATATTCATACAAAGGATCCAATTTTACTTAATTCTGCTGTGGGAAAAGAATTTCGTAGTGGAAATAGAATTGAGAAGAGTCCTATTATTGAGATTCTTCTGCAACATAGGAGAGCAATCGACAAATACAAACTAGAATTACCATCATCAAGTTCGAAAGAATCTAAAATTGAAGTTAAGCCCAGCTTAACCAGTCTAAATACAAATGACCTGAGAGGTACTAAGAGAAAGAGAAACTTTAACAAAGAAATCATAACTGAAAATATTACTAATACCCCTATAAAGACCGAATCATATTGTAGCACGCCAATGCCTAAAGTATCACGTCAATTTTCTCCTACAAGTTCAGTAAAGAAGAGAGCTCCAAGTTCATATCAATCAAATCTTTTATCCTCTTCGCAAAGCATCATTACTGGAAAAGAAAATGCCGGACAAACACAATTACAGTTGGAAAAGGGACCAATGAACGAAGAAGGGAATGAATCAGCAATTTCAGATTATGATAATTTGGCTTGCCATGCTGATAATATTATGCGTATGGCTGTAGATTCAACTATGTTAGGATCTACATTCAATGCAACATTTTCTTCTAGTTTTTGCAATACTTTCAATGAATCAATAAATTTTGCACTTTCAAAAAGAAGAGTTGAAGTAGATTTTTTTTATGATGATGATGCTGATAAAAGTGTATTAGAAAATCTTAGATCGAGATGGAACAGTGGATTGAATAAACTGAAGGCATCTAAAATTGAAATAAACGCAGAAGATTTACAAGCAGCAGTTAACGATGATAATGTATTAGATGTGAGTTGATTTATAGTTGAAGGACATATTTTAGATATCTCGAATCTCTGATGTCAACAGATCGGTAGTATTTTCTATTAAAATCCGAAGGTAACTCTTTGGCAATGAAATTGACCATGCGACAAAGTTTATGCTTGTTCCAGAATTCTTCAATTTCAAAACTTCCATCAAATTTAACCTTATTTTTGAATAAAAGCTCGCATAAATCCCATAACTCTCTCGTTCCTTTATTGGAATCGATAATTCCAGCAGGGATATTTTCCAACAATTCCCAAACTTTCAAGCTAATGATTCCTTGAAAATCCTTTAAGTAATTGTATAAAAAAAACTGTAAATTCTCATGTATATCTCCCCGTATATTAGCAGATATTAAGCACCGATAATGTTCATGAGTGATTGGACATTTTGATTTTAAAAACTTAAATAAGTGAATTGAAGACATTTTACCAGCGGAAGAATTAGATAAAGAATTCATAATGATATTGAACAGATCATCATTTAACCATTCGTTAATGAAATTTGAATTTGCTTTATATAAGAGCAATAAGACCCTTACTGTACCAGAAAAATTTTGATGTATGTTGACATGATTTAAAACACAATTTATGAAGAGATTAACAGTTTCTTTATTAACCAGTTCTTTAGCATTTAAATACTCTATGTGATCGCCAACAAACTTCGTCAATATATTTATATTCGCAAGAATATTACCAGACTTCGAATTATCAATATTATCATTAGATACTTTTCTGGGTAAGATACTTAATTGAAGCTCATTTTTTTCAGAATTGTTAATCCTGTCAATAATGTCAGATCTTTTTTGTTTCTCTTTTTCTATCAATGAGTCATATGCTCTGTAATTCATGAATCTGGAGGACATGCAACCAGTAATATCTTTATAGGATATCTTATCATTCTTAATTTTAAGTTTTGCAACAAAACTGTCTAATACATTCAAAACTTTTTTAACACTATCATCTAAATTTTCCCCAACTAACTCTTCATTTTCCTTCCATTTTTCCTTATCATAGGAGTGGTTACAATATGACTCAATAATACTTATACATAACTCTTTGGTAAGAGCTTTTTCACCTTTTAAGTTTTTATGCATGTAATGTGATTCTATTAAGGATAATGTCAGGTTTATATCGCCATAAGATGAAAATGAATGCAATATTTGATAAATCATTGAATCCGTTACAGAATCAAAAAATGAATTAGAAGCTCTAGAGCTTCCAAATAAGACATCGTCTGTAGTAATTCTTGCATTTTCAAAATCTCTCATTATACAAGTGTCATATATGGTTTTAACTAAGTCATAATGATTTTTTGATAAAGCCGTGCTCAAGTACTTTATAAATTTATCGCTAGAGATTAACATTACCCCATTTTTAATTTTATCTTGCTCACCATTAATAATCTTAATCCATTTGTTTAGCCCTTCACAATCTTTGTTCGAACACAATATATCAAGAATTCTTATTGTAGGAAGATAACGAAAGAAATTACTTTTACTTTCATGACAATCAAATTTATTCTTTGGATCTACCAACTTGTCGTATATTGTTTCGTACAACTCGAATGCGATCTGGTTTTGACCAGTATTAATTAATACATGAATGAATGCTGAATAATATAAATATTCAAGTACTGGCTTATAATAGTTATCGGCAATGTATCTTGTCCATATTGCTCTTAAGGTTATTAAGTCGGTAAAGTCATTTGAATATTGAAAGGATAATAGAAAGTAGTATAATAAGCTCTTATGATCTTTTTTATTCAAGGAGGATTTATTAAAAGTATTTTCTTCAAGATAAAGCTTTATTGCCAATGTTGATAAACTTGGATTTTTTTGCAAATAACAAGTTTTCATTAAAATAATATAAAGATTATTCGATAATTTAAAATTATTATCTCTTATAACCTTTGCGATCATCCATATTTCTTTAAATTTGTTTTCATCTAGAAGCTTGTTTAAGTGAGATTCTATTAAATTACTATCGATTTTCAAACTTTGCTTCACTAATTCAGAAATTATGTTTTGGGTATTATTTTCATTTGGTTTGCTGTTGCTTTTTAAAACGTTTTCTCTAATTTGGTCAGTATTTAATAAAGACGATGTAAGGCTGCTAAGCGAAGTTGTTAAATATCGAAATTGTTGAACATGTTTTGATGATCGTATAATGGATCTAAATATCATAATTGATATTTCTATATTCTGTCAGTTAAAAAAAATCTATATCGAAATTCAATTATTGAAATTTGAGAAAAAAGTCAACTTTATTTTTTTTTTGATTTCTCCTTTACGTTTATTCTACGATTTTACAATGCTAAAGTCATTAGATATTAGGCGATTTCTAGCCACTTCTGCTTCAGAGAAGATACTGAAACAAAAACAGTTTAATGTGTTCGATAGATCTGCAAAACAAATTCAAAGATCGAGAACACCATCTGTAAACCCTACATTATCAAGAAAGAAAGAATATTTAAGAGATGAAGTTGCAATACGTACGATTGAGAGGCTAGCATTTATCACTAGGAGTTTTGATAATGTGTTAGACTTCGGATCCCACCTGGGAAACTTATTAAAAAATTTGTGTGAGAAAACAAATATACCAGTAAATAGTGATGAGGTAGACCTCCAAATAACTACACAATTAAACCAAGACAAAGAAACAATCAGATCGAAAATCAAAAATCTTATAATGCTAGACTCTTCAAGAGAACTATTATATAGAGATGCTGAAGAACCCTTCAATTCGATTTTTCAAGGTAAGATTACTCGAGTTGTTGCTGATGAAGAAGAATTTAATCATGAGTGTCTTCAAGAATCCGAGCAATACGACGCTGTTATTTCAAATTTATCTCTACATTGGATAAATGATTTACCCTCTACACTTTCGAATATAAATCGTATCTTAAAACCAGATGGCATGTTTATGGGTACTCTTTTTGGTGGGGATACTATATATGAGCTAAGAACTTCATTACAGTTGGCAGAGTTAGAGAGGAAAGGTGGCTTATCTCCAAGAGTTTCACCCTTAGTACATTTGAATGATATCGGATCCTTGCTTAACAAAGCTGGATTCAGTATGTTGACTATTGATTCAGAAGATATCGTGGTGGGTGGCTTTCCAGATATAATTGCTGTATGCGAAGACATTCAAGCAATGGGGGAACAAAATTCTGTTTTGTCGAGACCTGGATACTTACCAAGAGATGTTATAATCGCTGCAAATGAAATATACAAATCTCTACATGGTGAGAAAGATGCAGACGGAAATATCACATTGCCTGCTACTTTCAACGTTATCTTTATGATCGGTTGGAAAAAGAGTGATACTCAACCTCAGCCATTACCTAGAGGGTCTGGTCAAATTAACTTGAAGGATGTTTTGTAGAAATATTTGTTTAAAGATATATTGCATCTACAAGTTCTTCCTCTATAATAAATTTTAAGAGATCAACAGACTATCTAAGCTTGGTGGCATTGTAATACTTATCACAAATCACATAATTAGATCATATTTATACTTACCTTTTTCAATTTAGCTCACTCCATTTTAAACTTGAATATAATTCTTCAATGCTTTTTCTAATAGTTGGCAATATCATTGAACCTAAAAAGTATATTATAGAAATTGTAGTATGACTTTTCTGAGAGTGATGTCCTCGGTATTTCGCAGCCCCACAAACGACATTCATACAAAATGAAGTGAGCGTTATCGTACCAGATAAAAGTGGCGATTAGTCATTCTTTACAACTAATAATTTATTGAAAAAGTATTGCAAATTAAGCATAAACTATGGTAAGATATAAGTCATCCTCTGTTGGTTTTCAGGCGGACAAAAATCAATCACTTGTGTTACCAACTTATAAGCTAGACTCAAATCTAGTTCTACTCCCAGGAATTATCTATAATGTTACGTTTTCAAGATTTAAAGCTGCGGCCTTATTATCTAGGTTTAAGGAACAGGTCTCAGAAATTCCTGTTATTAGCAACTTACTTAATGAATATGAATTTAATGAAGGAAACGACGTTGATCGTTCCGTTGAACACAACCCTACAATAATTTCTCAAGAAGCGGTCAAGGGTATCAAGGACTTTTATAGATATGAGCAAGCTATTGAAACTAATAACAGTAGTATAATGAAACCAGATATAGCAAAATTGAAGGATTATGCTTGGTTGGTTTTAGCAATCTTGCCGAATCTTGAAAAGATACATGACCCTTCTAATGCAGATATGAATTCAACGTATAGCGAGGTAGCTACGATTGTGAAGATAACTGCAATAACTGATGACTCAACTAATATCAGATTAACTGTGCAATCTTTGACTAGGGGTCTTTGTGACTCTTCCTATGAATCTTCCAAACCGAATGAAAGAAAGATTGAAATAAATTGGAATCCGAAAGTCAAGGACATAGCTGGTGCTTTTGTTACTTTTGGTGACAAAGTCAAGAATTTATTCGTTTTAATAGACGATTTTATAGTAGATTACAAAAAGGCATTGTCTCTTTCTAGCAAAGAACAAAAGTTTTCATCAGAAATAACGAATTTGCTAGCTTTAAATCCTTTAGCAAATGCTTTGTACTTACAGCTATTTGGTTCAAAAGATTTTACTAATGCATATACAAGCCTTCAAAAGTTATTAAGTGCTGCTACGTCTGATCTGGGAAAATTCATTGACGATAAGTCATTTTTAAAACTTATTGATTTTACCTCAGCAATTATACCTTTTCCAAATCATAGGAAATTGAAATTATTAGCATCATTCAGTCCACAGTCAAGGATTGAGGAAATAAACTCACTGATTGAGACCATGAGTCAGGTCTTGTTGAATTTAAAATCAAATAATCTGTTTGTGAACCATTGGTTTTATAACGAAGCCACTAGTATTCAGAAGGCTAATATGGTAGCAAATCAATTAAAATCAATCAGGCTAGTTTTAGAAGATATTGCCAATAACAAAAACGTGAGGAAGTTCAGCTCTCAAAAATTAGTCCGTTCTTCTAATTCAAACTCATCTGATTCTAACAAGAGTTCTAGTTCAGTTAATAATGATTCTCAAAATAATTATAGGAATGATGCTGATGATGACGATGAAGATGACGAGGAATTGGGTGCTATTACCCATTTCATTAAAAATATTCTTCCAGGTATCTCATCTTTGTCGAATGATACGAAGAGATTGATTATCAAAGATTTCAAAAGAATAAAATCCTCCCCTCCAGGTAATTCAGATTTTCACGTTATACGCAACTATTTGGATATTGTTGCTGACATTCCTTGGGACCGTTATATAAGTAAATTCAAATCGAATAAAGATATTGATATAACAGTCGCTAAAAGCCAATTAGATGATGATCATTATGGCTTGGAAAGTGTGAAAAGAAGATTAATTCAATATTTGGTTGTATTGAAGCTATTAGGCATTAATGCCGAAAAACAATATAATAATAAAAAGGCTCAAAATGAAGTGAAACGTAAAAGCATCGATGAATCAAAGAAGACTACACCTGACTCCTCTATAGTCATTACCGATAGTGATGAGACTAACGTAGCTCATGAAGCTGCTAGAAACAAGAACGAGAGTTCAAAAGCTGATGTTACCCAAAAAAAGGAAATTGAAAAATCTATATTGATTTCTAAAAACAATAAGTCTCCAATAATTATGTTGGCTGGCCCTCCTGGAACTGGAAAAACATCTTTGGCAAAATCAATTGCAAAATCATTGGGAAGAAACTTTCAAAGAATCTCTTTAGGTGGTGTCAAAGATGAATCCGAAATTAGGGGACATAGGCGTACATATGTGGGGGCTATGCCTGGGCTTTTGATCCAAGCTTTAAGGAAATCGAGATCTATGAATCCTGTTATATTGTTGGATGAGATTGACAAGGTTGTTGGCGGTAATAATACAGTAAACAAATACAATGGAGACCCATCTGCTGCATTGTTGGAAGTATTGGATCCGGAGCAAAACAATAGTTTCATTGATCATTATTTGGGATTCCCAGTTGATTTGTCGCAAGTAATATTTATTTGCACTGCAAATGAACCTCATAATCTTTCAAAGCCATTATTGGATAGATTAGAAATTATTGACATCGATGCGTACGACTATGATGACAAATTAATTATTGGAGAAAAGTATCTTTTACCAAGACAAATACCAAGAAATGGCTTTCCTCTGAATGATCTAATCAATATCGGTAATGATGTTATGAAAAAGATAATTATCGATTACACTCGAGAGGCAGGTGTGAGAAGTTTGGAGAGAAAACTAGGTACCATTTGTAGATTTAAAGCAACTGAATATGCACAAAGTTTGGATAACATCACAAATTATAATCCGATTATTGACAAACATGATTTACCGAAATATCTTGGTGTACCTTATCCTAGCTTATCAGCCGAAATCATTGAATCACCTATAAAGTCCTCGAAGTATGGTGTCGTTAATGGATTATCATATAACTCTGATGGATCTGGCTCGGTATTGGTTTTTGAAAGTATTGGTTTCAGCGCGTCATCCAGTACGTTGAATATGACTGGCAGATTAGGTGAAGTGCTTATGGAAAGTGCCAAAATTGGGTTGACATTCGTTAAACTGATTATTTTTAGGGACTTATTGAATACTTCTGGGATTGAAGAGAATTTAGTCGATAAATTCAGCAATATGGAAATTCATTTACATGTTCCTGCGGGGTCAATCTCAAAAGATGGGCCTTCTGCTGGTATAACTATGGCTTTACTGTTTCTTTCATTGATATTGAGAAGGCCGGTACCTTATGATGTCGCAATGACGGGTGAAATAACATTAAGAGGGATAGTTTTACCGATTGGTGGATTGAAAGAGAAGTTGCTTGGGGCACATCTTTCAGGAATTAAAAGACTTATTGTGCCAAGAGAGAACAGAAAGGATTTAATAGAACAGTACGTCAAGGCTGTTAACGATGACAGTCAATTGTATGCTTTGTTAAAAGATAATGAAAATAAATATAGCTTCAGCAACAGAGATCCAGAATCATATTTTTATAAAAAATACGGCATTAAAATTTTTTATGCTAGCGAATTTTGGGATGTTATAAAGGTTGTCTGGGGAGATGACTTATTGAATAAAGTTGATCAATCCAAGGCATTTGAATACCATCTATAATTTTATCTATGTATGTCTGCAACGGTATTTTAGAGATATATTAAGATGAATACAAAAGTTGAATAGACCAATGAAAATGTCGATCACTTTCAAAGTTCCATTATGCCGAAACTGTACAACACGGTGTACTAATTCAATAGTACATGCGAATTACTGTTAAAATACTATCTAAACTTTTCTAAATATGCTCACAAGTCTCTTTTTTTTCTATCCTGGTTTCTTTCCTGAATATGTGTAATAAGTTTTTGAATATAACAAAATTTCTTCAATTTGTTTGCGCATATTACAATTAACACCTGTTGAATCTTCTATTACATTACTGCCAGCTATACAAATCAAATACCTTATTTCTTTATATTATGCTTCTTTTCTCGCGACATAATATGACTACTCTGGACATTTGCAAAAGCCAAAGTAGGCTTATGTCTATCCCCGGCTTTGACTGTTGCGCACTAGATTCACCGAGAAATTGACTTTATTGTATAATAACTGTGCTCGTAAGTGATTCTTAAGAATACATTTTGAAACCCAATCATGAGATGTACTTGCCCATTTCATGGTATTTGTTTATTCTAGTTTGCAATGTTATAAGCGTGTCTGTTTGGAACCCAGATTTCTACGCGCATTCGTAAATTCAGGGCTGCTATACCCAAGATTTTTTCTCACTCTTCCCTTCTGATTCAAAATAATAGTTGAATCTAAAGATAGCTTTGTAAAATTAAATATCAAAGAATATCATTATAGCTCCTTGGTTACCTTAAGATCAGGTAAATATACTTTAATACTGGTTCCTTAGAAAGTTATTCAGAAATAAGAGTATATCTTTATATTTTTACACTTTCTTTTCACATCAAAAGGGCCCCTTACATTGATTTGACAACAGCTAAACTTCGGAAAAGGACTTAAAGTTAAAAAATGATGTTCTGTAACCTCTTGCTATTAACACTTTCCTTGTTATTGCTTTCCAAAGATACTTTAGCTAGCAGGTTACTCTCTGCAACATCGTTAGTAACATGTATGGATAATTCACAAATTTCACCAACTTACTTTGACGTCACATTTGATCCAGATAACCGTGCCTTGGAATACAATCTTGATTTGACTACTGAAATTGCAGGAAATGTTATTGCCCATGTAGAAGTATTTGCTTATGGTTTTCTTATTATTGAAAAGGACATAGATGTGTGTAGTCTCGGATGGAAACAATTTTGTCCGCTTTATCCTGGATCTATGCAAATCGAAAGTATCGAGTATATCAGTGAAAAATATGCTAAACAGATACCTGGTATAGCGTTTACTGTGCCTGATATTGACGCCATTGTGAAGTTGAATGTGTATGACAGTACAACTGGTAAATTATTGTCCTGTCTTCAATCCTCATTTTCAAATGGGAAAACAGTTGCTCAAACTGGTGCTAAATGGGCCACTGCTATTATTGCAGGCCTTGGTCTATTAATAGCTGCCATATTATCGACCTTTGGGAATTCAAATGCAGCATCTCATATATCTGCGAATGCTGTTTCCTTATTTTTATACTTTCAAGCTGTTGTTGTTGTATCAATGCAACATGTGGAAAGGGTACCACCTATTGCTTCATCATGGGCAGAAAACTTAGCTTGGTCTATGGGATTAATCAGAGTTGAATTTATGCAACTGATTTTCAGATGGTATGTTCAAGCAACTGGAGGTACGCCAACAACATATTTCTTACAGACTACTAGGCAGATTTTAGTACAAAGAGGATTAGAATTTGTAAACTCCTTATCTAGTTATTTATATGATGATGATGATAGTCTATTGGATAAAAGAGCAAGCTTAGATTTGAATTCGAACGAAAACTTGATCGTTCTTAGAGGAATAGAAAGAGTAGGATACAATGCACACATTGAACCGACTTCAATTGTTGCTACGGGGTATACTTTTTTCTTGCTTTTCGGTTTTCTTTTGGTAGTAGCAATTATCTTAGTCAAGCAAGGACTTGATTTAGCAATTAGATTGGGAAAAGTGAGACCTAACAAAATGAATTATTTCAGATTTGCTTATAAAGATATATTGAAAGGATCATTGCTTAGATACATCTATATCGGATTTACTCAGTTGGTGATTTTGTCCCTATGGGAATTCATAGAGCATGATTCGCCTGCCCTTATTGTGTTAGCTGTTCTATTTTTGGTATTTTCGTTATCTTTGATCGGGTATACATTCTGGAAAATGTACAGCTATGGAAAAGAATCCATAAAAACTTATAATAACCCTGCTGCTCTATTGTATGGTGATTCTAAGATTTTAAATAAGTATGGATTCTGCTATACTATGTTCCACGCTGACAAATATTGGTTCGGAATAGTATTAATTTCGTACAACTTGCTTAAATCTATCTTCATCGGTCTTTGTCAGGGGTCAGGTAAAGCTTCAGTTGTGGTCATTTTCATTTTAGATTTGGTTTACACTATTTATTTGATTATACAAGCTCCTTATTTGAACAAAGCTACTAATATTGTTAACTATTTGATTTCAGTGGTGAACACTATTAACTCATTTTTATTCTTGTTCTTTTCAGACTTGTTCGGCCAACCAGAATCTGTCGGTTCGATAATGGGATGGATTTTCTTCATTTTGAATGCTGCATTTTCCTTAATTTTGTTGATCTTAATTATTATCTTGGTAGCTTTAGGTGTCATTTCTAAGAACCCGGATGCTAGATTTGCTCCAGCTAAAGATGACAGAACTTCATTTCAAAGAAAATCTTCCATTAAAAGACCTAGACAGAATAATGATAAACAAAATAATGAATTGATGGCGTTAGGTGCTGCAGCACAGGACCATACTTTTAATTGGGAGTCTGAAATTCAAAACATGAAAAATATTTCTGAAAAAAATAGTGAAAGTTCTCATATGCTAACTCCAAATTTGAATAAAAATGAAAAGTTTGAAAGTGGCGAGTTCAAAGTTGAAGAAGATATAGATATTTCTGCAAGCATCGAAGAAAGTCAAAATGATAGCTTGGGTTCGAAATTGAAAACTATAATTAGTAGGAAATTATCTAAAAAAGAAAGAAATGACAATAAATCTTCAATTGAAGATTCGAATAATACCTTAACTAAGAATAAAGTAAGCAGAATTAGTGATACATTAAATTTGGACAATGAATCAAATAACGAAGAGGAAGACGATGATTTTCCAAGGATAAATAATTTTCCTAAAGTGGACTCCAAAACTCCCATAAACCAGCATTCTAGAAATGAATCTAGTTTTTCGACTAGTCAAGCCTCTAACTATTCTAGTGCAATCCCCGCTAATAAGACCGATATTATATAATCTTAATCCTTGTTGATTGTTGATCAGAACAAACATTATTAATACCCAATCTTAAATATTATTAGGTTCAAAATTTAATATACAACTTACATACTTTGCTTTCTACTTTCGGAAATTTTAAATTTGATCTGAAAAACTTCAAGAAAAAGATCTCTGAGACACAAGAGCGTCATATTTAATTTCTTGCCTTGAATTTCCATTCAATATATTATCCCAAATTTTTTGTAGATTATGTAAAAGACTTAGTGCAGTTAACCTACTTGAGTAAGACGATAAAAGTAAATTAGCTTTCTGATCAATAGAACAGTTTCCAATTTTATCATTGAAGTAATTGTTGGGATCCAAAGTTGGGTTTTCCCAAACATCTAATTTTGTCTTCCTAATATTATTCTCAAAGATCTTTCCCAAATTAACTGGTAGTAATAATTTATTTAAGTAATCTGCAGAAATTGCAATAGCTTTGGATATTACATTCAAATCTAAATCGTTATAGACATAATTTTCATTAATATCAATATTACTTCCCCAAGTATCTGCAAGCATATCTGGTGTGTCGCTCAAAGAGAATCTTAAATTTAGTGGTGATGCTGTTGTTAGATACGGAATCTTTTGTATCAAAGAAGGATTAAAAGAAAAAAAGTTGAATTGGAGCCATTGCTTGGTACTGTCAGCTGCTATCAAAGGCAGAATTAATTTTGCAATAGAAACATCACATTCAAAATCAAATATTTCCAAATACTTACTAGTTGAAAAACTTTTAAGAATTTCCATTTTTTTTGAATATGGAATAGGGCATTCAAATAAACCACCAACAAATGTATGGGGCATATAAAACGAAATGCTTCTCTTTGCATATCTCCTTCTTCTAGCCATTTTAAAACAAACGACATTCTGAGACTCCCGCTTAAGAGAGGATTGAAGTCCAATTTTTTTCCTGTAATCTTGTTGAGATTTAGTCTTTTTGCCAGTATATTGAACGAATTTTCCCTCAGTATGATTCTCTAATTGCTTTTCAAATTTTCCTTTCAATTTCTCTTTGAAACCATTCTTAAACTTTTTAGCTATGCGAGGAAAATTTTTCCTTAGATGTATCCTCAGTCCCCTGCTGTCATTCTCGTATGAAAGTCCCCTTCCCATATCAAGGGAAACATTTTGCGATGCATTAGATTTACCAGGAACTAGATCGTTAGATATTGTAGTCGGCTTAAGCATACAAAAAGGCTTACTCCAGTCAATATCACCACTTGAATTAGTTCTAAAAGTCCTCTCATAGTCTATTTTTCCATTTCTACAGTGTGCAATTGAAAGAAAATGCATAGGTTTCGGCACAAGACCATCAATCTTGTATTGTCGACTTATCTTGAATCCACTAAATGGTATACTATTTTGCAGCTGCGGATCACAAATTTTATCTTCTTTATAGTACCAAGTACCCAAGCATAAATTTAGTACTATTAATATACTTATTATCTTTAGAGCAATCATTTGGAGATTTCGATTAATACTTTTAGTGACACTGATTAATAAACTTCAACTTGAAATTGCAGCAATTTGTCGTTTTTGCGGTAATGTTTAACTCTCGAGGTTGTGTCACGTGTATTATTATTTCCGGTAGAAGCATCAAAAATTTTTTTAGGAACTATGATAAAAAAGAGAGATGAGGGTTTTTGCCATAGTTCTGATTACTTACATTATTAAGATTATCTCTTGTACATATAAACAGTCGATTAGGTTTTTTGGTTAATAGTAATCCTACAGTAAACTTTAAACGTATTATTGAAATGGACAGCAATCAACAGTCTAATAAATCTCATCGAGGTGGTAACAAGACTACTGCAAAGAAGAAATTGCATCAAAATGGACAGAATGTGAAAGCTTTTGCTGTTAATGCTCCTAGGAAATTGGAAAGAATGGCAAGGAGATCTCATGATGTAAACGAAAAGAAATTGCATGTTCCAATGGTGGATAGAACCCCTGATGATGATCCACCTCCAGTGATAGTAGCAGTTGTGGGGCCTCCAGGGACTGGTAAAACTACATTGATTAAGTCATTACTCAGAAGATTGACAAAAACCACGTTGAATGAAATAAATGGACCAGTAACTGTTGTCAGTGGTAAAAGAAGAAGATTAACTTTCATAGAAGTAGCAAACGATTTAAACTCGATGGTGGACGCTGCCAAAATTGCAGATTTAGTCTTGTTGCTAGTCGATGGAAATTTTGGTTTAGAAATGGAAACAATGGAATTTCTAAATGTTGCACAACATCATGGTATGCCTAGGGTGTTAGGTGTTGCCACTCATTTAGATTTGTTCAAATCACAGTCAACATTGAGAACTTCTAAGAAGAGATTGAAGCATCGTTTTTGGACAGAAGTGTATCAGGGTGCTAAATTGTTTTATCTCTCGGGGGTTATTAATGGACGTTATCCGGATAGAGAAATTTTGAACTTGAGTAGATTTATCTCAGTAATGAAATTTAGGCCATTGAAATGGAGAAATGAGCATCCATACTTATTAGCAGATAGAATTACAGACTTAACACATCCTCAAGATATTTCAGAAAATCCAAAATGTGATAGAAAAGTTGCCATATACGGGTATTTGCACGGAACTCCATTGCCTTCCTCTGATGCTCATATTCATATTGCTGGAGTTGGCGATCACTTTGTGCATTCAATTGAAAAATTACCAGATCCTTGTCCTACTCCGTATTATGAACAAAAATTAGACGAACTTGAAAGAGAAAAAGCAAAAGCCGCTGCAGAATCGGGAGAAACAATTGCCAAAACTACTAGGAGACGTAAAAGGTTAGAAGATAAACAAAAAATTATTTATGCACCCATGTCTGATGTTGGTGGCGTCCTTATTGATGAAGATGCTGTTTATATAGACATCGGCGAAAAGGAAGCTTTTGTCAAAAGTGAAGAAATGGGTGAGGGTGAAAAGTTTGTTACAGACTTGCAAGATGTGAAAAAGACTATGTCAGAGAGATTTGAAGAGGGCCCCGGTTTGAAATTGTTTTCCTCCTCCAAAGAATTAAATCATGAAGATCAAACTGAAGAGGAAAGTGAAACAGAAGGGGGATTGCTTTCAGATTTAGAGGATGAAGACGATAATGCCAGTAGTGTTAACAATACTGGTAGAACATCAATGAGAAATCCACGTATATATGGCAAAAGTGTCCGAGATGACGATCAGTTTGACGATGAAATTTCCGAGAACGAAGATGATGCAGCATATGATTCTGATGTAGCTAAGCTGAAAATGCTTGATTTTAATCTTAATGACAAATATCATGAAAATGAATTAGAATTTGTTGAAGATTCTTCATTATCTTCGGACGAAGATAGAAACTATAATGCTGCCGCAAGGTTACAAGGAAGTATTCAAAGAAAATGGGATATTAATAAACTAGCATATTTATCAAATGTTGAACCTAGTGAAGTTATTAGAAGGTGGAAAGCTGAAAATGCTGATGAAGAAGAAGAGGAAGATATTGAAGATGATGATGACTTCTTCAAAAAGAAATCCAGTTCAACTATCTCTGAAGATTTAGATAAGTTTGTCCCACTGTATCCTTCTGTTGATGATCTTAAGGCCAAATTTGATGCTTCGACCATGGATGATGACAGTAGTAGTGATGAATACGAAAATGGTTACAGAATTTTAAAATCAAAATTTTTAGTAGCTCCAAAATTGGCTGATGGAACTTCAGAAGAACAGAATGGTAATGATGATGATTCTGATGGTGATTTATACGGTGATTTTGAAGACTTGGAAGGTTCAAGTGATGGAGCAGAAGAAGGAAATGAAAATGATGAAAATGACGATTTTGCGGACTTCGATGAAGAAGAAAAAAATGATGAAATGGTAGATGAGGAAGATAATAACCAAAATCAAAACTTAACTACTGAAGAAAAGAGAAAACTAAATGCTGAAAAGAAAGCTAACTTGATGGTTCAATTTGAAGAAGAAGAAGACCGTGAATTTGGCGCTGATGATCCTGAAGGTGATGCTGAGGCTGATACATGGTATGAATTTCAAAAAAATAAGATGGCTAAACAATTGGAAATTAATAAAGCCGAGTTTGAAGAAATGGATCAAGCTACTAGATTAAAAATTGAAGGTTATAAAGCTGGATCTTATGTTAAATTGGTATTCAGTAATATTCCCTGTGAGTTTATAGAAAACTTTAATCCTAATTTCCCTGTTGTATTGGGAGGATTATTACCAACTGAATCTAGATTTGGAATTATGAATGTTAGAATTAGAAGACACCGTTGGCATAAAAAAATTTTGAAATCCCAGGATCCTTTGATTTTGTCCTTGGGTTGGAGAAGATTCCAAACATTACCAATTTATACTACATCTGATTCCAGAACTAGGAATAGAATGTTGAAATACACCCCTGAACACGCATATTGTTTTGCATCATTCTATGGACCTTTAGTTGCACCAAATACAACTTTTGTTGGTTTTAATTTAGTTGATAATCAAAATACAACAGGTTCATTTAGGATTGCTGCAACAGGTATTGTTGAAGACTTGAATTCATCTGTTGAAATTGTCAAAAAATTAAAATTAGTAGGCTACCCCTACAAAATTTTCCGTAATACTGCCTTTATCAAGGACATGTTCTCAAATGCTTTAGAAGTAGCTAAATTTGAAGGTGCTTCTATTAAAACTGTATCTGGTATTCGAGGAGAAATTAAAAGAGCCCTTTCAAAACCAGAGGGGCATTTTAGAGCCACTTTTGAAGACAAGGTTTTAATCTCAGATACCATATTCTTGAAAACTTGGTACCCAGTCAAAGTAAAAAAATTCTATAACCCTGTAACATCCTTGTTAGTTAAGGATCATTCTGAATGGAGAGGTATGAGACTCACTGGTCAAGTCAGAGCAGAGCAAAATATACCAACTCCTCTTAACAGTGATAGTGCATATAAAAAGATCGAAAGAGTGGAAAGAAGATTTAATCCTCTTAGAGTTCCAAAATCAATCAAAAGTACATTACCATTTAAGTCACAAATTCATGAAATGAAACCTCAAAAGAAGAAGACATATGTCGCTAAGAGAGCTGTTGTTTTGGGTGGAGAAGAAAAGAAAGCAAGAGACTTAATGCAAAAGATTGCAACTATTAGAAAGGAGAAAGATTCTAAGAGAAAAACTAAAAAGAATGATAAGTTCAAGGAGAAGTTAAAGGTCATGGCCAAGAAAGAAGAAATAAGGAAAGATAAGGAAAGAGAGCGTAAGAAGAATTATTTTTCTAAGGAAGGTAAGAAGAGATCGTTGGCCTCCAGTGAAGGAAGTAGTCAAGCCTTTAGTAAAAGAAGACATCCTTAGATAGTTTGGATTTTAATAGTGTTTTTATACAGTCGCAATCTGCATAGAAAAAACACGCCCTAAAAATACGTATCATTCACAGATGCTAGAAATACATAAAATAAATATTATTCATTAGGTAATTATAGACTTGATAAATAGAACCACTTCAAAGATTTAATGTGTAGTTCTAAGGTTGACGAGATCCCATTAAAAGCTTCGCAAGAAACTTTTGTGGATGATCCTACAACTTTAGAAGATGTGAACATCGATGAGATATTGCATGACCTTAGCAATGGAACGAAAGATATTAATAAGTTGCATATATTACATAGCGTTAAAATACTTAGTATTACCTTGCAAGATATAATTATGTTGCAGCAAGATCGAGAGCTATTGAATGAATTCAGGAAGCAACAATTAGCAAAGTATGATATTATATTGGAAGACAGTCATGATGGAAGAAATAATAATTTATTCCAGAGAAAAACTGACGTTTGTCTGGAGTCGGGGAGTTCTTCCTCTTCGCCAGATTTTATTCTTTCTAAAACAATTGATGACGATCAACAGAAAGATGAACTTATGCGAGCCAATACCCCAGTTTCGTTGACATTAGATGATGTCGATGAAATTGATGCCGTAGTAGCTATTCAAGAAAGAGAGCTACATTATATTCCTATTAAAATATTGGTAGAGAATTTATCTTTTGATAAGCCAAAAGATCCTATAACCTTTCATAGCTGTAAGAGGATGCGAGCAGAATACAACTACAGTAAGAATTTCAAACTTACAAATCAATCTTTACATTTATTGAAAGCTTTCAATCTAATTCAAGTTCCATCAATTACTTTAGAGCAGTATTTGGTTAGAATTAACACCTATTCGCCTTCTATATCGATACTGTGCTATGTTCATGCGGCATATTTGATGTTCAAGCTTAGCATATTATTTGATATTGTTCCTCTAAGCTACTTAAATGTTTACCGTTTTATATTGGGCCTGATACGATGCCTGACAAAGAAACTCGAGGATATTCACCAGAAGCAAAAGGCCTTTGCTACTGTCGGTGGGATATCCGACAAAAATTTATTTAAAATAGAGGTTGGATTTTTGTACCTCTGCAATTTCAATTTAGTTGTTGGAGAAGATATAATGAATTTCTACTTGAAAACGCATTTGATAGAATTACGGGAATTTTGTAAAACACATTTTGAAAACAATAATGATGATAATATATGATATGTCTCTCTTGGTAATTTACCATATCATATATGAGGCAAATGATTAATGACATTTAGAAAGATTATTTAGATTAATACAAAGTATTCCTTAATTTTCAAATATGCCATTTATCCATATTTATAATATCAGTTGACAGTTAAAAATTTAAACATCCTGCAAAAAAATGCGATTTCTGTGGATCGAACACAGGACCTTCAGATTAACTGTGACTGAAGTTAACTTCAGTCTGACGCTCTCCCAACTGAGCTAAAACCGCAAAGAGAACCCACGGCGGGAGTCGAACCCGCAATCTTTTGATTAGAAGTCAAACGCGTTAACCATTACGCTACGCAGGCTTTCTATAGAATTCTTCAAGAGTGAAATATTCTAGTCATAAAGTTTTGATAATTGATTGTAACCAAGTAATCACTTTATAAAAATGAGTTGATCTCTTTGGTCATTAGTATTTTATATTTATTGCTACAAGATTGATATCAATCCTTGCAACTATTGCAAGTGAATGCATATCAGATACTTAATAGTGCTACTATATCTACAACCTTTTAGTATTTAGTTTTATTGCTCTCCGTCAGCCTCGCTCGTTCTTAGCTCTTAAAGCTATAGAATCGTAATAATCAGGAATTCTCTTATGCCCAAACAACAATTTTTGTATGTGAATCGGTTCGTTGCCCAGAAAGAGCAGGAAACAAGAGTTTGAATATGCTTAGTTATAATTCTTAATATTATTCAAACAAGTCTTGTATTCATATGTTTCTTCAAATACATATCACGTTCAAAAAATTTAAAATATTTTTCGGATTTTTCATTTAACTGCAAAATATTTGAATTTGTATGAAATTAATGAAAAAAAGAAATGAGAAGAATTTAAGAGAATTGTAGTCGAATATAAAGAGCCATCAAGTCGATAATCAATTCATTTCGAAGAGCTTAATTGATAGAATACACATATACAAAAAATATTTGAGTTTGAAAAACTTGAGCTTCACTATAAAATTCAAAGGATTGATTTTCCCAAAACGTGCGCAGATAACTAAAATACCCCATGTTTATATTACAATATTAGATTAAACGAAATAAACAGCAAATAAATTAAGATTTAATGATTTTAATACGAAGCAAGAGTTCAAATATGCTGTTGAATTTAAGACTTTTCAGTAATTCATGTACTGCCAGAACTACAGCCAGCGGAGTCTTTGTTCCATCTAAATTGAATGATTTGCTAAGTACCTCATGGGTGAGACAACATTTATATGTTCTAGGCTATGACTTAGTAAAGTTAAAGGTTTACCAAAAGCTAAGCCATCTATTGGAAGTTGGAGGAGGTGGAACAATAAAAAATGTGGTTTCTGATCTATCGACATTTATCAAAAGAGAGCTTCATACTAAAGAATATACAAGTGATGCGTCTGAAAAGTTAAGAAGTCTAGTAGGTATAAATCTCAATTCAAATATATATCTTGGTGAATTTAATTTTCAAGATGTAAATGTCAATTTCCCCAATAAATATAGCATTTCGGAGTTCAGATGGTTCTATACTGCATTGGGATATATGATGGTTTCCCACTCAGACAGTAAGGTTGATATTTTAACAGACAAAATCATTGATATTTATATTAACTTTTCAAAAAGTCTGTTATTTGATGAGCCCACGAAGTTGAAGAATAATAGGAATGAGAAGGTATTGGAATTATTGCAACAGTTTTATCAGGATGCTCCAATTAATTATAATAAGCTATACAACGATGAAGTAAAATATATTACAATGAGCGAATCTCCTGAATGTGAGATAAAATTGCCCTCACTACCTGAAATAAGAAATAAGCAGTTACTTACCAAATCTTTAATTCATAAAGAATTATATCGAGCATTATTATATCCAGAACATCCATTTGCACAAAAATTACACAATTATGGATGTGATTTGACTAAAGACTTGTACAACATTATCAAATATGATCTTTCATTCCTTGATGGTCTTGGTGATTTCTATTTGGCTAGAGAATCATCTAACTTGTTATACAAATTCCGTACGACTTCTCCATATGATAAGGATAACTTGTTTGGCAGAAAATCATATAATTTATTGAGAAATATTTTGGCTACTAACACACTTCTATCGAAGCTAGCAGTAGCTTATAATTTGCACCAAGGATTGGATGACAAAATTGTACTTCATTGCTTGATGAAAGAATATGTACCTCATTTGGAAGATTGGAATAACACCGAGATTAAAGAATTGTTTAATATTAAATACGAGCAAGAATTTATAGGCGATTATTTTGAATGCTATATTGGTGCATTGTATCTTGAACAGCCTACAACAGCTCAAAAATTTGTCACTAGAATATATGAAAATATATTATTCCTGATAGACGAGACTTACAGGAAGGTTGGCTCAGGAACGCATTACAACTATAGGGCCTGGTGTATTGATGTGTTAGGTAGAAGTATTTAAAAGTATTTTTATTTTAATACACAATGCAAATTATATTTGAAGATCAATACACCTATTACAAGGCATTATCGACCATTGGCATCTTTTAAAAGGCTATAGAAGACGTTTTTCTTCTTTTTCAGTTTAGATTTATTTCCGATCTTTTTCAAGTCCAAAAATTTACCGGCTGAGCTAGATTTACCATTATTATCGCTGTCACTATCACTATCACTATCACTATCACTATCACTATCACTATCACTTTCACTATCACTATCACTGTCACTTTCACTTCCACTTCCACTCCCACTATCGCTATCGTTCTCACTTCTACTACCTTGGCTTTTGGAATTAACTTTAGGAGTAGGGCCAGCTTGCTGTGATTTTGAAAAATCAGAAGAGTCTTTTACTTCAGGAAGCCCACGCAAAGCTAATTCATCCAACGAAGTTAAAGTAGGCTTTCTAATGGCTTCATTTAACAAACTTTTAGAAAACTGTGATACTTTATTTGAGTCTTCCAGGACTTTATTATCATTCAAATTTTCAGGTGTATGATATCCTTGAGAACCCTGTGAAGAAGTTGAATCAGATCTAGGCTTATTCAATATAGACTCAGGGAAATTGAAAGATTTTACTGAATTATTAACAGGATTAGAGACAGAAGATGCTTTTGAAATTACCAAATGTTTGGCAGATGATGGAGCGGATGCTGCTAAACGAGGACGTGTAGTTTCATCCATTTCGGAATCCGAATCCGAATCCGAATCAGCAGATTCATTATCAGAATCTTCAGATGAAGATGACTCTTGAAGTTTTTTTTCTTGAACAGAAGCATTTTTAGATTCAACTATTCCTGTATTAGGTTTATGAGATATTTCAGTTTTAATTTCTTGATAAGTTTTATCCTCTTTTTTATTATCATTTGATTCAGTAAGTAAAATCTTTTCCAGCGATATTTGGTTATTAGAATCCAAAGCACTCAACTTTTGTAGATCGTTATTGAGATTGTTCAATCCGATAGTAGTATTGATAGCTGGAACTCCATCTATGTCATTAGCTTTATCTAAACCACTTGCATTTTCATTTTCTTTTGCATTTGCACTTTTATTACCTGATTGACGGATGAGATTAATCTTAGGAAGAAAATGATTATCTCCGACTTCATAAATCGAAACATCAGAATCGCTAGATAAATAAACTGTTTTCTTTGGACTCGTTTTTCCTGGAATAGATAAAGAGTTTAATTTACCTTCGAACTTCTTCATTTTATCAAGAATAGAAAGAAATTTCACCTCTGTAGTGTTAGCTTTGGAAATTTGAGATGGCGAAATATCAGAGTTAGTATTGGGAGAAAATCTCTTAGCTTTTAAACTGGAACCATTAGATGTAATTCTTTCGTGTTCGCTTTCTGTTTTTATTGATGGAAATATAGTATCTTCAATCTTCAGCGATGATGCAGGGTTTCCAGTTGTTATTGCTGGTTTTCTCACTTTATCATTTGAATGCTCACTAACCTTACTTGCGGCTTTTCTCAGCCTTCTACTTTCCTCCGAAGGAAATCCTGAATCAACCATATTAATCTCTAGGCTTTTCATTAAAGAAGATTGTTGCTTTGGAATTATTGGGCTTTTTGCTTCAGCATTCTTCCCAGATATTCCATTTGAAGCCTTTCTACTTTTGTGGGTACTGATACCATTTTTAAACATTTCCAATACTTCTTCTTTGGATATTGTGTCTCCCGCGAAAGATTCTCTTATGTTCATTTTACTTGGATTTTCAGGCTCAATCTCTTTTATTTGAGAATTAGCTAATTGAACACATTGATCTAGTTCATTACTTTTCGTATTTGATGACTCTTTACTATTTAGTTTCGAATGTAACTGATCAATATTTGGTGCTGTCAAGTTTGAATCTGATGGAACTGATTCAGAAGAGTCCGAATCAGATGAGGCACCGTATCTTTCATTTAGAATTCCCAGCTTAGACGAAGTATCTATATCTACTGTCTCTAGTATTGTGTGCGGTGGAAAGTTCAACATACCAGAAGTAATACGCTTCTTATCTGGTAATGTAAACTCTTCTGGATTTTTTAATTCCTTCTTTATGGGTATCTTCCTATCACTTTTGGTTTCCGGAGGTGGTAAAGAAATATTACTGTCATCGATATTATTTGAGGAATCACAGGATCCTTTTCTCTTGCGATTCTTTTCAATGTTCAAAATGGCCAATGATGGACTTTCTGGTGATTTGGGTTCATCCCATTTCTCTGATTTCGTAACTCTTTGGACTTTCGTAGGAATATGAGAATCTGATTTTTCAAAATACATCTGGTTTCTCTTTCGACTGCTTACAATTGTATCATTTGCTAGTACCGGAGCAGGAGGAAATATTGGTGTACTTTGAACCATATTTATAGATTTAAAACCAGTTGGAGTATTTTCATTGTAGCTATGATATAAAAACTGATTATTGACAATAACTCTCAATATCTCACCTGTCTGAAAAATTTCACCAACTTCGAAATCGGGGTCAAGATCACACATGTCCTTATCTTGGAATCCTTCAATTATCAAATCTTCATCCTCAGTATATAATTTTTTATATCTTTTACATAATTCATCTGCCACAGTACTTAGTTTCATTTGAGGTTCCGTAAGATGTAGAAACTTTCTTGTCATGTGAGAATCCAATCCCACCAGATTAGCTGACAGAGACAAAGGTACGATTAGAACCTGTAATTTCAATTTAACCATAACCTTTAATTTCTATTCCTATTCACGGTTTAATTATAAGTGAGTCTACCAAATTGTGTTTTATACATAGTTTTTTTTGCGAAGAAAATTATAAAAGAGTTATGTCACCTGACAAAATTAGTTGATAAAGTTATATACTATTATAAAATATGTGGATGTAGTGCTAATGTAGAATCTTCAAATAGTTCATTTACATCCGGATGGTCAGATTTGGGAGACCAAACAATTATTTCCCCATCCATTGTACCGCAGAAATACAGGGCCAGATAGGGGCCTGCATTAACCATAGATGAAGTCCTACCATTGTTCTTGGAACCTCTTCTAGTTAGCCTCGAGAGCATTTTGCCATCAATAGTTCTAAAAATATACACATCTCCATTGTCCGAAGGAAATAGAATATATTGTAGCTCTGTTTCGTATTTAGGGCTTAGCAAAATAGGAATGGTTTGAGGATATTTATTTCTAGTCAAAGGACCAAAATTAATCAATTTGTTTATTGGAGGTGCAAAAGATGAAGTCATATCCCAAACTCTAATCTTATCGTCATTTCCAGTAGTAAAAAGAGAGAGCCCTAGTGGATCCCAAACAAGGCCATTAACAGGTGCCAGATGTGCTTTAACTGAAGCTTTAGTTAGATTATCGGAATTAAGCGACATGTTGTTTGTCTTTAACATGTCCAAACGACATAAACAACTGCTACTTCTTCGGATATCCCATACTTTTACTTCACCATCAAAGCCCCCAGAGGCTAATAAATTTTGGTTCTGAGGATGCCATTTGACACATAGAGTTCTTCCTTTGTGTCCGCTCAATGTGTGTGCACTTGAAGCTGATCTCAAATCAAGAAGCCTTAAAAATGGTTGATCACTTGCAACAGCCACCAATGCTGTAGAAGACATACTATTCACCTCTTGGCCACTTATATCTACCGAATATACAATATTGTCCATATCAAATTGATGGACTGTCGTCATTTCATTCGTATCCCACACTTTTACTGTATGATCAAACGAAGAAGTTACAAACATACCCGTGTCAAAGGGCCACCATTGAATGCATGAAACACCAAATCTATGAGCGGATTTTTTAGGGATTTTTGCTAATGTAGTAAACGTGCTTACGGGATTATCATAATCAAAACTATCGTATTCCTTGTGCAACGAGGAAATAGATATATTTTCACTGATATTGTCAGACTCTTTTTCAGCGTTTACGTTCCATAATTTGATAGACGAATCTGCACTTGCACTAAGAAGAAATTGATAATCATTTTTTTCTAACGAAAGACTATTAACTGCTGCATTTGCGTGGCAATTAGATGGAAACACGCCTCTTCTTGCTCTTTGCTGAATATTAGAATAATACGACTCGGTTACCGTTGTTGCAAATTCTAATGGCGTGATTTTATTTATAGCCCTATCCAACAAAAGCGATTGCATATCATAGCTACCTAAATTTCCTTCTAACTAATATCTGTGTTAGTTAATATCATTATGATAACTTCAAAGAAATTCAAATCATATACCATCCTGCATATTAAATTTTATTTTTTTCTTTCTGTCTTCGCCAAATAAAATCTACGACTAGTAAAAAATCTTACTTCGAGTCATAATTAAGATAAGTATTAATATAGCGTAAACATGTTAGACATTAATGCTTTCCTTGTAGAAAAAGGTGGTGAACCAGATAAGATTAAAGCTTCTCAAGAGAAGAGAGGGGACTCTGTTGAGTTAGTTGATGAAATTATAAATGGTTACAAGGAATGGACCAGAATTAGATTTGACTTAGATTCTATGAACAAGCAAATTAATGCAGTTCAAAAGCAAATAGGGCAAAAGTTCAAAGCTAAGGAAGATGCTACTGAATTGATAGCTGAAAAGGATAGGTTGACGGCCGAAAAAAAGGATTTTACTGAGAAGGAACAAAAGGCTGATGCTGAATTGCGTTACAAGGTCAACCAAATTGGTAATATTGTTCATGAATCAGTTGTTGTCTCTCAAGATGAAGATAACAATGAGGTAGTAAGAACCTGGAAACCTGAAGGTCTTTCTGAAATTGGTCAAATTGCAGCTTCAACTGGAGCTCTAGCCAGCTTATCTCACCACGAAATTTTATTGAGATTAGATGGTTACGATCCTGAGAGAGGTGTCAAAATTGTTGGTCACCGTGGTTATTTCTTAAGAAATTACGGTGTCTTTTTAAATCAAGCTTTAATTAACTATGGTTTAAGCTTTTTATCTAAGAATGGTTACACCCCAATCCAAGCTCCGGTAATGATGAACAAGGACGTCATGGCTAAGACAGCTCAATTATCCCAATTCGATGAAGAATTATATAAAGTTATTGATGGTGAAGACGAAAAGTACTTGATTGCTACTTCTGAACAACCAATTTCTGCTTACCACTCAGGTGAATGGTTCGAATCTCCACAGGAGCAATTACCAATTAGATATGCGGGCTACTCTTCTTGTTTCCGTAGAGAAGCTGGTTCTCACGGTAAAGATGCATGGGGTATTTTCCGTGTTCACGCTTTCGAAAAGATTGAACAATTTGTTTTGACTGAACCTGAAAAATCATGGCAGGAATTTGATAGAATGATTGGTTTATCTGAAGAGTTCTACCAGTCGTTAGGATTACCATACAGAGTTGTTGGTATTGTTTCTGGTGAGTTAAACAATGCTGCTGCTAAAAAATACGATTTGGAAGCTTGGTTCCCATTCCAAAAGGAATACAAAGAATTAGTTTCTTGTTCTAACTGTACGGACTACCAATCACGTAACTTAGAAATCAGATGCGGTATAAAGCAACAAAATCAAACTGAAAAGAAGTACGTTCACTGTTTAAACTCAACCTTATCTGCTACCCAAAGAGCTTTGTGTTGTATCTTGGAAAACTACCAAACTGAAGATGGTTTAGTTGTTCCAGAAGTCTTAAGAAAGTATATTCCAGGAGAGCCCGAATTTATTCCATATGCTAAAGAATTGCCAAAGAATTCTACTTCAAACAAGAAGAAAAATAAGAATTAAATATTTTCTTGGTTATTGAATTATTGTGATATACATCTGAATATTTGCAAATGATCCGTAATAAAATTGTTGACTTTTTTAATTTTCAAATGTTGTATGAGTTCTATTTGCATTTTGCATTTAGTATGTTAAATACAATGTGTATCAATAATATCAAACTTGTAGAATATGTGGTGACCACATCTAATGCTATTTTTACACAATCGACACAGAAATGTTCTTCATCTCTTCGAAATAACCTCTACAAATTCTACATTTAACCTAAAGACAGAAAATTCAATATTGGTCACATAAACACAATTAAATAATTTCAACATTAACAAACAGTAGAAAACGTAAAAAAGCGAAACATAACTTTTTTTTATTCTAATTAGATTTGTTCTCCTCTAATTATGGCCCACAGATCATACCAAGGGCCTCTTCAGCACAGCAACAGCAGATCAAAGCACAACAAGAACCGCAGAATGTGGAACAGCATCCTCCATCGCCGCCTTGGCGGCCTTGTTGTACGTACATTGGTTGTTGTTGTTGGTAGTATCCACCCTGCGGAGGTGGTGGGCCTTGCTGGTAGTATCCCCCTTGTGAAGGTGGTGGCCCTTGCTGATAATATCCACCTTGAGGTGGACCTTGTTGATAATATCTTTGTGACTTGAAATGATTAGTATTTTATTTTCCATTTTTCAAGCCGAATCTTCTATTGCAATGGTTCTAAGTTAAATTTCAAACCTTCATATCAATGAGTTCAATATTTCCTCATACATGTATCATTAAAACTTACAATATGCCCATTATTAGTGTCTATTATTGCAGTTTTGACAAGGAAATTCTGAAAATTGGATATAGCTGAATCGAGAAACTTAAAAATTATAGCCCATAGAAAAAAATAGATCGACTGATTACTCTAATGTTACTTACCATTTGAGTATTATATCAATAATATTGTCTATAGAAAGAATACTTTATAGATTTGATGCTATAAATATTTACGTCAAGTTGACTTGACGGAAGGGGAACTACTGCGACTTGAAATCATCAACAGTCGATCATGTGACAAATTCATGACTTATATTAAGTTATATACAAGTACTAATGATCTCAACACTGGTACACAGCCAGAATAATTGCAAATTCCATGAGGCTTAGGTTTGGCAAAGTGTATTAAAAAATTTGATTAGTGACTTTGACGAATCGGCTCAAACCTGTTCACAAATAGTACCGGCGAGAAACGGTCTCTTAAGTTGGTATTATTTTGTAGAAATTTCACTTCACGTTATGAAAAATTGACATTGATGGAGGAAGTACCTATACATTATTTAAACGATCGAAAAGTGGGACGAAATATAATAATAGTTCTGCAGTAGTTGAAAGAAAGTTTTTTAAGTCATTTATAGTATCGCTATTTATAGGAGTACGTGCTGCAGCATGGAATTTAGTGATCTTTACGAGTTGCGAAAGCAAGAATTGAGATACTGACGCTAGATGACTTGGAAAAGTGAAATAATCGAAGATAATTTGAATGGGATAGGAGGCAGTCAAATGCAAATAGTTTTTGTATGTAACTTCTTTGTGTCTTTCAGCCGTTTGGGCTCCCGTGCTATATGATTCGCATTAAAATTTGAACTCTCATCTCAACCTCTAATTATATATTAGTATATCTATGAACTTTTTATACAACTCGACGAAATCCTCTAATGATGGAAAGCCCGACAGCTCTCAAGGAATAGGTGGGTTCTCATTATCTGCTTTGCCATCTCATTTGCCGAATTCCAATATAGAAGAGGAGCAGAAGGAGCATGAAGCAAAAGAAGAGGAAAAGAACCCAAATATGATAGAAGAAGTAGAAGAAGAAGAAGTAAAGGGAATTAAAAATAATTGTATGTTTATACCAGGTACAAAAATTTCTCTTCAAACTGATGAAGACATTGCAAAGTGGATTGAAGAAAGAAAAAAGAGGTGGCCAACAAAGAAAAATATAGAACTCAAGGAGAAGGAGAAAGAAGAAAGACAAAAAAATCAGAAGAATTCAGAACAAAACCAGAACCAGAATCAAATCCAAGCTAGTGGTAATTTAAAGAGAAAGAATGATGGCTCCGATTCTTCTGAAGTTAAAAGACCAAAAAATGTGTGCAGATTTTACCAACAACATAAGAAGTGTAAGTTTGGCAATAGATGTAAAAATCTACACGTTGCTTTGAATGGAACTATGAAATCCAAAGCCTCTTCAAATGTTAGAACTATTAACAACATCAAAGTCACAATTCCTCAAAGATACAAGTCTGAACAAAACGATGCTTCCTTATTCAAAAAATTAGTACAGAAGGATCAATTCGAAAATGAAAATGAGCTTGTGCTAGAATTTGTTCAGTATTTGAATGATAATAATTTCATAGACCACAATATATCAATTTAAGAGGTATTTAATTTCTATACAATTGAATTCTCAATCTAATGAATTAATGATCATGTTCTTTCAATTGTTTCGTAGCATCTAACATAATAGTGCATTGTTTACCAATTTCAGCTAACTTACCAATAATTTTTTCGTTTCCTTTTCCAAATCCATAAATAGAATAAGGTAAACCAACCTTGTTACAAAAATCAATTACAAATGGTTGTGCACGTCTTAAATTGTGCCTTGGAAGTCTAGGAAACAAATGATGGATTGCTTGAAATTGTAATCCACCATGCAAAAAGTCCAACCACTCCGGACAATCTACATCCATGGTTGTTCTTATTTGCCTCAGGGGAAAACTTTCGCTTACACCTAAGTCCGCAGTTGACATCGCAAAATGAGATAGGGTAATTTGAACATGAACAAGCATGGTTGCTACATGACTTATTAAAACGTAGAGAAATTTATTCCATCCGCCTTGAATAGTCTTATGCACCAATAAATAGAAGAACCACCAAAAGAAGAAAGTCAACCCTGCAATTTCAAAATATCTAAACCAAGCAGCTTTACCCTTTCTAGGGCCTTGGCCGGCTAAAAGGTGAGTCCATGACAAACGATATAAATTAAATCTGCCAAAACAAAGAATTGGATAATATAAATAGTTTTGAATTGGAATCATTTTCTTAGCGATGGCATCTAAATATAGTATCTTCTCATAGTATGTAGAATACACATTTTCGAATAATCTTACGCTTACAGCAAAGAAAGGCAAATGCTGAATATCTGGATCATGGACTGGATCATTGGTAATTAAATGATGTACGTTATGATTTCTTTTCCACCATCCTAAACTTAAGCCTCCAAACCAATCCGCTATAAGCATTCCAAACAAATTATCGATTTGATAGTTGTGAGTTAATGAAACATGCCCAGAATCATGCGCGATGAAAGTCATTTGTTGCCATGCCATTCCCATAAGTAATGCACTTAATTTATAATATTTGAGCTTCAAAAAGCAAAATGAATAAAGGAATAAACTTGAGATTTTAACCAACTCTCTAAAATAACACCAATAGTTACATTGATATAAATTATTAGAGATTATAGCTTTATGTAATTCGAGATACTCGTCTCTTAAAAATTGTTGAGTCTTATAATCTAAATCTGGATATGTCAAAATATCTTCTCTCGCCAAGTTGTTGTCATAATTTTCCATTAAAACCTTTGGATCTACGACGTTGTTATCAACGATTGGGAACACTTTATCCTGGTTTTCTTTTGTGACTAGCTTATTCTTAGGAACTACAGGCACAACATGTCCTTTTGGGTAGCCAATACCTTTATATTCGACTTTTTGATTTTCAGTTTCGCCCGAGTCGCTTGCACTTGCACTTGAACATAAGTCAATATCAGAGCTTTCAGAAAATTGTAAATCAAGCTTTGATTCCAAACTACGACCATTTAAACCTTTCGTGGTATGATATAAAGCCCCTTGGATTGGTGGTAAAAGATTCTCCCAATAATAGTCAATTTCGCCTATTTTCCAACATTTAAACGAAGAAATTGTATCTGAACCATGGTATGCATTCATTTCATCGGTAGAATCTCTTCCAACCATATGAAAAACAGCTTTGTCTCCACCTGGGTGTTTACTTAACCATTTTGTCAAGTTTAGCACATTGTTTTCATAAATGACAACAGCTTCTCCTTGTGCAATTAACTTTATAATATGCGAACGGGAAATTACTTTAGAAGACTTTCCCATAATGAATAATGCCCAGGACTAGACAAATAAAAGTAAAAGGGTAAAAGAAGGGCTATATAGATGTATCATAACTGAATCAAAGTTTTATCTCCTGATCGTTTTGTGCGAGACTAAACGAGGCTCATCAGAGGACCCGTGCCGAATAAGGCCAGTACAATTTGTAATTTGTTACTTATATATATTCAACATAGCTAAATAAGACATATCAATGCTGCTGCTGTCCATCAACAAATGTAAGAGCATCTTCTTTATTAATTTCGGACACAGTGCTGACTTTATTACCAAACATCACGCCGTAAAATTTATTTGCAACCTGCAACATTTCTGGTCTAAAAGTGGTACAGATAAATTGGGCATTTTCAGACAAAGAATTGATCATTGCTGCAACCGAGGTTCTATACTGGGTATCTAAGTTGGCGTCTATCTCATCAAATAAGTAAAATGGAGCAGGGTCACATTTCTGAATAGCTAAAATTAAAGCGATGGCACATAAGGATTTTTGTCCCCCGGACAACTGCTCTATTCTCTGTTGTTCGTCGTTCTTAGAATTGAATGAAACTGAAATTGATACCCCTACGTAGTTTTCAACATTTGTTTGCTGATTTTGAGAATTCGTTTCTTCATCGCTATGTGATTCTCCAATTGACGCAGACGATCTCTTTTGCATTATCAAGTTTCCAAGACCAAGAGGAACCAATTTTTCAAATATTTCGTGAAAGCTTTTGGCAACTTGCTTAAAACTTTTAGTAATTGCGTCATCTTTTTGTGTCTCCAAGTTTTTGATCAAGTTGTCAATAGAAACCCTTGATTTCTCCAAATCAGTTTTTCTTTGTACCAAATCATTGCGTTGCCTGGTAAAAGTATTATATTGCTCCAAAGCTTTCTTATTAATATGAGCAAACTGTGATAATTCATCATTGATGGTATTAAGCTTTTTTAATAAACCATCAGAATTAATGTTGTCATAGGCCGTTTGCTGGAATGCTTCTTCTGGTAAGACACCTAATTCTCTTATTTTCTTCAGTATTTCATCACGACGTAATGTTAAAATTGACTTCTTGTTAAGAATTTTTTCCGTGGTCTTCGAAAATTCATCTAATCTTTTTATTATCGAAGCCTGTTGATCGTTTGCCTTCTTCAAAGACTCTTCACATTTACCAATTTCATTACTTATGGTAACAAACTCCTCCAGTGCAACTTTAATCTTAGATTTTAATATATCTAGTTGACTTGTTAAAGTAGTCAATTCAGTTTCTAATTGGCCAGCTTCTTCCTGGTTTAACTTTTGAGAGGGAGATATCTGTTCAGCAGTCAATTTTGAAAGACGAGGCTTGTAGTTATTAGTCAATTCGGATTCGTATTGAGAAATTTTAGTCTCAATATCCGATAAGTTCATTACAACTTCATCTAAATCTCTTTCGTGGATTTTGAGTTTTGCATTTAATTCTTCAAGTTTGTGAGTTTCTTCATCAGTAAGAGAATGAGTGAATTTTGATCCTAATTCCGTTTGGTGCTCTTTAATTTTTGCATTGTTACTTTCAGTAAGTACTTTAATAGAATTTAAGTTGACTTTCAAAGAATCCAATTCTTGGTTAATATTATATTTTTGATTGTTTAATTTGGCAAGTTCAGTGTTCCTTGGCTCCTGTGAAGCGATCTGTCTATCCAACTCTCGGATTTTCATTTGCACTTCATTATTATTAGCTGTTAATTGTTGATTGATTGACTCAATATTATCAACACATTTTTCTAGGTCTTCTTGAGCTTTAGTGAGTTCTTTCTTTTTCCTAAGTTGCAATTTTAAGGCGTCAATACGTGATTTTTTATAATCTCTGAAACCACCAGATAAGACACCTCTATTATCTGCCCTGTCACCATCTAATGTAATTGCAGTTAATTTGAAAGATTTTGCCAATTCGGAACCATGTTGCAAATTACTACAAATTATAGTCTTACCAAATATATGCTTGATTGCTTTACTTACCCTCTCATCATACTTCAATTTTTTGATCATTGGGATGCACTTATACTCACTTCCATCAGGATATTCTACGCGTGAAGGATCTATTCGATTCAAAGGAATAAACGTTACTCTTCCTGACTTGGTTCTTATCAATTCATCCATAATCAATGAAGCTGTTTTATCATTATCTACAACAACGTGGAATAAAGAATTACCAGCTATTACTTCAACAGCAGTTTTGTACTTATCGCTAACAGTAAACAACTCGGAAATTGGTCCATAAACTCTATCTTGAAGGTTCAATTTAGTTATGATGGATCTAACAGAATTCAAGCCTTGAGCCTGAGACCTATCCATTGTTTGGTTCACCGAATAATTAGCATTGTTTAAATCATTCTGAATTGAATCATAGATACTTTTGAGCCTAATTTCATCTCTCCACAAATGTTTTCTTTGATCGATTAATTCGTTTCCTTTCGCTTTCAGATCAGTAATTGCGTTTTGTAATGTATAAACCAACTGAATAGTATTGTCTGATTGAATAGCTTCATTTAATTTAGTTATTTTTTGATTCAAGTCATTTAAGATTATTTCCTTGCCTGAAGCTTCTGTTGATAGTTTCAAAATTTCTTCTTCTTGAAAACTCATTTCCAGTTTAATTCTAATAATTTCATTTTTTAACCACTTATCCCTTTGAGCCTTATTATTAAATTTCAGAAATCTATTCTGCTTTGAATATAATAATCTTTGTTGCAAAATTAAATCGGCCAAGCTATTTTTGATGTTAAATTCCTTATTTTTAAGTTCATTATAATCTGGTTTAAGTTTTGAAATTTCAAATTCATGCAGTTTAATTGAAGACTCTAAGCTCCTTATTGAGAACTGTAAAGATTCATGTTGTTCCTTCGAAGTAGCGATTGTAGACTTTAGTTCGTTTAATCTTACTTCTTTCTCGGAGATTAAAGACAAAAGCCTATTATAGTCTAAATCACTTTGCTCCTTTTCTAAAATCGAGAGCTTCAAAGAAATCTTTAAATCATTTATAGTTTCTGTTAATTGTTGGCATAATTTTTCTCTCTTATCTAAATCTTCTAAATCTCTCTGTGAACCATTTAGTAATTCAGAATATTTTTCATCTATCGATTCGATTGACTCACTCAACTCATTGACTTCTCTATCAAATAAATTATACTCGAATATCTTTTTAGATTTTTCCAAAGATTGAAATTTCTTTAAGTCAGAAGTCTCGATTTGTAAGTCAGCTAATCTATCATCTATAGATTTCAAAGCTTCGTCAATTCTTTTCTCCTTGTAGTTCGCATTAGTCATTTCTTTCATCGATTCTTTCAATTTAGTTTCGAATACTATCGCACCACTAACTTCCTTAAGAAGTTGTAATCTTTCTGAGTCTTTAGAATTGGTGAGGGCAGTGATTCTTCCTTGAGGAACAATATAATACGGATTGGATCTAGAAAATCCAGCACTTTCCAATAAATTCATAATATCTGATCTGGTTGCAGACTTTCCATCAAGTGAATAATCATCTTTTTTCAATCCAATGGTTCTTCGTATAGATATTTCTTCTCTATTTATCGGGAACCTTCCGTCTGTATTATCGAAGACAATTTCTACGTATGCCGACATAACCGTACCAGATCCTTCATGAATAAGTCCTTGCCTTTCTTCTCTTGTCATATGTGTGTAAGCATCGGATAAAACGAATCTGATTGCAGCAAAAAAGTTGGACTTCCCAGACCCGTTTCTACCTACTACCACATTATGATGTGGTGATAATAGATCGATGATGGTCGTGTTTTTATAGGTCTTAAAACCTTGAATAACTATCTTCTTAATATGCATAATAGATTAATTGTAATAGTTCTCTATTATTTTGATCAAATTATTCTTATGTTGTATATAAAAGATTGTAAGTTTACACATTTATTTCACGCGTTTCAAATAAAAAGTTGTAGAAGGAATTTGCTTACGCGTTCATTGATCTGTAATTCAAGTTTAAAAATTATAAATTTTTGAGTAAATTGTTATTAAGATATCACTTAGAGTTATCGATATGACCAGGACGTTAGCAGAGTAGAATTATGGTTTTTTGTTAGATATCATTTACAACTGTCTATTACTTGATTAAATTCCGACATATAACATTCTGATTTTGTGATATAACGAGAGATTTTAATAAGTGATAACGATCGTTCAACGAATGGTATCGCCCACTTTGTTCATTATGGCTCCAAAATCTAACAAAGCAAGGAGCAGAATTTCCAAGGATTCAGCAAAGCCTACTAAAAATAGGTCAACTGCACTGATATTTGCAGATACAGACTCTCTTTCATTGAAGGCTGAGGACGTGCAAGAGGACACACAAGAGAATTTAGAGAGTAAGGAAGGAGTTGAAGAGGAGGATGACGATCCATTTGAATATAGATTTCCTTTAAATTACATTTTTTTGTTCCAGGATTACTTAAATGATAATCTCACGTATTCCAAATCTGTGGAGATTATGGCACACTTATTCGTGGGAGAAATTTTATATTTTAAAAGAAACGAGATTGGTATTGCTGATAAATTTCAAATTATCGCCTACAATTTCGCAGGTGTTTTGTTTGGTTTATACACCAATTATAGAACTCAATTGAATAAACTGAAAGAAGAACCCGAAAGATATGAGAAGCCTAAATTACCTATATTCAATCATTTTTATTCTATTTCGTTACCATTATTTATGGGCCTTGCTTTTTCATCTAAATTTTTTTTGATTAATGTATCATTGAATTATTTCGTTATCGATAGTTTCCAGCAATACATGAAGGTGATTTTAGGATTTATTTTCTTCAATTTCTTTAATTTGGAAAGTGATATTTCTATAAGTACATTTATTCAAGTATCAACAGCTTACTTTTTAATGAAGACATTTTTAGAACATGTCAGTCGAGGTGATTCAGAGACAATTAATAATGTTTCAGAAGAGGTATTTGAACAAGATAAATCGCTTGATCTAAGATTTGTCCATGATCACAAGTCTGGTGATTTTGAGACATTGAGTAAACCTGAAATTCATTTATTGAGTGTTGCAATTGCCAACTTCTTGTTCAACTTGGATGCATTGAACGATTATAACCTTCCATTGTACATTGGTCAAAAGTTGTCGACCAGCTTGATTTGCAGTACCATGATAGTCTACCCATTGTATTACTATAATAAGAACAGAAACAATGCTTTGTTCACATTATTAATAGTAGCAATTTTTTCAGGAGTCTTCTACAGTTTAAGCATTTATTTATTAAATTCGATTTTACAACAAAATGCATTGACTTGGTTATATGAATATGTTACCGAATCTGATACTAGAATTCAACTTATGGCTTATTGGACTTCCTCAATTAGTGTAATAATACCATTGGTTTTTGCTTTATCCGATATGTTGAATCTTAACCTAAGAAGAAAGATCTGGCACTTTGTTCTAGTATTTCTCACTATTCCAGGTTTGTTGAAGGATGCTCAATTTACTTTGATCGCATTATTAGGTTCCATTTTAGTGTTCTTAATCGTCGAAATTATCAGATTCAACAAGTTCACACCTGTTGGAAAGTGGATTTATAAGTCCCTAGTAAAGTTTCAAGACTTCAAAGATTTAAAGGGACCTTTAAACATTTCATACATCTATCTTTTATCGGGTGCGACATTACCTATTGCAATAGATTACACTTGTAACAAGGAAATTACTATCATTTCTTACTTTGGGTTAGTGTTCTTGGGCATCGGCGACTCTTTTGCATCCATTTTCGGCAAAAAATTTGGCAAAACTAAATGGACTGATAATTCTAAATCCGTAGAAGGTACGTTAATTTTTCTTGTGTCTTCCTTATTAGCTCTTAAGATCATCGATGTCACAGTGCTAAGGTGTTCCGCTACGAACTGGGAAAACTTGTTCATTGCTGCTTTGTTGGGCGCGGTATTAGAGGGAGCAAGCACCTTGAATGACAATTTACTCATTCCTGCCTTCACTGTAGCATCTTTCGAGATTTTACAGAAAGCCTACACATAATTATTCTTACTGGAATTGTACAAATTTTGAACAACACCGTTAATTATTTTATATCATATCTTAACTTTAAAGGTAGCCGTAGATCCTATGGCGCCTTTTTACAACTCTCAACCTTCAGACTATGATCTGACATTACTTATTTGTATGTCAAATTAAATTATATAACAAATAAATAAACCTCTAATGATCCAGACCAATATGGTAAAAATTCAAGGACAGAAAGGCTACTAATTCAGGCGTTGAGTTGGATCAGAATATTCAAATTATTTTTTTTATATCCTATTCGTAGCTGAATTGCGTCAAGGATAATAAATTGCCGGCACACAATAGTATTGCGTGCCATTTTCCTGCGTTAGTTGCTACTGATCCCATACATAATGGACGCAAAAAGCTCAAGAAGTTTCGGCGATCGGAAAAAATCTGCTTGTTGGGAGTGATATCACAGCATTATCGCCTCAGAAATTTGGTGTAGTAATTAAATCGCTTGGTAATGTGAGCTTCACTTGGCTGTGTAACATTGTCATCACTTTTAAGTCACCAATGGTGATGACTTGTATGCATAAGTCAAATTTATTCAAAGCAGCAGATGAATGTAGCCCGGGGTTATGGACAGTGATTAAACGGTTTTCTAGATAATTCTACGAAGAGAAAAATATTGATTTTGATCAAAACCAATTGGATGAAACATTAGATTGAACTGAAAAGTTGCTTTATCAAGATCTAGTATATAATCCACGAAATTCTCAAAAAATGAAGCTTGTTAACGTATGTGGTAGATTTAGCATCCATATACTCGGAATTCCATATATAAGTTCAATTTTGCACTGATTTTGTTCGGAAGTCCGTTAAATTATTTAAGTAGTGTACACAGGGAGCATTTCATATATTCTTGAGCAGCCAGAGCCCTATACCCATCAAAAGTCGTCGTTTAAGGCTAGATCTTTGTTTATAATCTGAATGATATTTAAGAGATTTAAGCAATCTCAAAAAAGCAATTCCAATCGTGGTTCGCTTGACAATATTATCGGTTTCTGATAGTGAAAATTATCTTTTGCTTCAATCTCATATTACAGATTATAGTTATACTATATTCTTTGTTAAGGATTCCATCTATATTAATACAAACAGGCGATGAGTGAGGCATTTCCCATTTCGTGCACTTCTTGTCGTAGAAAGAAAATTAAATGTAATAAGTTAAGACCCTGCAATCAGTGTGAAAAAAGAGGTATTAGATGTGAGTTCCCTACTACATTCAGAAACATTAAGATTAATGAGGAAGATTTAGAATACCCCCATGCATTGGCTTCTTCCAGTTCTTTGCAAGAGGAACTCGAGCATACAAAGAATGAAAAGTTACTGTTATTTCAGGAGAATGCCCAGTTAACTCAGTTGAACCAGAAGCTTGCTCTTGAGCTATCAAAATATAGTAAAAGCAGTCTATTGGAATCCCTGGCAAACAAGATCAAAGATAAATCACACGATATGTCTTCTGCTCAGGGAATGAGAGACCCAATACCCATGAGCGGCGAGACCACAGAAACTGGAGAGAAATACTACGGGCCTCAATCTTCGAGTTTTATGATTGAAAAATTAAAGACTTATAAATCTGATGAGGGTGTCAAGACATACAAGCCTGAAGCAATTGACAAACCATATAAATCTGATGAGGAGGAAGGTTCTAACATTAAAAAGTCCATTTTAAACAAACAAATTAATATTGACTCTGTTCCTGAGCCGAAAAGTGCAAATAATTCGTTTAACTCCTCTCTCGTAGAACAAAGTTTACTCAAAAAGCCTTTGCCATTTTTGTTGCGGATTGATTCTGATGTTTCTTCAGATTCTGACACATTCCATGAATCGAATAGACTGAACAATGATGCCATTAAGAGGTTGGTTAATCTTTTTTTTCAAAACAATTCTTATTGTAATACCTTCATTTCTAGGAAAAACGTGCTTGAGTTCTTGGATAATTATTCTAGCATTAAAGACAAAGAATGGGAAAACGACGATGACTTATTGTTGTTGTACATGATTCTAATTTTATCGATTCATAGATTGACGCCAAAAGAATTTGTTGAACTCGATTTCATTAGTGAAAATAGTATAAGAAATTATGAAAAAGTGAAAATGCATTTGGCTAAGAATCTTTTATTCCGTTCCTTCGAAAGATTAAGACATAACTTAATCAATGAATCAATCAGCACAATCCAAGCATATATATTATGCACAGAGTGGCATTTCATTGAACAAAGATACGAAGAATGTTGGTCTATGATGTTTCATACTTGTTCGATAGCTTATTCTATTGGAATTCATGTAATGGGTAAATTTAGATTTGAATCTAATTTTGAAAGAAGTGAGGAAGAAGAAAGTGATTTAGCAAGATATAAGGTATGGTTTGCCTTGAAACATATAAGTGGACAAATATGTTCTATATTAGGTAGACCAAACCCCGTTTCTATACAAGTTAACTCAATAGTTTTAAGGAGTTCTAACGAGTCATCAGCAATTAATTTAAATAAAAGAAAAACCCAAGTGTTATTAAAGATTGGTTTAAGCGAGTGTTTGAGACTTTCAAACTTAATGTTAATAGAGAATTTTATGATTGATTTCACCATCAATGATTTATTGAAGTTGGATAAGAAGTTTGACCAAGAAATTACTTTGTTAGAATGGTTTATGCGCAATGAGTATTTAAGCGACGAGGACAACGATTCAAGCTATAATAAAAGTGATGAGCTACCCCTTGTTATTGATAAGAATAATATATTAATTGATCTAATCGTCTTTTATATCAATAGGGCTAAGCTATTTGAGCCATTTTTAACCAAATTTCAACACGAAAAAGAAGCAAGCACGATTTTAGTGAGCTTGATAAGATCTATTCTTAAGTTTTTAGAACTATCTACTATATTTTTCGAATCGTTCTTAGATTCATTTCTCACTGAATTTTTTGATGATTTACCGGTCAGTGATATCAAGTTTGGTAGACTTTTTCGGATTTATTTTCCATTTTTGAATTCTTTCATCTATCAAGGTGTAATTGTCATCTTTACATTTTTGCATTATAAATTCAAGGATTTCGTGAAAAATGAAGAACACACAAATAATGAGTTCTTGCAAACATTAGAGATGAGATTAAATGATATGTTAGAAATTGACACGAGAATGAAAGTCAATTATAAAAGTTCTGCGAGAATATGGCCTACTAACATAGTGTATTTAATTAACAAAATTTTGTCCCATATTAAGTTAATTTATGAATCCCAAAATTATGAGCCAACCGCACCGCTAGAATTGAAAGATCAGTCGAATTCCAATTCTGAAAATTTTGGGGTTAAAAGAAGTGAATATGAAGAGTTTTATGGTTTTAATATGAATGATCCATTCTGGTTCACAAACCCAGAAAGTCTTCCATACTACTTAAGTTCACCTAGTGATGATAGCAGCACAAAGAAATATGACATCAATGAATCTGGTGAAGGGTTCAGTAAAAATCATCAACGTCAACAATCTTTGCCTAAACAAGGTTTAACTCATGAGAATCTTTCTAGCCGAAATTTTGACGGCCAAAACCTTTCTGGACAGAGGTTCGCTCAACAAACATTACATCCTCAGCCGTTGCATGTCCAGCCACAACCTCAATCGGCGCAATTTAATTTGAATACTCTTGGAAATACAGATTTTAACACAATCTACGAAGAGCCTACATCATCTAACCTTTCGGTTCATGCTGGAATTATTCACTCACAACCAATATCTCAGCCAGTACTACAGAATCCATATGTATTTAATTCCTCGACAGAAGAACCTATTAATTATGATCCAGAACCACTAATTAAGGAAGGTAACCTTAACGATATACAAACGAAGAAAAAAAGAAAAAGCTAATTGCATATCAGGTAATTGACGTGATTATTTTGAAACTATTATTTGTATTTATAAATCTATATCCTTCAACACCTGCTAGATATTATATTTTATTGTAATCCCTTTTATAGATAACTAATGTACAACATAAAGCATAATACTTGACTTTTTTAGTAATTCATTCACGTGATCTCGGATTCCTAAACACCGTCCTACGAGTGTGAAATTATCCCAGAAAACCCATTCAGCATTGCCTAGTCCTATTGAGCAATATCATTGTTATAAAGCTGGAAATTATATAATGTCAGGCTTTAAAAAATTCACTGATTTCTTGTTCTCAAAGCAATCTTTAAGATATGTTTGTACAACTCATTTTTGGGGACCAGTTTCCAACTTTGGTATTCCCGTAGCTGCTATTTTAGATTTAAAGAAAGATCCTGATTTAATTAGTGGACCAATGACTGGATCATTGATTGTGTACTCGCTTGTTTTCATGAGATATTCTTTAGCAGTCACCCCAAAGAATTACTTGTTGTTTGGTTGTCACTTTGTGAATGAATTAGCACAGTTGGGACAAGGTTTTAGATGGGCAAACCACCACTACAGTAAGGAAACGATCGAACCAGCAAAGTAGATGAAGAATAGGAATTAGAATATCGCCAAATATATTATGGGATTTCATAGCTTACTTATAACAAAAATGTTGAACGTGGCCCAATTGGTTTGTGTAAAATTGGCAGTTTACCAAATTATAATTGTGATTTAGAAAAATTCGATATTATTAGTTAGCCTTCATTGCATCATTATTAACTTAGGCAATAATAAATATTCATTGAGAGTAATTTAGAAATTTATTCAAAGTGTTCAAAGTGTATAGAGTCTCACGAGCGAAACTTTTCCGTCCAGCATTTGATGAATGTTTTTTTCTAATTAAGAATTTTGTAAAACCGAATCAGTATCCTGTAGGCATTGTTGTAAGCACATAGTTCAAAAACTAGTCGCTTGTAAAGTTTTTGACTATATCAAATACAAAGCTATAAAATTTTTTGTTATTCTTGCTCAAAGAAAAGACACTTCGAACGGATATAGCTAAGTTGACTTTTAAATCCATATACAAGATGTTTTCGTCAATTATATATTTTGGGACTGTCTGTTCTATTTTTAATCCAATCAATTGATCAAAGTACAGAACCCATCAAGTGTGTTTTCCCCAGATCTCCCAAAGTAAGGCTCAGCCTGTCATTCGTGAACTTTTATTTGGTACTCTTAGATATTAGCTACCTTATTCACTGACTCAATATGCACACTTGGACATATCACATTCCATCTCATGCAAGATGTCTTGTGAAAATTCGATTCATTTCCAAGCATCTGAACTCATGTATCCGAATGGCCCCTACAAGGATCAAATCACAAGACACGTATTAGCATAACAATATTGCAATAGTTGCTCTAAGTTAATTGCTCTACGCTCAATACCGGGGTTCAAACCTTCGGAGAAGTTGCGAATGCATCTTTATTCTTTCTTTGCTTCTAGGGATTAAATAAGACGGATTAAGATTATTGATAAATAGAATCAATATTCTACGCCGATAGACTAAAACTTGGAACCTAAGCAGTTGTACATTTAGAATATCAAGATCTGATAATTGAAAAATCTAGATGGATCTTTTGCATCTATTTGTCAGATGAAACTTCTCTAGTAGCTTCGACACGACAAATGCAGTCAGCAAATACCAGGAGCACTGCCAGACTTAGTGAAAATTGCGCTAATTGCGCTAATTGCGCTAAATGCGCGAAATGCCATATTAGTTTATAAGCTGAATGGTGTAAGCAACATCCTACATATAAACTAATCATCGAAGCACAATATAAGATAGCAAAGGTATAAAACGAGGGATAAATAGCTCCATAATCTCGTTAATTCTGATAATATCAAGCAATTAGACAGTCAGTCTTAAATAAAATTCAAATTTAAATTCAAATTCAAATTAAAATGGTAAAAGCATTAATTGCAATTTCAAGTTACAACGGAGTCTTCTATGACGATGGTGCAAAAACGGGTTTATTCGTTGTGGAAGCTTTGCATCCTTACAATGCTTTCAAAGCTAAGGGATACGATGTTGATTTTGTATCCGAAACTGGTACTTTTGGTGTTGACGAGCATTCCCTTAGTGAAGATTTTTTAAATGGCAATGATTTAGCTGTGTACCAAGACTCCCACTCGGAGTTCAGTGTTGATTTATCAAAGATTAAGAAGGCCTCAGACGTGAGTGCCGAAGATTACTCAATTTTCTTCGCTTCTGCTGGTCATGCTACATTATTTGACTATCCTAAGGCCAAGGATTTGCAATCAATTGCACAAAAGATATATAGCAAGGGTGGTGTTGTAGCAGCAGTTTGTCATGGACCTGCTATTTTTGACGGTTTGCATAATACTGCTACAGGAAGACCACTTATTGAGGGCAAAACAATCACTGGATTTACTGACATCGGTGAGGATATTTTGGGCGTTACTAAGGCAATTAAAGAAAATAACTTGCTTACTGTAGAAGATATTGCAAAGAAGTACGGTGCCACATATAGCTCTCCTGCTGGTCCATGGGATGATTACTCTGTAGTTGATGGCAGAATTGTCACCGGTGCAAATCCAGCTTCTGCCTTCTCCACAGCTGCTAAGGCCATCAAAGCGTTAGATTGAGTTGTATAGTTAAATATAAAGCCTTGAAATCAGAAGATAAAATTGCAACAAAGTTTGCATATAAACTAGACAGAAAAACTCCTTTCGAGTTTTTGAATCGTCTCTGTAGATTAGAAAAAATCCAACAAAATCTCCTCGTCCTCTTCACCAGGGTAATATGGGTGTTTTATCAAACTTAAAGTTCTATTTTAAATCAGCAGTCTTCGGAACTTTAATTTCTGGATGTGCTTTATACGGGGTTATCGCGTCCTTGGTTTTGAGGATTGTAGGTAAAGAACAGTATGCTCAATACACTGTTGCCAAAGTGTTCTATTATGTCTTCTCCAAGGTCTTAAGAGTCAAGATTACCATCAACAATGAAGAATATTTAAAAATCAAATCTGGTATTGTTATTTCCAATCATCAATCAGCTTTAGACATCTTGATTTTAGGAAAAATTTTTCAACCAGGCTACACTGTTACAGCCAAAAAAGCATTACAATATTTGCCTATTTTAGGATGGTTTATGTTGGCATCTGGTACCTTCTTTTTAGATAGAAGTAAAGGAGAAAAGGCCAGAAAAGTTTTAGGAAAGGCATTGGAAGGCGTTAAAGAAAACAACCGTTCTTTGTTTATATTCCCTGAGGGTACTAGATCAGGAAGTACTAAATTAGATTTGTTACCTTTCAAAAAAGGTGCATTTCACTTAGCAGCCCAAGGCCAAATCCCAATTGTGCCAGTTGTAGTCAGTAACACATCTACCATTTTTAACTCCAAAGAAAAAGTCTTCAATACAGGTGAGATTATTATTGATGTATTAAAACCAATGCCAACCAAGGATTTAAGGACAAATGATCAAATCTCGGAATTTGCTACACAAGTAAGAGAAAAAATGCTTAACTCCTTACAAAGTATTGGTTATTCGAAGATTGGTTGTCAACAACCTGAGCTAGAAATATCAGACAGTGTTGGAACCGAGGATGTCGATGAAATTAGTGGAGTTGAAACACTTTCAGAACAAACCCCTTTAGTAGCCAAAAATTAAATTAAGAAATGAAACTATGTTATTTTCAACACTATACATTTCTATAAGAGAACATAGAATTATTCTATAATTAATGCTTTAGCTTTTTTCTTTGAAATTTTCGGTTTTTTAACCGCAACTGTAATTTTTTGTTCATTTATAGAAGGAGTGATATCGTTTACTTCTTTAACGCCATGTTTAATATCACCAGATTTAGCTTCTGACTCGATTATTATATTTTTGTCAGCCATTACTTTAGGGTCACTTTCAATGGCTAATATCGGTTTAGACTTAGAACCTGATTTTGACTTGGATTTAGATTTAGATTTTGGCTTCTCATCACGCAATTTCTCCATTCTCTTCTTTTCTTTCTTTATCAGAGCATTCGCCAAATCTTCTCTCATCTGTTCTAGATCAATGTTATATTCGTATTCTTTTCCTCCATTTTGCGAAATACTATCAGAAATTGAAGATGAGTTCAAGTCGAAGTTATCTAATTTTGAAGAGTCAATTTTTAAAATATTCTTTTTCTTTCTTTCCTTGAGAGGAGGTGCATTTAGATTTATGATCTCTTTAGTTGGGCCACCAATCGACTCTTCAGACAAAATGAGCACCTTTTCTTTCTTCAATTTTTTCGTTTTTGGCTTTTTCTTTAAGCTGTCCAGTAAGGCGAATGTTTCAATCAAACTGTTACTATTGGACTTATCTTCCTCGACCAATAAAGATTTCTCAGCTTGTGACTTCGATTTTGACTTCGATTTGCTAACTTCATATGAAGCAATATAATAAGGATCATCTTTTAGCTTGTCCAACCTTTCTTTCTTCTTTACTGCATCAGAGAGAGAAATATCGGTATTGTCGTTTTCATGATATTGATTTTCGTTTTCATCATCAGTTAGGAATAGTAAATACAGATCATCTTCATTCGAATCTTCAGCATCTAAAGAATCAAAATTTAGCGAGTTTATCTCTGTTTCAATATCGATATCTTCAGGAATTGAAATGTTCATTTGAGAATTCCAGGAGATGGGATTCAATGAATAAGTACTAAAAAAAGAAGCTAAAATATGTGTGATTAGTACAGGTAATTTATTGTTTTTCCTTGCATCTGAAAGGTTTTCATTAGAAAGGATATCAAGCTTTTCTGTTTGTTGTTGAAATGGATTCCCTGTAAGATCTTTAAGTTGTGTGCTTCCTTGAATTTCTTCATCATGATCGCTCGATAGACCACTATCGCTTTCACTATCGGAATCAATGATTCTATTCTCATTTTCGCTATCTAAATCACTTGTATCAGTATTGCTATAATTATCTGAATTAGAAGAAGCTACCATTCTATAATAATCAACCTCTTGCTTTTCCAAAGAATTAATTTTTTCCATTTGATTTTCAGTCATTGCTTCAAAACAAAGTTTCAAAAATTCAAGCCAGGATAATGCCCTTTCTTGAACTTCATAATTCGAATGGTTTTCCCAATTTCCAAGAAACTCGATTAATTTATATAAGTAGTATGCCAATTGAAAATACCTTTCCTGTGGAATATTGCCATCTTTTTCATAATAAGAGATAAAGTCAGTCACAATTCCGTTGAATAACTTGACGAGCGCTTGAATTAAAACGACGAGTACTTCAGATTGAGGCAATCTAATAATTTTGGTTGAAATTGGGAAATTAGAACTTGCATCTAGATTTAAAAGGATATCAATTTTTCTATTGAGAAATGTATTGAATAAAGAAATCTTTGTATCTAATTCATCAATCCCTGTTTCTTGCGGATACACTAACTTAGGAGCCTCTTGACTTTTCCAGTCATTGTCTGTAAATTGTAATTCATTAATATATTCACCTAGGATCCAATAGAAATCTTGCAATAATGAAGGACAACTATCGATTACTTTAGGGTCTTGCACGGCCTTTACAATTACCTCGCTAAGGATTGTTGATCTAACAGATGGGACTTTTGTGGCTAAATTTTTAAATTCTTTTCCAATCTCTTTTGAAATTATGTTAGTAATGCCTGACGACACTTTCAAAGTAGTAGTAGAGTTTAATGGTAATAGGGTTAAATTTATAATATCCTTTAATACTGCGATGTACCATTTGAAATTAGGTATATATGAATAGTTATCATGGGTAGTTATTGATAAGACTTTAAGTGTTACTTCCAATTTTAATGGATCTGGAATAGTCATATTTTCATTTGGAATTAATTGAAGAAGCAAAACTTTTATAACTTCTGATATGTTATCATCTTCAACTAGATAATGACATACTTCAAGAGCTTTTCTTTTTATAATTAAATCATTATCCATGAGACAATCCATAATAACCTTTGAAACACCTTTTGTTTTACTGATAAAAACAGGAAAAATCTTCAAAATATTTATCAATGCTAATAAACCAACAAATTTTAAATTTGAGTCCTTAGTTTCAAAAAATTTCATAAGTTGTTCAATACAAAATTTGGCGATTTCTTTATCTTTATTAGAGTCTCTTGACAACATTTTACCATTAACAATGCAATTGATACATTCATATATCAAAGAAGATGCTTGAGTTTTTACCATAAGCTCCATTAATGTGGGGATTATTTTTTTCTTCATTCTAGGCTCTACTTTGGACAAGCTTTGAAAAAGTTTTAGAATACGAATAATAAGCCAATTATTTTTAGTCTCCTCCAAGATAGAAAAAAACTTAGGCAAACAGTTTAAGAAAATATTAGGGTTTTTCTTAGATATTTCACAAATGACATTAATAGTTGCACTAACAACAGAGTTATCAGTGTCGTCCAACTTGTCTATGACTCTATGAAAGTTTATTCTTAAACTTTCAGGATACTGTAAGAAAATCTTATACATCGCCAAAATTGCCTTTTTTCGAATATAAGGCTTTGAATGGCTCAATTTCATTAGTACATCATCATTTATATCTTTGGACAAATTCGGTGTCACAATTGTTGCAATCCCACTCAATGCTAAGCCTATCTCAATATGGTTGTGGGAATTTAAATCCTTCTTGAATTGATTGGTAGCTAATATTAATAAATCTTGCTCGCTCTTGAACGATTGAATAGCGGCCAAATATCCAATTCTTTTCTGTTGGAACTTGCTAGATGACATTACTTCCAACACTTGGAAATTACACCAAGACATATCAAACCCATACATTTCTAAATAAATGAGTTTAGAAATTGCCATTGCCTTTGTTTCTAAGTCTGTAGTAGCTAGCTCATTTTTACATTCCAATATAGCTGAATCTAAGAAAACCAGGAGGCTCTCAGGCGACTCTTTTGAATGTGACCTTATGCCTTTTATCAAATCTGACAAGGATTTTTCAAACAGAATACCGAAAGGCTTCAACCTGGCTAGCACCTCTGCATTCTGTAATTGAAATGAAGACATATCTTCCAATTGATATAGTATAGCTATGAAGGTAAATTGTTGATCCGAACAAGAATATGTATTCTATCAGCGAGGAACACCAAATTGCAATTTTTGTGTAATTTTTATCTAAGTACTTGATTTAAAATAACTCCAGTTTTTGAAATCCTTGAAAAGAATGGTATATCATAAACAATATTCAATGATTGGATCAATATGGGCAATGTTAGAAATACAATTAATGATAAACAGATGGAAGTAGATAAAAAAAGAGTTGAAGCGGAGTTAGATACTGATGACGACTATGATCTTAGTGAGGATAGCATGGATGACTCTGTCAGAAACGAAAATAGCCGTAGAATACACTATTCTTCAACAATTGCAGACTATGCAGAATATTTATCCAACTCCTTGACGCAAGCTTTGGACTCTGTTGAATTAGATAAATCTTTGGCTCTACAAACACGTATAAGTGGTCAGATAAATAACGAAAACCAAAAGGTATTAAGTAAGAAGAAGGAATTAATACTTAAGCTTAATAACTTAAAAGAACTCTTCGATAAATCATTTGTTGCTAAATATGATAATGATCTCAAGAGAAATATAAATAAAGTTGATAAACTTAAGTTAACAATTACAGATATAGAAGAGAGAATAGAGAAACTAAAGAAAGGAGAACAATCGAATTTCAAGTTATTTGATTTCTATACTCAAAAAGATATAGGGGTAGCTAAGAAGTACCCAGTGGAATATAACCAATCTAAAGATAAAGTATTCGAAAGGCTTGTCGAAGACCCAAGCTCTTCATAATAATCATAAACTATCGAATGTATAAATAAGTCCTAAGCCATCCAACCATGATCCCACATGTCCATATAAACCAACGATAGAAGAATCATCCCCCGGTGTTTCTAAAGTAGATAAGTGCCCTCCAATTGTATTGCCATACATTTGAGACCTAGTTCCATTGTTAAGTTCAATTTGAACTCCATCGATCCAAGCACCATTTCGAACGTGGAATTTGGAAATATAATCTCCTTGCTGTAATTCAAAATCAGAGTAATGTGGTCTTCTATTACCGATTAATACAGTTTTTTGTTTTCTACTATTAGCATTGACCATAGCAATTCTCGCAACCTTATTCAAATAATTTCTGGGAGGAATTGACGGAGCATAAGAACTACTATCAGCATAAAAGAACTCTATTCCGTCTAATGCATTTCCGTGGTAAATACGAACTCTAAAAATACTTTTAATATCAAAACCAATCATAACTTCAGGGTTTCCTTTTGATTGCCCTAGTAATCCTGTTTTGTATCCAGTGATGATACCATTACCTAGTCCAAAATCACTTCTTATAATGCTTTTGTCATCTGAGCAGGCACTTTTAAAGTCATTTATATATAAATCACCCGCCAAAGATAAAACTCTAATATCAAAATTCTCTTTTGCATGTTTCATCCTCAGTTTCAAAGAATTGAAACAGCTTTGAAAATCTAGTTTATATTCGAATGGAAGACCAGACCCACCATAAACACGTGGATAGAAAGGTATATGGAATCTAGCTAAATCGTCACTAACCAATTCAATTAGGTATATACCAGAATTAGATTTAATTACAGCACCCTGAGGTGTCTTGTAAAATGTGGGCGCATTTCCTTCAGTATTGTCACTTTTATTATATATTGTGGAATATACCTTTTTAAATCCAGGATCTGTTGAATCAATTGGTAAGCTGAATGAATCATGGTAAATATAACGCATTAAATCCAAATAATTCCAATGACATACTTGTGGCCAAGTTCCATTTTCAAATATCAACTGCCCGTTTGAATTTGTTCTCAAACACCGAGATTCTCTTGTCATAAATGACCTATTCCACCAAATATAGTCTCTTAACATGACTCCATCTACTTGATGAGGGCTACCTAATGAATGCCCAATTTCATGCATAAACGCACCCATTGTAATATTAAGACATTCCCAACTAGTACCACATTGGTTGGCATCATTTGCAACTTCCTTGGTAGTTAAAACGGTGCTATCCATGAAGCTGGGAGAAATAAGAGGAAAACTCATTGGCCAAGAATGAATTCCATGAGAGCCAAATATAGCTAACTTTACCATTCCAGTACCACCTCCTAATGCTGCATGGGTCAAAATCAACTTCTTCGTACTGTCAAATTTTGAATCCAAATAGATCACAGCACATTGAATAGGAGTGCCTCTCTTTCTATACTCACCATACTCTGGTAATGAGTTTTCAATGAGCTCTATAGCATGACTAAAGAGTCCTCCATTGTCAGAAGCGTTGGGGTTTTGTTGAGCCAAATTTGGATCTCTTAAGTCAGCAACAGATTTCGGTGATCTAATCACATGTACCTTTACCTCCTTATGAGGTTTACTCGTATCAAATCCATTTCCAAAAATTTGCTTTTCATAAACGTCTTCCTCAACAAACTGAAAGGATCTATTACTAAGTCCCACAGATCTTAACTCATCTTGAGTATATGCTTGCATCATTCTACCAGCAACTTTTAACCTTTTGATGGCTGTTTCAAGATTTGATTTCTCCCCTCTATTTGTTTTATACTTTGGCATGTCATATGAGCCATCTGAGTCTCTTCCTACTATAAGACACAAATGAATCGGCTTATTGTTAACCAAAGGATTGAATCTCAATGAAAGTGTCTTGCTTTCTATTACATTAGGGTTTACTCCCTCATATACTAGAAGGCCGGATGCAGATAAACTAGCATTAGTTATTGTTTCAATTATGAAATTATTTTCTCCCGAAGATAAGTTAACAATCGCTTTAAAATTGCCGTTGTTGATTTCGAAATATTGTGGAGGAAACACGCTTGCATTGTTGTTAATAACTTGAACTATCCCTTGCTTAGCACCTATTGAACTTCCACTTAAAATAACTGTGGGCGAAGAGACTATTTCTCCATCTTTATAGTTGAATGAAATTGTCATATCTTTCGAGTAACTAAAAATAAGTCTAATCTGTCTAGGAGTAACGTTGGCAGCTCTGTGCGAAATCATGTTGCATACTAGATTCTAATTTTCGTCCTCACTTTTAAAAAAATACATTTTAATAGTATATATGAAAAAATTCAAGTAAGTGAAACAAATAGATTGAGACTCATCAGCAATCCAATATATCTCCTTGATAATCGAATCAAAGAGCTGAATTACTTCAAGTCTCATTCTTCAATCGTATTACAGCTATTACAGATACTAATATTGCAGCTGGTATAATATATGTGCTAGATGAACAACTTCTTTTCAATTTTAAACAATATTTTTTCAAGTAATTGTACGCTATTTGAGAATTAACTAGCAAATTTTAGATTTATTTATACGAATATGGGGAATGATAGTCGAAAAAGATCAGCTACAAGCATAGAAGTAGCTCAACATTGGGCTAATAAGAGATCAAATTTTCCAATTGGGCTGACGAAAGAGTCACCCATAATTATATCAGAGGAAGAAGATTCTCAAATAAGGGTAAAAGAAGATTCAACAGTTTTGGCACAAGACGTAGAACTCTCTCAGAAAATTATTTCGTCTCCAATTAAACTACTTTTCAATCCAGGAATTGTGGACGACGAAGAAGAGAATGCAAATACAGACGCAGTTATGATGTCTGAATTAATCGGTACAAAGGATTTAAAGGAAACGTATCAATTCAATTTTAGTGTAGATTTGGCACTTTTTTTAACATACTTACATCCTGATGTGTCTCGGTATAAAAAGAGTATATGCTTCATTACAGGCTCTAAGTTGCTATCAGGTAATCACCCAGATATGGAATTCATCAAAGGTAAATTTAATATATCGGAAGTAGTTGCTAAAATACCAAATAGGTATGGGACACACCATACTAAAATGATGATAAATTTTTTTGAAGATGAAACTGTGGAAATAGTGATAATGACATGTAACTTTACCAAATTGGATGTAGGGGGCCTTACTCAAATGATCTGGAGATCGGGAAGGTTGAAAAAGAAAAAAAAGGATGAAATCATTCCAATTTTAGGACAAAGATTTCAAAGAGATTTAACCAATTACCTTCGGAAATATCACAATGTGAAGTTGAATTGCTTGGCAGAAGTACTAAAAGACTACAGTTTTCTGCCAATTTTGGTGGAGCTAGTTGCTTCAGCTCCAGGCTCGTATGACATAACCAATATTGGCGATGAAGATGAGATTTATGGGTATGGAAAATTATACCAAGTTCTAAAGAGAAACAACCTCCTAATTGATAACAATAGAACAGGTCCGGAATACAATATCCTAGCTCAAGTCTCTTCAATCGCATACCCATTTGCAACTTTGAAAGGATGTACATCATCTATTTTCACACATTTATTATGCCCATTGGTTTTCTCTGGGTCAGAAGATATGTTTAGTATATTGTGGCCTGGCAAGAAGCTGTGTGAAACTCATCAATCTGAATTTAACTATAAACCTCACATCGTTTTTCCTTCTGTAGAAGATATTGCAGCCAACTGCGTTGGCTTTGTAGCCGGTCAGGCAATCCATTTCAACTATACTCAGTCGTATATACATCGAAACCAATATGAGCAAAATATCAAGCCGTATGTGAAACGATGGGGCTCAAATGACAATTCTATCAAAACTGGTCGCGAAAAGGTAGCACCACATGTGAAATTGTATATGTGTGATAATGCCGATAATTGGTCTTCATTAAAATGGGTTTTGATGTGTAGTCACAACCTTTCTAAGCAAGCCTGGGGTTGTAGAAAATCATCCAAATTTACTTCTACTGACCCAACTGAGTACGAAATTTCAAGCTATGAGCTTGGTGTATTGATACCTGGCAATTCAAAAAAGTTGATTCCAAGCTTTCATTCTGATGAGCTTCCTGGGAGCAGTAACAACATTAAACCCATAAGATTGCCTTTTACACTACCACCTTCTAATTACAGAACTACGGATCAACCATGGAGTAAAGTGTTGAATTGTGGTGAATCTGTAAAAGACAGATTCGGTCAAAATTATAACCTTAATTAGGGCTATTTTCGGTAACAACACACGATCCGTAAAAGCTCGCTAAACAAGGACGACAGCCATACATTCAGAAATAAATTAGGTTAAGGTTAAGTATAGAACACAGTATCATTCGTCAAAACCTTAATTCAACTATATATTGACATTATGAATCAAAAATTGACTTAGCTCTATTGTTAATTTGTGTTGGTCCAAGATCCGTAAGAATTTTTTCTTCATCATCACTACTTGAATAATCGGTTTGGTCGCCTTGATTGATTATTATTCTCTTCTTTGGTAGTAGATCATTTGAATGATGTGCTCTTTTACTTTGAGGCCGGCTAGAACCTTGCTTACTAGAATCAAAAGTGTCAAAATTTAGATTATAAGTAATTTCATTTCGTTTATTAGGATCAGGCGTTATTTCTCTTTCATATCCAATGATATCCTCTCCACCATCAGAAGAATAAGGTATGGGTTGACTTTGAGTAGTTGAACCAACTGGCGTACTGTATTCAACAATCTGCCTTGGTGACCTTTCTTTCAATAACCTTCCCTTAGAGACATTTTCATGATCCTTATTTATCCTATGGGAATAAGGGAGGGATTGGGATTTCTCCAGGTTTATTGTTTTGGTTTTTTTGATGGTTTCTGAAGTAGGATGATTCGAAAGTTCATTTTGAAGTTTAATATTGTAAACTTCATGTGCTGGAAACTTCAACTTATCGTTTTTTCTTTTCAGAATCTGTTTTATAGAAGACGTAGTTTCATTTGGTGAAATTTCAATTTCACTTGTGATTTGTACATACTGAATAATTAAGTCAGAGTTACTTTTATATTCAAACATAATAGGATCTCCAGAATTCCTAAAAAAAATCTCAAATTTGTCTTCATTAATAGAAGTGTCAAGATTCCTATATTCTTCATTAATATCTGGTGACTTCACTCCGTTCAATGAGCTTATCAAGGTCATAAAATTTTTGAAATCTCGTAGCCTAAAATTTATAGTCTTTTTGAGTCCTTCTTCACTGTTAACTTCCTTAGATAGATTTGAATCGATCAATTCATCAAGGTTTAATGCAATAGAAACAGACATGGGTTGCTTTAAATATTCTTTTTCTTTCATTATTTGGTTTGTATACCCACTAAACAGAATTTTTTCATTTTTGATTTCAATTTTGAAATCCTCTGTGGATGACGGTATCATGTCCATGAATTGCTTGGGTATTAATTGCTCGATCATCATGTAGTATATCCATTCCTCAGAATGCTCATAACCTAATTCCTTTGACTGATTTTGAAGATATAATGCTTCTGAATAGGCCGCTGCAACATCTAATTTATTTTTTACTACTGGCTGGTAGTTTGTTTGATATTTCTTGACAATAAGTTTTTTGGTTTTTATTTCTATCAAAAATTTATACTTCAAATTATTGGGTGCATCGGATGACCAATTGATTCTAAAGCAAATATATTCCAGATCACTAAATTCCAGATTTTTAAATAGAATGGCCAAATGCTTCGAATTGATCAAGAATGAATAAGTCAGGATATCGTTATTTTCACCATCGCTAACAGTTTCATTTCTTTCATAGCCATCTTCCATTATTGTACCAAAATCAACATAATATTCTTTAAAAAAAGAGCTATTGAATATCACTTCTGCATGAGATGTTCTTGCAAAGTTTATTGCAGATATAGATAAAGTTTGCTTAGAAATTATAAATTTGATATGCTCAGATATTGCAGCAAGAGACAATATTGACTTTGACCATATTAGTTTGTTTTTATCAGAATCCAATATTCCAACAAACCCCATTGATATATATCATATTAACAAATCTCTGTTAACTCGCCCAATAATTTTTCTACAAAATTAAAGAAATCATAAACTGCATATAGAAGATAACGATAACAGATAGACAAATGTTTAATCAATTATACAAATTCATAGAATGAATTTCAAATAATACCAAATCGATCAGCATTATATGATGTATCTGATATTAGTATTGAATCCAAACTCTTCAGAGTCAGTCACTTCAAATTTAGCTGATATCTTACCTATTCTACCAGGGGTTGAATTTTCTTATTATACTGCCCCAGCTGAAGCACCAAAGGAAATTAGTGGTACAGAAACCTCAATATTTTCAGAAAGAGTAGTATTAAATGATATGATTTCTAAGAATACTTTGAGCAAACATGACGGGATCTTAATTTGCTGCTATTCTGACCATCCTTTAATTCATTCATTAAGTAAAATCACTGATAAACCAATTTTGGGCATTATGCAAGCTACAATACTTTACAGTTTACTGAGTCCCTCAATTAAAAAACTGTTCATATTAACTAGCTTTAAAGAATGGGAACCTTTATTAGACCAAGGGATTATAGATTTTGTCGGTTCTTTGGATTTCCCTTGCAAAAAGTTTCAGCATACCAAAGGTTTAGACGTCAGTGTCCTTAGCTTAAATGATCCAAAGGAGTATGCTAAGATATATAACAGAGTACATGAGATCTTGAACGAGGAGTATAAAGACGATGGCATTAACTGTGTTTTGTTAGGTTGTGCTGGAATGGCGGGCTTGGACTCGAAATTAAAAGAAAGCTTTCCAGAAGTGGAATTTGTAGACAGCTGTAAGATTGGTGTTGAATTCTTATATAGTTTGATTCGATTTCATAGAAGTAGTTAGACAATTATATAAATATTAGAATTTTACCATAATACAAATTCGCATTTGAAATGGCCCTGAGATTATTTGATACACTAAAAATAGTTGGGTAATGAAGTAAATTACGGGCAACCTATACGTAACTAAATAAATGGATTATAGAGAAATCCGTGTAACAATAATAATACTATAATACTTGAAAGCTAATTTCCACTTGCTACTGAATACTGGAGCACACATTATGTCCGAATTCACGATAAATAACAATGATAGCAAGTCATCATTATCTAGTCTATCAAAGGAAGACAAAAGCGAGGACAAAAGGGCTAATTCAAAGCGAATCAGTATCTTGGATAGACTAATGAGCAGCAGGAGGCTAAAATCAAAATCACCTTCTATATCACCTTCAGCATCCTTCTCATCCAAATCTACGAGAGATTCACGCAGCATACAAGATTCATTACCTCCATTATCGCCCTTAAAAATTTCAGGATATAGTAATTCTACAAAAAGAAGATTGATAAACGAAGAATTGGCTAGTAATATAAGGAATCTTTTACCAGGGAGATTGCAATTATTCGAGAATTGGGAACTTGTATATTCCATGGAGCAGCACGGTATATCTCTTAACACACTTTATCAAAATTGCAATCCAGAATATCAGATTCAAAAACTTAAAAAGGAGAAGATAGAAAAAGGATATGGAGATTCTATAATAAACTCTATGATAGGAAATACGACATCATTCAACCATAAGAGACCTCATGGTTATGTCATGATAGTAGAGGATGAAAACCATTCGAAATTCGGGTGTTTTCTTAATGAACATTTAAGACCGATGGACCACAAAAGATACTATGGTAATGGAGAATGCTTCCTTTGGAAGTGCGAGTCCTGCTATGTCACCGAACTTACCAATGAAAAAAGCATTGCAACTTCTAAAACACCTTCAACTAGGTTTAAGGCTTATATGTATACTGGTGTAAATGATAATATCATATATTCGAATCATGATTTCATAGCGATAGGCTCATCTAATGGTCAGAATGCGTTATGGATAGATAAATCATTATACCAAGGTGTCAGCTACGCTTGTGATACATTTGGGAATGAAATTTTAACGAACACTTCAAATAAAAAAATAGGCAAATTTCATATCCTAGCATTAGAAGTTTGGAGAGTCGGTAACTTGGAGTAAGAGCTTCTTATAATCAGATAAATCACCACAATACTATGTTATGATACATACAAAATAAAATATTCAGAATTGGAATCCACACACGAAGGATCAACATCTTACTCAATTAGTGAAACTATCTTTACACAAATTTTTCTTTTTCTTCGTGTGCTACAAGTATTCTGCAATTTGGAAAAGCTTCAATGCTTTATCATATCAAAGTATAAAAATTGGATAGATATTCAAATTCAGCTTGTCGGTCCAACTTTTGGTTTACATGTTCTTCCAAGTTCAAAGTTGATCACTTCAATACTCTACTATCGAAGATTCTTCCATAGTTAACCCCTCTTTTCGTATAAAGTATATGAAAATCTTTTAACAAAAGCACACAAATATGAAAAATATTTAGTGTATTACATGAATTTAGAAATTCACTGGATGAAATGTGTAACTCTAAATCCAAAGGTTGTTGATGCGAAATCAGATATATGTAGATTCCCTAATATAGCTAATGTTATTCTTACTAGGCTGGCATTTACTTCTACGTTATGCACTAAATTAGCCAAATATGTGTTGCGTATTCCGAACATATTCAAGGTTGCGCTAAAATAAATAAACTCTAAATACATATCGTCTAAAGCTTTTAATGATTAAAGTTCAATTGAAGCTCATAGGGATACTCGATAAAGACTTCTGTTATCTATTTGTGATTTTTAATATTCCTAGAATTGGTTTCCTTATAAAATAGTTTGGAATTTACTTAAGCATTTCAGAATTAACCATAGAATAAGGGTATCGTATGGTATGTGTTGGTGCCACTTAGAAGAAATTGCTGATCTTTTAGTCAGTGCGTATAATGTCACATATCGCCTCAAATACGGGTTTAGTGTATTTGACGGACTTCAGATATGGCTAAATGCTGATATTATTATTTTTAAAGTTCTTGGAATCAGTTAAGATAAATTTGCATTTTGCTTTAAATAAAATTATAAAAATTTATATAAAAAGAGAAGATGATTCCATAGATCTAACAGCTTTAGACATTTATTTAACATCAGTTTTTTAAAAAGTACTGCGTGCATCGAAATAATACAGAAGCGAAAATGAAGTTGGAAAACATTATGACCTTTGTAGCTGTGTTAGGATTAGCAAACGCAGTTATTATCGATTTCGCTAAAATTATCGCTAGAGGAATTAAAGATGTCGATGAGGTTGCGAAAAGAGGAGGCTCTTTTGATAATAATTACGATATCTCATATCCGTTTAAAGAAGTTGAGGTTTTCTGGACGACATGCTATGCTCCATCAAAGCTGGTGCTCACCACCAATATTTGTGACAATCACAACAATTGCAGGCCAACGGTTTGCACTACCGGCATTACTCAAGTGACAACTTCAACCAATGGTCATACAATGACTTACAAGACCTGGTGTCCGTTGACCACTTCTTTCCAGATTGCAAAGTGCACCAATGGAAGAGGACAAACTTCTTACTCAACTATTCCATGCACTACTTCCCCGGAAAAGATCAAACCAACGACAACTCCGTGTGCTACTACAAACAAGGGGAATGGTGGCCAGCCAGGGAAAGGTCAAAAACCAACTACTGTATGTACTACCACTAGTAAGGGCAGAGGCGGCCAACCAGGTGACGGCGGAAAACCAACTACTCCTTGCACTACTACTGCCACTATGTCGACCACTAGTAGTACTAGTACTCAAACAGCCGTTGTTAACAAAAGAGATGTTCCGGAAACTGCTTTTCTCAATAAAAGAAATTAATTTCGCATAGTGTTATTTCTCTTAGAGTTTCGTTGCAGCCAGCCCTTTCGACTTTTCTATAAATGTCGTCACTTCTACGTACAAGGTAGAAGAAGCAAATAATATTTGAATAAAGTTATTTTAAGTATTTATATAGATGTTTATGCTTGATTTTACCTAAACTCCTGATGTGTAAATTTAGTGCATATTACCTAATAGGACAATAGGAATTAAACTGCGCAGACTTGTTTTAGATTCGCAGAGAATGAATAACTCTGAAACAAAGTAATAGTTCTTTTCTCATTTTATGTTCTCAATTCAATAAATCTTGTATCATAATTAGAACCTGATACAGATATCAAACAACTCTAAATTATAAAAGATTTAGCCTTTTGAGAAATGAGGTTTGACGCACTTGCACAAGCTGCAAAAAGTAGTTTCATATATGAATCGCAGCACCAAATGCAGCCTCAATATTGAGCCATTGCAACTATTAATTGGGTATTCTTACTGAAACTGTATAAGTAGAAAACTTCAAAACAAGAAAACATAGTCTCAGACAGATGTTCTAGTTCCTAGCCGTTATATTAATTTGTCCGGAAAAGAAACAAATATATAAGGATGCCAAAATCTCAAATTCATTGTGAGGCAAATGCTGCAATTTATGCTAAGTTTATTCACCAACTAGAACAGTCGCTTTCAAAAATAACAGAATGAAGTTCAAAAACCCAATCGCCTTTTTATTAATTGCATCAGGGATCTCTGCATTCAATTTCCAAAATGTGAGCACCTATTGGACTACTATCTACGCCGAGAGTACTGATGTTGTTACTATTACATCTTGCTCTGATAATGCTTGCGGAACACACACTGGTATCACAGGCATAACGAAAATTACTACAGTCACAGAAGGACTCACTACGATCTATACTACTTACTGTCCTTTGACATCTTCCTATGTGGTGACAGAAAGTTTGCTGCCAAGTGTTCTTCCTAGCACCATTACCTCAGTGCCAACCACTTCTTCAAGTTCAATTCCAGTCACTTCTGCTGATTATGATATTTCGGATACTGAAACAGACGAATGTGATACTACATTGGGTTCAGAGACTATAATTCATTCTAGTTCAGCCGATGCAACCTCAGTTACCAATTCACAAGGCTCGAGTTTCATTCCTAGTTCTTCTAGCTACTGGACCTCGAGGAGCAGCAGTACTAGTTCCAGTACTAGTTCCGCTCCTAGTTCCGCTCCTAGTTCATCTAGCTACGTGCAATTGACAAGCACTAGCAATACACCAGCCAGTTCAATTACTTCTGTACCTCTAACTACTTCTGAATATGATATTTCGGAAACCGAAACAGATGAATGTGATACTATTTCGGAAACTAAAATTCATTCTAGTTCAGTTGATGCAACTTCAATCATCAAGTCACAAAGTTCAGGTTCCAGTCTTAGTTCTTCTAGTTACTTTTCGATGACTAATGTTATTATTTCTACATCTGATTATTCTAAATTCATACCAACAACAAGAAGTAGTATTACACCAACCATTTCAACTGCTGTTCTTATTAGTTTATCAAGCTATTCGTCGCCTTTCTCTACCACCAAAGACAGCCTCTCCAGTTATACTGCTGATTGTGATACGGAGACTGATACAGAGGACTGCGATACCTTGCCTACCCAATCAGAGACTTCTATCACACTATCGTCTAGTATTGCTCCAACAAAATATATTCCAAGTAAAGATATCTCATCTAGCAGCATAAATACTCCATCTTCCATTTCAATTATATCCAGTACAAGTATTTCTACCAATGCAATTACAGATTCCAGGGAGTCAACTTTAACGGTTACTATAACATCATGCTCAGATAATAAGTGCTCCACCACAACTGCTCCTGCAACAAAAGGAGTAACGACTATTACAACAAAGGGAACCGTTACTTCCTATACTACTTGGTGTCCAATCACAGCCACCGAGACAACTACCCCTAGTAGTACTACACCAATAACAAGTACCTCGGAGATGTCTAGCTTAGAAGCAACTAGTGTGATAAAATCTTCTCCAAAATTGATTAGTACAAGCAGTACAAGCAGTACAAGCAGTACAAGCAGTACAAGCAGTACAAGCACTACCAGCAGTACAAGCAGTACAAGCAGTACAAGCAGTACAAGCACTACCAGCAATACGAATGGCTTAACCACAACCAGCTCGATAGCATCAACTTCAACGGTTACTATAACATCATGCTCAGATAATAAGTGCTCCACCACAACTGCTCCTGCAACAAAAGGAGTAACGACTATTACAACAAAGGGAACCGTTACTTCCTATACTACTTGGTGTCCAATCACAGCCACCGAGACAACTACCCCTAGTAGTACTACACCAATAACAAGTACCTCGGAGATGTCTAGCTTAGAAGCAACTAGTGTGGTAAAATCTTCTCCAAAATTGATTAGTACAAGCAGTACCAGCAGTACCAGCAGTACCAGCAGTACGAATGGCTTAACCACAACCAGCTCGATAGCATCAACTTTAACGGTTACTATAACATCATGCTCAGATAATAAGTGCTCCACCACAACTGCTCCTGCAACAAAAGGAGTAACGACTATTACAACAAAGGGAACCGTTACTTCCTATACTACTTGGTGTCCAATCACAGCCACCGAGACAACTACCCCTAGTAGTACTACACCAATAACAAGTACCTCGGAGATGTCTAGCTTAGAGGCAACTAGTGTGATAAAATCTTCTCCAAAATTGATTAGTACAAGCAGTACCAGCAGTACAAGCAGTACAAGCAGTACAAGCAGTACAAGCAGTACAAGCAGTACAAGCAGTACAAGCAGTACAAGCAGTACAAGCAGTACCAGCAGTACAAGCAGTACAAGCAGTACAAGCAGTACAAGCACTACCAGCAGTACGAATGGCTTAACCACAACCAGCTCGATAGCATCAACTTTAACGGTAACTATAACATCGTGCTCAGATAATAAGTGCTCCACCACAACTGCTCCTGCAACAAAAGGAGTAACGACTATTACAACAAAGGGAACCGTTACTTCCTATACTACTTGGTGTCCAATCACAGCCACCGAGATAACTACCCCTAGTAGCACTACAGCAATAAGCACTACCTCAATTTCTACTGATAATTTTAGTTTAGCAGATACAAGTGTTTCTCTGCCAAAAATTTCAGAGTCAGATTTAGAGACTCATAGTCCTGTGATTTCTTCTATCATTTCTATTTCATCGAAATCCGATACAACAATTTATATCCCACAAACTGTTACAGTGACCTCAAGTCTTTCATCAAGCAGTGCTAGATCTTATTCTGTGACCACAAAACTACAGCTGATAAATTCGAGACCAACCAATATAATATCTACTTACTTAGGTGACGCTTCTAAATTTTCAAATATTGCCATATTTAAGTACGGATTGATAATTTTGTTTTCTTTATTTTAACTCTCTCTATATCAAAAATTTCTTTACGAAAACACTTATGCAGAGCTTATATTTTATAAATATTTCAAATTACTAGACATTTACAAAACTAAATCCCAGAGAAGTGATGAAGCACAATGACACAAACTCTACAGGAACGTAAAACTGGAATAAACTTTTATGATCTACCATACCGTTGAGGATGCCACTATACACAGGAATAAATAAATTATAAAAAAAAAAACACCGATGAACTATATTGTTGAAATGAATGAAAGAAAGTATATCTTTCGTTTTAAAAAATGCAAATAAAATAATCATAACTGTCATGAATTAACAAACGCATTTATAGGATCGAAGTAGTAATTCAAGATCTTATGTTGAAGTTGATCTTGAATAGTGGGCATGTTGAGTACCCTAGTTGTCCTGAGCAGTGAATTAAATAAAAAAAATCGAGCATAATATGCCATAGAGTAGTGCTATTTGAAAAATATTTTTTCAAATAACATCTATGATAATTTTGGAATATTTAACTCTTTAAATAATGTAAAAATTAATTGATTATCACCAAGAAAGTCGTTGTTAACAATATTACACAAGACGTAATCTTCACTGAAGCCAGACATGAGACGAATGAAATTATCAACCTGGGCTTGTTCAATATTAACTTCCTTTATTAATGAACTTTGAAATATTTGCACCCATTCAGTGATGAGTCTATAAACTTCATCTTTCCATGCCAAGAATGAAGTTTTTTCGACGATTGTCGGTTGCAAAATTTCTTCACCTGGAAAAACACCCCAGGTCACAGCATTGATATCATCATCTTTTGTATTGGTAGATAAATTTCCATCCTTATCAACCGCGTAGTAATTGATTACACTCGAAGTACCATCCCCGAGGGAGTTGTTATATGAATCAATCTTATACAACAATTTTGGAATGACGTCCTTATGACAAAAGAACTCTAAGTATTGTTTTTGGTAAACATAGCCATTCTTCGGACCCCATCCATTTACTTTATCATTGGACTTAACAGCATTTAGCGAAGGTTGAGAGTTAGTAGTGAACACACCCATGGTGTTTAATTCAATTAAATCATCAACCATGGCATTCGTATCCTCACCGATTGGACCATCAGACCAAGGTAAGGACTTCAAATCACCTTTTAAGTAAGAGATGAGAAGTTCAGACAATTCTTTAATTGTCTGAGGAGATCCCCATAAATCATAGGCTTTCTGAGGAGTTTGTCTCAATAAATCAGAAGTCAAATCAATATCACCAAATGCAGGAGATCTTGAATCACCCCATCTACCATTAGGAAACTCATCCCATCCAGATGTTCTAGTAATATAAGAGTACTTTCTATTTTGCCAAAAGATAGGACGGATCGATTCTTTTGATCTTTGAGGGTGCAATGATTTTCTCCAGGGCATATTATCACTTCCAATGGTTTCATGGGACTTGACAATTTCAATCAAGTTCAATTTTTCTAAAATCATGATAGTAGCCCTTTCCAAATTCATGGTGTAAAAATGCAAATGCTTAATGTATCCAGATTCAATCAATTTTGAACACATTTCACTTACCAACTCTGTACCTTTTTCTCTAACCAAATAGTCATTATCCTTTATAGGCTCTAATGCTTCAATAAAGTGAGGTGGAACTGTAATTTGAGACCACTTGGCTCTTCTCATAAAAGCTGTGTAAGTAGAAATAGGCATAATACCAGGAATAATTGGAATATCAATTTCAATTTTGCGAACTTTTGAACACCAATTAATAAAATTTTCAACATCGTAAAACATTTGAGTGACAATGAAATCTGCTCCAGCATCACATTTCTCCTTCAAGTAAACTAATACCTCATCATCTGATTCATCATCTGCTCCTTCTGGATAAGCGGCGACACCTATGTTAAAATGATCGCCATACTTTTCACGAATATACGCAATCAAATCCTTTGCATACTTAAAAGTGCCTGTAGATTCTGAACCATCTAATGGAGGGTCACCTCTCAAAGCTAAAATATTATGGCACCCAGCGGCATAAGCCTTTTGCAATGCTTCGTCAATTAATTCAACAGCCATATTAGTACATGTCAAGTGCATACAAGTTTCCAATCCAAGGGTAGATTGGGCTGTATATACCATTTCATTGGTTAATGTAGAAGACCTCCCACCAGCATTCCAGGTAATATCAATGAAAATAGGATTCAAATCATACATTCTGTCCATACGATCGTATAGATTTTGGACACCTTGCGACGTCTTAGGAACGAAAAATTCAAAAGAAAATGTTGCAGGAGGGGGGTTTAGTCCTGAATGTGCTTGCTGTAACTTGTCAGATATCTTCATGGTTCTATTATATCTGATTTTTGTTTAACGTTGTATAATATTTTCATTTAAAGCTTTTCAATTTAAATTTTACGATTATACCGTTACCGCACAAAATTTCGTGCAATTGACAATTACATGTGACAATGTGTCATTGTATATATTGTTCTATATAAGTTTAGTCTATAGTTCATCATGTTCGTAAGAAGAATCGTCTTCTTCATTATACTTAATTTTGGATTTATTAATTTTAATTGCCTCTTTATTTTGTTCTTTTAGCGTCAATTTCTTTTTATCGTTCTTCTGAATCAATTCTGAAATTTTTTGATCGTAAGAGTCCCATTCAGGAATTTGTCTTCTTGCCATATCAAGTTTATTTTCTTTTGTTAGAGGATTGTTGCATAAGTCTATGGTTTTAGCTTCACTGATGGACTCATCGGAGCACCATGTTTCACACCAGAGCCATTCTTGTGGTAAACTGAAGATCTTGAGCTGTCTCTGTAAATTGTTAGGTAAATCTTGATCAAGATTGGCCAATGAATTGGGATCTGAAGAGAGTTTTTGATAATGTGTTCTTAACTTGTCACCCGCATTTAACTGTCTGAATCTCTCAAGATCGACCACAAACAATGCACTAATGTGATATTTAAGATCATCCTTGAGTATTTTCTTCCAATAAGCTTGTTTCCAAAACATAAACCCTTCCATTTCATTTCTTGAATCACACATTGGAGTAAAACCATATGGTGCACCCTCCAAGTCTATTTCCATTAGTTCCTTCATATCACTACGACAAATTTGGTCAGCATCAACAAAAATGACTTTCTTCAAGCTTTGGGGAAATAATACGTCCAAAAATAGAATCTTGTAAGCCCAAATAATCCTTTGCTTCTCAGTTTGGGCCCTTAACCAATTTGGCCAATTATAAGATATAAGTTCATATTGGAAATCATACTCCTTAGATAATGATGGTAATAACTCCTTGAGCTGAGGTGATAAATAATTTTCAATAAACCAAAATTTAAGCAGGCTTGTGGTATGCTCTCTGATCGAAGCAGTCATGATAGATAAAAATCTTTCATATAAGTGTCCACTTGCAATAGTAAAAATGTTAATCTCAGCTTCTTGAGGCCTATCCAAGGTAGCTTTAAGAGAATTCATCCAATTTCGGAAAGTAGATTTTGAACCACTTATGCTTACTGTATATTCCTGGTCAGTTGTTACTCGTGGCATCAACACGAGTCCTTTGAGACTTAAAACAGCTATATCAACAAAATTCAATGGCTCTCTATTGTATGTCACTCTTCTCTCATTTGCTGATAATAGGGAATAATTTGCGTCACTTTCTTTAGCTATTGTAAACTTTCCAACTCCGGGACTAGATTTAAGTTGAAAATAACCCAAGTTTGACATTACGGTAGCCTCACTAGAGAATTTATCATATTCTATACTGAAGGTTAAATTCCTTGGGCTACTAATTTGCCTTACGTCTCTTGCAAATCCTTCAATTAAAAGATTTTTTAATTCATAAGCTCCAAAAATGGATTTTGTATCATATGTATCAAATTTAATATTGTCCAAATCAACACCATTAGTTACATTTTTAGTTGTTACTAGCCATCTAGATGGAGTGTCAATACTGGCAGTTAATATTGTGTCTTCAGGGATGTTCGTAAACTCCGCAGTAATATCAGACTTGAATTCCCCATTTAAGTCAAAAACTGGCCGGGAAGATGGATAAACACCCCGATAAAACCTCTTTATACTCATCTCGTTACTATAAGAAAGTTTTGGTTGCAAAAGTATTTTTATGTTTAAGAATGAAAAGTCTTTTATGGACGATATAATGGATGCCATTTTCTGACCTTCTTCAGCTATAGGATCTATTATAAGAAGAATATCTAGCTTCTTCTTAGAATCATAATCTTGTATATCGAAAGAATTGTGCATTGAAATTGAGCTTAAGTCATAACGAGCAACGTCTGAAACAAACATAGTATCATCCAAATAAAATGATTTGGTTACAATTGAAGTGAGCAAGTCAAATCTATCCATATGAAAGTCTTCGGATTTATAATCCATAAAGCTGGAATATTCAAAAGAATCCGAATGATATTCAATGATATCAGCAAAAAGCTTAATTCTTTGATTGAATTCATATTCGATGAGTAGCTTTAAATCATTCTTGTTAAAAGGCTCATTTAACCTCAAATAACGACTATTAAACAAAATGAACAGGTGATGAACAGGCAAATTATTTTTTTCTAAAAGAGAAATGACAGTAGTATTCATTTGTCGGCTTTCATTTGAATTCAAGTAGAAAGCTTTCGCTTTAAGGCTTTGAATATCTATAAAACTCAATTTTGCATCACATAAACCCTTAATCTCCTTGAATAAAGGCGAATCAAGACCAGAATTTATTATTCTGAGTTGAAGAGAATCTGAAGAAGATAAAATAATTTCCAAAATATTAAGAAATTGCTCGAATACAACTATCTCGTTGAAGTCACCAACCAACCAAAAGGTTCCCGACAAATCAGACAAGATGTTACTACTTCTAAATGACAAGGAGTTTTGAATTAGCTCCCGATTAATTTTTTTGTATTTAATCTTACTGAGATCGTTTGGAATGATTCGTAAATTACGTTCTGATTTAGATCCTTCATAGAGTAAACTTTTTAGGGTTCTGCCTTTGTCATAGCCAAGACTAATATACTTGTTTAGTATACTCACATCCTGAGTTATTTGTCTTCCAATCGATGATTTCCAACTTGGTGAAGAAAATTCATGAATTACACCATTGACAATGATAGACGGAGAAGTTATTGAAAATCTATCTAGAGTTTCTTGAAATATCAGTTCATTCAATGAATAATCATCAGGAATTGTAATTGTTTGAAACAAACTTCGATATTCTTCTTCTGTGGAACCTATGAAATGCTGATACAAAAGGGCTAACGCTTCTTTAGGTTCGGAAAATTCTGCAATAAAATAAAAATATTTTATTATCTCCTTATCTTTGGGATCATTACTGGGTATTGGAAGAATTCCAATTTGTTGAGCAATGTTATTATCTAAAATAATTTTAGCAATTTTAAAAAAAATTTCCAATTGCTCTTTACTAGAAAAGTTTATTGCAAATATTAAATCATGAACGTTTTCTCTTAATTGTGGTATTTGACCTTTTGGTACTTCACTGTTTAGGTATGTTTCTTTCCTATCTAAGGAGTATTCATAATATACATCATCATTTTCTAGATCATTAAAAAAAACTACTCCATTTTTCTGATTGAATTTCCCAGCTATAAATGCATCTTCAAAAACTTTATATCTATTCTCATTATTTCCCATCAAATTATTTCCTTTTTGAAACTGAACACTTTTTATAGCACTTAATAAAGCAAATCTGGACAAAAGTTTTTTTGATTGAGAGGGAGTAAACCCAAGACTTGCTAATTCATCAATAATTTCGAGCTCAGAGCTAACTTTATCAATTAATGTGATGATGTCTAGTTCTAGGAAATTAATTGGCGAGCCATTAATATAGATTCCATAGGTCTCATCAGAGGTGCCTGTATTTTCATTTTCAAGTACCATTTGTTCAACCATTTCTAAGTTATCATACACCAAGTCATCTATATATGCTGCAAATTTTGGAAGGTCTTGAAGGATGTTGTTTAAGATATCGTATCTCGACAAGTCGTTATTCTGTTCATTTAACACATAAGAAGTTAATTTTACGCCTAGTTGATCAATGTTTTTTTTTGAAATCTGCCGAATAGAACTCAAATTTTTAATTTCTTGAAAATTATTCCATAAATTATAGTAATTTTTTGATTTCTTAGTTATTCTGGATATTTTCTTCCCAGTAGATTCTACCTCATTTAGTGTAATATAGTCAGATTTTTTTAAGGTTAAACCAACTCCATAGCCATTTAATCGAGCCTTTTCATTAGATAAGAAGGATGGAATGTATCGCCAAACAAATCTTAATTTTCCAGACTCAGCACTTTCAATCAAAGATTTTAACATCTCTTGGAACATATCAGAGTAAAAATCCCCATATAGAACAAGCAAGGGGGCTTCACTATTTGAACCGATAATCCTATCAAAAGGTAATATATCTTGAGTCGATTCTGCTTCAGTATGTAAGGCAAATAAGTCATCTGAGGAGCAGTATATTTTCTTGTTATGAATCACCCAAGCATCTGGTGTTGCCAACTCATTAAATAAAATCTTCTTGCCGAAAGAATCTACGGAGCACTTTTGAGATAAGGATTTCGAGTATTGATCAACAATGGTATTCTTATAATAGCTATAGTGCGCCTGTATCCTAGGGTCATATAATTTATTTACCATATTAAAATTGATAAAATCTTTGCTAATGTCATCAATGTGCAAATTCTTGAGTAGTTCATCGTATATTTCTAAATTCGTTGCTTCCAAAGAGTTGAAAATGACTTCGTCTTCATCTTCACTATCTGTATCAGGTTTAACTTGTAATAAACTTTTCAAAATTGGAATATAAAGGGATTCATTATATGATGAAATGCTTTCAATCAAACTCAAATGAAATGGAACCACCTCCCAATTAGAGTTTAGCCTTATTTGAAGCTGATTGGAATGATTCGATTCTAAGGAGGTTCTTGCATTTTCAAAGCATTCAGCTAGAACAGCTAGAAATATAAAGAATAAATACGACATATTCTTCTTTAGATTACTAAATCTTGCAATCAATTTTTCAAATCTAAAAATCTGAAATTATTTTAAGAATTAATGCGCGACCTTACTTTACTTTTAAATTGTAAACAAGACAATAAAATTATCAATCTTTATTAAATATCAATGTCTTCCTCTAATGTATTTGAAAACTCCAATTGGGAAGAGCATGGCTCGGAAGAGATTATGGCAGTAGGAACTACTTTGCCTGATGAAGAAGATATAGAAATGCAACTGAGTTCTGATGATGAAGTAGAAAACTTCATTGATGATTTAAATGATGTCGAAAGTGATGAAGATGACTTCGATGAACAAGAAGAAGAAACAATTATATTCTCTGCTTCAGATGATGAGAATGATGATATCATAGAGGATGATGATGATGATGGATATGATTTTCGGGATGCCCTTAGAAGTGCTGGCAACTTCAAAAGTAAGAATAAAAAGAAGTCTGCATCATCCAAGTCTTACTGGAAAAGGAAGATGATGAGAAGTACAAACCGAGAGTTGGATCCCGAAGTTCGTATTAATTTGTCACAAGCAAATGAAGCTTTTGTCAGAAATGACTTCCAAGTTGCTCTCAACTTGTATTTGGAGGTTATTAAAAAGGATCCCAAAAATTTTAGTGCGTACAAGACTTTAGGAGAAATATGTAAGCAACAGGGAAGGCTAAATGACTGTTGTAATTATTGGTTATTAGCAGCAAACATACACCCCTGGGATAGTCAATTTTGGGCTAATGTTGCCGAATTGAGTAGTGATTTAGGTCCTTCGTATATTGGACAGGCTATTTATTGTTACGGTAAAGCAATTGCAGCAGATAAAACTAAGAATTTAAAATACATTCTAGATCGGGCAATTTTATATAAGGAAAATAAGCAATATGGCAGGGCTTTAGAAGGATTTCAAAGAGTACACCAAGCCTATCCCACTGATACAAGTATTATCAAGAATTTGGCAAGTGTTTACGTTGAGCAAAAGAGACTTAATGATGCCATAAATTTGTATATGAGGATTCTTGACCAAAACATAAATCCAACCCCTCTGAATAAGAATATTCCTAAGTTTGGATGGGCTGAATTAAATATTTTATGTGAATTATATATACAGCAACATTCTTGGAGAGTAGGAATTAAAGTTATAAAGTTGGTAACCAGATGGATTCAAAGGAGAAGCAATGAAAAGTGGTGGGATGAAAATGATGATGATTCAGAATTTGATAAGAGAAGATTCGAAGTCATTAAAACATTACCACATGACCAACAAGCTGAAGCTAAAACTAAGTTCTACGATTTACCTATTGATATTAGATACAAAATTGGAAGTTTAAGGTTGGGCCTTGAGCAAAAAGAAGAAGCTATGCGTCATTTCGAATTTTTATTGTTAGAAAAAGAAGATATAGCTGATTTGTATTTTGATGCAGGTAAAGGTTTGGAAGCCCATGGGTACTACGAAGAAGCTTTAAGTTTCTTAACAAGGGCCTCTTTAAGTGAGGATCAAAGTGAAAGTATTGAATTAACAACGTTGTTAGGAAAGTGCTTTCTAGAAATTGGTGATTATCAACAAGCTGTTAAAGCGTATAAATCAGTTCTTTATGATGATCCTACTAATGTTGAAGTTAAGCTAGCCTTGGCAGAGACCCTCTACCATTTAGGTGATGCTCAACTTTCAGCAAAGCTTTTGGAAGAAGTGCGGACAGAACATATTCCAGTTCCTCAGGAAAGTACAGCCCCTGAAGTAATTCCAGAAGAAGCTAATTTATCTTTGATTAAAAACAAGCAGCTACTTAAGAATGTCAACAATAAGTTGTCAGATGAAGAAAAAATTGAAAAGGAAAATATTGCTAAAAGCAAGGTCATTGGAAAGTATAGGCGAATGCAAAGATTACAGGACTCAATATTTAATGACGATGAAGTAGCTATAAAGGCATGGATGCAACTAGCTTCTCAGTTGGTTGATATGTTTATGAATGTGCGTAGCTTTTTCCCTAGGGATAAGAATCGAGTTTTCAAAGGAATAGTTCTCTACAGAAGAAAGAAACAAATGGGAATAGACGAAAAATTGGCTCGAATCTACAATTTATATGATGGTATACTGAATGATGAAAATTACTCAAGATTGTTCCTTAGTTCAACTACTGAATATAGAGGACTTAACTATGATGAATGGTTTATTGTATTTGTTCAATATGCCATACTTCTTTTCAATTATGAAAAAAATTATGAATATGCTACACAAATAATAGAAGTTGCTAAGAATGTAAGCGTTTTTGTTCAAGACAAAAACAAGGAAACTCTTCTACGAATGTTGCGTTTACTATTTGGTATTGCGCAAGATGAAATTGGAACAGTGGTGATGGCCAACGTTAGGCACTTTTTGGCAGCAAACCAATTTTCGCCTTTTATATATAAGTTTTTCATGTGCTGTTTTTCTTCTGGAATTGAGTCCTGGGAAACATTTACAAATTACAATCACCAGAAATTCTTCTTGCGCCAGTTGAAAGCTTATGATTCTTTAGCTTATGGTAAAAAGATTTCAGGAATGGCCACAATTACAGCGGAAGTGAATAATACTAGATTAACGAAAGAGCACGCAGAGCTACTATATGTCTATGCAAACTTATTAGGTGGAAGTAGAAGTTATGTCTCATCTATTGTATACTTGAATAGAGCATACAAGGAGTACAACCAAGATCCAATGATTTGCTTAGTGTTAGGTTTGGCTCATGTGCATAGGTCAATGCAGAGATTGAGTACAAATAGGCATATTCAGTTGCTACAGGGTATAAGTTATATTTTAGAGTACAAAAAAATTCGTGAAAAGGGCTCTACGGTATACGAAGCTCAAGAAATTGAGTACAACCTCGGTAGATTATTTCATATGATAGGGTTAACGACGGCAGCTATTCACCACTATGAAAATGTCTTCAAATTCCACGGCAAGTTAGATGATGAATCTTATGACTTACTGATGGAATCAGCTTATAACTTGACATTGATATACAATATCAATGACAATTCCATGTTGGCTAAGGAAATAACTGAGAAGTATTTGAAAATATAATAGTTTATAGTAATGTAATTTGTGATATTCAACTCTCGCGCTCAAATAAAAATTGATCATTAGGAATATAAATTCTTATTAATTTGTGCATGGATCATGGTAAGACTCAAACAAAGATATTTGTTATTTGATATAATATACCCACCATCAACTGACTTCAATAAAAAGTCGAACATGAAAAGTTTCAGTGAGTCTGAACTGGATGTTTTGCTTGAATTACATCAGTCATCTCCTTCTACAATAAATCAAAAATCTTTAACACAGCTAATACGAAGAGTTATCCAAGACCATTTTGGAGATTACGGAGCTGGTACTACTGGGATGCAAATGTCTGTTAAATATTTTAGTAACAAAACTTCAACTGGTATTTTAAAATGTGGCAGGCTGAATTTTCAAACGCTTGTGGCTGCCTTAGCATTAATTAATAGAATAAACGATACAGAGGTTATCGTTAGATGTCTTCATATTAGTGGAACAATTAAAAAATGTGAAGAATTTTGCATCAAGAGAAATAAAGAGCTAATGAATTTAGTTAGTAAAGGTAATTCATCGCAAAAACTTGTGAACAATATGATCTCTCAATTTGAGACTGGTAATGATGTAATGAATATTTCAGATGATGAGAATTTGGATTAAAATACAAAATTATATGGTCATAAAAAAATCTAAATAAAAGTTATTAAACAGAATACAGTAAAATCATACTTTTAAATGTTTCAACAAAAGTATCAATTACTTTCTTGTCTCCTTCCAAGAGCTCATCATATTCAGGTAAGTAAGACAAGACTATGTTCATTCCACCTTCCTCTGTAGTAATTATATTAAAAATAAAGTGATAAAGAATCGATGTATTCAGACTAAAAATAGCATCTTCAATTTCAAATTTCTTCTCACCCTTCTGAAGTCTTCCTAAATTTGTAATCATTAATGTTAATCTTCCATCCTTTTTATTGAGTTTGTCCTTGAAGAAATTCCAACGATTGATATACTTAATTAAACCGTTAATTTTGAAAGATTCCTTAGAATTGAGATTTGCAGTAATTCTATCAGATATTGATTTCATTTCTTTAATTGGGTCACCATTTAATGGGGGAAGTGTGACAATATCTCCAGAAACAAAAACTCCATAGAGAAATCTTTTCATATACTCTGGAAAATAGCGCCTCCCATTGATTGCAATCAAAGAAGTAGTAGAGAATTTAGTCTTGTTGTTAAGTTTCTGGAAAACAGTATTTTCCAAGGATTTGAGACACGCATAATCAAAAAATGGAGTAATGGTAATGCTCTGAGATTTACAGAAATTAGTAATTTTTTTCACTTCATCAGGTTTGAAATTAATAATTTTAAATTTTGTATTAAGGTCCTTTGTGATCGTCGAATGATAAAAGACGGGGTTACGATTAAAATTAATTCCACCAAAAAGACCACTGATATAATTGTACAATTTGACTACTGGCATTGGTATATGTCTTTTAAGTAACAGTCCAAGTAAGATCCTAATAGGCGTAGCATAGATATTCGTCATAGAGTCAGTACTTGGGTGAACCTTTGCAGGAAGATTCTTCACGTCTCTTTCGTAGTTGAATAGGATTTCCTCCATATCATCGCTAGCATTGGATAACTCAGTGATCAAATCCTTATGGAATTGTAATGCTGAAAGCCCGTCAAATATAGAATGATCGCAGTACATACCAACATACTGATCTCCACTATCTAACTCATACACAACCACCCTCCACAATGGTAAATTCGTAACATCCATTGGACATTTCAATTGGTTCAATGTCTCTAATTCTCTCTCGTCTAACACATCGACCTTTTTTAACGTAACCACTTGGCTGAATTCAATCCTATCAACCGGCCTAATAACGTAATTTGATCCATTTGATTTAGCATCATCAACATCTTCGATTCTGAAAAAATTGTAAGTGAACCACGAGTTGTTTTTCAATAGAGATTTCAATGCATTTGATAATAACCCGGGAGTCACTTTTCTCGTGTATTTAGCTAGGATATTGAAGCTTGAATAATAATTGCCTGTGTTACGACTAATGTAGTAAGCTTCGAGAGGACTGACACGTCTAGAATGGTTTGGTTCAATCATAGTTGTTTGAATACTTAGTATGTGGTATATATATCAAGGAAATTTGGGTGCGTTTGGTTTTCTCCGCCGGCACTAAAGATATAAGGGTACTGTACCTATCGTGCCGTACTTATCTATCTTACGTATCTTGTTACGGATTTGTGACTGTAATTAACAATGTGAAGGGTCTACTAAATAATCTAATTGAATATAGCGATTCAGCTATAATTTGAAGAAAATGTGTATTAATTTCTGCTGTATAAATGAATTGTGCTAAATTTTGGATACTTTACTTTATGCAAAATACGAAGTCATAAGCTGATTATATATTCTTAATTCATGAAAGACGTTTATCCTTGCGAATGCCCCAATCAACGGCTATTTAGAATACGGCAATATCGGAGATTCAATTAGAAAATCTATGTGATAATTCATGTAACCGCATAGGACCATGCGCTTAGAATCCACCATCTGCAATTTGCTGCACATTAGTAAAGTACATTATTTGGCAATCTTCAGATAATTCTATGATTTTATATTGAAAAGAAAAATATATCAATTGAAATGACAGACTACCTGCTCTACTTAGTGACAGACTCTACTATGGTCCCGGAAACTTCAAACTTCATCAGACAGGTTGAAGAGGCGGTTCAAAATGGAGCAACGTTGATTCAATTACGTGAAAAGTCATTATCAACGCTAGAATTCTTGAACAGAGCCAGACAGGTTCACGAGCTTGCATTGAAATATAAAATTCCTTTGATTATTAATGACAGACTAGACATAGCTTTGGCAATTGACGCAGAGGGAGTCCACATCGGACAGGACGACATGCCAGCAGCACTTGCCAGAAAGTTACTTGGCCCGGATAAAATCATTGGACTTACTTGCTCAAATCCAAAAGAAGTAGAAATTGCTGTCAAAGAGGGAATTGCAGACTATCTTGGATTGGGTACTGTTTACAAGACAAATACGAAGAAAAATGTTAAGGATCCAGAGGGGACCGGTCCAATTGGCATCAGAAAAATGTTGAAAGTATTGCACGAACATAATCTGACCCACCCACAGAAAATCAAGGCAGTTGCCATCGGTGGGATCAATCACTCAAATGCTGCAAAAGTCCTCTTTCAATGCCGATACGAGAATGAGAAATTGGATGGGGTTGCGGTTGTCTCATGTATCATGGCAAGCAAAGAAGCAGGAAAATCAACAAGGGATTTACTTGAAGTAATAAAGACGCCATTACCGTGGGAAATTAACAGATTTGGGGTACCTTCAAGCACTTTGGAACACAAAATCAATCAATTAACCTCTGCAAAGCCTTTAGTTCATCACATCACAAACAATGTTGTAAAGAATTTTAGTGCCAATGTTACCTTAGCAATTGGTGCATCTCCAATAATGTCAGAATTAGCCGAAGAATACGATGAATTTGCATCCAAAATTAATAACTTAGGATTACTAATTAATTTAGGAACCCCAACGGAGCAATTGATGGATGTATTCAAAAGTGCAATTTTGATATATAATAAATACAACAGACCTATCGTTTTTGACCCCGTTGCAGCAGGAGCTTCACTGGCAAGATTGAACTGTTGTAAAAAGATTTTAAACACTGGTCAAGTTACTGTAATCAAAGGAAATGTTGGTGAAATTGCTGCAATTTGGAAATTAACATCTACATTCGATGAACAAAAGTCCCAGAGAGATTTGATGAGAGGAGTAGACTCAATCGCAGAGATAGATTGTGATACTGTCATTGAAATAGGTAAAGAGGTCTCTAAAGACTTAAACACAATTGTTGTTATAACAGGACTATTGAATTATGTCATCTTCAAAAATGATGTTACAAGAATCAAAGGTGGACACGAATTAATGGCTAAAGTAGTAGGTACAGGATGCTCTTTAGGAAGTACTATTGCAGCGTTTCTTGCCTCCAAGGCTGATGGACAATCGAGCGAAAGCTTTGATGCATTTGAAGCTGTTATCGGTGCAGTTGAATTGTATAATTTGTGTGGAAATTTAGCAGCTAAAATAAGCAAGTCCCCAGGTACCTTTATGACAAATTTCATAGATCAACTATATGAACATACCCATAAAATAGTATCGTAATTTACATAATCTTTCTCTCAAATCAATATTTGTCTGAACAATCCGTAGTGTAATTATCCTACATATGTAGTATGGGGTCCCACATAAACTGTAAAATTAATTTACATGTTTACAGTTGAATGTATTCGTTAGATGCCTTAGATAATAAAATATCTAATAGATATTGACTTCTACTATTACTACTGTGTTTGCTATTAACATTTGAGATTTTAACGTTGTATTCTATTTATAAACAACAGCTAAAATAATATGATATGGTTGTGGAGGCAAAAAAAGGCTCTATAACTCGCAATAAAGCTATTGATGCACCCTCCCCAATTACAAATATTGCAAAGATTGGGTCTTTGAAAAAGTTTTCAGACCAAGAGTTTGCAAATTCACTATTGCATCAAGTTGTTAAATTGGTTGCCCCTATAATTCATGAAAATAAATTTAAAGTCGGAATGCTATGTGAAATGTATCCTAAAAACCCAAATTTACTTGGCTTAAATGTAAATAGAGGTCAGAAGATTTTGCTACGATTAAGATATCACTCCAACGAAAGACTGTTTTACCCTCTAAGTGATATAGTAGGAACTTTTCTTCACGAGCTAACACATAATGTATACGGTCCTCATGATGCTAAATTTTATAAATATTTGGATAATTTGAAAGAGAGGTTCGAAAGAATTCAGAGTAATGGTATTACTTCTGGCTACTATTGCGAAGAAGAAAAACTAGGCTCACGTAGTACTGCTAATTCACATATGTCTTTAAGAGATAAAAGACTAAAAGCACTTGGAGCAGGAATGTATAAGGCTGAAGCTAGGAAGCTAGGTTCTTCTTCCGATAATAATGTAAATGTAAGACTTCCAAATTCGCGCCAACTTCGTAATTTGATATTAGAAGCTGCTGAAAGAAGACATAAAGACTCTAAATGGTGTCCTCAAAGTATAGATATTAAGAATGTGGAACCAACTATGGATGAAATAGGTGTAATTGAAGTCGATGACGGCTACGATAAAAATGATTCAAGAGATAAGGAGAATCGAATTGAAAAGAAAATGTCGGGGTTACAAGTTCAAAAAAACAAAAAAGAGTACGTTGAGGTTGTTGATTTGACTGATAACGACTACCTTGATTCAACTGAAGAAAAACAGGAAATAATAGTTATAGATGGTTGTGAGAAAAGTCCAGAAATTTCAAAATCTAGGTTGAATCAACTGAACATATCTTACAAAACTAATGACCCCAGTTTACCAACTGAAGTAGGGAGCAAGGCTATCAAGAAAAAGGTTCAATTCAATCTCCTTCCGTCTTTAGAAGATGAGTTAACTAATGCAAATAAAATGAATGCAAATTACTGTAATTACGACGATGACGATGATTATCATGATGAAAAGGAAACTAATAAAGCAGAGGAAATCCAGTATAGATCGTCTTCTTCTCCCAGCAAAACATTTTTCAGTGAGTTTGATAAGTATCCCAGACGTAAATTAGTTGCTGATTTGAACTTTGAGCAAATTCTTAGAAAAGGACACACTATAAGTCTGAATGAAAGAGAAAATAAAGGCGCTGAAAAAAAAAAAATACTAGGTGTTAATAAGGTTTCAAAAGATTCATGTTCTAAGAATGCTTCATCAAATTTAACCAGAACGTCTGGTAAATTAAACGAATCTAAGAAAAATAAAGCCAAGGAAGGAAAATCAAAAACCAAACCTAAGAAACCAAAATCAAAACCGAAACCAAAATCTCAAAATGTTCAATCAGAAGATCCAAATGACTTAAGCCAATCTCCTAAAAAGGTTGTGAGGTCTATAGACTTCGATGAGTTATTTTAGTGCTAATAAATATGTGCAACCTTATGACTATTAAACGAACCTGTTTTTGATTTGAGCGAGCGCGTGACGGATGCAGGTGAGTCTTGAATTTAATATGCTGAGATTAATGTATTTATACATGTACATGTATTCTTTTCTTTACAGTTGCCTCTAAATATATACTTAATATAATATGACCAACTTAAGGAAAACAGTACTTTCCAATACCAACCTTAAAGCTGTTGGTTCTGAATCTAGCTTGCTATCAACTAGTTCAAAAATTGAAAAAACAGACTCTATCGTTAATTTGACAAAACCAGCATTATATGGGATTTACAACGACAATTCATTGTTAAACCTTAATAAAGATGAAGATAATAGCGACGAATATATAAATGTAATGGCTAGCAAGAGTTTGGAGAAAAATGCTGGTACTTTGAAAGAAAAAAAAAAGAAGGACAGCTTTCTGAAAGTAGTAATTAAGTCCATGTTCAAAATCATAGTTTTGACTGCGTCGGCATATTTATACAATGAAATTACAAGTCAAATCCATAATAATCATATTCAAAATAAAGGACTGACATATAGGCCCTTATTTTTAACAAACATATTTTTGGCTAATTTTATTCAGAAATTCCAAATTCTTAAATACTTACCCATTCAATTTGAAGGAAAAGAGCAGGCTGACGTTGTTTTAGCTTTGGCTCTTCAGGGATTATTAATGGGCCTAATTCACCCAATTATGGATGCTAAGCTTCCGCCATTTTTAAGCAAAAGACTATTATCTTCTAATCCAAATCCGAATCAACAAAGCAGCTATTCAAATATTTTCAATGAATTATTGCGTTCATCGATCACTTTTTTGGGTATCTCCTACGCCATTCGAAAAATTGAATGGAATTCATTTTTACAGGCTTCCATTATTTGGTCACTTTTAAATCCTGGCTTATGGCTTTTGTTAGATGGCACCATTAATGGCTTTTTGTCAAGCCTGGTATTTGCTACATGTGCTTGCATGGGAGTTTACTTTGAGAATTATAATTTGGTTGAGTTAAACTCCCAATTAAGTCAAGATGACTTCATTGCAATTTGGTTGTGGATTGCCAGTTTTTTCTTCTGCGGACTAATTATCTTCGGAAAATTAGGGAGAGGATTACTTGCCGAATCTTTATAATTTGGGATGCTTCATGAGATTCAACTGAAGTTAGAATATTAATATAAACAAAAAGAGTATACTACTGTTCAAAATATCTTATAATTTCGGGGTATATATCAAACATCAAATAATTCTTTATTGTGAATTAATAGACATTTTGTCTTTAATAGATATGAACATAAAAACTACTTATAATTGATTTAAGCTTTTCTTCGTAGAAACTCTTCATGGTACTATAAAGTATATTCAGTTGAAATCTGAGTGCTCCTGCATATTAATTGTATATTACTACATCGATTCCACTGATTGGCTACATTTCAATTTTGTGTAATAATCTCGCTAGTCTTCTATTCATCCAATAAACATTTACATTTTTAACTACTGCTAATACTGTTATAACATTAATATTTAACACTTCACAATGTCTGGAGGCCCAGTTCCTGTTTGGAAAAAATATACAACCCAATCAACTGGTATTTGGGAAAGATTAAGAAGAATTTTGGCTATAGTACCAAATAGATCATCAGGTAACCCTATTGTATCTCTTTACCGTCAAAGTCCACCAGGTGACAGAATTAAAGATGCTAAGAATTACAAAGATCCAATAACCTTACCAGCTGGTGACATCGCAGGTAATTCATACAGCAAGAGGGATTACAGAAGGAATTATCCTCAAGTTCATGGATTTGATCAAACTAAAGTATCTGGTTTATTAAAGTTAGGATCTGCTGAAAAGCCTAGAATCTCTGTTGGTGATAAAGGGACTAAGGAATTATCAGTTTTCATTGATGATTCCGCATCAGTTTGCTTGTCCTCTACTTTGAGTTCTGCACCAGCTGAAATTGTCAAAGGAGAATTATTAGGTAAGTCTGGAGAACCAATTGTTGCACCATCATTGAACAAATTTCAGTGGACTATTTTGAAAGAACCACAACACGGTATGTTTTCTGATGCATATCCATGTCGTATTTTCACAGAAGTCAAATCTTCTGTTTAGTAGAAATCATCCTTTGTCTTTATTCACTACACTTCTGTTGCATAATCATTTACTCTTTTATACTGATAACATCCGTATATAACCTTATATAATCAAATACTAGATAAAAATTATAATTTTTGTAAATTTGGCCTAAACTGAATGGATTTAAAAGCCCCACACAATCCATATATATTGAACCAGCAAATTAAATACTTTAAAACCCTTTTCCTCTCACATTCATCATCAAATTCATCGCTTCTAAGGAAATCAGCAATGGTAAAGATTGTTTCACAAGGATGGATTGAAATCCACAGATCTGTTAGCAAATGATGAGATTCAAAACACAATTTGAATTCTGTACTAAATTTCATCAACAGGTTAATATCTGACTTTTCATCAATTAAGTGAATGAACTTATCTTCAACATAGATCTTAAAATAAATTAGTGGAGCACAATAAAATTTATCAAATGATATTGTAAAATCTAGCGTAATAGTTTCACCTATTTGTAGTCTAGTCAAAGAATATTTGTTACCCCTTATGGATCGAACATAAGAATTCAAAACATTCACAATCAAATTAGAATCAGAAGTACAAATGTCTTTCACTAGTACTTTATTGAACTCTTCTATGTATTTATTGAACGATTCTTGCGTGATTTGCATAAACCTATGGTATACAAGCCAAACGTTGCCCTAATAAATGGAATGAGTGCGATTTAATAATTTAGTAACTATTTATATTATCACCTTGGTTTGAAGAAAGCCTATAACCTAAATACTAATTGATATAAAAGAATCGTTTCTTTTGCTTAAAGCATTTTCAGAGGTATGATAAGTGCAGTCAAAGATAGACTTTTAAAGCTAAAAATGCAATCATGCCAATACTGCAGAAAATAAGATGTTGCTAGATAATAGACCAAAAATTAAACCTAAGCAGTCCACTAGCTCATTATTTATGGTTAATTATGTAAAACACTTCTGCTTTATTTATAAGAACTGACAGTTTTTTAAGGATATCTAGAACCAAACCATATGAATGTTAATTGAACAAATTCATGCCAGGAAAGAAATAATTCTACTTTTCTTCTTCATCTGTTCCAGCACTGTTAGGCGTTGATTCGTTTAATAAGCTCAGCTTGCCATTGTACAAAACGCCAGCATTGCTTCCACTAATTGAATTTCTGTTATATATTTCCTTGACTTTCTCTGCATTTGGGTGTCTCATTGGAATAGAAGATGGCACATTTTTCGAAGATCCACCTAACTGCTTCTGCATAGCATAATCTCCACTGTCAAAAAACTTCTTGTCTTGTATTTTGGAAGATAATATTTGCTGCGTGGTAGGCAATTTTCCATACATCTTGTAGATCCGCAATTCTTCTGGAGATAATTTAGATAGATCTAAGTTTTGAGTATTCGCTGGTGGTCCTAATGGATCTTCTTCATTAAATGACATAGTGAATTGTTTTGCAATTTTAGATTTAATTGAAATAGGACCTTAGCAATTAGAGTTTAGAGAAAGGAGGGCTTAATTTTTGATTAAATTATGAGTCATGTGATTTATAATTCAATATTCGAATAAATCACCAGAGCACGCTGTACTAAAGTCACTATTGACAATAAACTATACAACAGAATATAATTAGAAATGTTGTAGAGTATATGCATTATTCTTTGAGCTGATTTAAGATCAAAGGTATCACTATGTGAACAACTAAAATAGTGATATCTACCAAGTACATTATAATATCATAAAGCTCTAATGGAATTGGTAGCAACAGAAAAGGGAGTTTTGTGATAAATAATTGGAACTCTAGTATGTCTTCTTTATTTAAATATGATTTATCATAGGAAAATGCATCGAAAACGTATTCAATGACAAGATAAATATCAAATGAGTTATCTTTAGTTTCTTGCAAACTGGATAATTTCAAATACTGGTGATTAATCTTGAAAGAATAAGGCAGTGTAGTTGGCCAGCAAAGTTTGACAAATAACAGATCTTCATTTGCAAATGCCGTATTGTTGTAGTTGTTTAAGCGAACCAACAAAACTTGGTCCTTTTTCTCAATTGTATTATATTTCACCGAAACTAAACTTGATGCCTTTTGATTTTCTTTACTTAATATCGGGTAATCAAGCAATAAAGTGTGTGTTTTGTTAAGCAAAATTCCTTCTCCTTTCGCATAATTGGAATTGTAATCTAATGGTTTATACAGAGGAATATCAAAATAATAAGGAATTTTTAATAGATAAGTTTCCGTATTAGCGATAACTACCACTGCAGATAGAATTAAAGTAATAAGAATATGCTTTAAAACCATTTAGTGCAAAATCGAGACTATCTACTAAGTAAGCATTGTCAAGAGAGTGATTCAAAATTTATCATCGCTTGTAAAATTTCGAGCGAAATTTATATCTAGAAAGATAGATTAAGTACACGTGAAATATATGAAATCATATATAAAATTGCAATCAATTTAAAACTAAATCGTATATATATATATATATATATATATATATATGTCTAAGTCTATGAAATGAAATATATGATGATTCGTTTTAACATCATCAATGAATATGATAGCTAGATATTTTCAACAACTTTCAATTTGAAATTCATGGATGGAAAGCTAGAAGAGCATTCCAGTTTTATTTCATTCTCTAACCTAACATTTTTGTGACTTATTATTTTCATATCTATAAGTCTTAGAAGATTATGTGTTTGGCTAGAGCTCTTTAGGAAAGTTTTTAGGTTCTCTATATCTAAATTCCAATTGTGCAATTGTAGATATTTTAATTTAGGAAACATCTGACCACTAAAGAGTGCTGTAAAATTAGTCCAAGAAAGAAACTTTTCCCAATATTTACTGCTATTCAGTATGTCTGTAGTGTCTTTTGCAAATGAAAGAGATAAGGTTTCAACATTATTGAAACATTCCTTCCCTATCAAGAACTGATTAAATCTCTCAGACAAGATAAACGCATTGCTTTTGAGATATGTTATCCATAAGCATTTAATGGATCCATTCAGATTAAATTGAGATAGCTCAAATGGATATTCCCAAGTACAGTTATTCAAATGCAATTCTTCCAAATTAACCAAATTTGGGCTTTCGTTGAATTCCCAATTAAAATGATAATTATAAAGATTTAGCTTTTGTAGTTTACTAAAATTTTTAACATGATCAATATCGAAAATTCTAGGACTTCTTGTAGATAAGAAATCATTGCTTGCATAAAACAGACTTCGTTCTTCAAAGAGCAAAGTTAATTCACCAATTTTATCGTTATTCCTATATTTTAACCAATTTGAAGAGTTTCCTGAGTTTATTATCAAATGATTTATATTTGGTAATAATTTAATGAATATATTGAAATCAATTTGCCATTCGCCATAGGAATAGTAATCAACTATTCGAAGTTGTTGTATATAATCCTTATTCTTATTTAAAAATGTCTTGTCGTTAAGATAATCTAACCAAGTTCCTTTGATATTTTTGAAGACAATAGGAAATATCATATTCCTATATTCATGGTTGATGCTGGATAATCTAATTATATCATCTGAATTCAATTTATCGAAAATTAAATTTTGTATATCTTCGGGGAGTGTTAGTAAATTAATTTCAACTCGTTGTTTTTTATAAACAGTAAGGGTTAATTTTGAAGCCGACCTTTTCATTACAAAGAACGCATAGGTAAGGGTAATATGAGTATAATTGGTAATCTTATTGGTAAAATATTGATTAATATTAAGAATGATATTGCAGATAATTTTATTAATAAGTATCCTTTTCTGATAATAGTTAATCCAGACACTTTTGAGCCACCTTTCACTAATTCATTTGATGCTTGTTTTAACACATCAGTTGATACAGTTAGCTTATACCCCCAGTATTCCAAGTCCACTGTTATTAATCAGTTGCTACTAGTATTATCTATACTATTTGCTGGTTTTGATATCTGCTACAGTATTTGGAGGATATTTTTAGCTGGCATATTTTTTGGAACAGTTGTATGCACCTACATGTTCATTTCTACATGGGTTTTGATAACTATTGAAAGGAGATGGAAACTAGTTACAGGGTTTTATAGGTCCTTTAAGGTAGAAGGGATATATTAAATTTTGCTTCAGATTATCTCAATAACCGAATTTTAAAAGTTCTGAAAATTTTATTTATAGTTCATATTCAACAAAATAGATATTAAACTAAAATGATTGCCAAACAATACTACGTGAACAAATCGATATTTGCAGTTATGGGAATTGTAATGATTATACCTTTGATAGTGAAAAAATATAATTTAGTTGAATATGTACAACTACTTCATTTTCCAAAATTGAACTCTGAAAACTACTCACAAGAGCAAAACATATTCACGCTGTTCGAATATGATCCCGTAGAAAGATTTAATATTCACGATAATTTCAAGTATGGATGGATAATAACATTATTAATTATACTGGGGCTAAGCTTGATTTTTGCTTGCTAGTAAACATTCCGAAATATTTGTTGAAATTTTTTAATCCTGGTGAAATAGTTATAACTAAAATAAGCATTCTTTTCCTTATAAAGAAAACTATTCCCATATTTTTTCAGAACGCTAGCATTTTGGATTCATTTCAATTAAAATTCAATAAATACTAACTTTGCACAATTTCATAAACTTCCATGCTGCATTTTCTTATCACGAATGACGAATTCTTCAATTATTAAAAATGAAGACTATAAAGTATGAGCTACAGATTAATTTACAATTGTTGAATGCATCAAACTGAACGTTCCCCAATGCGTCTACCTCCAAAAATTGCCCGAAGTATTCGTTTTTCCGCTCTACGCTACGAAATAAAAATTGACCGCCAATAACATTAATTCGAACATGAAGAATCCCTAGTTCTTCATGTATGTCTTATAAATATTCACCTTTATGATAGCTGAATCTATAATTCGCTTTTATACATCTTAGAATTGAACTAGTAATGTGAAAAGTTCTCACGGTTATATATGCAGGATCGGATCTATATTGTAGCCCAAATAAGTATGTTACCAACATAAACACAGGGGATATGGTTTTCATTCGAACCACTTGATTATGACTCTATGTAAGATACCCTGGAACATTTCTGACTTCATACACATTTATTGTCCTGCAACGTACTTGTTTGTGGTCTATTCTACTGATCCAAAGAATTCATATGAGTGCTGTTTCAGTGTGCATAGTGCCTTAATAAATTCTACAAATCCAACTCCCAGTTCGAAATTCTACACACTTTTCGTATCATCTCGTTTATGCATTTTATATACTTAATATACTTTATTCTGATGCATTTGCATCTAATTAGCGAAGGCAGTTTATACAATAAGACTTTATTATGGTAGTAATGAATTTGTTGAACATCTATCAGCAATACGTAATCATTCTAAAATTTTAAAAGTCACATGCGAATTGCAACTTTTGTGCTTACATCATATCATCAGTTGCGGCAACTACTCAACGATAGTCCCAAAAAGAATAGAGATACTAAAGCTAAAACATATAATAATTATAGAATAATGTAGTGTTCTTGGTTTCTCTGTAATTCTTGAAAGTAGTATAGTTATATGCATCGTAAATGTCGTCTTTTCATTTATTCAGTGCAAATGACAAGCCACTTTAGTTCAATCTCGCCACAGTTGTATCTAGTTAAACCCTACATGCGTATGAGACCGAATTGCTTTTTGTGAATAATTTGGCACGGCCATTTCGACATCTTGAAATCTCGTAATTTATTTATATAAAGCTCTGAAATCCTTTGTTCTATATCATTTTCAAACAGTATTAGTGGTAAAATGTCAAATTTAGAAGAAAAACCACTAGAAAAAATAAACGGGGGACTCTATGATGGAGAAGACCTTAAATCTTTTAGCTCCTACTCTGATGAGCAGAGTGGATCTATTAACTATAAGAATTGTTCAGTATATAAGACTTCGGGACTTTTATTTTCTGAATATATATGTCTTGCAATCATGTCTTTCCCTTGGAGTTATTCAGTGTTGGGACTTGTTCCAGGGCTTATTATCACTGTGGGGGTATCGCTCATCGTTCTTTACACTGGGCTCACTATCACAGACTACTGTGTCAGGTATCCACATTTGCAGAATGTATGCGATATTGGTGAACATTTATTTGGGTTCAGATGGGTGTGGTACGCTACAGCAGTATGTTTTATACTAAACAATACATTAATTCAAGCGTTACACGTTTTAACATTTGCTAAATTTGTCAATACAGCTATTAACCACACAACAATTTGCACAGTTGGATATTCTGCGGTAGGTGCAGTTGTGTGTTGGATTATTTCTCTACCAAGAACTTTCCATTCAATGTCATTTATTGGTATTTTTGCAGCTGCAACCATGTTTATTGCCGTATTGTTATCCTTAATTTTTGTCGGTATACAAGACCACCCATTTGGCTACGATGGCACCCCAGTTGCTTATTATTTGTGGCCAGAAAAGGGAACATCTTATGTTTCTGGAATGTCTGCCGTTTTAAATATTATTTACACCTTTGTTGGTCAAATCACTTATCCTTCATTTATTTCTCAAATGAAAAATCCAAAAGATTTCAAAAAGGCATTATATATAGTTACCTTATGTGAACTTATCGTCTTTTCTTTGGCTGGTTCTATTGTTTACGTTTACGTTGGTAATTATTACATCACTGCCCCTGCCTTTGGCTCTTTGAGTGGTCATTACAAGATAATCGCTTTCAGTTTTGCATTACCTACAATTATTTTCCTTGGTGCTTTATATGGTAACGTTTCTTCTCAATTCATTTTCTTAAAGATTTATGATGATAATTCAAGACATAGAAATACCCACACTATTAGAGGCTGGACCGTATGGATATTGTTGAATTTAGCTACTTGGATTTTAGCATTCGTTCTTGCAGAAGTTATTCCATTTTTCCTGGACTTGTTAAGTATGATGTGCTCCTTATTTGATTGTTGGTTTGGATTCGTCTTCTGGGGATTAGCATATATTAAATTAAAGCAACAAAAATACAAAGATAATGGGCGTGATTCCTCCTTCGGGTATGTTTTCAAAGATTCATCTCTTCCTATCAAAATCGAGTTAATTTTCAACATCACATTAATAGCGATGGGTCTTTATATCTTTGGGCCGGGTTTATATGCTACTCTTCAAAGTATCATCACATCCTACCAAGAGAGTTTGTATGGACCTGCATTTTCATGTGTGGATAATGCAATCTAAATTTTATAATAATCTATATCTTGTATTTATTTATTTATTTGACTATAAAGAATTGTCATTAGTATCCCAAACTATTGTAACTGGTCCATCATTAATTAATTCTACATCCATCATTGCCCCGAACTTGCCATCTAGTACTCTATCTGCACCTAATTCGCTGCTCAAGTTACCCAAAAATTTATTATACAATGTAATGGCGCTTTCTCCGCTAGCTGCTTTATGAAAATCAGGCTTAGTTCCTTTCTTTATAGTTCCATATAAAGTAAATTGACTCACTGATAAAATCTTACAATCAGGATTGTCAGCAATTGACTTAGCCCATGGCTTTCCTTCCCATTTCGTGTTAGTCCCGGAAGGGGTTGAATAATCTTCGAATAATCTTAAATTCAATAATTTCTTGGATAATTTGTTAACATCTTCCTCGGTATCATTCTTCGAGATTCCAACTAATATCATTAAACCTCTCCCAATGCTAGAATATTGTTAGAAATAGATTTAAAGAATGTGTAAGTTAAAGACAACATACCTAGATATCACCTCCAGTTCAACCGTAACAGAAGCTTTTTTCACTTTCTGTATAATAATTCTCATTACTTAAATATCAAATTTACCTTCTATAGAAATAAATCTCAGATATCTACTATTGAATATATCAAAATGACTGATTATGATAGTGCGAAATTATTTTACACAATTAATATTTTCATTTTCAAATATTATTGTACTCTATATACAATATAAGAATAATTTAAATAGAATTAAGAGCAAAGTATATACTAGTCATCACTCAATAAAAATTTACAGAAATACTTGATTCCTGCAAATACTTCTCGACCGACAGGCTCTATATATTTTCTAGGCAATAAAAAGCCATGGCTGCCGCTGTCTCTTAATTTGAATTGATATGCCCAGAATGCCTGATTATGGTACATAAAATCCAAACTAGTGCCAGCACCCATATCTGGCAACAAGTCTGTATCTTTATCTATGCATGCAGGTAATACGTTATAGTTTTTTCCGGATTGCATTCTTATGGCTTTAGATATACCATAAGCTAACTCAATTAAATTTTCTTCATCTCTTGGAGATTTGTCACAAGAATATGCATATGGAAATAAAACTTCTTGAGCATAAGAATGCAAATCAATATATCCATAAATCAGATGATTGTAGTTTGTTTGATTCAAATAATCGTTCCAAATTCTGGACTCCAAAGCTTCAAAAGGGCTTTCGCCGCTGTATTCTTCGCCACATGGCCAATCGGAGTGTTTCCAGTGGAAGTCAAATGAATGATCAATATCAATACCAAAACATCTAGGTACAGTTGTCTCTTGTCTATTTTTTCTCCACAATCTGTCAGAAGACCAAGTATATGCATACCCATCTGGGTTAGAAACGGGAACAAATAAAAAGTCAAGCTTAGAAAAGGTTACATCACTAGGGTTTTCTTCGTAGGCCATGATCATCATATAAATGGCATAAAGCACAGAAGAAACAGATATCCATTCCCTGGCATGTACCCCTCCAGTAATAACTATAGTTTTTTTATCACTATGGTCTACTGAATCATTGGAGGTGGACAAATGAACAGCTCTGTAGGTCCTATGTTCATAGGTTTGTCCTATATCTTCGATTGTAATCAAATTTGAATATTTTTCCGCTATTAAGTCTAACCATGTATTAATTGCTCCTAATGGCCTGTATTCCTGAAAAAAGAAATCAGAGGGTATATCCTCTCCTTCAAGCTGCGCCATTTGATTTATAATTTTATGCTCATAAGCATAGATACTTTCTAACGTAGCAATCCCAGGTATTGGCTTGTAATCCCTTGGAAAAGTTTCAAATATTTTTTGAGACAAATCCTCTAAGATAGTGGTATAAGATAATTTTGGAAACTGTGACTTCAAAACACCTAAGTTGTCTTGGTCTATTTGTATATCCATAGATTTTTCAATATTATTATTACCCCATTTTTTAAATTTTATATCATTGTGTCTGCCATGTAAAAATTTTAGCAATTCCAAATTATCAGTAAAGTCAACTCGTATAATACTCTCTCCTGAATACTGGCTCAAGTTTATAGGCAATTCTTCTTCGTCTAATAAACTATAGTGCAAACGATGTTCATCGTTATCTCCCTTTTTTAAAAACTCATTGCCAATCAGATTAAGAAAGGGAATTTGAATTCCCCATGCAAGCGTGGGTAGCAAAGTATATAGAACAAGAAGAACTTCTTTTCTGAATAACATATTTTTGAAAAAATAATTCACTATCCTAATTTATGGTTTTGATTTAAATCAAGGATTAATATCCATCTTTATCTAAATGTTTTTCGAGAGATATCTCAAGTCACGTGCATTGTGTAATAAAAATTTCACTCAATAGCCAATTAATAAAGTTTCGAATCTAATAATTAGTAACAAGAAGTATTTATTAACCATAAGCATTTGTATATCTGTAAGATTGAATATGACAATAGCAAAGAGACTAATATTAAATGGTAGATTGGCTTTGAAAACTGCTTCCGCTAGTCGTTCTTTAATGTTTTCAAAGCATTTTTCAAAGTTGACTCACTCTGGAAGAGTCAATTATTACTCCACTAAGGCTGTTCCTTTAACAGCAGAAACATACAAGGATAAGGTTCAACGTAACAATGAATTCAAAAAGTTGGATGAAGATGACATTAAGTTCTTTAGTGAAATCATTCAAGATCAAAATGGGATCATTACAGACGATGGTGATTTAATGTTCTTCAATGAAGATTGGATGAGAAAGTACAGTGGTCAATCTAAATTGGTGTTGAAGCCAAAAGACACAGAACAAGTTTCAAAAATCTTAAAGTACTGTAACGAGAAGAAACTAGCAATAGTTCCTCAAGGTGGTAACACTGGTTTAGTTGGTGGTTCTAATCCTATCTTCGACGAAATTATTCTTTCTTTAACTAGCATGAATAGTATTAGATCGTTTGATTCAGTAAGTGGTATTTTAAAATGTGATGCTGGTGTAATTTTAGAAAATGCAGACAACTTTTTGGCTGAGAATGGGTACATCTTCCCATTGGATCTAGGTGCTAAGGGTTCTTGTCATGTTGGTGGTGTTGTTGCTACTAATGCAGGTGGTTTGAGATTGTTAAGATATGGTTCATTACATGGTTCAGTTTTGGGACTTGAAGTCGTTTTACCTGATGGAACAATCTATAACTCAATGGATTCGTTAAGAAAAGATAACACTGGTTATGACTTAAAGCAATTATTCATTGGTTCTGAAGGTACTTTAGGTATTATTACAGGTGTTTCTATCTTGTGTCCATCTAGGCCACAAGTTTTTAATGTTGCGCTTTTGGGTGTTTCATCATATGAAGCAGTTCAAACCGTTTTTGTAGCAGCTCGTAAGGAATTGACTGAAATTTTATCTGCTTTCGAATTTATGGACGGTAATTCCCAAAAGCTTACTGGCCGTTACTTAAAGGCAGATCATCCAATTGAGAGTGATAAATATCCATTTTATATTTTGATTGAAACTTCTGGATCAAATAAAGAGCATGATGATGAAAAATTAGAAACCTTTTTAGGTAACATTATGGAAGAAGGATTGATTGAAGATGGTATCATTGCGCAAGATGAAACCCAGTTGTCTAACTTATGGTCTTGGAGAGAATCCATTCCTGAAGCATCAGCAATTGGGGGTGGTGTATACAAGTATGATGTGTCATTACCTTTAAAAGATTTGTATGGTTTGGTTGAGGCTGTTAATGTAGAATTAGAAAAGGCAGATATAATGGATTTTGATGAAGAAAATAAACCCGTCATAAATGCCATTGGTTATGGTCACATTGGAGACGGTAATTTACACTTGAATGTGGCAGTAAGAGAATATAACAAGAACGTCGAAAAGATCCTTGAACCATTTGTTTACGAATGGATCCAATCAAAGAAAGGTTCAGTTTCAGCTGAGCATGGGTTAGGATTTCAAAAGAAAAATTATGTTGGTTATTCAAAAAGTAATATTGAAATTAAATTGATGAAGGATATCAAAAAACACTATGATCCAAATGGAATTATGAATCCTTACAAGTATATCTAAGATACCATGCATGATATAGAAATCATTATATAGGGCAAAATAAAACTATTCTATTTATAATTTGGAATCGTGATCTCTGATGATTGAACCCTCTTTGTATAAGGCATCAAAAGTTTCTTTGAAGTACTTCGAAGCCATGGGCCTTTTAATCTTCAAAGTTGGAGTAATGACATTAGCTTGTACAGTCAATGGTTCTATATCTAGGAAAATATTGTGAAGCTTTTCAAACCCTTGTAATGAGCCACTCACAGTCTTATTCATTTCAATCAAAAATTTTTTCTTACTTTCTCTTTTGTTCAAGAACTTGACTATTTCCTCTTGAGAATTTAATCTAATATTAAAATTCTTTTTTACCCAAGGTTCTATAGCTACGGGATCCACACCAATAACTCCAATTAAAAATGTCTTCAATGAATCACCGTGGGCATAGACCTGTGAAGCTATAGGGAAAGATGATAAATATGTATTTTCGATTCTTTCTGGTGTAACGTATTCACCTTGAGCCAACTTGAAGAAGTTTTTAAGTCTATCAATGATAAAAATATGACCATTTTTATCAATTCTAGCGATATCACCTGTCTTGAACCATCCATCTTTATCGAATGCCTTCTCTGTTTCCTCTTGATTTTTGTAGTATCCACAAAAAATTTGGGGCCCTCTAAGAAGTAATTCTCCAGCAGGACCATCTTTACCATCAGCAAAATAGTTCATTTCTGGAACTTCTCTCAATCTCATTTCAGTTGTAATAGCAATCGATCCACAAGAGCCTGGACTAGATTCGTATATATCAGAGACACAAACTCCAGCCATTGATTCAGTCAATCCATAACCTTGGCCCATGCCACAATCTAAAGCTGCTCTAATAAAGCTAATTGTATCAGGGGAAATGGGTGCTGAACCGGTAGTGAAACCAATTAGTCTTTGTAATCCTAGCTTTTTACGCAATATTCCAACTATTCTATCGTAAACTAAATGACCATTGGGTTTGTCGTTAGTCATTCTTATCATTTCCAATTTTTTATTAATTGCTTTGGTGAACACTTTTTTCAAAAATGGCTTTTCGTCATTGTTAATTGTTTGTGCTTTGAGAGCTGATTCTAACTTTGTATAAATCCTAGGAACCAAACATAACATATGGGGCTGTAAAGCCTTAATATCATCAAATAATGTAAGTGGGGATGCTCCCTGGGGAAATCCGATAGCAGCACCTTGGGACATACCAAACTGCAAATTCAACCTCTCGTAGATATGTGCTAAAGGTAAAAAAGACAAGGATGTCCATCCTTGTTGTATACTAAAAGCAGTAAGAGCAAATGTCACACCACAAACTGCAGTTCTGTTTTGTAAAACTACACCCTTAGGATTGGCGCCAGTTGTACCAGAAGTAAAAGAAATTGAATAAGGAGTATCTGGATTCGGTGGAATTTCGTCTAATGGATTGATTTCTCCTAATTTTTCTACTTGTTTAAAATCATAGAGCGTCATTTTGTTTTCCCTGGCTAAATTCACATAATGATGATCTTCTGTAGTTAAGGGGTCCATTGAAACGATAGAAATAAGATTGGATAATTCTACTGGAAAACTTCTTTTCAATTCGACTACTTGTTGAATTTTGTCTTTAGAACACACAATAATTGGACTTTCTGTCTTCTCCAATATATACTTGGAAGTTTCTGGCCCCAAAGTCTCGTACAATGCAGTGTTCGTAATTGAGTAGCTGGTACATGCTAAATCTGTTATAACCCATTCACTTCTATTGGCAGAAAACATAGTCAAAATAAAAGAGAAGCCTTCTTGTCTGCCATGAATGTCAATTTTTAGATGACTTTCAGATTCAGTCTTAAAGGGATTGTTTTGCAAGATAAACAATAATCCAGCCCCAAAATTCTTCTTACGCTCTCTAATCTTCGAGTATGACTCAAATTTATATTTGCCAAACGTTCCATCGGGAAGTTTCTCTCTAGTACCAAAGCAGTCTTTGTCTGCATGTACGTGGGCTGCATTTTCAAACAAACTATGTAAAGTGTTCAATGAAGGGTGGATAACCTCTATCAATTCACTTGGATGGAACTTGTTCCTATAAACAGATGAATATCCTGGCTCCTTAGAGTTAGGTAACGGAATGGAATATCCAACTTTAGAGCGATCAAATGGAATTTTCGATTTTACGAGCTCATTGACATATTCTGGGCTATCATTTATTAAAGCAGACATAATGTTAATTTCAATTCTAGTCTATTTGATTGTTGCTTTGAATTTTTAGCAAAAGAAAGCGTATATATTTGATTTAATTTACTTGACAATGCCTCGGAACACAATGTGGGGAAACCAACTAATCGCGGCTAGGTAGTCGCAATGTGTCGATCATTACAAAAGAGTATATGAATCAAACAGATAAAAGAGAATGCTACTATAAATGTCACCTAGTCAGTTTTAACCAATTGTTTGAGAATACAATAGTTAAAAAGTATAAGTTTTTCGAGATTTTACAAGATTTAAATTAAGAACTTTTTATTTTTCTTTCATTCTCGATAGAGAAATTACTCATTCAATTAAGAAACGGGAATAACTGTATACAACATCACAGTTTGACCGTCTCTGTAAATGTATGCAAAATCGGCGTAGGATATGTTATATAGAGATGAGCTTCGTGAAGCTTAAAAGAATCAATAGCCAGCGAGTTCCAAAAATAAGTATGCAAAATCGCAGCGTATTGCACTTATATAGATCAAAAACTGTTTCACATTAACTAACAAGTACAACGGGTTCTTCTAATTTTCAGCATGGAGTTATCAATTCTAATTTTTTTTTTTTTTTTTAGGTGTAGATACCAATAGAAACGACACTAGAGAATTCTTATAGGCCATGTGAGTCCCCCTGGCTTTAAAAGAAAGTACAATCCAATTTAGTTTTTGTGAATGTGAATAAAGTGAAAAGCCGATTACTTCATATATCTGGAATTACTTGTAGCCTTAATAGTTTACGTAAGAAAACAATTCAGTTAATCGATATTGTCGTAATGTCTTCTGTCTGATATCTGTGTAAATCCCTAGCCTATTTTCAACAATCTGCGGACCTGTGGAGACATTTATTCCAAATCGGCCCCATCTAGGAAATAATAACCAATATGGGGTGTAATCTATATCAAATGGCCCACGTATTTCGTATGTGATATCTAGTTGATAATGTTATCTTATACATTGTGTGGGCCATATTTATTGTATCTTCGATGTTCAGAGTCAGAAATTGCGGCCACATGCAAAGCTCACCTTGAGCGTCATACAGTTCCTGATTTTTTATGAGTTCAACACTCATCGTTATTCACTATTTGATAAAGGTATGGAATGATTATATAACTTCTTCATGAGCCTTCTTCTCTGCCATGTAGCAATCCATTATTAATACTAGACTTAACTCAGGACTTGCTACATTGTCTTGCATCTCCTCTTCTATTCAGCTAATAGCACAAAAACAGGCGATCATACTCAGCTTATTTCAGCACAAGGCATTTTTTATAAAATCAAATTTAATTTTGTAAGTAGTCTCATATTACTTCCTTCCATCGATAATTACTACTATCAAGTATGCCAATCTACTTGATTGTAACAGGGGTTCACAACCTCACAATTGATAAAATAACTAATGCCTTAAATGAGTTACTGATAGGGCCGTATGTGAGGCCGATAACCATCCTGTTTGGAAAGGTGTACACTCAGGAGAACACAAAGACTACATAATTCCTGTTACAGCAGGTTGTAAGTCCGTATCTAATCTTGAAATAGCAATAAGCATCTGCAACATAACCTATTTGATGTGACGAACTTAATTCTTACATACTAAAAATTTTATTATTGGACATAAGGTTATAAAAGGCTGAGAGTTTCTTTATAGATTAAAAATTACTGAATCTTTCAAATCAATATAGAGTTAGTAATGAGCAAGCTAGAGACTAAAGAGAAGATAGAGTCTAGTCAAGAGCTGAATGACTACGATGAAGGCCAAATCTCGTTAACCAACTCAGAAAGTAAGTCAAAAACCTGGTATTATAAGGTACTTCTGTTCCTTGAAGTAGATGTCGAGGAGACCAAAGGGTTAAGTTTGGTACAGCAATTTTTGTACAACTTTGATTTGAGGCCAGTTGAGGAGGAAAGAAGACAATGGTCCTGGTATAATTTTGTCTGTTTCTGGATTGCTGATTCTTTCAACATCAGTACTTGGGAAATTGCATCCACAGGTGTCGAGGCTGGGATGACATGGTGGCAGACTTGGCTTTCTGTATGGTTTGGATATTTCTTAACTGGATTGTTCGTAGCGTTGTCTTCGCGTATCGGTATCTACAACCATATCTCTTTCCCTGTGACAATTAGAATGTCCTTTGGTATTTTTGGTTCTTTATGGCCTATTTTGAACCGTGTGGTTATGAGTTGTGTCTGGTATTCAGTTCAAGCATGGGTTGGAGGACAGTGTGTTCAAGTTATGTTAAGAGCAATCTTTGGGAAAGACATTGACAAGACTATGAACAACACTTTTGCTTCTAATGCAGGTACTACAACTTTTGAATACTTGAGTTTTTTCTTATTTTGGCTATTTTCTTTACCTGCCCTTTGGTTCCCGCCTCAAACTGTTCGTCACTTATTCACAATTAAGTCCTATGTTGTTCCAGTTGCGGGTATAGCATTTCTTATCTGGACTTTGTTAAAAGCACATGGAGCAGGCCCAATTATCCACGAAAAGCCATCATTGCATGGCTCAGCTTTAGCCTGGGCATTCATCAACTCATCTATGAATTCGTTAGCAAATTTTGCAACATTAATCACCAATGCTCCGGATTTTTCTAGATTTGCAGACAAACCTTCTCGTGCTATCAAGTACTGGGTTTATATGGCTTCTATACCAATATGTTTCTCGATTACGTGTCTTATTGGGATATTAGTTACGTCAGCTTCTGAAATTTTGTACGGTGAGATTTTATGGTCACCTCTTGATGTCTTGTATAACTTCATGAATAACTATACAAGGGGTAATAGGGGTGGTGCATTCTTAATCTCATTTGCATTTGCATTGGCTCAGCTAGGTACCAATATCTGTGCAAATTCATTATCGTTCGGTACTGATGTAACTGCTATGTTACCTCGTTTCTTAAATATCAGAAGAGGTGGGTTCTTATGTGCTGCATTGGCATTGTGTATTTGTCCATGGAAATTGATGGAATCTTCATCTAAGTTTACAACCGTCTTGTCAGCGTATTCGGTATTTCTTTCTTCCATTTGTGGTGTGGTAGCTTGTGATTACTACATTATCAGAAGAGGTTACGTGGATCTTACTCACTTGTATTCTTTGGAAGTTTTACCTAAAGAAGGAGAAACGAAAGGAGTTTCCTACTACAAATACAACATTGCTGGATGCAACTGGAGAGCTTTTGCTGCCTACATTGCTGGAATTGTACCAAACATGGTTGGTTTTGTGGGAGCTACTGGTTATAGTGTTCCAATCGGAGCTCAAAGAGTTTACGAATTGAGTTTCTTTGTAGGATTCGGTGTTTCATTCTTGTTTTATTATTTATTGATGGTTTGGATTTCCCCTGTATCCTATGGTGTTCCAGAAGGCAATAAACAATTCGATAAAACTTGGTACGAAGAATGGAAGAACGTTGAATATTTTCTGGAAGAAATGCTTCATAACTCACCTGAAATGTTACAAGCAGTTAAAAGTGTTGAAAATATAAACTCTAGAGGAGGTAGCCCTGATATTGGTAACATGGTTACTCCAATCACAAGCTTCAAATAGAGTTGCTTTCTTTATTCTTTTCTATCGATTAGTATTCCTAGAATTAGAGATTTCCAAATTAGATAAATGGCAGGTCCATATTCAGTATCTAGTTATAATTTAATTTTACGTTGGTTTCAAAGTTAAAGAATCTTAGCATGTGTGCTTTTTAAAAAGAAGAAGAAACAACTAAGCGCCGTGGCGCAGTGGAAGCGCGCAGGGCTCATAACCCTGATGTCCCCGGATCGAAACCGGGCGGCGCTAGTTTTTTATATCAAAAAATCAAATATTCTGCGTATCAATTGAAACTTCGTGACTATTTTAACGATTTCATTATTGAATAAAACTGTTAGGAAATGAACGCGTGCATACAATATTGTAATTCTTAACTGAGTAACTAAAGAGTCGCTATCTTACATTATGTGTAACCCGATGTATCATCTAGTTTCCACATATCCAAGTAAGGTAACCATAAACTAAGTAATATTTGTCTATAAATATACCAGCAATCTTTCCAGAAAACTAACTTGTGTACTCAAGCCAATATCAACATAGCTTCTAATATAGAACCAAACAAAGGATCTAAGCGCCGTGGCGCAGTGGAAGCGCGCAGGGCTCATAACCCTGATGTCCCCGGATCGAAACCGGGCGGCGCTATTTTTTTGTCTTGTAAGATTTCAAATTTTTTGCGTATCAATTGACACGTCGTGATTATTTTGAATGATTTCGCTTTTCTTTAAACCAAATATACTGTATCTAGTTATTAGAAATGGTAAGTAGATATTGATTACATATTCAATGCCAATATCTAACGTAATTTTAGGCTTTGCAAACACCTAAGCAGAGATCAGCTAATGCAAAGTGGGCTAAAAAGAATACCAATAAACAAGGTAAGCCTAGGGCTGTAAAAGAAAAGATAGAATTTCCAGTTAGCAAGTATTGGTTGGGTGTCTTACTTTTCTTGGTATGCGGTGGTGCCATTTTGGAACTAATAAGAATGTTCTTTTGATATAAATATCTTTGATAATTTTCTCGCTGGACAGTTATATGATAAATTAATTTTAAAAATAGCAGATGAGAAGCTAATTGTTATAAACAAACTTAACAGTCCAGAAATCTATTAAATAATATGTCATTGTTATTCATAATCAAAATTGATAAAATACGATACTAATATAACGAAATAAATAATAATCATTTGTCTATCTACTGTAAATATACTTAAATGAAGGATTCATTAGTGTAGTTGTTGACATGTTCATTGGCCGTCTGGTCAATTACTAAGCCTTCAGTAAAATCATTCATAAGATCTGGTTCATAGTCCATGGGACTGCTACACATTCCATTGCCGTTATTGAATTTAATAGAACTTGTTGGTACATCGTTTCCGAACTCTTTATATGACCATTTCAAGCAATCAAAATCTGATTTCCCATCCAAAGCATTATCAAATTTATATACTGAGAAGCTGATATTCTTATTATTGACTAGGTTCAAATATGGTGCACAAGTTTCTATTTCAGTTTGGGATAGCGGATTAACATCGGTATCTGTTTCGGTGGATACTTCTTCGAAATACTTTTCACATGGAACTAAATCTTCATGTACTGGATTTATAGGGAGTTCATATTTAAATATCTGGCACCCATTCAAAGTTGATATTAATTTCAACTGGTTCTTCTCGTCGATTATGGCCAACTGATTGAAATAGTAATTTTTATTGATTGCTTTAGATGAATTTGAAATATTGGGTAACTTGACAAATTTTTTTGCATCTAAAGATGATAAAATCCAGGAATCCAAAAATTTGTCGTGGTTTATATTTTCTTCCATATTTTCTTTTCCTAATATATTTGGATAGTTAGATAAATTTCCGGATAGATAATTGATGTTGAACCAGTGTACCGAACCTGAAGAGCCACTTAAACATCCAAATCCAGAATTATTTCCTACAACTTCATTATCGTAATTATTCACAAACCAAAATATTTCCTTAATCGTTGAAGAAGTTTTACCTCTTAAAAATTTTCCTATCAATGAAATCTCGTTAGGTAACTTATAGAGATCCCAAGCATAGAAGTTATCACCTCTTAGCGTTGAATTAACAAGTTGCAAATCATACGGTGATAGGGATAAATTAGATACTCCACCTGGTGGTTTAAAAGTTGCCATTACTCTATCATTGGACAAATCAATGATTTTAATTAGCTGATTGTCATTGGGCTTGAAGTTACTAGCACTTTTATGTATTGTAGAAGCAGTCGTCGAAGCGGTTGAATATAGAATCTTACCAATTGTTTTGCCAAAAGAATTAAGGGATTGGGTAATATCTTTTTCCTCCTTCTTATCAGACTTCTGTTTCTTTTCTTTCGATAAATAACTTCTAAGTTTGTTTGAACTAGCCTCAGACAATTTGAAAATTCCATCAAGAGCAGAATTTGACAACGTCTCCAAAACTCTATTTAATATCGGCCCCGGAGGAGGAAGTTTCACGGCTGTAAAAATTGACTTGCCTTTTCCAATTGATTCTTGGTCCATTTTTGAAATTATAGGATCAGTATCCTCGGTCTTAATAGGATGAGGTTCGTTTACAGTCCTCAAGTGATCATATTCATATTTTGTAGGAGAGTAAACGAGCCAATTTCCGACAATATCAAATATAGGATTATTTTTAAAACAGCTTGTTTGAATTAAAACGTCTACCTCTGATAATTTAGTACTCAAGGTACGGGGTATATTTTGATCCATACTCTTCTTAATCTTTGTCATGTTCAAATCAAAATTTCCAGGCAGGAACTTATCTAACTCTTGATCATACTTATATAAATAAATGAGCCCTTCATTATTACCAATTAATATGTAGTCCTGACTTGTTTTAACAATAAAAGTTGTCGAGGCTTCAGCAGAATTTAAAAACTTCGATTGATTAGTGCCTTGTATATATAGTGGGATATCTATGGTTTGTTTAATACTTGTCTTATAATAATCTGGTGAAATAGCATGAATTTCAAATCTGACAAAATTATTTTCTTTAATTAAAAATAACATTGAGATTTCTGACCTAAACGAACCACTTAAGTATCGTACCTTATCAATTTTTCTATCCATATCGCATTCGGAGTCCCCTGAAATAATCAGTCTTGTCTCTAAATTGGGGCATTTTATTTGAAATTGACCATGCAAGTGTAGAGTATCATTTTCAATTTTGACATTGGAAGAAGGCGGAATCCAGTCCCAAACTTCCACAAGGTTCTCAAGTGGGTAAACGACATAAATTTCTCCATTTGAGCCATAATCTATAATTGTACTGCTATTATTTGATGCATCGAGCAAATTACTTTGAGATTTTATACTTGTTGTAGTCCTTTTAGAATTACTATTGAATGTAGCAGATTTGATCTTCTTCCAAGCGGCAGAAGACGTGCCCAATTGGTGCCCTTTTTTTGGTGTGTTGTGACTATTTGTCTGTTAGTGTTATAATTTAGCAAATTTATCAATTGAAAAATACCTACATTTTGCTCAATTTGACTCTTTCGCTGTGTAAACCCGTCATTGTTATATACCCGCTAGAAAACTATGAACGAAAAATAGGAAAAATGTTACAACTAAAGCAAAATTGTGTATTTGCTCGCTTATGATATTCTATGATAGATTCTCTCTCTTTGCTGTCTCTCTTTTGGTTTAATTTATATTGCACTGTCAGAAATAATCAAATTAAGAAATTATTCAATAAAGAAATAGATTAAATGTTATCAGTAGGGAACGTTCTTATCGTGTGTGTGTGTTTGTATGCAGTTCTTGTTCAATTTTGTTGGCACTTCAATTGAGATAGTTAATACAAACAATTTACTAAATGTTCATGAAGGCTGTAATATTCAAAATTCTATGAAATTATTCTTACGATAGGTTTATTTGTTCTAAAGTACTGTACAATTGTAAAAATAATCTTATAAAGGTATATAGTAGAACTAGGAATCTGTATCACATTCACATCTCATAAAGGTCAAGAAATCAGATTCAGAATGATACAATATGTTATTCCACAGTATTCCAGTCATATTAATATTTGAATTTATGCCAATTGTAAGATCATTTGCTAGATATAGTGAATCTATTTTTGAATATGTATATTCTTGCGGACTCCGATGTGCGATAAAAATGTTGACCTGAATAATTGCCACAAACAGTTGCAGACAAGAATGATCAGATCAAGAAGATGGGACCTTCTTTTCCTCTTGACAGAATTAGAATCAGCTTTGGTTATAATCGATTACCACAAACTCGATTCAGAGTCTCGCATTTAGTGTGTCTGTGTATTTTTCAACATGCATATTCGATAAGCATAGTAAATTGCATGCCATACAAAGATAATCGATGACAAGGAGATCACCAACTTACTAAGTGGTGACATATTGCTAGCTGCCAAAAAGTTCTAGAATATATATCTGAGTTTGTAATATAGTTTATATGAAAAACAAGCTTAGATAGGTCATTATAACTTTCTGCATACCGTAAATTAATCTGTATTAACCAAAATTGTAACATTGCCAGAAGTCACCCAAATTGTATTAGATTCTTATTCTATCATGAAAGTCTTCCATCTGGCTGCGAAACAAGGCAATTTTGAGGTCAAACGTACATAGAAATGGATGACATTGATTCTATTTTAAGTATATACGCAAGAATAATAAATCTAGATAATATAAAGATTACAGGGAAATCAAAGGGTATAAATATTGAAGATATCCTAGTTATTTCAAGATATGTAAATATAAAATCAAAAAAACTGTTATTGATTGTATTTGGATTCGGATATAATTTTGCAGCTTCAATTCTCACCACGGCCTAATGCGCTTTGAGACAAGCAATTTCGAAGGATTAGATCCTCTCAACACAGAAGGAAACTTCTCAAATACTATCGATAATGGATTACAAAACTTTTACAAAGATTTTGGCTCATCGCTGATGGGTGAATTTCAATATGATAACTCCACAATAGATGATTTTCAGTTTTTATCTACACCAAAGTTCAAAACAAGTTTTTCTATAGATGAAGCAATACCAAAGACACCAGTACTTGACTTCAACAAGCTTAATAATTTTTTTGATAGTTTTATGACGAGTTACAGCAATGCTGGTTTCCATTTTCCTGTGTCTCAAGATTCTGACTATACCACTCATTCAAATCAATCTTCAATTTTTGACGAGTTGACTATACCAGTCGAAGACTTTGAAATCAATACAAACAAAGTAGGACACACAGAAATCAAAGATTCTTCTCTTCCTAAAGAAAATAAAAACCAAACCTTGGTATATGTTGATTTACATGAAAAAAACTTCAAAGCAGAACTATTGCAAGCAAGAAATAGAGAAAGAAGAAATTATGGAAGAGTCTTCAAGCCAAGGCCAAAAGGTTCAAAGAAAATTATTCAGTTTAAAAGAACTTTCTCATATGAAGGTTACAATGTACCGACAGTATTTCAAGAAAGTTTGAAGCTTCAAAATATTGCAAAAAATGTACCTCCAATTGAATTTTCCAGTAGCTTTAGAGAAAAGTTTATAAGGCCAGGTTCCAGTCACTTCGAAGATATAACTGTTATTAAAAGAGAAAGATACATTCGTCACGGCTTGGAAAAAATATTCCACAACCAATATTCAGATGTTGTATATAAGCAGAACTCCAGCTTTAATCCAAGCAAACCATACGAGCCACAATATATCAGGTACATCATTGATCTAGAATCCAACCCGCCCTTGCCATTCAATCAAACAAGAAGCGGTTTATGTCCTTACTGCCCTGAAATTCACTTTTATGACATAAAAACCTCTGCCTATGCTCAGCATCTTGCGCTTCAACATGGCATATATACCGATAATTTTCTCACTCCTAATCCTATACTATATGGACACTACAAGATCAAGAAATTAGAAAATACAAATAGAAAAGAAAGAAGGAAAACACAGGCCCATGAGCTTGAGAGAGATGGTGTTATTTGTCCTTGTTGCTACGAAGCAATAGGTGTAAATTGCAGTAGGAAGACAGCAAACTCCAAGCCTCTCACCAACTACTTAAGACATTTTAGAGATAAACATTTTTATTGCAAAGACAAGTCTGACCCTTATCAATATTTTAATAAACTTGAACAATTAGATATTATTGAATAAGACTTTTTCCACTGAAAAAATTCATCAAAAATAAATCAGAAACAAATTTTAAAAAGAAGCTATATAATTATTGATGTTATATAAATTTTCGAATAATAAAAAATTGTATTATTACTGAATTTATCTGGGAATTTTAAATCATTACTTTGTAATGTAAACAATGTTTTAATCATTTTAAATCAAAATATAAAATATTTTCTTTTCGCAACCAAAAACTCAATATTTTTTAATTTGCATCAAATTACTAATAGATTTATAAAATAATATTAAAATGATTTATAAACTTAGACTAGCTTTATATAATTTCAATATAAGATATTAATTATATATGTGGTTTAAAACAACAATTAAAATGAGTTATGCAATTGCTTTGTGTCAATCTCTGTAGTCTGGAGTTTTCATATTTTTTTATTGTCAAAATCAAAAATCAGAACTTATGAGCTCTGTTGTTGCCAATCTTATAAATATTCGACTTCAGATCTAAAAATCAAAATTATTCACTTCGAACCTGGTTTCTAGTTCAGGTTTATCCAATGAATAAAGTTACCAATTTTCATATTAAGGCAGGCTTGTAACGCCCATCTCGGAAATCGGAATTCTGATTTGTGATATCTACTGAAATCAGATGAATCTGATATGAAAATAATCAAAATTAGCATTACTCATGAACAAGAAGGACTACTATTATATAAAGACTTTGAACGAGCTACCGATAAATTTGCTAATTCAGATATTACGAAACTTGGAAATTCAAGATGTCATTCTTTATTTTCAGCACTCAAAATTCCTAAATCAAAATGAAAGGCTTACCCTGGCATTAATTCATAGAATTCTGAAGTCAAATATATCGTACAACAACAGATTACAGCTTCCTTCCTCATTGGAGATGTACCTTTGGACACCATCTTACCTTGATAAGAAATCACTTGAGCTATTGGAAGGAACTCAAGAGCTTCTTTCATTGCTAAAATTCAATGCTACTAATGAGGATATATTAATGAGTCATCCGATTACAATAAGTTTTTATATTTGGGGACTAATGGAGCTTAGAGAGTTCATGTATTTGATAGCTAACATACCTAAATCTAATTTTACGTATAATATTGAATTAGAGTTCGATCCTGCCATTTTATATCTAATAGATCTAGACTATGTGTTCGAGAAAATACTTGATTTGATTAAAGATTCTATCATATCGATTGCAGTATACAATTATAGTGGTAATTTACTGCTTAATGTAATGGATTTTAAAAATTTAGAAAACATTTATTTTGAAAATAGTAATATTGATATTTCTTCGTCATTTCAGAGTAATCCTAGCATCCACACACTTCTTTTATTCCCCAATCTGACCGGCTACAACAAAAATAAACCTGCTAGTATAAGCAAGTCTTTACCTTCAAACTTAAAATATCTAAAATTGGGAAATTGCATCATTGATAAAAGATCATTAGAGTACGAAATACCGTCATCATTAGAATTCGTTAGTTTATCTAACGTTAAAGATATGACTAAAGGATTATATGTAAAAAATTTACTTAAATTAAATGGGGGACCTCTTTTGAAAAGTTTAGAGCTCGAGAACATAGCGAACAGTGATGTTGACATTCATTTTATCACCGATCTTTTAAATAGTGCATGTAACTTGAACTATTTAGGATTGTCAAATTTCCAACAGATAGACTTGGACGTCGAAAAAAAGAAGCTAGCAAATTTAAAAGTAACGAATAGCAATATTTCAATTTTGAAATTTTCTGATTCTTTGACAGAATTAAACCTTTCCAATAACAACTTGCATAATGTAAAAGACTTGAAGCTTCCAGGAACTTTGAAAGAGTTGAATTTGTCAAATAATCCAATTATTTGGGAAGATTCAATAATATTTCCAAATAACTTGAGGATATTAAAAATTTCCAACACTCTTCTTGGAGAGAACATAGTAAAATTAGAATTTCCAGATTCAATTGAAGTATTATCGTTAGAAGTAAACCAAATTTCTTCTATCGATTTTATAAGATTTCCAAAAAATCTTAATATTCTAGGTATCGGCTCTAATAGAATTAAGTCAATCAAAAACCATTTGATTCCAAAGCGGTGTAAGACTGTATTTTTAACAGAGAATTTACTAAGTGGATCGATTGATTTTTCAAAAAATTATTGGGAAGAAGAATTAGATATGGAAATCTTATATTTAAACCAAAATAATTTATCAGATTTACTTGATGTAAAATTTCCAAAGGGTTTAAAGATTTTGAATTGTGATAATTGTAAGTTGAAGGAGCTTAAGAATATCGAATTTCAAAGCTCTTTAGTTGAAATCAGTATTAGTGGGTGCGAAATTAAGGAAATAGAAAATATAACTTTTGAAAGAGATACGAATTTGAAGTACTTGAGTCTTTCACAGAATAAAATCAGACAAATTAATTGCAATTCTTGCAAACTACCTTCATCTTTGCTTGGATTGCATCTTGGAAGCAATAGAATACGTTTCATTGAGCAGAGATTGTTCGAAGAGCTTGAAAGCTTGGAAAGTTTAAATTTATCAAATAATAAATTGAATAAGGTCAGACTTCATTTATTCAAAAATATCAAGGTTTTAGAATTATCTTTCAACTCCATTCAAGCTATAAAGCTTATTTTTCCAAAAGAATGTGAAACGAACTTTAGCATATTAAACTTATCAAGGAACAACTTGAATAAATTAACGAATGAAATGATTGGACATCAGGTGGATGGGACAAAGCACAATAAATTAATAGAAATAGATTTGACTGATAATATAGTTCTGGGTGAATCAATGCGATCTAATTTTTCTAGTCTTCCTTCTTCATTAGAATATTTTATGCTTGGATACACAGGAGAAAAGGATTTATATGGCTATGACATAGGTCAAAATATATTAAAAAATGAAAGCATTTTGGGAAAAAGAATTGATGTGCCGTTTTACTAGACGCAATCAGCTTAACAATTTACATAAAAATGTTCTGATTATAATCTTATTATTATATTAAAAGGTATATAGGTTTCTATTAGGTTTCAAATTATGTTAGATAAATTTGTATAAATAAATAATTGATGTAATTTGCAATTAATGCTTTTCTTGCTGAGCTTTCTCAGCCGCCTTTTGAGCCTTTTTAGCCATAGACTTCCCAAAAAATTTGATTACAAATGGAAATATGCAACATAAAATAACGATCCAAGCCACCAAAATACCAAAATTTCTTCCTAATTGACCCTTGTATGTATTGAAGAATATAACTTTAGTAGCTTCATAAGAATTATGTGTCGGAAGGGCATAACCGTATCTATAGAACTCAGCGCACAATGCCAACGGAGTAAATGTTGGTGAGATGTTCACAACGACCCAGAAAATCATCCAGAATCCAATTAGAGGTGGATAATAGACAATCAATAATAAAGCAACAATCTCGTTCGCCATACCAACAGCCCAAATAGTTAAGAAAGATAACATCCAATAAACCAAAAATCCAGACTTTCCAAATGCAACAGTGAAATCTACTTGGAAAGCCAATGTGACTAAAGAATAGATTAAACTGATAACGAAAAATGATAGGATGGAACTGAAAAATCTGTAAAGAACATAACTCACTGGCTTCAAATTGTATCTTGCCACTTGTTGATGAATTTCTGCAAAGAAATTAATTTGGAAAAAAGTGATAATGATCATATAAATTAATCCAACCTGAGATGGTGCAATCAACACCGGCTCAGTTAATGGCGCTCTGTCAATATAATTAAATGAAATTGGTGTAGTAAGTTGCATAATTGATTCTTCGTTGGAAAAAATGCTAGATAAATTTTGCATCAATTGAGTGAGTTGAAATGAGACATTACTCTGGGATTCTAACCACAATCCTTCAATTACTTGTACACTTGGAACGACATAAGATTCCATAGCTTCAAAATCTCTACCTGTTTCATAAATAGATATAATAGAGTTATTACTGATATTGTAACTTGAATCACCTTCAATAATGGATTTATACAAGTTGTAAGTTGCATTTGCAGGGATGTAGATCGACGACCAGTATTCCTGGTGATGTATTTCTCTGACTACTTCCTCTTCAATAGTATTGCTATATTCATCAGCCTTAGCTTGAAATTCAGTTGAATTGAAAATAATCCAGTCTCCATAGTATTTGGCAACGTCAGTTGAAAAAAGAGACTTAACAGTATCACCAATCAACGGACTAACCCCATCGACTTCAATATCATCTTCAATTACTACCAACATTCTCAAATTTTTAAGCCTCGAATCTCTTCCATATGAAGAACCCCAGTAAATTGAGAATATACCTAAAATAAAAAATGACATAATTCCGTAGATCATTAAGAATCTCAACGCTAAGTACTTTCTCTTACTTTTTAAGTTTTCATGAAAAAATGAATATTTTGTTTGCATTCTTTCAATAACCGATTGATGCCTGGAAATTGGTACATCATGAATAGAGCTAAGTTGATCATTTGGTGCCTCTTGGCCATCGTAATATTCAAATGAATTGGAGCTGCTTTCAACGTCTCTTGAGTTATTCATATTGTTTGCTCTTTCCATATCTAATTGAAATGAGTTTGAACTGCTTTCCTTATCTCTGCTTTCTTCAATTTCGTTGCCTCCCATTACTTAACTAATTGATTCAAGAAGAATTTATGAATCACAGCTGAAATATAGGAATACCTTCTCTTTATAAGGTAGAAAACATGTATATTTGTAGTATTATTCGGCCGTAACGTATATTTTTGGTATAATTTGCGATTAACAGCATCTTTCTTTGCGTTTTGACTTATTTCCGGTTGAAGTTATATGCGGTAGCCGTTCGAACGAAAATGCTTATAAATTGGCAAATGACTAATAATATATCAAAAAAAAAAAGAAATAGATTCACCATACGGAGAAATAGGCCTAGTATAGTTTATCTAATTTTCAATCTCCGAAGAAGTTCTTATATTTGTAATGATGGGATCAAGATTAATTTGAATTCAATTTCTGTATACGCATTTTTGCTTGGTTCCAGAAATAATTGCGCTTGCAATCGCAGTCTTAAATCCGATATAGAGTTAAAAGCTACAAACGACGGAAATCACTTCAAGTGAAGGTATATAGTTGAAGTAATCAGCGAAACATTAAACTTACCACAATTGAGAACAATATTGGAGATCTTGTGATTATCAGCTAGATTAAACAATGTTTTTCAAGAACGTATAAGCTCATCATCATGTGCAACGCTTTGACTAAACTTTTATTTGCAGAAGTAGCACGTTTGCTTTTCCGTCGCTAACCATCATAACTTAATTACCGTATCGGATTTAAGTTGTACAATCGATTGTGTTCAATTGTTAAATTAAATTTCTACGAGAGATATTAACCATTACTGATTCTAGGTTGACGAATATAGATCAATTAAATAGTCCTAATGAGACACAAGAAATTTGACATAAATGTCAAATTTAGTCCTTCAGGGTGGAGTTGATCTAGTGCTTGATTTTCCAATTGCGAAAGTGTTCTCTTAGACCAGTTTAAACTGAAAATAACCGAATATAATCAGGGTAAATGAGAAGGCATACGCTTTGGGAAGTTTAAAATTCTAGTTGAAATATTGAGCTTTTAAATCTAATAAGAAGAGAGAAAGAGAGATAAAATAAGTACAGATTTCGTTTATTGAAGTATGTACTAGTTATGAATATCCTATTGCAGTATCACTAAATTTAATGAAAGAGTAGTCTTGCCTAAACTTTTCCTATTGCGCCCAATTTATACTGAAAAGATTTTTTTTTTGCCATGTACGACGAGTTGTATGAATGGCCGGGTAACAGGAAAGTTTTATTTTCGTTTGTACGATTTCTGGGTTTTGTTAGTTAGCGTTTGGAGTCCCAACGAGTGAATTATATGCACACCATAATTACAGGCAAGATTTTGTTTGAGCCACTAATGTTTTGAGATTGTACATGAATGTCATCAGTCGTTTCTAATAAACATACTAAATTGCTTATGAAATATTTGTAAATAGCTTTAGTGAGCATTGCAAGTGACAAATCATAAAAGAATGTGATAGATATATCGGTATATAAATTTGAAGCTTTTCAAATATAGTAGAGATATTACAAAATCTAATATGTGGAAGAACATAGCAAGATGAATATAGCAATAACAATAGCAGCAATAGCATTTAATGAGGCGCATCAGAGAAATGTAGAATATTAAACTGATATTTCGATTATAGGAATCGGACCACGATGCTTCAAGAACATACCCCAAGAGAGTGCTTAGTCATAATGGTTGCAAATTTTGCAAACATTTGTTATTTTGGCCATAATATGTTTTATTTAATAACCTTAAATAACGCGAAAAATCGAGTAGTGGATTTATGGTTCTGAAATTGCCATTTTTTCAATATGACGAAAATTGGGTGGGAACAGGGTTTCTAATAAGATTTGAAGAAAAGGATTGAGGGCCAGTTCTTTCACTTATAAAATTACAATTCGAAGATTTGATGTTCGCGAAGATTGATTTTACAACTGATAATGATTTGTTAAGAACTTCTGACAGATTGTTAGAGACATAGTTTTTAAGCGAGGTGTTCCAACAGGATGCAATCTTAACTCCCCTCTAAGAAATCTCTGTTCTGAGTCTAAAATGAGTTGAACATGAAATGTACTGCCAAAATTCTGAAGTGGCATACATAAAAATTTCCACTGCTCCACTCATAGTTTCTAAACTGGAATGGTTCAGTTATTTGAAAAAAAAAGCTTAGTTGCAAACGGCCAGTATTTCGTCTTATGTCTATGGAATCATTAATATCAATTTTATGTAGTAGAAGAAATTAAAAATCAGTTCAACTTAATATTAGGAATTAAATGTAGCAGACCAAGTGGCTGGAAATTGAATAAAAAGTTAATGTATTTGTAATAATCCGCAAGAAATAATCAATACTAGTAATTCATCTCCATAATCATCATTATATGCAATACACAAATATAATGGAAATATTCCGATGTTGAGCATCCCAATGCATGCTGAACAAGCAGTTTTGTGATATTTTTGTGTTGGTTTCACTTTTGTGGTACTTGGTACTTGTTAGGTTATTTTTGCGTATTATCTGCAGTACCACCAACAATTATATTGTTGGGAAATTTCCCATAATATACTTCCCATAGTTAACCATGATTTTGCAACAGTGATAAAAAAAATTTTGTTGAATCAACGCTATCTTACCACGTAAATATATATCTCAATTTCTCCTAGTTTTTATAGTTTTTGTTCTAGTTGTTACAACATATAATAATAGGAGACGATTTATAATCATTTAATATCGCTAATAACATCTACCAATCGGTTAAATAGACTATAAACCCTACTATTATTGTATTAGAAAAATATATTTATAAGGATGCGTCCAGAAATTGAACAAGAATTGTCACATACTTTGTTGACAGAGTTATTGGCTTACCAATTTGCTTCACCAGTTAGATGGATTGAAACCCAAGATGTTTTTTTGAAAGAACACAACACTGAAAGAGTTGTTGAAATTGGACCATCGCCAACTTTGGCGGGCATGGCATCTAGAACTATCAAAGCTAAGTACGAATCATACGATGCTGCTTTATCTTTACAACGTCAAGTCTTATGTTACTCTAAGGATGCCAAAGAAATTTACTACACTCCCGACCCTGAAGACATTGCTCCACCAGCCAAGGAAGAAGCTAAACCAACCGAAGTAGCTGTTGCAACTGCTCCAGCTGCTGCTTCTGCCCCAGCTGCTGCTCCGGCCGCCCCAGCTGCTGGTCCCGCTGCTGCCATTGCTGACGAGCCAGTTAAAGCTTCGTTGTTATTACATGTTTTAGTTGCACAAAAATTGAAGAAATCTTTAGATGCCATTCCAATGTCTAAGGCGATTAAGGATTTAGTTAATGGTAAATCTACTGTCCAGAATGAAATATTAGGTGATTTAGGTAAAGAATTTGGTTCTACTCCAGAAAAGCCAGAGGATACTCCATTAGAAGAATTAGCTGAACAATTCCAAGATACATTCAATGGCCAATTAGGTAAAACTTCTACATCTTTAATTGGTAGATTAATGTCATCTAAGATGCCAGGTGGATTCTCAATAACTGTTGCTAGAAAATACTTGGAGACTACATTTGGTTTAGGCCCAGGAAGGCAAGATTCCGTGTTATTATTAGCCTTAACTAACGAACCAGCCGGTAGATTAGGTTCTGACGGTGAAGCCAAAGAATATTTAGATACCATTGCCAAGAAATACGCTACTATGGCCGGCCTTTCCTTGTCTTCTTCTAGTGCTAATGCAGGTGGAGCTGGTGCAGGTGGAGCTGTCGTCGACAGTGCTGCATTGGATGCTTTGACAGCCGAAAACAAAACTTTAGCAAAACAACAATTGGAAGTTTTAGCTAGATATTTACAAGTCGATTTAAACAAAGGAGCAAAATCTTTTATTAAAGAGAAGGAAGCATCTTCTGTTTTACAAAAGGAGTTAGACTTATGGGAAACCGAACATGGTGAGTTCTATGCTAATGGTATTAAACCAACTTTCTCACCATTAAAGTCTAGAACATATGATTCTTACTGGAATTGGGCCAGACAAGATGTTTTATCAATGTATTACGATATAATTTTTGGTAAATTAAATTCAATTGATAGAGAAACTATCAACCAATGTATTCAAATTATGAACAGATCTAACCCAACATTGATCAAGTTTATGCAATACCATATCGACCACTGTCCTGAATACAAGGGTGAAACTTATCAATTGGCTAAGAAATTAGGACAACAGTTAATTGATAATTGTAAACAAGTTTTGAATAGCGACCCGGTATTTAAAGATGTTTCGAAAATTACTGGTCCAAAGACTACCATTGACTCTAAAGGAACAATTGTATATGAAGAAGTCAATAAAGAAGCAGTCAGAAAATTCGAACAATATGTTTACGAAATGTCTCAAGGTGGTAAGATGACTCAACAATCCCAACCTACTATTCAGGAAGACTTAGCAAGAGTGTATAAAGCCATTTCAAAGCAAGCTTTATTATCGAGTAGTACCAAATTGGAAGTTCAGAAGTTATATGATCAATTAGTTAACTATGTTGAGTCTTCCAACGAGATTGAAGTAAAGAAATCAACCAAATCTATTTTGCAAGGAGCATCTACTCCATCCGATGACGAGCTTTCAACTGCATCCTCAGATGATGAAATCTCATCCTTACCTGATAAGACTCTGATCGACCAACCAGTTTCCAGTCTTATTCCATCAGAAACTATCCCATTCTTACACTTGAAAAAGAAGAGTGGTGAAATTTGGGAATATGATCGTAAACTTTCCTCTACATATTTGGATGGTTTGGAAAGCTGTGCAATCAACGGTTTGTCATTTAAGGATAAGCACGTTTTGGTCACTGGTGCGGGTGCTGGTTCCATTGGTGCTGAAATCTTGCAAGGTTTGATCAGTGGTGGTGCTAAGGTCATTGTTACAACATCAAGATTTTCCAAAAAGGTAACTGAATACTATCAAACCATGTATTCAAGATATGGTGCTTCAGGCTCCACCTTAGTTGTTGTTCCGTTCAACCAAGGTTCTAAACAAGATGTAGACTCTTTAGTTGGCTATATTTATGACGAACCAAAGAAGGGTGGTTTAGGTTGGGACTTGGATGCTATTATTCCATTTGCTGCCATACCAGAAAATGGTAATGGTTTGGATAATATTGATTCAAAGTCAGAATTAGCTCATAGAATTATGTTAACCAATTTATTGAGATTATTAGGTGCTGTCAAAACTAGAAAAACAAGTGAAACTAGACCAGCTCAATGTATCTTGCCATTATCTCCAAATCATGGTACTTTCGGTTTTGATGGTTTATACTCAGAATCTAAGATTTCCTTAGAAACACTCTTCAATAGATGGTACTCTGAAGACTGGGGTACTAAGTTGACGATTTGTGGTGCTATTATTGGTTGGACTAGGGGTACTGGTTTAATGGGTGGTAATAACATTATTGCCGAAGGTATCGAGAAGATGGGTGTAAGGACATTCTCTCAAAAAGAAATGGCTTTCAATATTTTAGGTTTATTGACTCCACAAATTGTTCAATTATGCCAAGAAGAACCAGTTATGGCTGACTTGAACGGTGGTTTACAATTCATTGAAAACTTGAAAGAATTTACTTCTAAATTAAGATCCGACTTAACTGACACTGCTGACGTAAGAAGGGCAGTCTCTATTGAATCTGCTATTGAACAAAAGGTAATCAACGGTGATAATATTGATGCTAACTATACCAAGGTTACGATTCAACCAAGAGCTAACATGAAATTTGAATTCCCTGGATTAAAGACTTACGAAGAAATCAAATCGATTTCTCCAGACTTAGAAGGTATGTTGGATTTAGAATCCACTATTGTAGTCACTGGTTTTGCTGAAGTGGGACCATGGGGTAATGCCAGAACTAGATGGGAAATGGAAGCTGCTGGTGAATTCTCGTTGGAAGGTGCTATCGAAATGGCTTGGATCATGGGATTGATTAAATACCACAATGGTAACTTGAAGGGTAAGCAATATTCAGGTTGGATTGACGCAAAATCTCAACAGCCAGTTGATGATAAGGACATTAAGGCTAAATACGAAGAAGAAATCTTAGATCACTCAGGTATTAGATTAATCGAACCTGAATTATTTGAGGGCTATGATCCAAAGAAAAAACAAATGATTCAAGAGGTCGTCATTCAACACGACTTAGAACCTTTTGAAGCTTCCAAGGAAACTGCTGAACAATACAAGCACGAACATGGAGAAAAGTGTGAAATTTTCGAAATTGAAGAATCCGGTGAATATTCTGTTAAAATTTTGAAGGGTGCTACATTATTTGTTCCAAAAGCATTGAGATTTGACAGATTAGTTGCTGGTCAAATCCCAACAGGTTGGAATGCTCGTAACTATGGTATTCCTGAAGATACAATTAATCAAGTCGATCCAATTACTTTATATGTCTTAGTTTCAACCGTTGAAGCATTGTTATCTGCTGGTATTACTGATCCATACGAATTTTATAAGTATGTACATGTTTCTGAAGTTGGTAACTGTTCTGGTTCTGGTATGGGTGGTGTTTCTGCCTTGAGAGGAATGTTCAAGGATAGATATGCTGATAGACCAGTTCAAAATGATATTTTGCAAGAGTCGTTCATCAACACAATGTCTGCTTGGGTTAATATGTTGTTATTGTCATCATCAGGTCCAACTAAAACTCCAGTTGGTGCTTGTGCTACTGCTGTCGAATCTGTCGATACTGGTATTGAAACCATTCTTTCTGGAAAGGCTAAAGTTTGTATTGTAGGTGGTTATGATGATTTCCAAGAGGAAGGTTCTTATGAATTCGCTAACATGAATGCCACTTCAAATGCTATCACTGAATTTGAACATGGTAGAACTCCTAAGGAAATGTCTAGACCTGCCACTACTACTAGAAATGGTTTCATGGAATCCCAAGGTTCAGGTATCCAAGTTATCATGACTGCAGATTTAGCTATTAAGATGGGTCTTCCAATTTACGCTGTTTTAGCTATGTCTGCTACTGCTACTGATAAGATTGGTAGATCCGTTCCAGCACCTGGTAAAGGTATTTTGACTACTGCTAGGGAACACCATGGTGATTTGAAATACCCATCACCAATGTTGAACATTAAATACAGATCCAGACAATTGAAGATTAGAACTAAACAAGTTAAAGATTGGGAAGAGGCCGAAATTGAATACTTGCAAGAAGAAGCTGAATTGGCTAAGGATGAATACGGTTCAGGGTTCTCAATGGCTGATTTCTTACGTGAAAGAACAGAAGAGATTCACCGCGAAGCCAAGCGTCAAGTTGCCGATGCTAAGAAGCAATGGGGTAACAATTTCTACAAGTCTGATCCAAGAATTGCACCATTAAGAGGATCCTTAGCTACGTTCGGTTTAACTATCGATGATTTAGGTGTTGCATCATTCCACGGTACTTCGACCAAGGCTAATGATAAAAATGAATCAGCCACTATAAATGAGATGATGAAGCACTTAGGTAGATCGGAAGGTAACCCGGTATTTGGTGTTTTCCAAAAGTACTTGACTGGTCACCCTAAGGGTGCTGCTGGTGCTTGGATGTTGAATGGTGCTATCCAAATCTTGAATTCTGGTATTATTCCTGGTAATAGAAATGCCGACAATATCGATAAGCTTTTAGAACAATTTGAGTATGTTTTGTACCCATCTAGATCTATTCAATCAGATGGAATCAAGGCTGTTTCTGTCACATCATTCGGTTTTGGTCAGAAAGGCGCACAAGCTATTGTTGTTCACCCAGATTACTTATATGCAGTCTTAGACCAATCTACTTATGAATCCTATGCTAGTAGGGTTTCATCTAGAAACAAGAAAGCATACCGTTACATGCACAATGCAATCACTCGTAACTCTATGTTTGTTGCTAAGGACCATGCTCCATACTCTGAAGATTTGGAGCAACCGGTCTATTTAGATCCATTAGCTCGTGTTGAGTCATCTAAATCTAAATCTGAGTTGTCCTTTTCTACGAAGTCAGTTCAATCCAAGGATGCTTATGTCAGTTCTATCTCTGATGCTACTGCTAAATCCCTCACCGGATTGAACAAATCTTCTAAAGGTGTTGGAGTAGATGTTGAGTTACTTTCTGCCTTAAATTTAGAAAATGAAACTTTCATCGAAAGAAACTTTACTGCAGGAGAACGCGACTACTGCTCTAAATCATCCTACCCTCCAGCTTCATTCACCGGAACATGGTCAGCCAAAGAAGCCGTTTTTAAAGCTTTAGGTGTTCAATCTCAAGGTGCGGGTGCTTCCTTGATTGATATCGAAATTTTACGTGATTCTAATGGTGCTCCTCAAGTTAACTTGGTTGGTTCTGCTAAGGAACTTGCAGCCAAGGCCGGTGTAAAGTCCATCAAGGTTTCTATTTCTCACGATGACTTCCAAGCTACCGCCGTCGCTTTAAGTGAATTTTAGATAATTATATAAACGAAAGATTATAAATGATTTAATACAGTACTATTTTATCAGAAAACGATTATTAATTGTATATGGCACCTATTTGCGTAGCTGATAAAGATAAGTCGTGTATTAAACAAAACGTACTAAGTTCGAAGATCCGATCCTTTGAGAGTCTATTTCAATTAGAACAACATTACATTTATTGAATCAATTTGAAGCATAACATAAGTAATTACTAGGATCCTATTGAATCTAAAGTATTCAAAGTTTAAATATATGATGTCCGATGAGAATGAAAATGTGGAAAATAATAGTATATCTGAATCAGGAATTTTGAATTCCGAAGTTATAGATTTAAGAAATTCAAAGGAAGTAGAATTACAAGAGGAATCAAATGCCCCCGATAGCATAGAGAGGAATAAGGGAACTACTGATTTAGAAAACGGCGTAGAATACGAAGATCAAGAGGATCATGGCCAAAAAAATGAAAAACCTGTTGATAATCAGAAAGCCGCAGATTCAAGTTACTCAAGTAAATCCGACATTCCAACAAACATTCCAGCTCAAAAAGATGCTGCTATTTTGGAAAATTTAAATTTCACAGAACAAGCAGAGGACGATCATGGTGAAAGCAATGGAACCCAAGGCTCAATTTTTGAGCCAACACCAATGCAAACCCCAGTTAATTCAGTCGAGTCTGGTGTAGCATCCAATGCAATTGTAGATAACTCTCAAATATTCAAGGTCACCTTTGAATTGATTCTTTCTAGTAAAGAAGCAAAGAAAAACGAAGAATTGAAAACCGCAGCTCAAAAAGCACTAGATTCTTTGAACAATGCAAATTCCAGAGAACCTCAATTGTTGTTTGATGCTTTGAAAATGACTTGCGAAACTTCTAACAGTGAACTAAAGGCAAAAGCAGTTGACACATTTGCGAAATTATTCGACTATGCTCAATTCGACGATGAAAATGAAAAAGTTACGTTAACAGATGCTTCAGTAGATGTTATTTCTCGTTGTTTTGAAGGTGAAGGTACTGATCCAGAAGTTGAACTACAAGTGGTCAGAGCACTAATGCATAGCATTCTCTTAATGCCATGTCATGGTGCTTCATTGTTGAAAGCTGTGAGGCAAATATACAACGTATTCATTTTCTCTTTATCATCCAGAAATCAAGCAATAGCTCAAGGAATTCTTACACAAGTTATAGGTGCTATTTTCATCAGAATAAATGATAAATCTAAATCAAATGAATCTGGATTAAGAACACAATCGGACGGAAACTTAAAGTCTAGTGCTCAAATGAGAAAACAAGAGTTCAAAATTCAGAATGAGAACGAAGAACTGCAACAGAAATTGACTTTGCAAAACTTAGAAAGACTCAATGACGATATAAATGACGACGATAGAGTATTTGAAGCAAATAAAGCTTCAGAGAAAGATGAAGATTTAGTTGTGAAAGATGCATTTTTAATATTTAGGGCTATGTGTAAGCTTTCAGTTAAACCTTTGGAATCAGAGCATATTGATATGAAATCACATTCCGTTAGATCCAAGTTATTGTCTTTACATATCATTCATACCATATTGAAGGAACATATTGAGATTTTCTTGAGCCACGATGTTGTTATTCTTTCTTCAAATTCAAACGAGCAAACTAGATTGATTAACGCAGTTAGGCAATATTTGTGTCTTTTGTTATCCAGAAATGCAGCTTCTCCCTTGGCTCCAGTCTTTGAGCTATCATTAGAGATTTTTTGGTTAATTATTTCAAATTTGAGATCTGAATGCAAAAGAGAAATTCCAGTATTTTGGGATGAAATATATTTTCCAATTGCTGAGCTCAAAACTTCAACTCCACATCAAAAAAGATATCTTTTGGCTATTATAGAAAGATTATGTAATGATTCTAGATGCATCATAGAATTTTATTTGAATTATGATTGTGATAGCAGCATGCCTAATATTTGTGAAAATATTATAGATTATTTAACAAAACTTTCCTTAGTCAGAGTAGACGCCACCTCACAAGAGAAAACAGCATTTCGTGAAAACAGAAGAAAAGGCGTTTCGGTATACGATGTGGGTAAAATCTCCAATTTAACTAGTAGTACGATGTCATCGAGACCACCAGAACCTGATATTTACAATTATTTTCCCTTGGAATATTCCTTGAAAATGACTTCTATTGGTTGTTCCGTCGCGTTTTTAAGATCATTATATTCTTGGGCTCAAAAGGGTATTTATACCAACAAAAAGTTTCTGACTTCGTCAATGGTCCAAAATGGATCACATTTATCACTTCAAAGGGATAGATCTGCCACTGTTGATTCTAATAGCTCCAATAGTATCAGCAATACCCGTAATGGATCTTTTGTTAATCAGGTTGGTGACTACACCACTGATACAGATGATCCTGAACAGTTTGAAAATTTGAAACAAAGGAAGAAAGCACTCTTGGAAGGTATTAGACAATTTAATCAGAAACCGAAAAAGGGAATCCAATATTTTGTTGAAAATAAATTTTTATCAAATGAAGAGCCCGAAGTAATTGCTGTTTTTCTTTTAGAAACGGACGGTTTAGATAAAGCTACCATTGGCGAGTACTTGGGAGAAGGAGATGAAAAGAATGTAGCAATTATGCACGCATTTGTAGATCAGATGGACTTTAAAAATGTGGAGTTCGTTGATGCTATGAGACGATTTTTACAGTCATTTAGGTTGCCAGGAGAGGCCCAAAAAATTGATAGATTTATGTTGAAATTTGCAGAAAGATATGTTTTAGGGAATCCAACTGTTTTTTCAAATGCTGATGCAGCATATATATTAGCTTATTCTGTCATTTTGTTGAATACCGACTTGCATTCTCCTCAAATAAAAAATAGAATGACTTTTGATAATTTTGTTACGAATAATGCTGGTATTGATGATGGAAAAGATTTATCTCGTGAGCTTTTACAAAATATTTATGATGAAATTTTGAATAATGAAATCAAATTGCAATCTGAACAGCATGCTGCATTGTTGGCTGGCGATTTTTCAGTCACCCCGGTGTCATCGATAGGATTTTTTGGGGGTAGGGATTTAAATAGAGAAGCATACTATCATGCCTCAAAGGAGATGTCAACAAAGACCGAAAAACTAGTCAGAAGCTTAGAAAGAAAGAAAGCAGATGATCATAGTGATACGATTTTTTATGCTGCCTCTCATGTTTACCATGTAAAGTCAATTTTTGACACTGTTTGGATGTCAATTTTGGCTGGATTAACACCACCATTTAAGGAATATGATGAAAATGATATAACAAATACTTGCTTAGAGGGAATAAAATTTTCTATTCGAATTGCTTGTATGTTTGATTTAGACTATGCGAGAACCTCATTTATTGGCGCTTTGGTCCAATTTGAGAACTTGAACAATTTCGAGGAAATGAAACCAAAAAATGTGGAGGCAATTCACATTATGTTGGAGGTTGCGATCGCTGAAGGGGATAAATTGAAAGGCTCTTGGCTCAACATCTTAACTTCTATCTCCCAGTTGGAGAGATTGCAATTAATTGCGCAAGGGGTTGATCAAGATTCAATTCCAGATGTTTCTGTTGCAAAATTAGTAAATAGGGGATCCGTTGATAGCACCCATACATCCACTGCTAGCTTTTTTAGCCTGTTTACTACTCAACCAAGTGCAGCTCAAACAGCCTCAAATAGGTTTCACAATCAACATCTAACTCAACAGGTTGCCCAATTATTAGTCAGAAGCGAGCTTGAAATTGCAATTGATCGCATATTTACAAACAGTGCAAAATTATCGGGAGACGGTATAGTTCATTTTGTTAAAGCATTATCAGAAGTAGCATCTGAAGAGATTGAGTCATCTGGACAAAGTTCTAACCCTAGAACATTTTCACTACTGAAAGTAGTAGATATATGCTATTACAACATGAATCGTATTCGTCTCGAATGGTCTCAACTATGGTCTACCATGGGTGAAACTTTTAATAAAGTCGGAAGCCATACCAACCTGGTAGTAGCATTTTTTGCGCTAGACTCATTAAGACAGTTGTCAATGAGATTCTTAGAAATTGATGAATTATCTCACTTTAAATTTCAAAAAGAATTTTTGAAACCATTTGAACATGTAATTATTCATAACGATTCCTTAGAAGTAAAAGACATGGTATTAGAATGTATTAATAATATGATTTTAGCCAGGGCTGATCAAATTAAATCAGGTTGGAAAACAATATTTGGAGTTTTGACAGCTGCTGCCAAAGAAAATAAAGAGTCATTAGTTCTTAAAAGTTTCAAGATGGCAAACTGGATCAATAAGGAATACATTGATGTTGTCCGTTCTCAAGAGTCCTTTGCGGATTTGGTGGTATGTTTCACAGAGTTAGCAAAGAATGAGAGATTTCAGAGAGCTAGTTTGTTATCATTAGATGTCTTATTGAAGCTAATAAATCAAATTGCTGCTATAAGCTTTGAAAATGAATCAAATATTGCTATTTCTGTTGAAGATGGAAACGCAAAAAATAGAGATAAGAACGATAATTTGGTTAAATTATGGTTTCCTGTATTATTCGGTTTCCATGATATTATAATGACTGGTGAAGAATTGGAGGTCAGATCCAGAGCACTTAATTACTTGTTTAATACCCTATTAGAGTATGGTAGGTATTTTGAGGCTGATTTCTGGGACATGATTTGTAGACAATTGTTATTTCCAATTTTCAGTGTTTTAAGTAATCATTGGGAATTGAGCGTGGACGATAATAATGACAAATTATCCGTCTGGTTATCAACTACATTGATCCAGGCATTGAAAAGTATGATTTCATTATTTACTCATTATTTTGGTGCACTCAACAGAATCCTTGACGGTTACTTGAACCTTATTATATCTTGTATTTGTCAGGAAAATGATACAATTGCTAGAATTGGAAGAGAATGTTTGTCAAATCTATTAATCGAGAACGCTAATAAGTTTAGCGATGAGCAATGGAGTAAGATTGTTGGAACTTTGAAAGATTTGTTTGACTTGACTACCGCTAAAGAGCTTTTCACTTCGGATCCTTACAATGACCGCAGAATTGAAGTAGATCATGAAATTGGTGATGTTGGATCTCAAAGCGATTTGAATGAGATTCCAGTATCGAAGAATTCAGTCATAGATGATACCGAAGCAAGGCTTAAAAGGTCGAAGGAGAAATCTTCAATTGTAGTAAAAAGTGTCTTACAATTATTATTAATTCAAACTTTATCCGAGTTATTTGAAAATGATCACTTTTATGATGCTGTCCCATACAAGCAGTTATCAGAAATGGCCGATTTACTCAAGAACAGCTATCAATTTGCCAAACTGTTCAATGATGATTATGATTTAAGAGTAAGATTGTGGAATGCAGGTATTATCGAAAGATTACCAAATTTACTTAAACAAGAGTCATCATCATCTGCAGTATTCATAAATATTATGTTCAGAATGTACTGCGATGATGATAAGACTGATGCTGCTTTAAAGGAAGAGATAATGGGATCCATTATACCATTATGTAATACTATTACTCAAAGATATACTGAATTTGATGAAAGTAGCCAGCAAAGAAATATTTCAACTTGGAAACCTGTCATTATCGAAATTTACCAAGGCTATATAGAGTTGGATGACAAAGACTTCATAAGATACGCTCCAATCATGTATAAGCTTACTTTGCGCTTGTTTTCTAAGAGCATGGCTCAAGATTTAAGGTATGCAATAAAGACGTTTTTATCTAGAATTGGAGAAGAGTTTATTAAGTATGATTAAATACAAATATTCTTAGACTCTTCTATATAAGCTGTATATATATTTCTATTAATATTTGATACTATAATTATTGATTTTATCTATCATGCTGTAAATTACTTACGCTAGTTATATAAACTGAGAATTACTCTAGATTCTAGAGAGTTCTGGGGTGATATTGTGTGCCCAATATCGCAACTTACACAAAACTGCTTTGGTCGACGTTCAGTCTACCGGACGGTCAGCAAATTTTTCAAGTATAATAAATGCTACTTTTCATATAATATATATAGTTGAATAGGAAACAGATTGAAATTATAAAGTTTTAACTATGTCTTTTGAAAACAAGGTATGTAACAACTTCTCAATTGTAGAATAGCCTCTGAAATATTCAATAATGGAAGTTATTAATTGGAACAGGAATAGCTTAACTGTGAGTCAATCACTGAAATTAAGACAAAATTGAATATTTTATCACTGTGGTCAAGTTATACCTTGGATTTACCAGATAAATCATATTAAAACCCAGGTTATTGATGAAAAACCATTAGGTGCTTTCAATGGTCAAGAATATGATTGAATTAGAGAGAGCAATTATGTATAGACAGTTTACTAACTATGGCAGAACTTATTTCATTTATTGGGCAATGATGTCGAAGATGATGAAACTCCACAATTGCCAATCAGAGAAGTAGTTAAGAACTCTACTTCCTCTAAAAAGGCTGATGTTGCGCCACCATCTGCTGACCCAGCCAAGGCTAAGAAAAAATCCAAGCCAACTGGTAACGAAGGTGCTTTAAAATCCAAGAATAACAATAAAGCCGTTTCTGCTCCATCTGCCACTCCATCTAAACACTACAAGAAGCCATTCGATCGTCACTCTAGATCTGGTAAGACTGATACTAAGAAGAAGATTAGACAAGGTTGGGGCTCTGATGACAAGAGAGAATTAGAAGCTGAAACTGAAGGTTTAGAAGATGCCGTTGAAGAAACCGAAGAAGTTGAATCACCAGCTGAACCAGCTGTTCCAAAGAAGTCATTAACTGATTACTTCGCCGAATTGCAATTGAAACAAAACGAATTAGACGGTGCCAGAAAATTGAGAAATGCAAACGAAGGCAACGAAGAAAAATGGACTGCTTCTGAAAAGATTGAAAAAGAAACTGAATCTTACGTTGAAGCTTCAGCCATTAAGAAATCTAAAGCCAAAGCTCAAAAAGAAAAGAAGTTTTTAGAAATCAATGCCGTATTCGCTGATGAAAAGACCCCAAGAACCGAATCCCAAAGAGGTGGTTTCAAGGGTGCTAAGAGAGGTGGCGCTAAGAGAGGTGGTTTCAATGCTAAGAAACCAGTTGTCAACGATAAGAATTTCCCATCTTTATAAGTAAGATTTTAAACTCACCTTATTAATTCAGAAGCTGTTCAAATGGATATTTATCTTCTATACGAGCTTTTATATTTTGGTTGAGAATTAAAGCTAAGTGACAGCTGATTGATTCATTTATCTATATAATAAAGTATTTCAGTACTCCTTTAGTTATGATAACACATGTTTATGTCAAGATAAATTTATGTCGAAAATTTTCCTGATTTGCAAATTGTACTTATTTTATTAGCGCAGTCATGTAGACTACTCAGCTGTGATAGTATTTAGTATGAAATATAATTTGAAGCAGTTAAATTATTGAAAAATAAGTCATCTAATTGCTATCTATCATTCTCACAAATTCGCTAAATCAAGATCGTGAAATTTAAGAATATCATGTGAGAAAAAACAGAATCTTGATGTCCCCACATAAATAAATAAAAGGAATTATTACAATATATGAATAGAATAGAAGAATACTTACTTTTGAATAATGTCTGAAGAGGAAAGTTATGAAGCGAAACCAGGCAAAAGAGCAAGAATGCTATCTAGAATGTATTATTTAACAAGCAATTTGGCAGAAGAGCACAATGGATCAAATAAGGGAGCTGCTGCTGAAACTGCTGCATCTTTAATTGGATTAGGTTTGGACAGAATAAATAATAACATTCCAGCTAGTTCATCCAACGCACAAGATTACACTGATAATCTCAACTTCGATGATGAGTTATTTCGCAGAGGGATTGACAATTCTGGTGAAGATCAATTCAAATCTAATCATTTTGTTGATAGATTAATGGAAAGACTTTTGAAATATGCAATACCGATCGATGCACCAGAGAAGATTATTCTTGAGAAGAGATTACATGATAAGGAAAGAGCTAGTAAGCCGAACTTATCTATTAAGATACTAGCTTCGAATTTCAAGAAATTAAGTAGTAAGATGAGTATTTTTTTTTCACTTCAATATGGTACTATTCGATTAATTACTTGGAAAAAGCCTACTAAGACGTTGTCATTTCTTGTACTTTATACTTTGCTATGTCTTCGTCCTCATTTGATATTGGTTTATCCGTTAGTCTTTTTTCTAATGGGAATAGTAATACCAGCATATCTTCATAAACATCCAATGAAGAGACCAGAGTTAATTAGAGTTAAAAAGAGAGGACAATCATTGCTAGAATTTTTTAGTGATTCTAAGGATAAAAGTATTATACATGAAATATTTACCAATACTGAAATTCCAGATTCTGATACGGAATCACTCAAACCATCAAGTTCCAGATCTTCTGATACATCTCTGGTGTTCACACCTTCGGCGCCTACATCTTCGGCGACTACATCTTCGGCAGTAGACTGTTCATCGGATTTCAGCGGCAACGAAAAGAAACATAGAGCTCATTATGCAAAATCTCAAATAACTTTGTTGATGAATATGAAGGATTTACAAAACTTAACTTCTGATGTTCTCAAAGGAATTGATGGAGTAGAATCATTTCTTCGTGATACTGCTGGTTTTAAGGATGAAAAACTTACCACGTATCTTTACTTTTGCATTGTATTTCTGATATCGGGGGTATTACTTTTTGGTCACCTCATCCCCTGGAGACTCATTTTTATTCAAACAGGTTGGGTGATCATATCTTTATGTCACCCCAATAGTAAAAAATACATTGCAAAAATAACATCGAACAAAAAATCGAACAATGTAACTGAGAAGGCAGATCATGACATTAAAAAGCCACCTCAAAAGCCATTTGGAAGAAACCTCATCATTGATGAAATAACAGATTATAAAAAAGTTGAAATATTTGAGCTTCAAACCAGGAGTTTAATAAGCAATAAATGGTCATTTTATATCTATACCAGTTCAATTTTCGATTCTAAACATTCAGAACGTATTTCAGGAAAGAGACCAAAAGGTGTGGATAGTCTTTCCAAAATTTTACCTCCAAAGAATTGGGAATTTAAAAATGGACTCAATGATTGGAAAATTGATTATAATCCGAAAGCTTTCTTTGATGAAAGATCATTAAAATTTAATTCATTGGTTATTCCCGATAATAAGGAAGGCTGGATTTATGATGATGAAAGTAATTCTGAGGCTCTGGATAGTTTATATAAATTTAGAAGAAGACGGCTAGTAAAAATGTGCTATAAGAAAATGTAGTAGAAATTTTATTCTACTCCAGGCATACCGTCGAATAATTTACCATAACATGTGCTACCAATTTCTCTGAAATGACTATAAGGATCTGAAGGTGGAATGTATATACCACATATGTTACAAAAAAATGTTTTGCAAGCAGAGCAAACCATTTTATTACAGCCATCCAATCTTTGAATAACAATTTCACAAGTAGGACATTTTTTTAGGCCTTGTTTTTCGTCGTTTAGCATTTCTTTAAATAATTTATCCATTAAGTATTCATCGGACATTTTCTTCATAAGTAGCCTACCGTATTCATATCCAAGTTTTAATCTATCAGGTGATCCATCAGTTGATTCCAACCATAATTCCATAGCTTCAACTGGAATTCCAGAGTATACTTGTCCTTTATTTTTGCACTTATTAAATTTACTGTGCCAGGATTTGAAGCAGCTATTACAGAATGCATATCGACATTTTGGGCATATAGATAACTGATCATTAGTATTTTCTCTGAATATTTGTTGAAAGCAGCCAACTCGTGGACAAGTAACAACTCTGGAAGGAAACATATTTGACATCATTTCATATTGCTGCTTTACAAAGAGAGTTTGATATCTTTTAACCATATCTTCTACAGCTTTTAAGTCTGAATGCTTGAATTTTAGTATTTGAACCAACAAGTCGACTGAAATTGGAGGCTTTAATAATTCATCCTTAAGCTCACCATAATTGACTGTTTGAAAATCAATATTCTGCAACTTCAAGTATTTCTCTTTAATTTCCGTAAAATTTTTGTTGCATTCAAAGTTAGGGCAATGAACTTTACTTATTTCACCAGTTCTAATGGAGGAACTGAAATAATCATACAAACAATTGTTGCAAAAAATATGATCACATAAATCAAATTTCGAGCAAATTTTTCCCTTTTTTTCATCTTGACATATTGTACAAGTAAATGTTTGCAAATCAAACTCTTCTTGTGACTTAAAATTGTTATATTCTATTAAGTTCTGAAACTTGATCACGTCTGATTTGCATGCAATTTCATTTTCAATGATGCTATCAATGTTATATTGTATAGTTTGGTTCAAAAAGTCAATCATTGAAAACAATACTTGATCTTTATATTCATCCCAAATTTGTACGACTTCCTGATATAATGTTGCATTCCTCTCATCTGATATGACATCTGAAGTAATGCGAATTTCAGGTCTCTGTTCAAGAGGGTATCCGTCTGTAAGCTTGAAATAGAAGTTTAATGGTGGTAGATGCGTTACTTTCTCAATTATGGAGAGTTGAATTTCATCACTGAAGATACTACTCTGGGAACGAGTTATTCTTATGCCATTCTCGAGATGCACTGGAATTTCGATTGAACCAGATAAGGTCATGTAGTCTATTTTAGTTGTATGTGGAAAGATAGCTTTCACAGACTGTAGCTCCAGTATCCTTATATCGCTAGAAAATACCTCCTGAAAGTTTACATCTTCCATTATTGCCTCTTTGATCTAATTTGGAGTAATTAGAAGTTTTTCTGTAAATTGTATTTTTTCAATCTGATATTCACTCGCAAAAATTTGGCACCAATCCCAAAATAATCGACACCTACATAATTAATTTGATAAGATTTTATTTTGCTAGTAAGGAAATTATGGATAATTTCTCTAAAAAAGTAAGGTCATTTGATGCATTTCCGAAGGTAGACTCTCAGCATACAGTGAGGTCATCCAGAGGAGGTTTCTCGACTCTTGTTACCATATTTTGTGGGCTCTTGATTGTTTGGGTTCAAATTGGTGGATTTCTTGGAGGGTACGTTGACCACCAGTTCATAGTGGATGATACTATCAAATCTGACTTGCATATCAACCTTGATATGTTGGTAGCTATGCCTTGTGAATTTATAAATACTAATGTCATGGATGAGACATACGATAGATTTTTAGCTGGTGAATTATTAAACTTTGAAGGATCGAATTTCTTTTTACCTCCAACATTTCAGATTGATAAAGAAAACCTGTTCCATGATACTCCTGAACTTGATGTGGTTATACAGGAGAATATGAGAGCAGAGTATAGAGTGCAAGGTGCAAGGATCAACGAAGGTGCTCCAGCTTGTCATATATTTGGTTCTATTCCTGTCAACCACGTTAGTGGTAAGTTTTTTATTACTGCAAAGGGATATGGCCAAAATAGTAGACTGAACGTACCTTATGAGGCCTTGAATTTTTCTCATGTCATCTCAGAATTTTCATTCGGTGAATTTTACCCATACATTAATAATCCTTTAGATTTTACAGGAAAAGTCTCGAAAGAACATCTTCAATCGTACAACTATTACTCGAAGGTAGTACCTACATTATATCAAAAACTAGGAGTTGTAGTAGACACAAATCAATACTCTTTGAGTGAACAACATCGTGTTCTCGATACTGGAATCGGTGCTAAAAAGAGAACGCCTGGTATTTTCTTCAAGTACGACTTTGAACCAATCAAACTAATAATAATTGAGAGAAGGATCCCATTCTTCCAATTTGTAGCTAGATTGGCTACTATTATTGGTGGTTTAGTTATTGTCGCGGGTTACTTCTACAGATTATATGAAAAAATATTGAAAATTCTTTTTGGTAGAAAGTATGTCGCTAAGGATACTGAAAGGAGTTCTGGTGGTCTTTTGGATAAAAGTATGAAACACAAGGAATAGATTTGTCTATAAGCATCGTTGTATATTTCAATTGAATTTGTATAGATCTAAGATCAATAGAATCTGAATTAGGAAAAATCAATGCGCACAATTATTGAATACATAAATTCGAAAAATACGCAGATATTCAGTGTAGTTTGATTTTTTTTTTGGATAAGCATGGTAGTTTTAAGATAACTGACTGAATATGGCACAAAAAGGTACTTCAAAGAAAAGTAAATCAAATGGCGTTGGAGTCAAAACAAATAGTGAGTCTAAATCTAAGATTACCAGATCAAGAAATGGATGTCACAACTGCAAGAGATTGAAGATAAAATGCGATGAAGCAAAACCAAGTTGTTCTTATTGTCAGAAAACGAAACTGGAATGTGACTACTCGATAAAACTTACATGGGGGGGTCGTCCTTACAAAAATAGCAGAAAACAGAATAGAGAATACTCGACACCAATGTCGTTTGCAGATAGCTCCGAGTCTATGGGGAAGCAAAAGGACAGGACCGATATAGATTCTTTAAAATTCGTGGTTGAAGATTTCAATGGGCCCAATTCGAGCTTTAATACTAGTAAAGATTTCAAATTCACAACAATGCTGATCCTGAATTCGTTAGCTAGTGAAATGTCGGTCACTTCCATGAGTTCCTCTGGAAGTTTGAAGAGATCAATCCAAGAAAATGATCAAATCCAAAAATCAAGAAAACAGAAAACCCCAGGTTATAAGTCCCCGAAATTACTCCCTGAATTAAACTCACCTACTTCATTTATTACCCCCAATGGTGAATCTATCCTCAGTAATTTTAATAACTACAATCTAGAAGAGACTAGTGCAAATAACATTCAAGCGTTAGATTCAGTGAATTCAATGGATATTACAGGATTCAATTATAAAGCCAATGCTAATATCTCTGAAAAAGAAAGACTACAATCTAGGAGCGAAAGTAATAATGACTATCCGGTAATGCCGTCAAATTCTCCAATTTTTAAGTATTATCCTGAAATCTCAGATGGAGTTGAAAGTCTTAGTATGGCATTGGGAAGTGTAGGAAATGTTGGCCATTCCCTTCTCAAGAATTCTGGATTATTTAGTACTTATGTTGATGAAGTCATCAAGCCAGTTAGTGACTTTAATAATACTCCTCAAAGTACTAATTTAACTGAGTCAGATCCACATTTTGAATTCAATTCTAATGTAGATTCAATATCAAATTATTCAGATGATTTGAAGTCCACACAGGATTATCTATCATCTAACCATCAATCTAATTTGACGGACAGTTGGTTAGATACTTCATATTCATTCCTACGTATCTTCAACACTGGGAACAAAAACATACATGAATTAGAGGAAGAAGAAAATGATGACAATGATGATAATAATAATAATGAACTCTTTAGCAAGTCCAAAAGTGATATCGATAATTTAGATTCTAGTCCAGACCCCGAGGGATTCAAAGAAGAAGGAAAATTAATAAAACTTATGCACAGTTTTGAGTCGATTCCACCTCTGCTCTCTCCTTTACCTGAAATTTTACTTCGAGTTCCATTTTATCGAAGTTTAATGCATTTTTGGGTAGATGTTGCATCTGACAATTTAGTTCCAGCACCATCTCACGTCTATAAAGATAATCCTTTTAAGGTATTGTTACCTCAAATGGCAATGGAGTGCCCATCCATTCTTACAACACTTTTAGCATTCGCTGCCTCCGCAAGAGCGCTGCTTACTGGTGATGAATTTCCCACTGAAATTCTTGACCAGTTAATTGCAAGATCCTGTGATGAGTTAGTAAAGTTACTTAAAGACCAAAAGAGTTCTACTTCTGATGAAGCTTTAGCAACCGTATTGTTATTATCTTGCTACGAATTATTCAATTCCAAAAATCGCGATGGTGATAGACATAGATTTCATACTATAGGAGCCAGGCAAATAATTAAAGCCAGAAGACTTTCAGCTTCCCCTTCGATAAAGCATAAAAACGATGAAAATGAATTGAACATTGAAAACACTTCCAACTTAGTTAATTCAAAGGTTGGAACAGAAAGTGATATTGCATTCTTTTTGATTAGGTGGTTTGTTTATGTTGACATTATTGGTGCACTATCAACAACAAAAAATGCTCAAGATTACTTATCTCTGGACGAACAAGATTCCTATGAACCGGTAACATCAGTTGCACAAATCAATCGTGCGGGATATGGTCTTAAAGAAACTATCAAAGACCCAAAGAGAGATATAGATCACTTGTTAGGGTTTGATGTCCAGTTTCTTCCGCAATTCAAGGAAGTGGCTCTATTAATTAGAAAAACCGACACCTACTTAAATTCTCTGGAAGGTGAGAATAAAAACTTACCAATTGAAATCATATCTAAAGCATTAGAAGTTAAGGACGCCATTACAAAATCTTTCGAAATTGGTGAAGCAAGACGACAGGAGAAGATAGATAAGATGATTGATTTCAAAACAGGAATCAAGAGAAAATCAAACGATTCTTCGTTTTCCTTGCTGAATTTAATTGAACAGGACAATATCTTAAGATGTACAAATAAAATGTTTAGCGACATGGCCATTTTAAATTTATATAGACGGGTCCTTCGTATCCCAAGAAATTCACCAATTGTTCAAGACTTAGCAAATGGAGTTCTCGAAATTGTGGAAAAATACATCGAATCCAAATCTTCAGCTGAAATATGCTCCATATTTTGCATCTTTTGTGCTGGTTGTGAGACTCTTAATCCTCAAATGAGAGCTTTTATGCTCTCCAGATTTAGGAAATTGAGCAAAATGGGAATAATAAATGCGACTAGAAGTATTCCAATTTTAACCCGATGCTGGGAAACTGGTGAAGATTGGATCGATGCTTCCAAACATTTAGATATAGATATAGCACTTTTATAGAAACCTCTATATATGGCACGTGATTTAGATCTCCATAGTAACAAACGCGTAGTACAATTTTTTGACGATGCTCTGATCAGTTTAAGACTAAACTTTATAAATATATAGCCACATAGGACGTCGAAGTTGAAAACAGAGAGATATTCATTCTTAAATTGTTTAAATATATATTGATATCATCAAAATTTAATTAGTAGACTGTATTAGTGCTGTTTTCTTTTTCGAATGATGGATGCATGTATAACCAAGAAACCGGATGGATTCGATGATTTGGTTCTTTTATTAGAACAATCACATAAACAGTCCAATAATAATGAAATTCAGGAGCTAGTGTTGAAGAAATGCCTAACCTATATATTTCAAAATCAGCAAGGACGTCATTGGTTTTGCGACCCATATATGTATCCAATCGCTGTCCATGCATTAATTCTTTTTTCATTCCCTAATAACGATGTCCTCCAAAAGTTGAAGCCACTGATTGCAGCTAGTCTTGATACATGCGAGTCATGTTTAAGAGCTTTTGCAAAAGGAAAGGCTTCTTTGCGTCAGAATTTTGCGACCCTTAGAAATATTCCAATTCAACAGGTTAATCAGTTTTTAAATGTAATAAATTCTTGGGAAATATCAAGAATTAAAGAGAAATTGAATCCATTTGTTGAAGAAATAGATAAAGGTTCAAAGCCTGCCATTAATGCAAAAGTGTTCAATTCAATAACTGAATGTTTATTGAACCCTATAATCCTTGGTAATGATACTTCAATGAGAAGATGTTTTGATGTCACGTTAGAGTATTTAATAAAAGAAAATCTAATCTCATTGCCTGAGCAGCTACTTCCAGGAACAATTTACTTAATGATAGAGGGGACTTCCCAGCAATTAGCGTTAACATACCAATGGGTAGACAATTTAAAATCAAAGAATATAAAATATAATATGGATACATTAGATCAAATAGTAGCTGACGAATTTAGTGTACATCTATATAACATTCAAGATGCAAAATTTTTTTCAATTCCTAGATGTATTACATTTTGGAATATGTTTGGAAGAGTTTTAGATTTAATTGAACCTAATGCATTCATTTCGAAACTTGATACTCCATACGATATTGATTTGATGAGTGAACATGCTGATATTAGATTTTTCCCAGCGATAAGAGTATTTTTTAATAATATTATGGCTTATCTTGATGAGCCTTTGCCTACATTACTTCAAGTTTTGAAAAGCCTCCTTGAAAAGTTTGACCAAGAGTTTTGGACTCACACAAAACCTTTTTCATACATAAGCATTTTAGATACGGTGTTACCGAATCCATATTTTGGAAACCATATAAAACGTTGTCAAGATAACTTTCAAGATAATCAGGATGAGATCGTAAAAGTAATTGGTTGGGTTCCATATTTCGCCACTTCATTATCTGGATCTCAAAAACAGACTACAAGTGTAAGACTCAGTCTATTTCTTCTTAATCAGATAGCTCACCGAGCGCAAAATATGAATAGTGGATGTAATCTCATCATTCAAAGCACAGCGTTCAAGTTATTGGTATCTTGCTTTGACACCGAGGTTGCAACTTCTAACTTTCTTGCTTCGTCATTCTCGGTAAGCTTGCTCAAGATTAGGGATACTAGAGCTGCTGTTGATAGCAATGCTGATTTAATAATAGACTCAGCAATCAGACTGTGCGATTCAAAGCTGAAAGATCCAAATAATTTTGCATTAGAAGTTATTTCTAAAGCTTTAAATTATGATATCCTATCTTTGTCTTATAATTCCCAATTATTTGCAGAAAATAAGGTGCCCACATCTTTTGATGCCTTTCCTTTACTTTGGGGTGCTCTATCTAAGAAGGATATTCACTCTCATGTGTCGATTGCTTCTGTTGTTCTAAACTCTTTAAAAGAGGTTGCTAATACTATAGACTTTATTGAAAAGAAAGAGAAAGGAGAAAAAAATTTTCAGAGTGCTTTAAATCAACACAACTCAAATATTTCTTTGATATCAAAACTCATATCTGAAGTTTTAGAGAAAATAGGTCTAGCAAATCAAAAAGTACTACAACAATTACTTGTTGATATTAAAAGCCTGATAGGATTTTGGTCATGTATTTTTTCACCAAGTATTAATCAAGCTGCTCTTGATATATTATATCAAGCCTTTGATTTAGATGTTGCAGGTCGTTTTGAAACTATACAGGAGTTAATTAAGTTGGATTTTGATTGCACCTTATCTGCAATAAATTTAAATATGGATTCATTAATAAATATTAATGCATTTGAACCTTTTCCAAAGGCGATGAGGATATTAATGGATGTTGCAACTGGGTTGACTGACCCATTAACTGGCATTCTTGCTACAATAGATATAGCAGAGAAAAGTAAAGTCTTGCTTAAAAAGTTTTGGGACCAATGTTGGTTATTTTTAATAAAGGTCTATAAAAATACTCTTGTATGGGCTGGAAAGTATCACTTAGATAAATTAGTTGAATTTACAAGAGATACTCTTGACTTTAGTCATATATTGCTAGATTCATTTAGAATTATTTTGTCGTCGATTGAAGATCCTGCAACAAACACATCTCGCTCCTTATTTCAAAGCTTCATGAATGCATTTCATTATGTAATCGTCTGGTTAAGATTAGGAGATAGTTCTTTACTTAATTCATGTGTGAGTTTGGTTTTCAAAGGATTTGAATTAGCTACGGAATTAAACATTTCAATTGATAAAGATTTCATACTGCAATTTACGAAATTTGGTGTCAAGGCTAAAAAATTTAATAACAAACTTACTGATCAACAGAGACTAGAAATAATTTCTAAAGCAAGAGAGTTAGACAAAGAATTAGTAGAAGAAATCATCATTGAAAATCAAAAGCAAAAAGCAAAAGCAAAACCAATTGAGGCTTCGAGCTTCACTGATAACGATAGTACACCAGAGCCTGCTAATTACAAATTCCAGACACATATAAAACAACCAAAACAGCATACGTTGGGTAGATTTGGTGTCGTGACTTCCCAACCGCCAGTTGCTCCATCACCTGCTCAAACGGAATTTAAATCTTCAAGTTTAGAAGCGATTCGGAAAGAGTTGAAAAGCACCAGGGTGCCCAATAAGGCTTCTATATCAACAATAGCACCTGCTGCCCCTAGGCCTCCGGGGTTCAACTCCAAAAGAGCTGTTTCTGTTGGTAGATCTTTAAATTCCTTAAAAAAGAAAAAGGTTGATTCTGATAGTTCTGATGACGAAGAAGATGTTGATATTTCAGACTTGTTTGTTGATAAAAAGAAGGCAAGAGCTAAGATAGTAGAAGTTGATATGAATGGCAAGCCCCTAATTAAACCCCTGAACCCTAATAAAATCAATCAACAACGTAAGGAAGAAGAGAATATGAGATTAAGACTTAATGTTAATCTTAAACCATTGTACTCGACGATGCTCAAGTGGAACTATAATTCAAATGAAGATTATCCTGGTAATGAAAGAGAAATTTATAAGCATATAAAGGATTCATATGAAGATGCCAGTGACTATGTTAAAACAATGCAACCTTTACTTATGCTAGAGTGCTGGCAAGCAATTCAATCTGCAAAACAAACAGGTCAAGAAGAGCCTTTTCAGTTAGTAATTGGAAGTAGAAGTAGTGTTGATGGATTTTTTGATGTATATGCTTCTGTGAAAAAGCAAATTTTGAATGACAGAAGAATTGGGGACTCAGACCTTTTGGTTTTGGGGCATGTTGATATTGATAAATATTCGAACCCAAAGAATTTATCTGAGCATTTAAAAGGTTCTTCTACCATCACTTGCTTAGCAAAAGTAAGAGAAATTAAGTCAGCAAATGCAGATTATTGTGATATTACGTTAAGGGTTTATCCACAAGGATCAATGATGGGTGTATTAACACCAAAGTCTATTATTGTTGGTATGAGGATAATGCAAATGATCACTATTGAAAGGGAATTCTCTTCTTTAAAAGGTTTACAATATTATGGATTATGTGAAGCTATTATCAAAGCTAAACCAAACAAACCAATTGATATTAGCAATGATGAAGCTAATCGAATCCAGAAGCTATTCGAAGTCAATAAATCACAAGCAAAAGCTATTATGGGATCATATAATAATGAGGGCTTTTCTTTGATTCAGGGTCCACCAGGTACTGGTAAAACGAAAACAATTCTTGGAATCGTAGGCTATTTTTTATCTAGTCAGATTAAAGAACGTACCATAACTATAACTGATAGCAATTCAAATAAAGGCATGAAAGAAACACCTCCGAAGATTTTAATTTGTGCGCCTAGTAATGCGGCCGTTGACGAACTAGTACTACGTATTCGAAATGGAGTTCGTAATTTCAAGGGTGAAACTATTATTCCTCGAGTTGTTAGATTGGGTCGCAGTGATGCAATTAATGCAGCTGTTAGAGATCTTACTCTTGAGGAATTAGTGGAGAAACAATTACAGGCAAAAGCAACAGACATTTCAGTAGATAGTTCTATCAGGGAAGAACACACTAAATGCATAAAGGAACGAGATCGTATCAAACAAGAATTACAAAATGACAATTTGAATGATGTTGATATTACTAAACTAGAAACAACACTACGAGATATAAACCGAAAAAGAAATGAATTAGCTAAGAGACTAGACGAACAGAGAGAAAAGGTTTCAATTGCCTTCCGTACAAGAGAGATTGACAGGCGTAATTTGCAAGCAAAAATTTTAATGAATGCTCAAATCATCTGTTCGACTTTATCAGGATCAGCTCATGACTTTTTGGGCAGTTTGTCAATTAAATTCGATCAAGTTATCATTGATGAGGCGTGTCAGTGTGTGGAGTTGTCTGCGATTATACCTTTGAGATACGGATGTATGAAGTGTGTTATGGTTGGTGATCCGAATCAATTACCTCCCACAGTTTTGTCACTGGCGGCATCATCATTAAATTATGAGCAAAGTTTGTTTGTGAGAATGCAAAATAATAATCCGGAATCTGTATATCTACTAGATGTTCAATATCGTATGCATCCGGAAATATCGAAATTTCCTAGTTCTGAGTTTTATAAGTCTCGTTTACATGATGGTTATGGTATGGATGCAAAAAATGAAAGAACTTGGCATAAGGACTATCCTCTTACGCCGTATAGATTCTTCAACATTTCCAGTTCACATCAACAAAATGAATTGTCTCGTTCGTTATTCAACATTACTGAAGCAAAAGCTGCGTTAGAAATTGTAGCTCAGCTCATAAAATTATTACCTCAAGATGACTTTAGTGGGCGCATCGGTATTATATCTCCCTATAAGGAACAAATTAGAGTCTTGAAAGATGTCTTCAGAAGGAAGTATGGCCAATCCATCCTTTCTGAAATTGATTTTAATACAGTTGATGGTTTTCAAGGTCAAGAAAAGGAGATAATCATAATGTCTTGTGTGCGTGCAAGTGAAACTGGTAATGTTGGGTTTTTAAGTGATGTTCGCAGAATGAATGTGGCTTTAACTCGTGCTAGAACATCACTTTGGATTCTAGGTAATTTGAAATCATTATCTCGAAATAAAGTTTGGAACAGACTATTAGAAGATGCTAAAAATAGAGATTGTATAACCGAAGCATATCCAGGATTTTTGGGAAAGATTTCAGCTTCACAAGCACAAACCACCTACAAAAGAAGATTTTCTGATCAACTTGACTCCTCAAAAAGACCAAAACACTCCACAAGGACATCAACAAAAGAATCCCCACCTGCTAAAAAACCCAGTTCGGGTAGTGAGGTAAATCCAATTCCATCTAAAACTGGTTACATTCCTTCTAAGTCACAAAATGCACCAAAGAAAGCAAAAAGTGCATTATTTGGAGGCCCTAGTATTGTTTCTAAAAGAGATAAATAATAATTAATCATTAGCATGTACATACCAAATCGAAAAATTCACTTAAATAAAAATACAAAAATTCAAATCTGCATTATTAAAGAATTTAGCATAATTATTAATAGAGCTTGTAAATAGTGCAATACAATAAATATCACTCTTTTTTGATTTGCTTTGATTCGTGAAATTTTGACCCGCCTGCTTGCCTTAGAATTTCAGAAGATTTCAAGGTTTTTGAAACTGTGGATTTAAGATCTTCATTCGTGAAACTTGCACCAATAAACGGTTTTTTTTTTTCATAAATATTAGGAGAGTTAAATTTGGGATGATTTGGTATTTTTTCAGTTATTTTCATATACGAATCATCGGTAGATTTATTAATGTCGTACATCTCCATCAAAATTCTTATTAATGAATCTGATCCGTCACGGTCAGGAAACATATTCAACGCAGAGACAATCGCATTTAATTCATTGCGAATCACGGTTATTAACAGTTGAGTTATGTATGAAGGATGCAAATGTGAATCACGGTTGAAAATCAGTAGCTGATTGTCAGAATAGTGTTTAATTTTCTCCAATGTTGATTTTAAAATATCAAACATATCTTTATCTGTTTCTTCACTTCTTGAAACAGAGTTCGAGATGCAAATAGCTATCAGTTTTTCTTGAGATTTTAAAATGCTTAATATATCTTTCCACATAATGCTATACTTATTAAAGATATCAGCATTTGCAGATGAAGTCAAAATAGATTTACTTAAGGATTCTATTTTTTCTTCAAGTAGTTTAGTAACAGGAGTAGTATCAATCATTTCACTAATAGTATTGTTGATATCATCTACTCGTGCCCTGCTATCTTCATATTTAGATTTTTCAGAGGGCAATAAGGACTTTATAAATTGATCAACTTGATGCCTTACGTTCTGTGACAGCCTCGAACCTTTAGCGAACCCTTCTTCGTATGCACTTTGTCCATAATCATGGTCTAACCTTGACAAATCTTCAGATTTGACGAATTTTTCATTTGTTTGTAGATTTGCTACTAGTGGTACGGGATATGATTTTGTTGCTGCACTATTGTGATCCTGTTGATTGGGGCTTCCTAATCTCTGAGCAGCAGCTTTTTTAACAATTATTTCTTTTTTGGGAAACTCATAACTTAACGAATTTGACTTATAATTATTATAAAAGGTAACATCTACAGGTAAGGTTACAACTATCTTACTGGGTTCTGTCGAAATATCGTTTATTCGCAAGAATTCTAGAATTGATTCTTTACCCAGTATTTCCAACTTTCTAAAAGAGTCAACATATTTTGAAGATTTGCTTTCCAATATCGAGCTCGTCTGGTTGATTTCCAAGTTTATTAATCTCTTTTTATTTTTCAATGAGTTTATCCTTTCCTGCAAACTATCTATTTGAGAGTCAATTGCTTCAGATTCATTCAATAAATTAAAAAGTTTAGAGCCATGTTTATTCTTATTACTTTTAATCGCTTTGATTTTTTCCAATATTATGCTACGCTTTCTATCCCATTGTTTAAAACTATTATCAATTGATTCGAAATAAGATAATTCCCTACAATATAATTCGTTTAAAGAAAAGTAGGTCTCTGATAACTGATCAAAATTTTGTCCGATCATACTTCTAATTTTATTTAAGTTTAAACTACCGTCATTCAATAATTTTTCATGAGTCTTTATATTATGAATAATTTCTTTGCATAATACATTAATTCTCGTATCTAAAAATTCAATTGGTCTTTTTGTAGGATCTTTTATGTTAGTCTTCCAGAAAGGTGTTTTTGGAAATACTAGTGATTCTGAAGCTGAGAGTGCATTTGACTCACCTAAAATATTGTCATTTATAACTATAGATTCAGTAAGAATTTTGGATGGATTCAGAAAAAATTCGTGTTCAGGAATTTTCGGTGTGAGAGTTATTTCATTACTCCCATCTTCAATAATTGTACTCAAATTCAAAGGAGTAGGAGAAATATGCTGGGACTCATTCGCATAGGAAGACAAGAACTCGGCAGGTTCCAATTCATCGTCTGATGTAGCCGATGCTGATTCGGGGATTTGTACTGCGTCTTGTTGAGAATTGTGTCCTACTATTGTAGACTCTAAATTTATTGATTCGAATACATTTGCACTGCTCAGTTGCAGAGCTTTGAACATATTTAACCTTTTATGGGTAGCTCTAACAAGATAAGTTTTCTTTCATATGTAAGCGCTATTATAAATCTGTTATCAGTTTAAATATTACACAAAATCGATAATAAAAACTTTCTAAACATGGATAAAGGACAGGTCAAAATGGATTAGGAGGAGAAATTTCAGTGGTTTTATGTTTCAAAAATTCTCAATTGAATATTTTTAACAGTTTTAAAGATCTGAGAAAATTGATAAAGTTTGTTATTCTGAAACAATATTTAATACGATGAAACAAACTATATCTCAGTTTCAAATTTTTATTTCGTCATTATAAACTAGAGCTATATCATATTAAGGGTTAATGCTTTAGCAACCGACTTAGAATCCACTGCATTTCTAAACTCTTCAAAATTTAACTTTCCGTCTCCATCTAAATCGGCTTCAATCATAGTTTTGTCAACAATTTGTTGTAATTCTTCGTCTTGTAAATTCTTTCCCACCATCATCTTCATCACTATAAATAATTCTCCGTTCCCAATGTAGCCATCCTTATCAATATCATAGATTTTAAAAGCAAACCTGAGTTTGTCTTCCTTCGAAGTCTTCCCACTAAATGCAGATAATCCAGAGATAAATTCTTGAAAGTCGATTGATCCACTACTATCTTCGTCAAATACATCCATCAATCTAGATGCTAGAGGGTTGGATGATATTCCGGGTATGGCCAAAAACTCACTTTTATCTATAGTTCCAGAACCATCTTTGTCTAATTTCATAAACCTTTTTCTAAGTCTGTGAATTTCATCCTGGTCAAAATTAGTACCTTCCATCAAACTTTCCAAGACTTTAGAAGATGCAGCACCCATTTTTTGATAAATTCCTTCCTATTTATGCCCTGTTGGAGAGATTTATTATAATTTTCACAAGTCCTGTGTTTGATTGATTTGTATTTATGCACAAAATTTCCATATTTGTTTCACGTGATCTAAATTTACTAAACATCAATATTTGACCATATTCAAATTTGTTTGTTATTCAATTACAAGGATTTTAAGCCTGCAATCCAAGAACAATAAGCTGTAATTGGAAAAGGTAATAATGAATATTAATATGGATAAGGCAAAGGACACCCTTTGCAAAAACATTCTAATTTATGGGTACTGCAAATATGAGAACAAGGGATGTGTATTTAGTCATAATGTCAGTCAAGCAACACCTGGAACTCCCACATCCACACTCACACAAGGCAGCAACCAAACTAATATAGCGAATGAGAGCAAAAGAAAATTTAATTTGAATACACCTTCTTTTCAACCATCTGGAGTGCAGAATTTGACCAACAAGTTCTCCAATTTGTCGCCAAAACTTAAAGAAATTCCAGTTTTTGTCCCATCTGGAGGTGTACCAGAATCCTCGACATCCACAGCTAACTCTACATCTTCTTCAAACGACAAATCTGATGGCAATGGTGTGGTGAAGAAGTTCAATACTGCAAGCGTTGCATTTACGCCATCGAATCCGTATGCATCAGAATCTGCAATATCTTTATCGAGTGGTGCTAATCCTAATCCCACTGGAGCAAGTCAAATGAACCCATATTTGGGTGGTAACTCAGTGCAATCACAAATTGCTCCAAATTCCTCGGATGTTTACTTTCAACAAGAGACTGCTGCATATCCCCTTCAATACCACTTATATGCCCCGGCTCCTCCACCAAGATTAACTATTCCATTACCACTGCATGAGACTAATGCTAATATGATGTTTATTCCTAATAATTTGAGAGAAACTTTACAAAAAAGGAACGAAGCTACATTGCAAACATTGTCAAGATCGAATTTACCTGAACATGTAAATAACTATCACTCGTTGGTTCCAATTGACCGATCATATGACAATAATTCTAAAGTATGGAAATTAAACACCGCTACTTATAAAGTATTCTCCAATATTGATGGAAACCCTTATGTTCTAAAAAAAATTGATCATGGTTATTTAATATCTAATGAACTTCCGTTTAGGACTATCAAAAGATGGAAATCGATAAAAAACGCTAATGTTATTTCGTTACAGGATGCATTCACATCTATGGCTTTTGGTAACGCGTCTTTAATTGTTGCTTATGACTATTACCCAAATTCAAACACTTTAAACGAGCAACATAAAAACGCTCTCATCTCAAATAATGAGCCAATTTCAGAAGATTTATTATGGAATTATATGGTTCAAATAACAAATGCATTAATTTCTATACATGAGAAGGGCCTTGCTGCTAGATCTTCATTAGATTTATCCAAGATTTTGGTAACCAATAAGAATAGGATAAGGCTTTCTAGTGTCGGTATAACTGATATTATAAATTATGAGAAAGACGATATCGAAATTGAAAAGTCCAGCGTTACCGCATACTTTGAAACTTTACAAAGAGAAGATATAAAAAATTTTGGAAAAGCTATATTGGATTTATCTGCAATTATATTACCAGTTTCAATGAGAAGTAATGATATGAAAACAGTTTTTAATGCATTAACTTCCTCTATAACTATCAATTTTAGCCAAGAATTTATTGAAGCTTTGAATACCTTACTTTTTGAAGATGACGTTGATTTGAAAAAGTTCAGTGAAAAGTATCTTTCCAGAAGAATGTTGAATATTATCAATAATTTACAAGACTCAAATGACTTCATGGAATCTCAAATGACTACAGAATTAGAGAATGCAAGATTATTTAGATTGATGGCAAAATTAAACTTCATCATTGATAGGCCAGAAGCCAACTGGAATGAAAGTAGTAATCCATACATTATTAAATTGTTTCGGGACTATATTTTCTTCCAATATGATGAATTTGGAAAGCCAGTAGTGGACTTGTCCAGGGTATTAGTCAACCTCAACAAGCTTGATGCAGGTATTGACGAAAAATTCTTGTTAGTCAGTCAAGATGAAAAAACCTGTATTATAGTAAGTTATAAAGAGATAAGAGACATTATCGACTCTGTATTTAGGAACCTTACTAGGGATTAAGTAAGTAGCTATAGAAAATTTTAATCCTTCACTATTCAATTATTTGTACACTAACCAATTTCACTACACTGGTTTTATGAACTTCTTCTTATCTATTGTCATGCGCTTAAACGAGATTAGACTTGATGTTTAGCATTGCATCATCTTTAGGAAAAGACTCTGTGCACCGAATAATTCTAAGGCTCACCTTATTCAATTATGACTAACTATAGCGTGAGGTGTGACCCGAAATCCACAGTGACAAAATCATATTGACTCATATATAATATGCAGTACGGTGAGTAATCTCTAATCTCGATCACTCTTCTACTTAAATGGAATAAAATCTGCTGTTAAAGATTTAAGCCTTTTGGTTTTACTTTACTTTATATTGACTTCTATATAAGTAATCACATTTTTCAATTTCAAATTCAATTTCAATTTATTTCAACTTTTTGCATTCCCGGATTTTAGTTTAACATATTTGTTTTTCAGTTTTTATCTTACGTTTTATAAGGAGTTTTATTTGTGGGAACTGTTTATTTCATTGTTTCAGTTTTATTGATTAGCTTTCTTTCTCTGTGATAGTGAAAAAAGCTATATATTTTATTATTTTAGTAGTTTTAGAGTCTGATGTTTTTCGTTATCTCCTACTAATTTAACATATTGCATTATTTAGTGAAGTGATTCATTTTTGGGAATATTCGTGGTTTAATTATATTTGATTCAATAAGCGGACCAGTGGTACTACGAAATCTAATATTATTACTTTTATTTTTATTACTATTATTATTATTATTATTATTGTTATTGTTATTGTTATTGAATAACTTGCTACATTTTGGATTAACAAAAAAATAATAGTATTATGGCGTTTACTCCTGAGTCACCTAGTGTATCATCAGCCTCTATTTTAGAGTACCAATCCGCCAAGGTCAATGATGCTCATTTAATTATGCTAACTCCTCCTTGTTCATCTGAGTTCTCTCCTTTGAATCCCAAGGAGTTATTATTGCCAAACAATTTTAAGTATTATAATGATCATCTTGATAAAAATAAATTTAACTCAATATTACTTAATTGTTCAATTAGTTTGTTGAAGGTTTTATATCCAGATGTTTCTTTTGACAAAATTAATATGAAATATTTCATCATTGAGATCTTAAGAAGATCTAAGACATCCATCCAATCTTTGCAAATAGCTTGCTACTATATTGTCAAGTTGATTAATTTGAGTAATAATTCTGAACTAGCCAAAGAGTTTCCAAGTTGCCCTAAGAGATTATTTTTAGGCTTAATAATTATTTCATCTAAGTTCAACCAAGACAGTAATTATTCATTCAAGACATGGTTAAAGATTTGTGGTTGTGACGCTTTTTCTAAAAGTTCGAAGCACGAGCTCGATATGTCAACTCTCAGAAGCACTGAAACCAAGTGTCTTCAGTTGTTAAATTACAATACTTATATTAATGGCTTAAGATATGAAAATTTTTGCAATATTTTATGTATCTTTGGCTACGATTTGATCAAATCGCATAATATCGATAAGGATGAGTTAATTTGGGAATCAGAGAGAGCTATCTTAAAAACAAAGGTCATCAAATGGAAGAAGTTTTTCCTTAACTTAAATTTTGATAATTTAGATTGCACGAAAATTAAATTTAGCAGCTACTATTTAAATCAATTGGGCAAGAAAATATTATTTAATCATTCCGATACTGATTCGGATGATACCTCATTATTTAGGAATGGTGATGGCTGCAAACGGAAACTACATGAAACTGATTTTAATTTCACAAACTTCAAGAAAATGTGTACTTGATGCCTTACATTTTTCAAATATATAGAAACACTTTAGAAGTTTATGTTTTAATCTATTAATAATTTAGCTTTTAAATGTATTATTTTACTATATACAAGCATCCATCATTTCCCCATCTACATTTAATATTTGAAAGTGGCATAAATCCACCATTCTTTTTAATCGAATTTAAACTTTGCTCCTGATCCGAATCACCAAGACCAACCAATTCAATTTTAGTTCTACCAATAGTGTATCCTCTTAGTTGCAAGATTCCGTAATTGTTGTTCAAGTCTGTCAATTTAGCCTCCACTGATTGTGATAAGCACCCAAAACTCTTTAAACTTGGAATATTGAAATTTCTATAGTCGAAAAAATCACTCTGAATGACAGGTCCTACAACATTATAGTAGCCATGCTCCGAAACAATCCTGCAACCCAATAAAATTCGATATTGATTTAATACATTGTTTGAAACTTTTGATGAGTTTGAAATGGAATTATTAATATAAATGAGTCTCAAATCAGAGCCCAAGATATTAATACTAAGTAGACTACCTCTCGAAATAAACCAGGACTTTATTCTAAGTTGCAAAATCTGAAAAATACTTAAATTATTCAACAACCCATCAAGATGCAAATATGTAATCAAGTTAGTCTCTGTTGTTGATAAAATCGTTGGTTTCCATTCGGTTATAAATTGCCAATCCTTTTTCTTTGAGATTAAAAGATCGCATCCCATTGTAAATGCAACTAATATTTTAATAAGATCATTTATGAATTCTTCATTGTTTGTAAAACTTTGAAGAATCGCTAGTTTATCTGTAGAATCAATTTGATGATTAAGGGGAAGGTGTTTCAAAGTTGAGGCCAAGCCACTAACTAAATTAAGTTGAGTAAATTCAACGTTGGAGATCATTTTGCTGTTTAATTTCCTTGTTAATATTATAGCTATTCCTCTATCCTTACTAAGAGAATAGTCATTTTCAAAGGAATATAACGTGCCCGTATTATTCAAGATTCCATTTATAGAATTGGCTGCATCTGAAGCTAATAACAAATATTTCTCATTCAATTTTTGAACAAAATCTTCCTCTGTATCATTTATTATGAATAAATCGACATTTGTAACATTTTCAATATTATCATAAAAGTTAATAGTAATTTGATTCACGAAGCAACTAATTATTATGACGAGTATAGTATTAGAAATAACAAATTGGTCGAAACTCATAGCCAATACCTTGATTTCATGATCCAGCAAATACTGACTGAATTTATTGACGCTGAAATTTAACTGCCCCACTGTGTATTTGCTTCCGTTAATCCAAATCCCTCTATCTTGGTTTTTTTTGCTTTGATTCACCACCAATTCCCAAATATCCCGAAGATTTCCATTTCTGAGTTTATAATGATCGTACCTTATATCCAAGCCAACTCTAAGGCCATTAGAATAATCCAATTTGGTGCTCTTATGTATTGCTGATTCATCAACCAATCTAGTAGCTTCAACTATCGATTGCTGATTTAAATACACCTCGCTCACATCTCTAAGAGACTCAATGAGTTTAGACAAAGCAAAGTAGGCTAAAAATACGCTCAGTAAAATTATTACAGTCGCTTCATCGATCATTGTGCTTTTCTTTATGTAGGTGGTTTTCAGTTTTATTTAAATTTAGATTATTCTCGTTTAAATTTTAGTTTATCGTATCATGACATCGCAACATTCCTATATATAATTTCTATCGATGTATATTTCGTAAGGATCAACGAGTTCATACCTAAAGAATACATATTATAACTAAGATATTAGATGCTATGGTGAGAGTATTTATTCCTAAGTTTAGAAGTACACACCATTTATTGGTATTGCTCTTCTTTGTTTGGTGCCTTTGTTTTCTATTCCATGAAAGATTTGTTCCATATTATTCGGCAAAGAGTTGTAAATGGCCAGTATTGGAGGTTAAAACAGAATCAAAAACTGAATTTGATTTACCTAGAGATGATGAAGATAATGATAAGATGTCCAGTGATAAAGCCATTAATATTATGCTTATTGCAGATCCTCAGCTAATTGATAATCATACATACCCAGGTAGAAATGATTTGTTATTAAAACTTTCACAACACACGGTAGATGCTTATTTGAAAAGAAACTATAATTCACTTATCAAACACCTCAAACCAGATTATATCTTTTTCTTGGGAGATTATCTCGATAATGGTAGATCGGCTAGCGACAGCTACTTCAAAAAAGAATTCAAAAGGTTTAATAAAATATTCAGAAAAGGCAAATTTAAAAAAGGAAAAAAGCTAATTACCAATGTAGCAGGTAACCATGATATTGGCTGGGCTGATGGGGTCAAATTAAATTCAAGAAAAAGATTTCATAAATATTTTGGAAAGCCAAATACAATAAAAACATTAAATAACGTAGAGTTTGTCACTCTTGACACGATATCCTTATCTGCAAATGAACTCGAAATAAATTCAGATGCTAGAGAATTCCTTGATACAAACTTTGGGACGTCTATTGTCAAAACGAAACCCAGAGTGTTACTTTCACATGTGCCATTATTTAGAGACACCAACGAGGTGAGTTGTGGACCATTAAGAGAAAGTTCCATTTTCTCAACACAAGCCGGTTACCAGTATCAGCTGGTCATTGGTCAGGATTTATCCCAAGAAATTCTAGCTAAAGTGGATCCTGATTTAATTTTCAGTGGAGATGATCACGACTACTGTGATATGATTCATGAGAGTGAAAATGCTCAAAAATCCAGAGAAATTACTGTGAAATCCATTAGTATGGCTATGGGAATAAAATTTCCGGCAATTCAAATTCTTTCATTCACGAATAGTCATAGCCAAGAGGATTATATGATTCAAAATAATTTTAAATATGAAACAAAATTGTGTTATACGCAAACCCCATATGTCAACATTGTTAATTATGTCATACTAGCATTCATTTCTGGCATTTTGGTTCTTTGGTGTGATATCAAACATAGGTCATCAAGGTATAACTACTCAATTCTTCCTGTACTCAATGGTGCATTCAATGGTTCCCAATCTGTACCTAACTCTTCAAATTCTAAAAAAATTTCTAACTTTTTAAAACAACAAGATGAAATAAAGAGTAACTTGATTAACTTACCTCAATACACCTTTACTAATGTACCATCTACTTCTCGCGTACGAAAAAATTTTGGACAGATTAAATTCAAGTTTGACAGTTTTATGAAAAAATGGAATTTATATGGCTTTGTAAAACACATAGTTATTCTTGGTGTTTTTGTGGTTCTACTTTACTATTTTGGATTTTTCTTAACATTATAGATTGCTGAATCAATCAAAATATAATATTTTGAAGTGTGTTGATTCTGGTGCGGCTGAGATTTTTTGTGAAGCATCCTTATTATATGAATATAGATTAACCTTGTATTGAATTGGTTTTTATTTTCGTTTAGCTGAATATCTGCCAGTGTGTAATACGATGGGTTGTGGTGTAAGTGTTCCAGAAACTGATGAAGCAGACCCATTTTTAAGAGATAGGAAAATAAATGATGCAATCGAACAAAGTTTGCAATTGAACAAGAAAAGTGAGAAGAATCAAATAAAATTACTTCTTTTAGGAGCAGGAGAAAGTGGGAAGTCCACGGTATTGAAGCAATTGAAGCTACTTCATAAGGGTGGTTTTACGCAGCAAGAGCGTCTTCAATATGCCCAGATTATTTGGGTGGACGTTATTCAATCCATGAAAATTCTCATCATCCAAGCTAGAAAGTTAGGTATTGCTCTTGAATGCGACCGAAATAACAGTCCTTTAATACCATATAAACAAATTGTATTGAGAGCAGATGCTCTAGAGCAGATTGACACAGGAGCTGCTGGAGGAACTAACTTCTTAAATGATTATGTTTCTAAGTATAGTGACTCTCGAAAGACCCAGAGAACGCAGAATAGCACGGGTATCGCAAATAGCTCTTTCTGGGAGGGAAACGAGAACAGTGCACGGAAGACAGGTGCTTCTAGACGGACTAATTTGTTTAGTGGGGCCCGATCAGAAGAATATATTAGTGTGGAGGAAATTAGTAATGGATTATCGGACGTATCAATATATAGTAATAGAACTGAATCTTATACTAGAGCAAATATTGCGGAGGCTATTTCAAAATTATGGGAGTTAGATTCTGGAATTAGAAGCTGCTATGAGAGGTCAAACCAATTTCAACTAGAATCCAATGCTTCGTATTACTTCGATAATGTTTCTAAATTTGCTAATCCTAATTACTTAAGTAGTGACATTGACATCTTGAATGGTAGAATCAAAACTACCGGGATTACAGAGACTAATTTTGTGATCAATTCTTTTAAATTCAAGGTTTTAGATGCTGGTGGTCAACGTTCTGAAAGAAAAAAGTGGATACATTGTTTTGAAAATATTACGGCAATATTATTTGTCTTGGCCATTTCGGAATATGATCAGATGTTATTCGAAGATGAAAGAGTTAATAGAATGCATGAATCGATTGTCTTATTTGATTCACTTTGTAATTCCAAATGGTTTATAAACACCCCATTTATTCTATTTTTAAACAAGATAGATATATTTGAAAAGAAGCTACTCCAATCTCCCTTAAAAAACTACTTTCCTGATTATAGTGGTAAGCCAAATGACGTTGATGAATCTATTAGGTTTTTCGAGAAGAACTTCATAAATTTGAACAGGACGAATAAGCCGATTTATGTCCATAGGACTTGTGCAACTGACACCAAATCTATGAATTTTGTTTTATCTGCTGTGACTGATTTAATTGTTCAACAGAACTTGAAGAAAAGCGGGATAATTTAAATAAATTCATCTTATTTATTTCGTATACTAAGATTTATCAATCTGAGCTACATCAAGAGGTCTCAAGAATAAATATATTTTATTTCAAATATCTAAAATGCTGTGACAAAAAAAACTAGAATAATCAATATATAAAAATATTAGTACGAAGACAAAAAGTCATAAGCGTTTTAAAGTCAATAAAAATAGATTCTTTTCTTTCGTCTTCCAAAAATAAGCTTCATCATATAAACAAGGAATATCTGTAAATGAGTAATTCCTTCAAAAGAGGAATTGACCAGTAAGCACATTTTTGATTTATTAATTCATTAATTGCAATAAAGTAGAATACAATTAACATCATTACCATCTCATCATAGCCATTTCATTTCTACATCTGCTGTAGTCTAATAAACCTTCGATTTGACCAGTACCAGAAATAACAATGTCCTTGTCCCATAAAGCGGCTTGAGCCCAAGCTTTAACATCTTTAGTTTGAATAGCATCAATCTTTTCCAAAGATTGTTGTAATGAATTTCTGTAGCCGACTAATAAGAGCTTGGAAGCAATGTCGCTAGCAACAGCAGTTGGGTTAGCCAATTCCTTTAATAAAGCTGTCTTTACAGCAGCTTTACCACGAGCGACTTCAGCATCGGAAATGGAAGTAGATAATCTGTTCCATTCCTTTAAAGTGAAATGAATGAAATCATCGATGGAGTCAACCTTGGAAATCTCGGCATTAAAACCCCATAAACCAGTGTCGGAGTATGATTGAGAGAAGTGTGTGTATCTGTCAACAATATGATATTCTTGGACAATTGATGCTAATTTTGAAGAGGTGAATTTAGCAATAGTTGAGTTGTGGTCAAAGTCACCGAAGATTGCTGCAGCAACCTTAGCAACGAAGTATGCTGGAGAGTTAATACCTTCACCTTGAGCAGCAATTGAAACGTAAGCTTTGGACATAGTATCGTCTCTAGCTCTAACTTCTGAACCTAAGAAAGAAGCTGGCTTAGTGACAGGCTTCAAACCTTGCTTAACTTTTAAGGAAGATTCGATGGTATCAACTAACTTATCATGGTCAAAATTACCAGAAGCAGCAATAACAACGTTGGAGCCAACTAAGTGCTTTTCTAACAAACGTAAAGAATCTTGAACTTCCAATCCCTCGACCGATTCTTCAGTACCTAAAGTTGGTAAGCCTAATGAGTAGCTTTGGAAAGCAGAAGCATTTAAATGTTCCAAAACAAAAGAAGATGGATTTGCTTCAATAGCTGCGGCTTGGGCGAGTAACGAGGCCTTAGCAACATTGAAGTCAGCTTTTTCTAAAATTGTTGCTGGATCAGAAGCAATTTTGGAAATCAACTTACTGGCTTCTTCGAAATTGGAATTGGTCGATTGGGCGATAATACCGTTGAGTTCTCTTGTGTTTTGACTAGATAATAAAACACCATTTTCTAAACCTGATGCTAAAATGTTGGTGGTTAAAGCAGAGATACCATTGCTGTATGCATGTTCAGATCTAGAACCAGCACCAAACCATAAACCAACGGTGGAGGAAGCACTACTTGTGTCAATTTCTGAAGCGACTGTGACACCATTAGATAAAGTAGCGTACTTAGTCTGTGTGGAAGCAAAACGACGTGCAGTAAAATTCTTGATATTAGAGCGGAGAGCTGATCCACGAATCATGTTTAGTCTTATAATTGTTCTTGAAAAGCTTACTATAAGTAGTCTGAGAAAAGATTGAGGTGGAGCTACTGATATTGAAAATTTGTTAATGATTTTTCTGACTGGTTAGTGTGTGGAAACTAACCAATAAAAAATTAGCAAATTATATATGTATTATATGCAGTATGTCTAATAAACCTTTCCCAATATCCATTTAGCATACTATTATATATATTCGTTTGAATCTCATATGTTCTTATACTGTCTACGGATTGTTTAAAGTCTACATTATTCATTTTTCATTTTTGCTAAGTTAACATATCCTTTAAGCTCTAATTATAGTAATTCAGAAAATTGTTCTCGGAACACCTCTCTGTATAGAACTTTAGCTTTGCCTGGTTCAAGTTTTCTGTAAAGATATCAGCACGATTCGAATCATACTTGATATCGTACTCATTCTCCTTGTTATTCGTCGAATGCATGGGAGTAATTGATTTGAGCACACTTGCTGCAATTTTTTGATTTAACCTAAATTTGAAGTCTATTGAAGAAGACGTATATGAGTGAAACGAATTAAATCTGTGATATTCCAAGTTTTCTGTCGACTCAGTTTTTGCAAGCTTATCAAGCTCCACGACTGAAACCTTGCCAGCACGATTATTTGCGGTATTCATACGATTATTGTAGAGAAATTCTCTATTTTCGGGGAGCATTATATTCCCCTGGAAAAAGCTGTTATTGTCTACTCTTAACACGTAGTTATTTTGGTCTCTTTTTAGTTTGCAATCATCTTTATGGGTTAAATACTGGGCATTTGAAAGAAGATAGCAAGAGTTTTTCAGATCTAGACTTCTTTCATCATTTCTCAACAAATCTTCAAAAGATTGACCTGCAAGCATAGAACTATTTAAATCAATAATATTAGAGTCAATCAAAACTCTATCATCTTCTAATTCATTCGAGTCCGAATCACTGCTAGAAATGCTTTCTTCGATGTAATTTCTCATTTTGCATCCAACAACATTGAAAGAATCAAGGATAAAATTTTCAGATATTGAATCAACGTGGCCAAAGTTTTCATCTGATATTTTTAGATCTGATGATCTTTCAAATAAAGGATAAGTTTCTCTAAAAGTATGTATTTCTCGTTCTTTTCGTTGCACAGCTAAAAATTCTCCCTGTTTCACGTAATATTTATCGTGAGGATTCGTTCTTAATGAAATCAAGTGCTGACCTTTTGGTCTTGATTTTATTATCCTTGAGTTATTTTCTGTACTATAATATCTCAGCTTATATTCTACTATAGCGAAATCAATCTTATAGCGTAATTCATGAAGGGCAGATTGTAGGCTATTCATTTCAGTTAACTACAAATATTCTTCGATCAACCAGCTCTATAGCAAATTCTATTTGAATAATATTTCCCAGACCAATAAACAAAACTGAGGTTCTCAAACAGTATCAAGTAAGGGGTGTACTCTTTCATTAAATTATTTAAATGTGTTTGTGGTTATCTTGCAACCGCAGAAATGCATTGCAATAAATAAAATAATCTACGTCAACGCAATAAAAATGACACATCCGCTTCTATTAGAATTATTCATATATACAAGATTTGGAATATTAAGACTCACCAATGTTCTATAATTTGATGTAAGCTCTGTGCGCCATGGCAGATTTGTGCATTTGAACTTTTCTATCATAACCTGATGACTTACCTTCGTATGCAGAAATTATTTCTTCTGCCAATCTGACAGAATAGTCTGGAGATTTCTTTTTGGAAGCACCTTCTAAAATCCAAGTAATTGCAAATCTGTTTCTTTGTCTTTTATTTAAAGGATATGGTACAGTTCTGTTCTTAGCTGCACCAGTTTTCATGACCTTTGTGGACATTAATGGACCAAGTTTATCCAAGGTTTCGTATAATATTTTCATTGGATCTTTTCTGGTTTTCAAGTAAACTATATATAAAGCTCTAGATAAAATGGTTTGTGCTTTTGATTTTTTTCCATCTCTCATGATAATGTTGGTGAAATTTTCGATCACCGGGTCACTATGCAAAGGTATTTTCTTTGATGAAAGAGATTCGATTTCAGCTAATTGTTGTTCAGTTGGCTCAAATTGCTCCTTTAAAAATGGTTCAGGCTCAGCTAACTGGGAAATGTATACTTCCGATTCGGTTTCAGGTGAAACTTTTTCTCCTTTTAGCTGTTGAACTGCTTTAATCCATTCGTCTATATCATTTTCAGTAATAGTGTCTTTACTAATTGGAAAAACTTGAGCAGTTAAACTTACTGGTTTCTGGTCTCGACTTATTTTTTCATTGGCATTAATCGAATTGAATCTAACAAATGGTCTTAATGCATACTTGGTAGAACTGATATACCATATTCTTGACGAAGGAACTTTTAACTGATTCTTTATTGCTCTGACAAGTGACATTATATCGCTTGAATTTTCTTTATTGACTAAAGTAACAAATTAAAAAGTCATATACTCACAGCTTTTCATGAAAAATTTCTTTGTGTAATTCAGTTGTACATGTTCAAATATACTGCAAAAGCGTAAAAGTGAGTATTACCATATATATTATCATTATTTTCTGCATTATAATTGAATACATGGGCTCTGTCAGCTCGTTTTATATTGCTAATAATTGATGATTTGATCTATCTTGTACTCAAGATCTTGAGATCATTTTTTAAATTTTATTCTTCCAAAATACGGAATGATAATAAAATCATCATGCTTGTAACGTACATTCGTAAAAAGGAACAATAAATAAATAGAGAATATTTAGTTCTGTAAATAATAAAGTAGAGAAGTGATTTATATTTACAACATATAAATTATATTAACTAACATCTATACACCGCAATCAAACAAGTTTATGTATGTGCAATCTGGAAACGCGCCCTGATAATCAAGAGAAGGAGTTTATTCAATTAAACAGTACAAATAAACAATCTATGCATGTATTTTCGATACCTCCACTTCAAGCAGAGCTAATCTCTAACTTGCTGCGTGTTGTAGGATCAAAGTATTGTAATGAAGAACAAATTTTGGATTGGGGATCCAGCATTTTACCAAGTATAATTCTGAGGCTTGATACACTCGAAGATATTGCAAATAACCAAGAATCAAAGGAGCTAGAGAAAAATAATGAAGCCAACCAAATAAGAAATATAAATCGAAAGATTGCGAAACATCTTCATGGAGTATTCTCTAGCAAGCCTCCATTTACAATTCTTAGAATAGCTGAATTACTTCTAGATCCTACCAAAGAGGGATATGATCTTACTTCCACTAGACATATGTTGAAGTATTTTAATTCTCTTTCAAAAGTAGTGATTGTATCTTCCGCAAGTACAGATTATCCTCCCACGACATTCAAGTCTAAAGATCAACCAGATATTACAAGTCAAATTGCATTCAACGTACCACTAGTTGAAATACCGTGGCTACATGCTAGTGAGGCGGTCACAGGTAACGTTAAAGACAGTTTGAAATCAAGTCACTTAGAAGTCCAAGTTAGTGATTCTATGATTATTTCTCCCCCTCGTCCTGAAGATTTGACAGATGATACATTGCCCGAAATGGATAGTAAGCGATCAGAAATAGCTAGCTCTCCGACAAGAAGAAGAAAGGGCAATGAATATGAAGGTTTAGATATTTTGGAAGGTAATATTACTGAACAAAAAAAATCTAAGAGGCCCAATACAAATATCGTAAATCCACTCACTCTGGAAAAGAAACAACTACTTTCTGATATTGTGAAAGATACAGAACATGTTAAGGATAATGTACATGATGGCTCTAAAGAGGATGAAGAAGACGAAAAGATGGATATTTCGAACAGCACATTAGAAGACTTATCTACATCTATTTCACCTGATGTAAATCCTAAATACTCGGACTTTGAATCCGAAAAATGTAAGGCTAACGAAGCAGGGACTTCTAGCGAAGATTGCATGGATATAATTACAGATAACCAAGGAGAACTTGAAGTCGAAATTAGGGAATCGTGATTTAGATTGCTAATGTTGACTAGTTATTATGTTATTTATCGTATACAAAATGAAAGCTTTTTAAAAAAATAAATTACTTATATTTCAATCACTATCACCTGGAATAATTGTCTGCGCTAAAAATCTCTAGGATGTAGATTATCTCTGTTATCCCTACCAGGAACGTAGCTATCTCTTTCATATCTATACGGATTGTAAGGTTTCCTTCTGTTACTTCTGATATTTTGTTCTTGATATCCTCCCCTTCTAGGTGGATAGGAACCATACGGTTTTAGACCTGAGTCTTTATTTCTTCCTCTAGTTCGATAGCCTCCTCTATAAGAACCTCTTCCACGTCTTGAAAAATTCTTATTATAACGAGGCATAAAGTCACCTTTTAATAAAACATGGCTGGCAACAATTTCATCACCATTTGATTCATAAACTATTTTCCAGGATCCATTTCTAGGCCCGTTATCCTCTTCAAAAATCCATTGATTGATTGCTTTGATAGGAACATAGTCTACCGATAGAGGCATTCTTATTGTTTGGTACTCTCTAATAGGTGTAACCTCCTTCCATTGCTTTTCGTCGCTCTGATCGATTTCCTTAGCTTCTTCATATTTCTTTTGCTCTAATTCAAATCTGTCTCGCTCACGACGCTCAAATTCTTCTTTGAGCTTCAAGTCCTCCTCTTCAGAAGGGTAGTTTTTACCATTCAATGCCTTCCTAAGGTACTGTGATCCTTCATCTTTATCCAAAAGGACAACACCGTGTGTACGTGTTCTGTTCAACCACGCTCTTTCTACTATGGAGTCAGCCTTAGATGCCAATTGCTTCAAATAATTCTGAAATTCAATTGCATCTATAGGTCTTCTCAAGTTTCCAATAAAAATTGCCCTAGTTACATTGAATGATGGCTCATCCTTGACCTCATATACCACTTCTTCTTGTGGTTCCAATTCATTAGATGTTTGAAGTCCTTGATGATCAATTACTCTATTTCGTTTTTCAATTACTTCATCAGGAACGATTTTATGTTCATCTTGTCTACTATAGTCAAGGACCTCGGAATCTTCATCCATATCTTTTTTCAACCCAATATATGTAATTCATGCTATCATGTAGCAACATGTCGCAAACATTTCTATCAAGCACTGCTAAGGTCGTGTATGTTGGTACAGTCGCTTCCTACATTACGACCCAAGAGCTTAAGTCCATACATTGAGTATTCAAGTACAAATATAAATTCTTAAACTTAGGAGATAGCTAACTTATATACAAATGCAGAATCATTTCTCTATAATTAGGAAATGAAAATATTTTTGATTAAGTCAAATAATCCATTTCCCTCAGTTTCTATTATGTAAATACCATACAAACTCAAGCAAGAGCCCAAAGTTAATAATTTAGTTGCAAATCCATGCCATACACCATAAACTCTCTTGGGAATATAATCAATTATACAGGACATGAAACCAGCGTGACAGTGATATAATAACAATGTAGAGAACAAAGCATCGATCATGGGATATTCAACACCAGCAGCGAATGGAGTCATGACTAATGGTACCATACCAACAGCAACAAACCTTTCATACGTCCAGTGATAGCTTCCTTTGTAATAGTCTGCAACTGGTGGTTTATATGCATCATTTACTGTACCCACTATATTTCCTGCTGGCTGTGGTTTCAATTTCAATTTCGAAAAATTTGGCTTTAACGATATACTTCTTATAAAAGCATTAGGCTTAAAAGCAGTGTATTCCTTTCTTAAAAGGGACTGTGACCCCAAACGCGAACAATTAATCATAGATTAACCTCTAGTTGATATGTTCTTAAGCTTTTATTGAAGACAGATTCGATCAATTTATCTAACATTTAGACTCGCGATGTAAAATGAAAATTAATTTTTCCGGGCTACATAACCATTAATATCGACGAAGACTAAAAGTATAATAGGCTGACCCATTCAAAACTGGCATCTTTAATATAATGAATGGAATAAGTGAAAGGAGGGAAAATTGAAGATATCGATTTTTTTTGTTATTATACAGCTATTTACATATATGTTCTCAAATGACATGAATTGTCCGTATCTACCAGGAAGCCTTTGAAACACCAGGAATCAAGCCAGCTCTTGCTCTATCACGGAATGCAGTCTAAAATTAGTTAGTATTAAATTCTATTCGATTGTCAAAGCAATATGAACCTTTGCACATTCTGAATGAAAAAAAATGTGAACTTACTCTATTAAGCTTAAAGTCGCTAATGACGGATTTTGCATGACCAGATGCAACACATCTATTTTTAATCTGATTATATGCGGTGTATTTTGGCATAGAAGCTAATTGAAGTTGAGCTTCCAATCTTGCTCTTGGTGGTAATTCTGTATTTCTTGCAATATATCTCAAGGCATTTCTAGTAACTTCGTGCTCGGCATATTGTAATCTTTTGAATTGATCTTTGATAACCCTAGCATTTAAGTAACAATGCTTTGGAAGGTCGAATTTTACTGGAAATCTGAAAGGCATATTTTTTGGTATTTTTGAACTAATTTAAACAATTTATGTGTAAAGCATTTTAAGATTTTTCGTTGAGGTTAAAACATTTTGCGAGTTCTCAATTTACTCAGTTGCACCGTAAGTTGTGTCACAAAAGTTCCTATCAATAGTCTGAAAGATACAACAAGTATTTTTAATAGGAAAAATTAACAACCATGGCTAGAATAATAGGTTAGTGATAGAAGAATATTGCTCTAGATAAAATGAAATTCGAGTCAAGTCTTTTGAAAAACAATTAAATACGGTTACCCCAGTTTTTACTCTTATACCTGATTTTTTATTTTAGAATCGCTTGTCAAGCTTTAATTTTTTTCAAAGAATGGTTCATTTATCTTGATATGCTCAAGTAGTATTATAGTTACTCAAATCAAGTCAATAGTACTTTTCATCTAACCTGCATCGCTTTATCTTGTCTCATTGCTAAAAATTCAGAGTCGCACGGAGATTATCTTTAACGTTTTTAATAAGCGTGCTTTTAATAAGCAAATTGGTTTTTCTTGATAAATTTTTTAAATATTTGATACTATAGAGTCTATTCAAAGTCAAAGTACAATTTATTGGATTATTAAAGCATCTTATTGACTCTTTTGGCTAATTTACATTTTTGAATAACATACAATATGTTCACTGGGTTGGTCGAAACAATTGGAACCGTGTTGGAATATCAGAGTCTAGACGAATCTCTCTCTGGAGGAAATGGAGTTTCAATTACCATAGGAGACTGTTCGGAAATATTGACTGATGTTCATTTGGGAGACTCGATTTCCACTAATGGCGTATGCTTGACTGTGACTGAGTTTGATGAAAGGAAATCCCACTTCAAAGTTGGTGTTGCACCAGAAACATTGCGTCGAACTAATTTAGGTGATTTGAGCACAGGCTCGAAGGTAAACTTAGAAAGAGCAGTGACAAGTGAAGTAAGGCTTGGTGGCCATGTTGTACAAGGTCATGTAGATACAGTTGCCACTATCACTGATAGAGTACCAGATGGAAATGCTATCACTTTTACTTTTCAATTGAGAGACAAAGAGTATATGAGCTATATCGTAGAGAAAGGTTTCATATCTGTAGATGGTACCTCTTTGACGGTCACAAAAGTTGATTATCAAACTTCAGAGTTCTCAATAATGATGGTAAGCTATACGCAAGGAAAAGTCATCATGCCCTTGAAAACTGTTGGATCCACAGTAAACATAGAAGTCGATTTGACTGGCAAGCTTATTGAAAAGCAAATAGAAATTAACTTATCTAATCAAATTAACAATGAGGGAAGTGCTTTGATTAGATTAATTTCTAATTTAATCGATAAAAAAATTCAAGAATTAAGAATTACAACTTAGTTTGTATAAATTTTCACACATAGGCAATAAAAGTTATATATTCCCATTAACACTTTCATTGACACTGTAACTATATATATATATGTCGGTATGTATGAAATATATCGTTTGATTTGATGTACGCACGCCCACCAATTGCAACGATAGAAATTTCAATACTGGATGGCAAATTATAAGTCTACATTTTAGAATTACTTGAACTAGTTGAATTAAATTATTAAATTCTTCTATTTAATTAGAACAATATCAGACTCAATTGATTATCTTACCTAATTTAAAAGAAAATTCGTTGTAAATTCAATCGATTAGCATACACTGGTAGATCGCATAAACAGACATAAAGATGGATGTTGTATTAGGTATTAGGGTTCAAGATGCCACTATAATCGCTACTTCTAAGGCCGCTACGAGAGGTATTTCAATTTTAAAGGATACAGATGATAAAACACGTAAGCTTAATTCACAAAACTTGATTGCATATACTGGAGAATCTGGTGATACCGTTCAATTTGCCGAGTACATTCAAGCCAACATTCAATTATACACGATGCGTGAAAACGACATCGAGTTGAGTCCAAAGGCTACCGCCTCCTTCGTTAGAAATCAATTAGCAACGTCGATCAGATCCCGTAAACCATATCAAGTCAATGTTTTACTTGGTGGTTATGATATTAAAACTGATACACCAAGTTTGTATTGGTTAGATTATTTGGGTACTCTGGTTGAATTGCCATACGCAGCACATGGATATGCTGCATTTTATTGTTCGTCCTTGTTAGATAAACATTATAAAAAAGATATGAATGTTGAAGATGGTTTGAAATTATTGAAATTATGCTTAGAAGAATTGGAGAGAAGAATGCCAGTCGATTTTAAAGGTGTTTATGTAAAAGTTGTGGATAAAGATGGAATTAGGGTAATTGAATAGTTTATCTATTTCATATCAGCATGCCATCAAACTATGGTTACGATTATTAAGACTAAAGACTAGAAATTTTGGCTGTTGAGATATGTGGTATTTTTAGTATGTATCAGCATTATTTCTATAATTTTAAACTTTATACAAGTCATTTATTGGCTATCTATAATGAAATTTAATCAAAAATGATCAGACTCTACAGTTAGTGATTTCAAATACTAAAATATCAGTAGCACCCTCTCTCTTCAATTCGTCCATTATATCCCCAATTTTTTTCTTCTCGACCATTGCGGAGACAGCAACCCATTCTTCAACTTCATCTGACTTTTGCTCTAATGCTGAGATAGTTGCAGATCTTCTTCCTGGGGTTATTTTTAATACGTTAGCTAATATTGATCTTGGCGTATTGTAATTACATAATACGTATTTTTGAGCAGCTAAGACACCTTCAATTCTCTGATGAACCTTTTCGACTAATTCTGGAAATCTTGGCTTTTTAGATGAAATTAAATGGGCAGAAGTTTCCAAAACGGTTTCGATGGCTTTTAAACCAGCCGCCTTCATAGTTTCTCCACTTTCAACCAAATCAACAATTGCGTCTGCAACACCTAATGCACAAGAAGCTTCAACAGATCCGCCAACATATCTGATATTAGTCTTCAAATCTGCATCACTATTAACACCTTCAATTTGCTTAAAAAAATCAACAGATAATTTTGTAAAAGAACTCACAATTTTCTTACCGATTAGTTGTGATGGTGTCTCATATTCACCTTCTGCTGGAACTTGAATTTGTAACTTACATGAACCGAATTTTAAGTCTAGTAAATCCTCAACGGATTCGAAAACATTTGCTTCCTTGATCTGATCTAATCCAGTAATACCTAGGTCACAGTTACCTTCACCGACGAAAATCGGAATATCAGCAGCTGGTAAGAATATCAAAGCGATGGGCAAATTCGTTGAAAGAGCTATATCCAATCTATTTGATCTCCTAAATTGTATGTCAGCTCCGCTTAATAGTTTACAGCATTTTTCATATAATCTGCCCTCTGATGCACCTAGTTAGTAACTTTCAAATTCAAAAAAAAAAAACCTAGATTACTCACTTTTTGGAACGGCGAACAATAAACGATCTGGTAAGTGGTTGACTAAATCCATTTCTTTTTACAATATACAAAATTATCCAAAAAAAGATGTCTAATCTTGAATTGTTCCTTCAATATAAAGAGTAGTAGTCGACGTGCAACATTTTGGCGCAATGAGTCAACGATATGATTACACGTGATCGTCACATAATCATTAATCTTTAGATCTTTTATCTAAATTAGATAAGTGACCTCAAAATTCAATCTACGAAGTTTCATTAAACGATGTAAAAGTGATAATTAAAGTGATATTAAATAATTTTTCAAATGGGAGCTGTACCCAAATCAAAAAAAAAAAAAAATACTAAATGCAAAAATAAAATCTTGGATAAAGATATGGAATTACTTCTTATAATATGCCTTAAGAACTTCAGAATCTTCTTCTGAGGTTACTGTCTCTAATTCATCACCTGGACTCTCACTATTGTAATCGCTATTGTAATCGCTATTATAGTCGCTGTTCCCGTTTTCTTCATGGTCTTCGTCGTCGTATTTAAAAGATCCATTCGATTTATACTTAGGCGCTTCTTTTCTCTTTCCTTTAGTAATTTCTAGCCTATTTCTGGATATTGCATACCCACTTCCCGAGCCATACCAATAGTTATTAAATCCCCACTCAATCAAAATCTTAGCCATATCCCAAGGAGTAAATTCTGGCCATAACTTATCAATAAATACAATAGAACAAGTAGACGATACGCATTGCCATAATAAAAAATCAGATAATCTATTTGTTCCTGAAGTCCTCACCAACAAATCTAGAGGAGGAGATTCGCCGGTATATAAATGCAGATTCATACTTTTTTCATCAATGACAAATTTAGGATCATTTAAAGATTTTTCGACAACTTCTTTTATCAGGTGTGTCATCTCATCTCTCGATGTATAAGGAAAGCATACATTTAATAATGCTCTTTTATTATTCTTTGTAATATCTTCAGTTTCATTTAAAATCTTTTGCACGTCAGGCGGTAATAATTTTCTGTTACCTAATACTTTTATTTTGATTCCATATTGTTCGCATAACTCACCATGTTGACATAATTGTCTGAATTTCAGCTTAGCTAAGTCCATTAACCATTTCACTTCGTAACTCAGTCTGTTAAAGTTTTCTATAGAAAAAGCATACACGGTGGCACATTGGACACCTGATTCATAAAGCAATTCCAATATTTGCGCCATACTGTCAAACCCCAAGTTATGTCCCTCCTTCAATTCTATATTGTGAGTCTTTGCATATCTTCTGTTACCATCCATTATTATTCCTACATGTTTGGGAGTAGGCCCAGTTCGAATAATTCTCCCAAATGTTTTCTTAGCGGTTGTTAAAACGTGAGAGTAGCCAGGAAAGGTCGAAATCCAATCTGACATTTTCAATCTCAGCTAATATTATTCACACTAAAATACTGAATATCACTGTATTTTGCAGGCTTCTCTATAGTCTCAATATCAATGGTATTGCTATTACAGTTTTATTTTAGTGTGGGAAAGGTTTGATAGAATCTATCTCAATTAGTTTCCACCTGTATATACATTTTCCTGTACAAAGACAGGGAAATAAATTTTTCAAAAATCTCATCGGTTGCATCACTAAGCAAATTCGAAAATAAATAGTTTGAATACTAAATTGATTGGTAATCATATTTAACTTAAATATATTTTACTTCTCCCTAAGAAATAGATTCTTATTTTTTTTTAATAAAACTTAAGTGGAAATTTTATAATGTCGGACGAATATAATCAGGAATTAAGAGAAGAGGGGGACGACTTTTTAGAATTAAACGAAGTAGAAGAAGAAATAAATGAAGATGACTCAAATGTTGTTGCTCCAGATGATGATGATGATGACATGGATATGGATGAAGAGGCTGACACTATAGAAATTGATATGTCTAACAACTCCTGGGCCTATTTTGATCAGCACAAAGATTCCATATTTACTATTTTCAAACATCCTTCTTTACCAATGGTTGCTTCCGGAGGTGGTGACAACACTGCTTTCTTGTGGACCACACATACCCAACCACCTCGTTTTGTTACCGAATTGCAAGGTCACAAAGAATCTGTTATTTCAGGTGGTTTCACGGGTGATGGCAAGTTCGTAGTTACCGGAGATATGAATGGTTTTATTCAAGTTCACAAATCAACTAAGGGTGGCCAAAAATGGACCAAATTTTCTGACTTAGAAGAAGTTGAAGAAATTTTATTTATTAGAGTACACCCTACATTACCATACTTTGCATTTGGAGCAATTGACGGTTCAGTCTGGGTATACCAAATTGATGAGTCTTCTAACTCACTTGTTCAAATCATGTCTGGTTTCCTGCATTCCTTGGAATGTAATAGTGCTGTTTTCATGGATTCCAAGGATGAAAATGACTTGACCTTGGTTACCATTTCTGAAGATGGTACAATTGTGAACTGGAATTGTTTTACTGGTGCAATTAATTATAAGTTACAACCTCATGATGATTTCAAAGGCGTTGAAAGCCCATGGGTATCCATCGGTACTTACAAGAACGTCATTGCCGTAGGCGCTCGTGATGGTCAATTATCAATTATTAACAACGATACGGGCAAAATTGTACACACTGTTAAAACCTTGGATAATGTCGATGACATTGCTGAATTATCTATTGAAGCATTGGCCTGGTGTAAGGCTCCTCTGGTTAATTTGTTAGCAGTAGGTTTAGTCTCTGGTGATATATTGATATTCGAAACTCTACAATGGAGATTGCGTAAATCAATCAAAGTGGATGATGCAATTACAAAATTAGAATTTATAGGCAACTCCCCAGTCTTAGTGGGCTCCAGCATGAACGGTAAAATTTACAAGTGGGATTCTAGAACTGGTGAAGAATTATTTGCTGGTGTAGGTCACAACATGGGTGTGTTAGATTTTGCAGTATTAGAAAACGGAAAGAAACTTGTAACTGCCGGTGATGAAGGTGTCTCTTTAATCTTTAATGATGAATAGATTAATCATGACAATATTCTTTCATTATTTCTTGTATATTAGAATATTTATATAAATCAATAAATTCATTTTTCACTCACCTCACGCGTTAATAGAGATCGCGTACTAAACTCGCGTTCAAAATTTTGAAGATAGTATCTATCCATCTTCTTAAACAGTTAGCTATAATCTGAACTTCAACACTTCCAACGTAATGACAGTCCATGATGATATAGAAGTCGAATCTAGTACACTCTTAAACTCTTTTTCAAATGAAGATAGTGAAATGGAAGCCACTAAAAAATCTTATAAACCTTCTTCAGCAGACATGAAGTTCTACTACGAAAGATTTCTACCATTTCGATACATCTTCCAATGGTTAAGTCATTCCCCTAAAGCTACAAAAGATTTTAACATGAGAGAATTTGCTTATGAACATAGATCTGGGGCTTATCAACGTTATAACTCATTCGGGACCCAGGAAGAGTTTAAGAAGTCTGTTGTTGATACAAACCCAACACGTTTTGAAATAGGTGCTGTGTACTCTGTGAATCCTAAAGAAAGAAAGAATCTTCCAAAGCAAGCATTAAAGCCAGTTGGTAAGGAATTAGTATTTGATATTGATTTGACCGATTACGACGAAATTAGAACGTGTTGTTCAGGAACAGATATATGTACAAAATGCTGGAAATTTATTCAGATAGCCACAAAAATTCTTGATTCTGCATTAAAAGAAGATTTTGGATTTCAACATCTATTCTGGGTCTTCTCTGGTAGAAGAGGTGCACATTGTTGGGTTAGTGATGCAAGAGCAAGACAATTAGACGAGATTACTAGAAAATCAATAGTTGAATACTTGGATCTTTTAGGAAAACTGTCCAGAGGTAATAAAAAGCTTTTAAGTTTGAAGAGGCCATTCCATCCACATATAGAAAGATCTTTCAATATTTTGAAAAATGAATTTATTACAAATATACTTGAAGAACAAGATCCTTGGTTTACGTCACCAAGTACTCCCGAAAAATCTAAAAGCTGGGAGCAAGTAGAGGAATTATTGAAATTCATTCCAGAGAAATCATTACAGGAAAGTTTGAAATCCAAATGGAAGGATCAAAAAAGTGCATCAAATTCGAAAGCGAAATGGGAGGATATTAATATTATGGCTAAGAAAGTTTTAAAACATCAAAACCAGGTTAATCAATTAAATGAGGCTAAAAAAGACGTTATTATTTATTATATGTATCCAAGATTGGATATTGAGGTTTCTAGACAAGTTATTCACTTGTTGAAGTCGCCCTTCTGCATTCATCCAGGTACGGGAAATGTTTGTGTTCCATTCGATCCAACAAAGAATTTATCAGATAACACAGATGATGATGAATATGGATTCAACCCAACAAGTGCACCAAACTTGAGACAGCTACAGAATGAATTGGAAATTTGGGAAACTAAAAGAATTAACCGTGACTCCAGTCAACCTACAGAGGATTTTGAGATGGAAAAAGAGTCAACGAAGAGAATCATGGACTATGAGAAGACAAGCTTAAAACCATACGTTGACTACTTTGCTAAATTCGTTAATAATTTGCTTAAAAGTGAGCTTGCAGGTATAGGATTAAAGAGGGAGAGAGAGGATACTTTAGATTTCTAAATTTTCATAATAAATATTAATAATTAAATAAATTATCGAATCCAAAATTATTATGCTTTCATGATTTTTTTTTGAAGAGATTCTAACGTTTGAAAAGAAATTGAGTAAACTCGCGAAGGACATTCGCTTTTTTTGATTGTCTTTTCTTGATCCTGTAATCCGATTTTATAATAATGGCTTCTTCTGTGATTCCAGGATTTAACTTTTCATTCTCTGGTGGCTCATGGAACCATTCTAAATACTCCAAGTTCTCATTATATTTCATTTTACCTGAACTAATTTTAATATTATGTCGATCTAAAAAAGGAAAATGCCATTTCGGCAAAAATATAATCGTTGGAGAATTATCTGTTAATGAGCAATAATCAATGGTCAACTTTGCAATAAATTGGGATGTCTTGTAATCAAACTCGTGAATTTCGACAACTCCAATTGTAGCAACAATAAATGGTCTTATAACAGAATCCACTGCTCTAACTCCTTCCAAATAATCCATTGGGGTCTGTTGACTGAAAATTTGGCTAGAAGTGACAGTCGTCAACTGTGCTGACAGAGTATCGGAGTTATAATTGATAGACTCTTTTTCCAAACTAGGGATCTTAGCAATCGTAGCTGAAGTGTCTAAATTCAAAATAGGACTTACAATGTTTCCTCCTCTCGCTTTACTTCTGAAAGAAGAGCCATCATCTTCTCTCATTTTTAATGTCTTCATAGATTCGATTACTGAATTTCTTCTCTTCTCTTGTCTTTTGGAAACATTTTTCTTGTCATCCGAAGACCAAAAAGAAAAGTCCTCATTGTTCCATCCATCTCCCCATTTGTGAGTGTTGATACCAGTGTAGCACCAATAAGTATGTGAAATTTGCAGGCTCTCTAGGGCATTGCTTAATGCGTCTAATGCATTAGTTTGAGATGAAAAATCACCACCAGAAAATGCCTTTTTCAGATCCATATCAAATGGCATACCAGTTTCAGACATTAAAATTGGAATGTTACCCAAATACTGAATACATTCGGTCTTGATCACCCGAAATTGATCTCTGATACAATTTCTAATTGCTTTTTCACCAAATACTATAGCTAGTATAGGATTTATATAATGACCACGCATGATTCCCAAAGTGTCAACATTATACATTTTGTTCCACATTTTGAACATTAATGACATACCATCATAATAATGAGGTGAGTAAACGGTTTTGGAATCAACAATATGACGAGGATCCATCTTTATATCAGGAGGAAGTTCTAATACTGGAGGTTGCAAAAAAATAAAACAATTTGGTGATATCTTTCGAATGATTTCTTTATGTTTGATAAAGAAATCTACAAAATTGCTATTAATAAAGTATTCTAGATTAACTGACATTGGTAATTTATCATCATTGGCTTTCAGTTTATGCATTTTAGAGAACTCATTGAAATGGTTTGGTGCTAATAATTTGCACTTTTTATTACTGATTTCAATTCGTTCTTCTAGTGACATATCTGAAAACTTTGAAAAGTCGACATTATCACTAAATTTCCATATATTTTCCTGCAAAAAAATGCATTCCCCTATTTTCCAACCGTCGCCTCTTTTCCATCCATATTTAAGATCAATTTCCTCTGCTTCCTCTTGAGTCAACCAAGCACTTTTGCCTTGCGGGTCAATTACTCTAGGGGAACCTTTCTGTGGTCCTACAATTGTTATTTTATAACTATCAACTTCACAGGTAAATCCCATTCCTAGTTTAAGAGATTGGTACACCGTTGGAGTGGTTCCCACTCTCAATTGCTGGCATGCTGGAATCATATCAAGATGACCATGTCCTACTAATCCACAATTTGGTTCATTCATCAGTTCAAACCCTAAAATACATCCATTCTCTATCATTTCGGGTACTCTTTCATTAATTCCATTCCATAAATATGACATAGCACCAAAATAGTGACTCTGTAAATAGTCTTGTATATTCTCGTTATTGATCGTCAAATTTGGAAAATAAGTATTTCCTGCAAAAAATATAGTAAACATTACTAAATTAGCTAGTCTTTTGTAATTCGAAGTCCAAATCATAGCTGGGTATTCTTCTGTTCCCGATTTTTCTTCAAACCTAGCTTCATTATGAAAAATCGCAGCTTCTGTTGCCGCAAATCTTCTAGGCTGTAATCCAGCGGCATACAAAGTCCATATAGGAGCACCACTTCCACCACAGAATCTAGACCATACATCCTGGTGCATTTCAAAAAAAACAAATAAGCCACCAATTCTGTTTATTATTTTCAATGTTTCAATAGTATGGTTCAAAAATTCTTCGTCGTATCTGCCTGGGCCAGCATGTTCAAGAGCCTCCCAAGTAATAAGATATCTAATCGTATTATAACCCCAAGATTTGATCCTACGAAAATGCTCGTCACAATCCTCTAGAGGAAAGGGCCGTCCAACAAAAGTGACATTTTCACCATCAAAGAAGATGTTATCGGGGTCAGTTGAATTCCCTTTATAACTAGGCAAAAATGGCTTGGTTGGTAACTTCATACTTCCATCAACATTTATTCCTTTCAAAATGATCTTCCTACCCTTACTATCCATAAAGTTGCCATTTCCGTCCGTGTCTAAAAGGGTGCAATCTAGTACATTTTCATTATTTTCTGTTGTACTCTCTAGAGAAGCGGGAACCGATAGCTTACTTATAGGGTCAGCATTAGATTTTATATTATTAGGACAGATTCTATATAAATCTTTCTTAATTGATTTTCTATGGGCCATTACAATAAGCTTATTTAGACAATATAAAAGTTCACATCGTACCATATTAGAAACAGCTAATGCGGAGCGTTATCACGTTTTCCGAGTTTTTCATTTTTTCACTAGCTCTTTAACGGGAGCCCAATGTTCGTTTCTTCAACGCATTCTGGGAGCTTAACTTCCAAGCATCTTTATCTTTAGCAAACTTGTCAAATAATGGTACAATTTTTTGATTTTTCTTACGCTCGTTGATTTTAGCAGGATCAGATATTTTGAAATAATTAGGTGCTAGTTCCGCCAACCACTTCGGATCTATAACTGTTACACAATGCATATATTCTTTTGTAGTTAATAACATTGTATGAAAGATCACATACTCAGGATTCTTACCAAAAAGCGATGATGAAGGATGTAAAGAAACGGGAGTTTGATCAACGATTGTTTTGTAACCCTCTTGAGCATCTCTCTTGGCCGAATTCTTAAAAAACCCAGCACATAGTACTTTTCTAATTATATCAAGATTGTTATGACAAGAGGGTACTGGGTAGCCATACCTTTTCATGATAGATAAAAATTGCTTTCTCACTTCTTGTGCTCTTCTCATACTTCTCTCTTGAATAAAGTTTTCTTGACACCATTGTTTATTGCACCCATTCAAATTCCATGCCTTGTAAACGTTCAAAAATGTCAAATGGTCACCATTAGAATGATGAAATCTGGCTTTCTTTTGATCTGCAATGGCCTGTTTTTCCTTTGGTCTATAAAATATTGTTTGAACAGAGAGCATTGCAATAATAGTAAGAATTTCATCGGTGCAGCGAAAGTCTACAGAGGTAATTAATGTCTTTGCTAAAGTTGGTTCCATCGGAAATTCTGCCATCTTCTTCCCGAGATGAGTTAGGTATCCTTCTTCATCTAGTGCAGCTAGAATATATAAGTCTTGTAATGCATTTATCATAGTGCCTTTAGGTGGAGGGTCCATAAACTCAAAATTTAACAAATCATTGATTCCCATGGCTTTTAACAATAAGATTGTATGAGCTAAATTTTGTCTCTGGATTTCGGGAATCGAATTGGGAAGCATTTCAGTCTTATAAGCATTTTCAGTGTATAACCTGTAGCATTTTCCGGGTCCAGTTCTACCAGCTCTACCGCTTCTTTGGTTTGCTTGAGCCTGAGAAATGGGCGATACTACTAATGAATCCATTCCCAACTTGGAGTCATATGAGTTGATTTTGACGAATCCGGGATCAACGACGTAGTAGATTCCATCAATTGTAAGAGAGGTCTCAGCAATGTTGGTAGCTAAAATCACTTTCCTTGAACCTCTAGGAGTAGCTTCAAATATCCTACTCTGCATTTCTGAAGGCAAGGCAGAATATACAGGTAGTATGATTAACTCAGGCGCAGTATCTCCTAAAGCCTTCATCCTCTGAAATAAAACTTCACAGCTTGTATCAATTTCTTCCTGTCCAGTTAAGAAAACTAAAATATCACCCTCGGGTTCAGATAAATGAATTTGCATAACAGAATCAAGAGCTGCAGCTAAATAATCCATCTCAGGCTCCCTGGTGTACAATACTTCCACTGGAAATGTTCTTCCTGGAATTGTCATGATAGGACAATTGTTAAAATATTTGGAAAACTTATCAGAGTCTAGAGTTGCAGAAGTAATAATAACTTTGAGATCAGGGTTTTGAATGGTTGCTCTTTTCAATAAAGCAAATAAAATATCCGTTGCAATTGTCCGTTCATGAGCTTCATCGAGCATAATGACAGAGTACCTACTCATTGAAGGATCTCTAAGTGCCTCTCTTTGTAGCATACCATCTGTCATATATTTAATTTTAGTTTGAGGGTTTGTTTTATCTTCAAATCTGACACTATAACCAACTTCTTGCCCTAAAACACAATCAACTTCCTCAGAAACCCTCTTTGCAACAGAAATTGCAGCAACCCTTCTGGGTTGAGTACATCCAATAATTTTACTATTTCCAATAGAGTCAAGATTAAATCCTTCTTCATATAAATATTGAACTATTTGAGTTGTTTTTCCTGAACCAGTCTCTCCGACAATAACTAAAAATTGATTATTTCTAACTGCATTTACTAATTCAGATCTCATAGAGTAGACAGGCAACAGTTCTCTTTGCTCTTTCATCGACATATTTACTCTCTTTCCATAAGAGATATTCTTCTGTGAACGCTTCCATTCAGATATAAAGTCTTGTGTTTTGGAATCTCTTGGGTTTAAATTATTATTTAATGGATCAAGCAAATCATTATTTTTTGATCTTTCCAATCTTTCTGATTTTTCTTTTTCTTTTTGTTCTTTGATTCGTTCCTCTTTGTATTCTTTAGCTAATTTCGATCCATTCATCGCCGATCTTCCAAGAGAACCTTCGGGGTTTTTAAGGACCTGAACTGGAGCCAAATCGACCTTGCCATGTTCCTTTCCTTTCAAAAATTTTGGTTCTTCTTTATTGAGTTCTATATCTATTTCAATTTCATTGTTTTCTTCAATTTTAGCCTCCAGAAATGCAGCATTAGGATCTTCGTAGCCTGATAATTCAGGATAGTCACTAGCAGAAACGGCACCCGATGCAATTAGTTGACTAATTTCCCATCTCTCAGGTGAGGTAAGCCTTCTCTTTATACCTCTATTCTCTTGATTTATCAGTTTTTCCCTGGGCCTCCTCGCATTTTCAGCTTCTTCTATTAACTCTTCACTTCTATCCAAGCCTGTATCTTGATCTATGCCTCTCATGGTTAAAGTTATTTTTTCTCTAATAGGGAATCTGCTATTTCTATTTTGCTGCTGCTTTTCAATTTGAATAACTTTAACAAATACTTCTTGATTTAACTTTAAGACATCTGAAGGATGTTGGATTCTCTTTTTTCCATCAAAAGAAATTTGAGAAACATGACATAAACCACTTTGAAAAGATTTAGGACTGTTTAGTCTAACAAATACTCCATACGTGGCCAAATTACTCACGTACCCTCTATATATATTGTCTTTTTCAAATTTTATTTGAGAATCCAGTGTATCATTGGAATTTGAGCCCTCCCTTCGTACCAACGGTGATGATTCCTTTTTATCACCTTTGATACTATTATGTTCTTCCCATTTTATTGGTTTATCGGGCATAGTCAACCCAGGTATGGACTCATCTTTCATTTCCTTTTTGATAGAAATGCCTTTTTCATTGACAGGAATTTGAGAATATATCAAATCAAAGGATTCCTTAATAAACTCAGGAGAAAAGTCTTCTCCTCCATTTTCTTTTAGGACTGATTCAAATTTTTGTAGTCTGATATCTTTCAGATGATTACTCACACATCTATTATATAAGTTCAAAATAAACTTTGATAAAACTAAATTGTCGTCAGAAAATCCCAAGTGCTTGGAAATTAGTTTACATAACCCTGCTTTAGTCTCTTGATTATGTTCTTCTTTAAAACTTATCGACATTAATTAGAGCTTCATTCAAAAATATTGCTTCCAGTCAAAGTGAAGTAGTAGATATTTAGTAGAGAAGAGGCGCGGGCTCGTGATTTTTTAAGGGAAAGTTGCAAACTTCAAATTGTATTGCAATTCGTCACTATTCGAATTATTTTTTGATTTCTTAAAGCAGTGTTACAGATATTCAAAAATATAATATAAAGATATATTCACAATATCCCATTGCATATTTTTTCGTTCGGTTTTATTTATTTATACAAGAAATAATTTGAATTGAAATATTTTTAATGTAATTAGATTGAAAACATATTTATTGGATTTAGTGACTTATTTCTCAAAATAAGTATTCCAAGAGTCTTTATTTTTTAAATTTTATGTTGCAAAGTTTGATAAAAATTTATAGATATTTGAATAGAATCTTTAATTTTACGTTAGACTGAAAAATATAAAAAAAATTCCCGTATCATAAAAGAAATTAGTTGTGTTCTAATAGTTGACACAATGATGATTACAGTTCATTATATATACAAAGTGGAAAAGAACTAAAAAAGGTCGTACCCGGATTCGAACCGGGGTTGTTCGGATCAAAACCGAAAGTGATAACCACTACACTATACAACCATTTTTCAAATTAGTTGAAATGCAAATTAATATAAGATACTAAAATAAATTAAACCAGACACGACCAGATAATTTCGTGAGATCCATTGCCACCTTGAATTATAAATACGTTACTACCAAATACTATTTGTCTTTATACTATTTTACAATTGATAACAATATGTCTAGAGAAGATCCTTTAAAGGCAGAAAAGGATTTTTCCGCCACTTTGGATGAGCAATTCCCAATTATTGAACAATTAAGCGACTATAAGAGTGCTATCGACAAGTACTTGGTGTTGGAGAAACAGACAAGGCAATCTTCTGATTTATCTTCTTCAAAGAGAGTTTTAGTTAAGATAGTTGAATGTTTAATTAAAAATTCGGATTGGGATTACTTGAGCGACTTGATCGTTTTGCTTTCTAAGAAGCACGGCCAATTAAAATCTTCTATCCAAACTCTAATTAAGACGGTTATTGATCATTTGGACGACTTGAACGATGATAACGAAAATGAATTAAAAGTAAAGATGAAAATTATTGAAACTATCAGAACTGTTACAGATAAAAAGATATTTGTTGAAGTTGAAAGAGCGATTGTTTCAAAGAAGTTATCTCAAATTTACTTGGATAAGCTTGATAATTTGGACAAAGCTGCCGAAATTTTGTGTGATTTGCAAGTCGAAACTTATTCATTGATGAAGTTTAGTACTAAAATCGAGTACATTTTAGATCAAATTAGGTTAACATTAAAGAAGGGTGACTATAGTCAAGCTAAAATTTTAAGTCGTAAAATTTTATTGAAATCCTTAAAAAACTTCGAAGAAGCTGATTTATATAAATCAATATACTTGAAATATTTGATAGAAATTAGTACATTTGAAGATGACTATATTTCAATTGTCAAGAATGCATTATTATTGATTGAAATTCCGCTTATCAAGGAATCAGACGACTTTTTACAGTTGTTAGTGTCAATTGTCTACTATATAATTTTATCACCATATGATAATTATCAACATGATTTGATTCTCAAAATTAAGAGCAACCTGATTTTTTTTAAGAATGTTGATATTAAGATATTTAAATTATTAGAGATTTTTACTACCAATGAATTGATACATTGGACAAATATCGAGTCTTTGTACAAAGTTGATTACTTTGATAATTCGTCAATTTTTGCAAAGGAGGTAAATTATAAAAATTTGCAAGTTAGAATAATCGAGCACAATTTGAGAATCATAAATAAATACTATCAATGTATTAAGTTGGATAGATTATCATTTTTATTACAGCTCAGTGAATCGGAAGCTGAATCATATGTCAGCGAATTGGTCAATAAGGGAATGATTTCTGCAAAAATTAACAGACCCCAAGGTATAATTAAATTTGATAAATTGAATAAAAATGGTCACGGGGATAACATCAACGAATTATTAAATGACTGGTGTTACGATGTTGATAAGCTTTTGGAAGAAATTGATAGCATTGGTCACTTAATCAACAAAGAAGAAATGATGTATGGTATCAAACAACGTGCATAAGATTTATTTAGTAATAGAAAATAAAAACCCTAGATTCAATTTAAATTGTTTAAATCACGAATTATGTAGTATCTATTTAAATTACTATCCAACTAGCAACACCAAGACTAATATAAGAAAACAAAGATGGTACCACGCAAGAAATTAAACCTTCAGACTTTTTAGAATTAGAGCTTGATGAGCCCGATTTTGAAGATGAAAAAGAGGAAGAGGAACTAGGAGATGAAGAAGAAGAGGTGGAGGAAGCGGAACCAGAAGATGAAGCAGAGCTAGAATCAGAATCATCGTCAACATTGTTTCCTGCTGCTACACATGCCCATTGTGTCGAAGCATCGAAACCATTACCTGTTGGCTTTGAGTCTCCTCTCAAGTATTTCAAAGCACCCTTAGGTGTGTCCGGAATTGTATCAGTTGCATTCCAAGTTGATGATAATGGCGGACAGCTGGAATAGTTCAAATTACTATGATAATTTCCATCTCCTGATGGATTTTTAGTCTTTTTAAGCTCTGATTGTAAATTGTCAAAATCTGAAGTTGTAGTGACTGTCGAATTATCGGAAGAAATATTCACCAAGCCATAATCAGAGCCTTCTTCTGAATATTCATAAACCAATCCACCTGAAAAAACAGAAGACATATCAGTCGAGTATATTTCTTCGATTTCGGTGAATGGTCTTGGAGATACTTTGTTACAACCAAATTCGGAGAAGAATAATGGAACTGAATAATTGGAGAAACTTTTGACTTTTTGGTCGTACCCAGATACAGTGAATGATGACTTTCCACACCAAGAGTAATCATTGAAACCAAGCATATCAACTCTGGCAGTTGCATCATCACCACAGTTAAAATAATGTGCCATCTCAATTCTGTTTTCTTCAATATCTGCAGCAGAGTAGCCGACTGGAATAGACCTTAAGTTGTTATTCTTAATATATGTCTTAATGTCTCTAACCACTGCCTTGACATATGGAGCCGCAAAAGTGGTCGCATCATCGTTAATAACTTCATTAGCTGCGAAATATCCTAAGGTGTTGTTATATTGAGACATCAATGAAACAGAAGCAAATACTTGTTCTAAGTACATCGTATTGTATGAACATTTTGGGTCTGCTCTTGAAATAGAAGCATCAGGAATGTTGACATCCAAAATGACATAAATACCAGCATCGGCCAACTGTTGCATACACTCGTCGTGGTCTGCTGTATTGTCAATCGAGTATATTCTAATGGTGTTGAGTCCCAATTCCTTAAAGTATTTAATGTCTCTTTCACAAGTATCTGGGTCTGATAACGGGTCAAATAAGTTGGATGATCCTCCTGGTTGATAGTCGACTCCTCTAATATAAAATCTGTCGGAACCGACAAAGAAAGCGTTACCCTTTACTGTAATAGATTCAATACAGAGTCCGGAGGTCAAAAGAGTCAACAATAAAAGAAAGTGTTTGAGCATTGTAACGAACGAATTATTTAAAAATGTTTGCAATAAATTATTTTCATAGTAGCATAGGATGTTACTTTATATTTGAAATTTCTTGCCTGTGGTTTGATCCCCACAGCGCTCTTGATCAATCCAAATAGGAATGCTTCTACCATATTTAGTACTCGCGAAGCATAACAATAAACAACTACTCTACATCCCCAAGAAAATGTATGTTACGGTTTTCGGACATTCTGTAGAAAGCAGTTTTGATGCTTCATGATACGGGGTGGCTTAATGGCTTGGTCCTGGAACATATGTAGAATTGGGAAATATCTCCCAAGCCACTTTGAGGGTTGAATTTTTCACTACTATATTCAAATCAGAATATTTGAAAAATACCACACTCTGAACACTCCGGTATGCAGACCAAGAAATGTATATAAGGATGACTAAACATAAGTTTACAGTTCAATACATATATACTGATACTTTGGGCAGTGCTAAAGATCGTGGATGAATATTAATAATAGCAATATGCCGAGAAGAGAGTGTATATGGTTGCGGCATACTTGTGAAAGTTATATAATATTACAGCAGGAATATTTTATGACAATTAATGGTAACAGGAGCTTTGGTTGGTAAATAAAACTCGTAACAAACACTGTCATACAATCTTTTAGACATTTTCGTGGTTATAACAAGCTCTTTTATTTTTTGTTGTGCCAGCCCGTAACCCAGGATCGAACCTGAAACAGTGCAATAAGTGCGAGAAGAAATCAAATATGTAGCACTGCATATAGAACGAACCAATAATAGCCTGATCCGGGTAACTCTGATCTAGTTTCTCATAATTTAGTCCACGCTAAACAGTGTATACAAGTACAATAGTTTAGTGACGGTGCAATAGTGAGACAGAAGCTATACAATTGAATAAAATGGCGTCTCAAATTCACTTCTTAGATATCAAGGGCAAAACCTTGCTTTCAAGAGATTATAAGGGAGACATACCATCGAATGCTATCGACAGATTTCCATTATTATTGCTAGAACTCGAAAATGAGGATGAAGCTAACTATAAGCCTTTTATCAATAGCCAGGGAATTAATTATGCATATATTCATCACAATAATCTTTATTTGTGTGCATTAACTAGGAAAAACGATAATATTATGGCGATAATAGTGTTTTTGTCAAAATTGATTGAAGTGTTGACTCAATATTTCAAAAGTTTGGAAGAAGAGTCCATCAGAGATAATTTTGTCATCATATACGAATTACTAGACGAGATGATGGATTATGGATTACCACAAACAACGGATACCAAGATTTTAAAAGAATACATAACCCAAGATTACTACAAATTAATCAGAAAATCAACCAACAGGCTTGTTCAACCGCCCAACGCAGTAACTAATGCGGTTAGTTGGAGAAAGGATGGTATCACGTATAAAAAGAATGAAGCATTTTTGGATGTAGTGGAGTCAATCAATATGTTAATAAATGCAAATGGTCAAGTTTTGAACAGTGAAATTTTGGGAGCAATAAAAATCAAGTCACACTTAAGTGGGATGCCTGACTTGAGGCTAGGCATAAATGACAAAGGAATTTTTACATCTAATGATGAAGATGGTAACACCAATTCTAAAGGGATTGAAATGGAAGATATTAAATTCCATCAATGTGTAAGATTATCCAAATTCGAAAATGAAAGGATAATTACATTTATTCCTCCAGATGGTGAATTTGAATTGATGTCATATAGATTATCATCTGCTCAATTTCTCATGAAACCATTGATTTTAGTCAATTGTAAAGTCAAAGTTCATAAGCATTCAAGAATTGAAATATTGTGTTCAATAAGAGCGCAGATAAAGAAAAAGTCTACTGCAAATAATGTCGAAGTCATTATCCCAATACCAGAAGATGCAGATACTCCAAAGTTCACTCCTGAATATGGATCAGTGAAATGGTTGCCAGAAAAATCTTGCTTAATTTGGAAATTAAAAACTTTCCCAGGAGGCAAACAGTATCATATGAGAGCTGAGTTGGGTTTACCAGCTGTGGTTGATCCTGAAGATATTATTTCTAAAAAGCCGATTAAGGTTAAATTTTCAATTCCCTACTTCACCACCAGTGGTATTCAAGTAAGATATTTAAGAATTAATGAACCAAAGTTACAATACCAATCCTATCCTTGGGTTAGATATGTTACCCAGAGTGGCGAGGATTATACAGTTAGGCTTAAGTAGCTTTTTATATCTTTTGGCATAATTAATGGATATAGATATATTTTTAACATATCCGTAAAGTTTCTCTGAAAAATTTCGATATATTTTTGAATCGCACTCACGATGTTTTTTGACGATCTATTTCAACAAAGCTTATGTCAAGAGAAAAAGAGGACAATTTGATAGATTATTCAATCCATCAAATAATCAAGAATAATTCCTCTAAAAAATATCCCAAACTAATCAGAGAAAATGAAAGTAGTATAATTAAGTCAGTGAAAGACAAACATAGAAAACAATTTTTAGACATCTTGAATAAGAGAGATTACTACATTAATAAGATAAATAACTTTTTGAATGGATCAGTCGAAGATGAAAGTAAAAATGCAAATGAATTAAATGAATTTTTGATTAACCAATTCAAAGCTCCTTCGGACAAAACTGAATCAAACGGCCAAATTGCTTTCGCTACTTCAGAGGTTGGCAATTACCAAGGACCGGATCCTAAATATATCACAAAACAGCATCATGCTAAAGAATATTTGACAAAATATATTCATAAAGATTCAGCAAAATCTACTAGAATAAAAGCACTTGTTCAGAAGCATTACAATTTTCAGAAAAATTCAGAAAACCAAAGAAAGGAAATCATCCAAAAATCAGAAGATGCTATCAAAAGTATTCCAAAGAAAGATAATAGTAGTAAACTTGCTAAGCTTAATGCAGATATTGCAAAGAAAAAAATAACGGCCCTTGAAAAAAAATTATCTCAAGACCTCTTGGAATTTGATGAAAAGATTCATTTCAACTCAAAAAGATTTTCACAAGAGGCAGAAAATACACTAAAGGAGATGCATATACCATTTTTTGATATACATAAATCATTTCTATATCCTGGAATAGAAAATGATAAAATTTATGTTCTTAATTTACTATCTGACTTATTTCTAGTTACAGATAGCTAAATTTTTTAATTTGCAAGTTGCTACATTTTTCTTTTTTTTTGAATCCTTTCAATAGGATATAAACTATAAAGTGATGCAAAGCTATATAACTAGCTATAGATAAAAATAATATAAAAATATATGTAAACTTTAAAAATCCGTATGAATTGAAAATTAATTATCATAAAGGCGTCTTTCAACTGACTATACCATATATGACTTTGAATATACATCCAATTAGTTATCGGTTATACATCCACTGGAAGCATCACTGACTAACTTAGTGTATTTAGCCAATGTACCTCTTTTGTATCTTGGTTGTGGAGGAACCCAAGATTCCTTTCTCTTAGCCAACTCTTCTTCTGAAACTAAAATATCAATTGAGTTGTTTTCGGCATCAATAACAACAATATCACCGTCTTTAGCTAAAGCGATTGGACCACCAACGAAAGCCTCTGGTACTATATGACCAATTAGGAAACCATGGGAACCACCAGAGAATCTTCCATCAGTCAATAAAGCGACATCTTTTCCTAAACCATAGCCCATTAATGCAGAAGAAGGCTTTAACATTTCAGGCATACCTGGACCACCTTTTGGCCCTTCGTATCTAATAATACAGACAGTCTTTTCACCCTTTTTAATTTCACCCTTTTCTAAAGCAACAATAAAAGCGGATTCATCGTCAAAGACCTTAGCAGCCCCTTTGAAGTAAGTACCTTCCTTTCCTGTGATCTTACCAACTGAACCACCTGGAGCTAAAGAACCTTTCAAAATTTGTAAGTGACCATTTGGCTTTAAAGGCTTAGAAACAGGCATGATAATGTCTTGTCCATCTTCTAAGTCCTTAACTTTTTCTAAATTTTCTTTAATTGTCTTACCAGTAACAGTATATAAACTTCCATCAATTAAACCTTCCTTCAATAAGTATTTCATAACAGCTGGTGTTCCACCAACAGCTTGTAAGTCTGCCATAACGTACTTACCAGATGGTCTGAAATCTGCCAATAATGGGGTAGAGTCTGAGATTCTTTGGAAATCATCAATTGTAATTTCTACACCAACAGATTGGGCAATAGCGATAATGTGCAAAACAGCATTAGTAGAACCACCAGTTGCAATAATGTAAGTAATGGCATTTTCGAATGATTTCTTAGTCATGATATCCCTTGGTTTTAAATCCAATACTAATAAATTCTTGATAGCTTCACCAATGTTGTCACATTCAGCTTCTTTTTGCTTAGATACAGCTGGGGCAGATGAGGAGAATGGTAATGACATACCTAAAACTTCGGCAGCAGAGGCCATGGTGTTAGCAGTGTACATACCACCACAAGCACCTGGACCAGGGCAAGCGTGCTTAACAATGTCTTTTCTTTCAGTTTCAGAAATCTCTTTAGATAAGTATTGACCGTACGATTGAAATGCGGAAATGACATCAATCTTTTCAGGAACAATGGAAGAGCCACAGGTTGGTGAACCTGGAAGAATGGTACCACCGTAGACCATAATAGATGGTCTGTTATGTCTTCCCATAGCCATTAAAGTACCTGGCATGTTTTTATCACAAGATGGAATAGCAATATTACCATCGTACATTTGAGCCATAACAATTGTTTCAAATGAATCAGCAATAATTTCACGAGATTGTAACGAATATCTCATACCATCAGTACCGTTGGTAATACCATCAGAGACACCAATTGTGTTGAATTGCATACCCTTTAAGCCTGCAGCATCAACAGATGCGGTACATCTATGATTCAAATCCATCAAGTGCATATTACATGGGTTACCGGACCACCAGACTGAACCAACACCAATTTGTGCTTTGTCAAAGTCACCTTCTGTGAATCCAGTGGCGTAAAGCATCGCTTGGGAAGCTCCTTGAGATTTAGATTGGGTAACAATACTTGAATATTTATTCAATTTCTTTTCACTTAAAAGAGTAGAGCTACAAAATGCCCTGATTCTGTAACTGTTTAAAAGTTGAGCATTCCTATTGGAACCGGATCTTGAAAGAAAACTCATATTTAGTGACAATTTTCTATACTTTATACTTTTGCTAAAGTTTTTTCAAAAAATGGAGTACTTTTTATGTCAATTATTTCTTAATATAGTGAGTCAAAATTTCGAAGGCCTATTACGGTGTTATTGTGCAGGAATTGTCTTTTTTTTTGAGGTTTTCTAGCGGTGTTCTCTAATTTGTTTTTGCGTAATATTTCTCCAGAGTCCAATCATATATATGTAAATTGTAATCGTATAAAGAAGTATTTTGATGGATTATCCACTTATGGGATCAGGCTAAAAGATGTAATAATGATAACAATGATATAAAAATTCAGAATACAATTGTGACTAGAGAATATTAATGCATATTATTTCATCGACTTAATATAATATTTAGGCTGCAATTTTGCGGAGTACATTGCAAAATGGTAGCATTGGTTGCGTAAAAGAAAACTACAAGTTGATACTTTACAATTACATACAAACACTATATAATTGTTGTAGTTGAACAGATGAAATGTGTTATTATATAATTAAGTAAGATACAAGATTGAGCAAAATGAAGCAGAGTATTGTTTTTGAAAAGTAGACTTGAAATTTTTTCAGTTCACAGCAACTTCGGCATCCAGGTATATAAAAAGTCAGAATTCGGAGGCCTCTTATCTTGGTAATTGAATCAATAGCTATGAAACAAGAATATAATACGAGAGCTGGAAATCTGTTGCATCAGTCTGCGATCGCTCCTAAAAAGGAAAAATCGGTAAATTTGGATAGCGATCAATTGAACAAATCAATTGAAGAGATGATCATACAAGCCCATAATAAGGATGAGGTCGCAGATGAACGATTTATTGCCATTGGTGAAAAAATCGATAATTTGAATAGGAGGTTTAATTCTATTGAAGAAAACTTCAAGTTCTTTGGAAAACAATTGGATAATATCACATCCAGGTTTGAAAATAAATTTAAAGCTGGTAGAAGTGAGATTGGAAAATCAACTGCTTACAAGGAAATAGCTAGAAATAACCATATTTTTCCATCCAAAGTGAACCTTGAACCATTACATTGTCTGGATCAGATTGACTCCATGTCATTGCCACAGACTAACCAGTATCTAAAGCTTTATAGTTTATCCATACATGGATCTTTACCAGTGAAAAAGACAAGGATTATGGAGTACATTGGGCTTAATATTTCTGTTCACACCGATTTTGGCGGAATCATCTAATTATTCTATACCTTTAAGAGTTTTACTATCAACATTGCTATAGTTCTAGGATTAGATACAGTCAGTCAACTAACTTACTTGGAGAGTACGCTTAAATCAGTTAGCGGATGCCCGCTAAATTTTCTTTCCTAATGTACTCTTTACTTCGCGAAATATACCAGTAATTTCTCTCTGGGGTGGCCAGGTAGACCATTTTTTCCGCTAAACAATTACGGTGCTATCAACTGCATAAATAAGAAAGGGTAAATTGCGTGTGCTTGTTGGAAGGACCAAATATTAATTTTTATCATTTCAGTTATCACTAAACCATTATTTATACAGCCCATCCTATTATGTGAAATATTACTTAAAGGTAAAAAACCTTATCTAGTAAATTTACTCTAAGAATTTTATATCTCTTGAAAAGTAGGTATTTAGAATCTTTCTCTGCCAATGTTTGCACCCAATCAAAGACAATGACGATGAGTGCGATTACTTCTATTTTCTTTTTTCAGAAATTAAGTGAATTTACAAGCTACCAACATTAAATTATTACCTTATTCCTCAAAAAAGATACTATATATTATTAATATGGCGGAAAAAAGATTATTTAAAGAGTACAATCAATTGTTGAAAACCCCAGTTGATTCTACTAATCAGATAATCAGCTTGTCACCAGTAGATGCATCTTCCAATATATTGGAATGGAACGCAATAATTGCTAAGCCAACAAAGGAGGACTCTAAGTATTATTACAATGGACAGTGGACATTGGATATATCAGTTGATAAAGGATATCCTAATAAACCACCGTCTGTAAAGTTTAATAAAAGAACACCTATCAATCACCCAAATGTCAGATATGATAATGGAGAGATTTGCCTAGATATACTCAAGTCAGAAAATTGGTCCCCGGCATGGAACTTGCAATATATAGTAATGGCAATTTTGTTGTTATTAGATGAACCTGAACCAGATTCACCTTTTAACGTGGATCTGGCAATTTTGTATCGAGAAGATAAGGTGGCCTTTGAAAGCATTGTTCAGTATTTTATCTGGAAAAACAACACATTTTATACTGGAGGTAATAATGATGAGAACTTAAATCTCAAGCATTCTAGTGGTATAAAGATTATTGAAGGCGTTGCTTTGGATGATTTCACTACTTCTTCTATTGCAGTTTCTAATGATGGTTTCAAGGCACTTCATCAAATTGAAGAAGATGCAGAGGAAATAAGAGATGAAATGGAAAAGGAAGACTTGAATTTAGACAAATACAACAAAAACATTTCTAAAAAAGAGCAAATGCCTGAGAATCAAGTTACAGATGATAATAATAAATTTACATTTGAAATACCTATACGAAGCCCTGATAGGGGGAACGAATCTAACTCCAAGATTTATCTGCCTAGACCAATTAACTTAGAACGTTCCTTATCCAATATAAAAATAATTCATGATGTCGCTGAACAGGTAACTAAACAATTTATTGAAAAGGTAGATGAAATAGGTAATTTGAATGAATCTTCGAATTCTTCAGCTGAACCAACTTCAGAAGATGATTTAGACAATTTCAAACAAAAGGTTGCCCAAAATGTCTCTAGACAAGTGGAACAGTTGTGTTCACAATCTGCATCACCCATTGTGCTATCGCCAATGCATAAAAATTCTGAAGAAGAAGAATCACAGGAAAGTTTTGACTCTAAACAAAGGTTTTTAAAACAAGTGAATGATGAAATAAATGAAGTGAGAAAACGTCAACAACAGGAAAATGTGCCCCCATTATGTGATAAACCTAGTACTGGCATTTTGTCAACTGCTCCAAGAGTCAAAGTCAGATCTATGCTTGATGTTGATTTGACACCCTCGAAATCTCAAGAACTGAGTGCAAAATCATAAAATTGAATGTATTTCGATTTAACTGCAGCAAAAGGCAACAAATATAAGAGTAATTTCACTTACACAGAAAATATACAATTCTATTGAGATTACACGTTATGTCACTATTTCAATAAATTTAATGTTTATTTAATAACTAAATGTACAAAATTAGTTAGATTGAAATGCTCTAACCATACGATCTATCATTTCAACATAGCAAACATTATAAGATTAACGTAATCTTCTGGCTTCTCTTTCAGATTCCATTAAGCATAAGATGTCGTTTTCTCTAACTGGACCCTTGACGTTTCTGACAATAGTTCTGGATGAGTCTTCGACGAATTCAACTCTGACTTGGGTGACACCACCTCTTGAACCGGTTCTGCCTAAAACTTTGATGACTTTGGCTAATGTAACTGGGGTTTTAGTATCCTAAAAAATGTTAGTACTCTTGTCAAAAAAGACCTGATGTAGCAACAAAAATATCATTTGTAATGGTTTAAACATATTCCCATTGCGCTTTGATCAGTTTATCAATTCACATACCATCTTGATTCCACGTAGCTATTTTTTTTGATACAAATAGTTGTTCAGTGCTTCATACGCTATAAAGAAAATTTTTCAATATTGAGATTAGAGTTCAACTCCGGGTAATTTTGTAATGATACAACAAGCTAGTTTTATCACGTGCTATATATGTTTATTTGCTCTTAGTAGATACTTAATAGACATGTACAATGATAGAGGCTGACAGTTGTATTAGTGAGGGACTGATAACCTCCTATTCAAAAAGAAATTAGTAGTACAATTAGTGAAATGTTTGTCATAAGTTCCCATACAATTAGGTTATGTTAGTTATGTGAAAAAGGTCGTGTGCCGTATCAATACCTTTTGTTTACCTTTCTAAAAAATACGATAGGTATCTAAGATGATCTGGGTGATTAAACCGATCATTGAGAGAGCTTAAAGGTGTAATTATGGTGATTGGTGAATCAAGAACCGAGCTACTACAATGGCTTAATACCACCTTGGATTTGAACTATACAAAGGTGGAGCAATGTGGGTCAGGAGCAGCATTTTGTCAATTGATGGATTCAGTTGTTGGAGATATTCCTATGGGAAAAGTAAAATTTGAAGCTAAGACAGAATATGACTATAGACATAACATGAAGATACTACAAGCGGCATTTAGCAAGCATGGTATTACAAAAGTGATCGAAAGTGAGAGGCTAATCAAATGCCGACTTCAGGATAATTTGGATTTATTGCAATGGTTTAAAAGGTTTTGGATGGAGAATAAGAGTGTAAATGATGTGTACGATGCGAAATCTAAAAGAAAGACATCCGGGATAAATAATACAACATCTAGGGCTATCGGATCAAGGACCTCTAGTGGATCATCCACCACATCTCGTCGAACAACTATAACGAATAATACAGCGCAGCCAACAAATCCAACTTCAAGAAGGGTGTCCTCAACTAGTAGATCATCAATAACGCCAAATACTCCTCAAAACTCCCATAAGGTAGGCCAGTTGAACAAGGAATTAAATGAGACCATGCAGGAATTGGCTAATGTTAATGAAGAATTGCAAGAATACAAAATATCGGTGGAAAGCTTAGAAACTGAGAGAAATTTTTATTTTAACAAGTTGAGAGAGATTGAGATTTTGTCTCAAAATGTCAAAGATTTGATTGACAATGGAAAAGAAGAGGATCTCAACAATTTAACAATACAGGATTTTACCATGAAGATTCAAGCCATATTGTATTCAACTGAGGATGGTTTTCAATCTACTGGTGAAGATCAAGGTCCGATAGAAACCGAATCTTTTTAAGTTATAGCACTTCCCAATCAAAACTTTCAATTTCGCCGCCATTCATCCAGGTTATAATTATTTAGCTATTTCATATGCAATTGAATTTGATCAAACTGAATTAGATGCAGTTCCATTAAAATGTTTAAAATAGTCCCATCATCTATACACGAGTTTAAAATTAAATTCGTTAACTATCAATTTACTTTTTTCTCTGCACTCTTTTTGCAACTATCTTCCAATAAAAGAATGTAAAAGTGACTTTTTGAATCTAAAAACTCTAAATTTTCAACATTATTTTAAATTTGTATATCATGTATGTATAGTTCCAGAAGAACTTCAAAAAAATTGTTCCTTTATATTTCAGGATTTACACATTATTTGGTCATTTTTCGAAATAATTTAGATCAAATTGAGATATTGTTATATTACAGATTTAGTTGAATTAATAATCTATTATAATAGTATATCTATTACTATTCCAAAAATCAACCAGATCAGATCAAGCAGCATAAATTTTGGAGAAGATTCCGTAATTTATAATCTTTTCAATTTAATTTCATAATTTGCATTTGTTGCAGTTATTTACATGTTAAATTTACACAGGACTTAAAAAAGATAGACGTGAGTATGGGGTTATTCACGTGGATTGAGCTGTTTCTCAAAAAAAATTTTGAGAATAACGCCAAATTTTTTTTAGTCTGTGGTTCAGTGCAAATACAAATAACGTTTTTTTAACTTATCGTTAATACTATTACAATTAGGATATAATAATTTGTACAGCCAATAGGTTTTGGTTTGATTTATTACAATCGAGAAATTTTTGCAGCGGTCTTTTTCAGTAAATAAAAAGTTACTATATTGTTAACCTTAGTACTTTAAAGACATATCGAGGCTAGTTTGTATTACAATATACACCAATAAAAGCTACATGAATATCAAAAATTTCAGAAAAATATAACATACTCAACAAACAAGATCGAGTTTATTTGCTGATTTATTAAGCTAATATATTATAGTACAACACAGAAAATATGACTGCTAGCACTCACGCACATTATAATTATAATAGGCGTAATTCTTCAACGACGCCATATACCATTCCAGTGAAGCATCAACATCAAAATAGCCAGCAACAGCCAATAAATTATTCTGGAAATGGGATGCAACAATCTCATACCGGAGGCCCCATATCTTCTTCAGTACCTACATTATCAAGAGAATTTGTCGTTAGAAGAATCAGTGAAGGTGAAACAGGAAGGTTGAAAGAAGAGCTTAAATGCGAGGCTTGTGGTAAAGGTTACAAGCATATTTCATCATTAGCTAAGCATTTGTGGGAGCATACTCCCGAATGGAATGTCACGAAGAAGTTATTGATTTCGAAACATCAGCAAGTCCAATTGTTAGAAGCTGCTAGCATATTAGTCGGTATGAACGAAAATTCTCCATCAAGAAGGAATTCAGTATTTCAAGAAGATGATGATCCAAAATACCCTACTCCATTCTCTCCAATACAATCAGCCGAAACCAACGCAACATCTGCTAATTCAACTCCTAGATTAAATGCTGAAACTGAGAAAGTAAAGGTTCAGCCTACATTTAAAAATTCTTTTAACCATGATGCCTCAAGAATCCAGGAACCTTCAAATATTCCCTTAGGTGGAAACTTTAACAGATCTCATTCAATCTCACAATATCCCCCATCAGTAGAATTTCAAAACAAAACAGCATCTCCAATTAATGGTGGCTATTTGGATAGCATTGTTAGTAAAGATAAGCAAATAAGTAGATCCAATTCGATAGCTGTTCCAAGCAGCACTGATCCAAATTCCTATGACTTGAGATCTCCTCCATCATCCTATAAAAACAGTCAATTGCCACCTCAATTCAGCTCATTTGTTCCATCTACAATCAATCATTCTCCTAAAAAAATGACGCCAATTTCTGCTAGTGACGACAAAGAATCCAGCGTATCTTTTGAAGACGAAAGTGTCATTGGAAAGATGGAAGAATGACCTTTATCATCCATGTTGACACTTGTTATAGATTCTTTTCTTAATAAAATTAATTCTCATAGAATTCTAGTTGAACTAGAGTTGTTCGCTTTCTACATCCCTTTTGTGCTAGTTCAAAAATTCAGAAGCTTGTATATGTTTGCACATGAAACACTCCATAAATAAATGAATTATCATCACTTTTAATATTGCTGTAGCTGCTAAATAACTAAACACGATGGCTCATGAATAATGTAACTGAGGGTACGATATACATATAAATATCGTGCCTTAACCAAATTAATTGCAGGAAGATCCCAGTGAAGTTTTTTTAAACTTACTAACTACCATTTAATCTTTCTTTTAAATCAGAAACGAGCATTAACCCAATTGTTATAGTGTCTTGGCCCGATCAAATTGCTTTCAATTAGAAAGTATTAATAAGACGATCAAGCATCTTCATTCTCGACGAACCGTATTGGCAAGTCATTTGAAGCAAGATATAGAATCTATAGCAATTTGAAAAATATCTTTGAATATTTTAATAATTAGTGGTTAAGTTCGAAGAAAAAAAAGTGCATCATAGTACATCTACTGGATATTCCTAATCTAAGGGATCATACCACTGGTGTCTCCAAGAACACATACATTTTGTCAATCTTAGTAGTTGTAGAAGTTTCTTTTTCTTTATACATATTCTACCTTCGTAAGAACCTATTTACATTTAGTTATTTATGTAAGTATAGTTATAAGATCTAGAAGAACGCAATTATCCTTCATTTATTTAATCTTTTCAAGCTATCGAATCTCATCCTTTTTCCTCCCCTCTAATAATTTCAGTACTCAACGGCTGTATCTTCTCATACTTCTCTCGCAATAACATCTGATCTTTATGCTCCAAATCGTTGGCTAATTGCTTCTTGTTCATCTCACTTTGTTGCTTAGCTTTTATTCTAGCGGCATCTTTAATAGGTCCTTGTCTTAAGGCATCTCTTTCTATTCTTTGAGAATAGTTTATAAATAAGAATGAAGCTACTGCAAATGCACAAGAACAGCCAAAGGTAACTTTTGATGCTGTAGACATGACTAACGAAGTAATTTTTAAAATAAACTTCTACTATGTATTTCAAATGTCAATTTCTATTATGACTTTTTGTGTAATCGGACGAAGTTGGAGTTTCGAATAGTTCGGGATCCATGAACTCGAAGATTGACCGTGCTTTGTATGAACAGAATTGATTGCTGATTTTTGCTACACAACCTGGCAAATTCGTGAATTGCTGAACTATATAGTTGCTGAACTCGATAAGTCAACTTGTGCGATTTAATTAGTGAGTTTTCATCATTGGTTTCAAGAGATAATGATAATTTAGAATGAAAGACTAACAATATTCAAGGCAATTAATAATTTAAAAATTTCTATTACAATACTAATCTAGTTGCAATTTAACAAAGCCAAAAGCTGAATAGAAGAGGCATAAACTAGCACAAGAGGATTGTATTTAAATGAGATCTCAATTTAAAGAAGTAGATTCACCATCTGGGAGGGTATCCACGCCCACTCTCTCAAATAATATGGTCAATGAAGGAAGCAAGATAAACCCCAATTTAAAGCAAGCAACTATGTCAAACTTGACAAAGAATTTATTATCATCGTCAAATATTCATTCACTGAATAGTCATATGCAAAGCCAGCAACAACAACAACAGCTGGGCGTACATCCCCCTGTCGAACCACCAAGCTATAATAATGCAATGTCATCTAGTTTGTTGCAGGAAAACAAATTCGTGCCGAGTTCAGTATCTAAAGATCAATATGATTCTAATAGTCAAACACAACAGCAAAATTCGATGGGATCTTTTTCTACACAAGCATCTTTTAGAAATCATTTTATAAACCAATTAACTCCGGCAAATGATTCATTGAACTACATACCTAGTAGTCACAATACACCCACCGTGGTTAGTACATCATATTCATCAAATCATTCGTATACTCCTAGTTTTCAAACGAACAACAACTTTATTCCTCAAAATTCACAGCTTAATGGCAATAGCTTTAAAGGAAGTGGAAGTGTTTCACATTCTATACCTACTACCAATATATCTATGGATTTTGCTCATCCTAATAACTCATTTGGCTCAAATACATTTACCAACAGCCAGTTCCATCCTTCTTCAATTCCACAACAACAAAGAGTTCCACAGTCGCTTCCAGTTTCTGGAGGATATAATTACCAATCAAATGCTTTACCTCAACCTTCTTTTCCTAAAATGAATGAGTTGGGTGCTTCTCGTGATTCGCCAAAGTCAATTCCCAATCAACAATATGATCAGCAGGGGAATTACCATCAATCAGTACCTCAGCAGTTTTTAAATGCTGAACCAGACCACTATATGTCTTACAAAGAGTTCTTTCAAAATTTATGCGAAAGAACCAATAATAATGTTGAAAATTCAAATGATTACGAAGAGCATTTGAATATTGTAGATTTTCCCGTTAATGATTTGATTTTAATGTTATCTTGTCTTTTAACCAAGATCATTGAAGCTAATGACAAATTACATCCTAATCATTTTGATAATACAATCGCTCAAAGACAGAAAGCAAAGGAAGAAAAACGTCTTAAGAAAATAGAAAAATTAAAAGAACAGAACGAATACAATGTCGATGTGAATCTTGAACAAGTTGAATTATCAGATGACGAAGAAGATGAAATGAAAAATAAATATTTGGCTAATGTTTTGGCATTTCATGGTACAAATGTTCCGGGCATATCTTTACATGCTTATCTAGCAAGAATCTTAAAATACTGTCCGGTAACCAATGAGGTCTTCTTATCGTTGTTGGTATATTTCGATAGAATAGCAAAGAAGGCCAACAGTTTAAAGAAACGTGAAAAAGATAGCACAGAGGAGACTTCTGAACAATTATTTGTAATGGATTCCTACAACATTCATAGACTTATAATCTCTGGTATTACTGTCTCTTCTAAGTTTTTCTCTGACATCTTTTACAAGAACTTGAGATATGCTAAAGTCGGAGGTTTACCCTTGGAAGAGTTGAACTACCTCGAGCTTCAATTCTTGCTTTTGTTAGATTTCAAGTTGATGATTTCAGTCGAGGATATCCAGAATTACGGCGATCTTCTTCTTAGATTTTGGAAGAGGGATCAGGTTGCAAACAATTTGATCAACAACCAGAATCAGTTACAGGCACAGGCACAGCCGCAACCTCAACAAATCCCATTTTCAGTACCAAGTGATACAGGTTCTCAGGTAGACCAAAAACCCACTACATCACCCACACGACACCAACAGTATTCGAATACGAACTTTTGATATATGGTGCCTAATGAGGCTATGCCTCAAATTTAAAACCCGCTTTTAGCATATAGATTTCTAATATTCGCAGAAGGTTTATAATACGACAATTCGAATGTAGTTAAAAGAGCGGATTTAAAGCGTGTGGATTGGATTATATCTTAGAGAATAATTCGGAAATTAATCCCGATTCCGACGGATGGAAGATCTCGATAGTTTTTGAAAATTTCCAATGTCTCATTGTATCCGCAGAGATCGCCGCACTAATCCCTGTGTTCATCCTACATTGATTATAAAGATAGCTAAAACCCTGTTTGTTATTTAATTTTTGTCAAAAAAGATAACTTAAGTTAAAAGCATGAGTTTACCTTCTGCTATAGAGACAATAATAGACTGGAGTACGGATAGCATTCCTACTCTGACCACCCTCTCATCAATTGAGACAACTTATGCTTCTGGTTTACTTTCTACTTTAAGTCTGGCTACCCAAGCATTAGCAACTGAAACGAATAGAGCATCACTTGTAGATTTGGCTCATATGGTGAGAGGAGCCCAAGCTTCATTATCTATCATCTCAGCCGAAAAAGTTATTGCAACCGCAACAGCACAATCTGTTTTAGCTGAGGCTACACTGGTAATTTTTAATTCCACTTTGAATTTAAATGCATTAGAGAAAAGTGAAAATTTATATTCAGGCCCATTAAACCTCGGTGCCAACACGTTCCTTACAGTCATTTTTGGGATTGCTTTGGTTACGCATCTTGGAATGACAGGATGGTCAAGATATATTTACTTTGGTCTTAGTTTTGTTTTTGGAACTGGTCTAGAATTTGCTGGTTACTTAGCGAGAGCCTTAGCTGCGAATGATTTGACAAATATAAACTACTTCTTATGTCAAATCATCTGTTTGACGATTGCTCCTGCTTTCGTGATGGCTGGCGTCTATTACTTACTAGCCCAACTTATTGTTTATCATGGTAGACAGTATTCCATATTGAAACCTACTTGGTTCACATACGTATTTGTGTTCTGTGATATCACTAGTTTGGTTATCCAAGCAATTGGTGGTGGTATGGCAGCGGTAGCACTTAATCAAGACAATCCAACAGGTACAGGAACTCATATTATGGTTGCAGGTATTGCATTTCAAGTATTTTCAATGACTTTATTTTTAGTGTTCCTGACTGACTTCATGAGAAGAGTTTATTTCAAAAGTAATGCAGAAATCAAGTTCTCTTTTCACAATCTTTTCAGCTTATTCTTCAACACCAAGAGAGGTGAAGAATTAAGAATAGGTATGGATAGTCAATTCAACCCAAAATTTGTGAATGTCAGAAGACAAAAGTTGTTTCCATACGCCCCTTTAGCGATGTTATTAGCAGTCATCTTTATCTATATTAGATGTATTTACAGACTTGTTGAACTATCTCAAGGTTGGACCGGATATTTAATAACACATGAAGCCTTTGTCATGACATTGGACGCGATGATGGTTTTATTCACCTCTTATCTTCTTTTGGTTTTCCACCCAGCCTTTATGTACGGAAAAGAGGGCAAATTGTCATTAGATGAGATCAGAAAGAGAAAGGACTTAGAATTTGAGGACGATGATCAAAATCTTTTGGGAAAAGAATCAGAGGAAGAACCAATCTACAATGAAGATTAGAAGTAAATATTACAACAAGTACATGTAAAATTAAGATATTTAGGCATATCTGATTAGAAAGTTAATAGAATTAATTAAGTATCGAAAAATTTCGAAATGCACACAAGATTATAAAAACAACCACACGTCTCCCTATGATTTAGTACTGTGAGCTATTTTTCACCTAAGCTATCTCTTCGCTCTGGGAATCCAGTTGGGTGCGTTCTTAACGCAATAAGCGTCAGCACATCCACAGGGTTTTACCTTGGTAAGGTCAGTTTGGGAGTCCTGCACTATAAGACATGGATGATATAAAGGAACTTGTGGTTCTTCCTTAACCAGCTTTGGTGGAATGTATGTATTGTCAAGTAAGCTAGATAGTCTGACGGAATCCATTTTATTGTGAAAATCTTTTATGTGTATGTTGAATTTTTATTTTGCAATATATATTGAAAGGTTGTAATTTAATCAGCATCATGGATTTATAAACATCTAATTATATTGCCTTTTAATATATGGGCAATTGCTTTATGACTGAAATTGGACCATTTTGGGAACTGTTGACAGATTAGGCGCAAAAATATGAATCACTTCTGATAAGAAATTTACTATAGTTTCATCTTGCGAGAGAATACCTTAAGAAGAAAATTTACAATTATTACGGATAAATTCACTGTGAACTTATAATTATTCTGATCATATACTTCTATACACTTTGCTTCTTGAAGACTAATACAATTATCTCATATGGATCACAACATCTTCGTAGCACTATGGACTGTTGTTAGCCAGTGAGACACGGGAGTACCTTTCCGCTCATCGCAAGCGGATTATTTAATTTCACATACATGTGAAGTACTACATACAAGTATAGAATCTATATGTATTAGTTGTATGATATTGTTGAATCAAAGTATGTTTTTGTGGATCGTAGCAATTAAGACGAATGTGTCAATTTAAGAGATTGCAAGGGAGTTGTAGTATATTTGAAATGTTGTTAATCCTTGTTTTTTTACCCTGCTAGACTATTGTTAAGGGCTTGACAATAAATGTATCTGTAGTATGAGATACGAATGTCTTGACCAAAATTTTCGAACTACTCATAATATTAAAATTTAGAAAACATTTAATACTGTATTTTGTTATATTACTACGTGTAGTTTGTGTGGAGTGATCGTGTGGAGTGATTGTCACAAAATTACTGTTATTTGCATCTTGTGATACCTATCAGTGCGACCAAAATGCAAAGTATCCAAAATAATTGAAGATGGATAGTTTTGGTTTCAGATGAATAAAAATAGAAAAGCTATTCAATTCATAATAATTATTTTGTAAACCCTGAAGACATTTCCAAATCATATTTTTGCAATTTGACAGAAATTTTGAACAATACTCAGGGTGCCTCTCAAGCATTGACCAATATTTTTTTTCTAACTTATATTCGTTCTAAATAATTCCTACAGGTTTCAAAACTTTATCCAAATATAAGGGTGTATTAAAACGATAAAAGAAATTTACATAGAAGTTACCATAATAACCAGGGATTAAATATAACAGATTTTTAAGATTCCTTTTAGTTTATTTCTTAGCAGGCTTCTTGGCAGCTTTCTTTTCTTTTTCTTGTTGTTCCTTTAAGACTCTCTTGACAATCTTTTGTTCTTCAATTAAGAAAGCTCTGACAACTCTTTCCTTAACACAGTTGGCACATCTGGAACCACCGTAAGCTCTTTGGACAGTCTTGTGAGTTTTGGAAACTTGAGCGTATTCTCTTGGTCTTAAGGTAGAGATACCAGCTAAAGCATTACCACAGTCACCACATTTGACTCTGGAAGCAGTCTTTTTGACATGTTGGGCAACTAATTTTCCACCTGGGGTCTTGACGACCTTGATCTTGTTGGATCTGGTGTTGTCTAGATATTGTTAGTATATATTCACAAAATTTTCCACATAGCTTGAATAACAGAATCTCACTAGCAGTCTTCAAATATCCCTCTAATGATCTTTGAAGAAATTTTCAAATTTACTTGTAGGTTATCTTTGTTGTATCACTAAATTTTCAGCTTTGTCTGTAAAGGTATTGTCATTTATTGAGATATTATTACAAAATAGTTTACAACAAATTCCCCACCGATCAAAGAAATTATAAGTCCTTTATCATGTTTCACACAACTTCAATATTTTCCGTTTCTTCAATACTTCAGAATCTGTTATTCAAACTGCTATTGCTATTATAATTGAAAACATACATGGATTTCTTCTTCTGTAAGTAACACGTTGAGCCATTTTTGAAGATGATATCTATGCTATGAAAGAAATTTCAAAAGGTCTTTTCAAGAATCTGTATTTGAAAATACTGAAATTTCACGAATTCGTTGGTACTACTGTGACTGGATAGGGCAGGATTTGCATGAAAATTTTCTGGCAAGAGGTAGTGCGCAATCAAATATTCAGTTTTCCCGTGACTTTTACACACAAAAAGTTTTCATCTTGAACAAGACAAGTATCAGGTGAAATTTCCTCACTTAGGGTAACAACCCTAATTATATGAGACAGATATGTGCAATGAGTTGCAAGAGTCCTTGTAGAACGTACACATACGAAATGTATGTATAAGAAATCAACTGGATTGAATGATGAATCCATAGATGCGAAGTTATATAAATCGCGATTTAAGCAATAGTATTAAGTGCTGAGATAGAAATAGGATTCATAGACCTGAAATATCTTTAGGATAGTAGTAATCTCTTTAGTAGATAGTGATATATAGGGATTTGACTGATAGAGACAAACTCCTGGAATCGGTTTACGTTAGATGGGCAGCAGATGCCAAAAAATCAATAGCATATATAGTAAATTGCATTAAGTATCGAATTTAGAGTAACATTTAACTTTCTAATGAAAATTGATGGATTGTAAACATTGCAAAATATTCAAATCTTCAGTTGAGCCCCTAACAACTTTTCTAAATACAATTGACTCACAATTTTGGAGCTTCCTTTTCAATAGCAACAACTTCCATTTCTAAGTCGACACCTAAAGGTAATTCCTTGACAGCAATACACGATCTTGCTGGCTTGTGAGTGTTGAAATATTTGGCGTAAACGGAGTTGAACTCACCGAATTGGGTCTTCATGTCAGTAAGGAAGATGGTGGCCTTGACAATGTGATCTAAGGAAGAGTTGGAAGCTTCTAAGATGTTTGAAACATTATTAATGACTTGTTCAGCTTGTTGCTGAATAGATGGGTTTTCAGATAATGGCTTGTTGTCTGGTGTGTATGGGATTTGACCAGAGACGTAGACAAAACCTGACTTGTTAGTATTTTAAAAAAATCTAAAACACATATAAATATACGTACCATTGACCTTGATAGCTTGGGAATACGAGGCAGCAGGAGGTGGAGCACCCGCAGTTTTAACCTGAATTTATTAGTAACTAATTTCGATAAGATTACTTCCTCAATTACTAAAATTAGAATGATACGTACAGGAATAATAGCTGAATTTAATTTTTGAGTAGACATGTTGAAAGATCTAGTAAAAGTGGAGCGTAATTGCTTTGAGAACATTCTTTACTTCAATGTAAAGTATGGTTTATTGAGAAAGCGATAATGATTCATAAATAGTACCGCGGGAGATTTTCCCTGGCACACTACCCAAGTATAGCTGCAAATAACAAAGCATACATTTCATAAAATGCTAGTCTTATACTTTACAGTTTGCAAATGATTTATTAAAAAGAACTATATAATTTAATAAGATTTGCTATTTTGCTACTTTTTTTTTGATTTCTTCTTCCTCGCCTTCTTTTTAGAAGTCTTACTTTGTTTTTTCTCACTGAATTTACCTTCTCCATTAAGGAATTGATCATTGAATTCAAAGTCAAATTCTTCGTCGGCCTCCTTTATCATAGCGGGATCTCCAGATTCTTCTTCAAAGCTTCCTGTTGAGACAAAAGGTTCAAATTTGTTAAACAAAGATTCAGCAATTACTTCTACTTTGCAAAGTGTGTTGAATGAATTGAAAAAAAAGCCAAAGTCCTTAGAAATTTGCTTTAAATCTGACTGACTCTCTTCCACTGTATGTGATTCCTTCATCTGACTGTTCACTAATGAAATGATATGCTTTTCGATTCTATTTGTGAATTTATTTATAATCTTGAGATGTTCATCGTTACTCTCTAAATGTTCAGATATTTCAGTACTGGTCATAGACTTGAAAGTTTCGATCAATTCATACTGATCTTTTTCATTGTAGTCTTCCTGAATACCCAACAAACTGTTATCTTGAATACAAGGTTTAACATCCACATCATAATTTGTCACATCATAATTTGCACTTTTCACTTTGAAGAATAACTCTCTAGCTTCTGGCAACTTTCCCATCCAGTTGATAAGCAATACCTGTAACTCATTAGTGTAGTCATGAATATGATCTTCTTTCTCAACATTGGTTCTGTCTAGGCATATTATTCCAAGACTTATAAGTTGGTTAATCATAAGACACATCAATGTCATATATTTCTTTGCAATAGACTCTGCTAAAACAACTTTATAGCCGTCTTCAATTTCAATACCTTCAGTCGCAGAGAGATAAATGCAACTGTTAGTCAAAAATTCATGGAGTAACATCAGTTGTTCAACTTCACTAAGGACTACCTTGTTTCCAAGTCTCGTAAATTCATATGGTTTTTGTCTCAAATCATTCCCTCTCAATTCTGCCAAAAGCTCAAATACGTAGTCGATTAGCAACGATGATAGATTTATATTATGAGTGATAAACCAGATTAAAACGCGACGATACCCCTTGCACATCAACATTTCATCCATTAAGCATCTAGCTAATTTATTATTATTGTGTAAAAACAATTCAAACTTTGTTATGGTAAAAATTGGGACAATTAGTTTATTATTATCTTGTGTTGTTTGAATCTCTCTTTCAGTTGCAGCAGAAGACCAATATTGAAATATTTTATCTGGTGAGATGATTAAATCTTCTTTACCTTCAAATTCATCTTTAACAGCTTTCGATATAGTATTTATCAAAACCTGGCCAGCTCTTCTTTCTGCTTCTTCGTCTCCTTCAATTGAATTAATGCTTAAAAATGCAAATGTGTCATATAATTCTTCCCAGGATGAAAAAAAATCATCGGACTGCTCTTTATCAAGCAAATTTTCAAATTTGCTCAAGCTATCTAAGAAACTGGCTCGAAATTCAGAATTCTGTTCCCTTGGTAAATCACGCCAATCTCTACCAAATTTATCAAATTCTATATTATCAACATCTGATTTTATCCTCACAGCAGTCGGAACAGCTACTTCATTCGATTCACTTTCAATACTGTTAACTGCCAATTCTGCTTCAGTTTTTTCTTCATCTGCATCCAGCCATTCTTCCGAATCATCATACTCGTATTCAAATATGTAACGTATATCTTCGTCAAACCTATCATCATACTCCAAATCAATCAATATGTCGCCTAGATCACAGAACTCCTTTGATTGATTGAGCCTTCTGTCTTGTTTATCTGGGTTTGATAAAATATCATCATCAGGTTCAATGTATTTTCCTGGAACAAATGACATACCAACACTATTTATTAATAAAGCGATAACTACTAATCTCATATCAATCAGCAAAGCACCACCGTTGACTTTCTTTCTCTCATTGGGATGTACAAAGTTTAGTAATGTTTCATTCCTTATATCGTGGTCATTATGAACATCAGATTTTTCGAAATTATCTTGCTCATACAACAGCGAGGGGTTTTGATTTATAACCCAAGCAAGAACATATCTGATCGAGCTTGATCCTCTCAAAGCATCTAAGATTAATTCTGGTGGTTCATCTTGTGTATGATTTTCTTGATTTTTGAATTCTATTCTTCTATCAATTTCCAATGCGAGCAAAATAATATTTGTATGACATTTCCAAAGCTTAATCAAATATTGCAAATAAGGATTTATAATCAAATTGTAAGTTCCAGATTTGGGTTTAAACAATTTGTAGATGACCATTATAAGTAAACAAGCCATGGCGTGTATTATTTTTAAATTAAATTCTTCATTAGCAATGGAGGGATGTGGAGTCCATTTAGGTAGATTTTCAATCCAATGATCTTCGTCATTATTGATATATCTTAGTTTTAATTCATCATTAGCATTAAGTAAGATATGAATGTGTTGTAAAAGAGTGAAAAATTTTGTAGACAAAGAGAATTTGATAGAGTGAATGTCTAATACTTCGCCATCATCTTCATATCGATATTCTAAAAATTTTTTATATGCTAATGCAATGGCAACATCTGAAAGGCAATCAAGACTAAGTAGGCATCTTTCATTCTCTTCCGGTTGTGTGAATGGGTCGCTTAGTGAAGCCACAATGGTAAATATAAAATTTAATAAATTATCGTCATCTGGTATATTGAGTAGTTTTCCTATTTGAACATGTATTTTTGTTAGATTTTCGCTTATTTTGTTTAGCGGTACAGGGAAATCAAATTCCATTACTTTATATTCCTGTTCACTTTCTATATCGTCGTTAACCATATCATTTCAATTCAACCTAAGAAAACTGCCTAACTTTACAGTAGCTATAGATGCTCGAGATTTTCTGATGTGCACTACAGAATCTGTTAATACACGATTTGGTATAATGATACATTAAATTTCCAAGTAGTGAAAAATTTATTGATAATTACTCGTAATAACCTATATTAAGTACATGTTGTAGACCTTTTCCAAAAACACCTCTTACTTTTTTAGGGTCACTTTTAGAATATGCTACCAAAACCGCTAAACTGAAAGAGAATACGAAACTTTCGATTTTGAGATTTTCCTCTGATGCCTCTGGCGGAACAATAGTGCCCAATGCCCTAGGAGCGACAAATAACGCAAGTTCTTTACGACGCTGAGCAGTTTCGATAAGACTACTAAAACCGCAAAGAATTGCACCTGCTGTTGGTGCAATTGTATCATCCCACTTAGTTTTTGGAATCAGGGGAAATAAATGTGGGAATAGTCTCTTTCTCGATAGGCAGACAGCATACCAGTAGAGCCCAATGAATGTACCTAGGAAGCACGACGATCTTATAGTTGATACAAAAGCTCTGATTAAGCGAAGTTTCATGGTAATATTCTTTTTAGGAGTCAATAGCATTAAGGTATTAATGGACCCATATACCTTGAAAGCAAATATAAAGCCTCTGTAAAATCTCCATAATGCATGTAGCTCGCAATTTCTAGTTTTGAATGCATGGACGGTGTAACAGTCTAGCGGTTGTTTATAAATAAAGTTACCCTCTCGAGGATCTTGCCCGTATCTCTCACAATATTCCTTTAATACATCCTTTTCAGATCCTCCTTCGCCATATTTCACTTTACCCTCTCTCAAATATTTCAAAGCATTTATCAATTCTGAGTCCATGTTCGCAGCTGATGTGATCCACTTGCGATATGGAGGTGGTAATGCATGAGGTTTATAAAACCATGAAAACATAATGAATGAACAAGATATGATAAATAACAAAGCATCACCATACTTAGATATTGCCAGAGGTACTATTTTACCTAAAACTGAGGATAAGGCCGTATCCATCGCTCTTGTAACCAATAAAAGTGTCAAGTCTAGCGAATAGTATCTCCCATAACCAAGAATATGATACTGATATGCTGGAAATGCCACAAATGCAGAAATAAAGGAGGAAATTAAGGTGGATAGAAACAAATTGTTCACAGGGTTTTTTGTCACGTATTGTTTCAAGACTTTGTAGACTAATGGTTCCAAAATATTTATACCACCAACAAGATAAGCTGCCATCATGGGAAATTTCTTTCTATGAAGCAAACTAAGGAATATTCGATACATAGTTGGCGCTATCTTCATGTATTCTTTTTTACGTATCAAAGATGAAAGTCGATTAATCACTTTAGGTAATACCACATACAAGTATGCAAATATAAATGCCTTTGCTGAAGGTCTAGCAATTCGTTTGTCCAAGTATTGTATGAGAATCAGACATAATTTTTGATTTGTAAGCTTTGTTCCTTGTCGGATCCCAGACATTATCAACGATACAACCTTTTTAATATCTTTTCTCTCTATTTATCAATCTTTGATTGCACCAGAAATGCAAAAAACTACAAGCATGGGAGTGCATATTAAGACAACATTCCGTGACAACGATTTTCAATTTTACGCTCTCTGAAATCGGTGAGTTGGCCGGAATCATAACTGATTTACTTCAAATAGCAATAATTTAAAGCTTGCTAGGATTTTATATCGATTAATCGGTGAAAAATAAGTTATAAGCTATCATATAATACTTTCGAACGCGTTGGTAAAGAATTGATTGAGATAATACATCTGAAAATTGCTAAGAAAGTCGATAGATTTTAACAACAATAACATCAAGAAAAGAAAAGTTTTTGTAATATTTGCTAGATTTTGAAGCAAACAGATATAGAAGTTAATATAATATGGTTAAACTTGATGAAATTAATAGGACTTCGACGTTCGCGTGGAGCCTGGATAGTTTACCGCTATTAGCTACGGGTACAGTTGCAGGTGCCGTCGACGCTAATTTCAATTCATCATCCACCCTTGAGCTTTGGGACATCTTCTCAGCTACAAATAAGGCCGAGCCTGTTTTCTCTGCCCATGTCGATGCGAGATTTTATGCCTTGGCCTGGTCTAAGCCATTCGAAGGTAGATCTCAAGGTTTATTAGCTGGTGCGTTTGAAGACGGAACTGTTGAATTCTGGGATGTAGAGATCTTAATTAAGAGCAAAGACTTAAACAAAGCATCTGTTCACAAGTCTTCGAAGCATTCTGGCCCTGTTAAATCCTTACAATTCAATCCAAATCAAAATCACATTTTAGTTACAGGTGGTTCAGGCGGACAAATTTTTGTATGGGATACTAAGACTTTTATTGAACCAACTTCTCCAGGTCAAGCGATGACTCCAATGGATGAAATTACTTGTGTTGCTTGGAATAACTCAGTGAGCCATATTTTTGCAAGTACTGGCAACGGTGGATATACATCTATTTGGGATCTTAAATCAAAAAGAGAAGTATTGCATTTATCGTATAGTGGACTAAGTGGTAGAGCTAATTTCTCTCATGTTGCATGGCACCCAACTCAATCTACCAAATTAATTACAGCCAGTGACAGTGATACATGTCCACTTATTCTTTCTTGGGATTTACGTAATTCGAATGCACCCGAGCAAATTCTAGAGGGTCATAAAAAAGGTGTATTATCTTTAGATTGGTGTAAACAAGACCCAGAGCTTTTGATATCAAGCGGAAAAGATAATTCAACCTTATTGTGGAATCCTATCAAAGGTGCAAAGCTCGGCGAATACCCAACTACTGCAAATTGGGCATTTCAAACTAGATTTGCTCCATCAGCACCAGATGTGTTCGCCACCGCTTCTTTTGATGGAAAGGTAATTGTTCAATCTTTACAAGACACTTCCCCACCTGTTATATCAAAGGTTACTTCTACGGATGATAAGGAATTTTGGAGCGAATTATCTACCACAGAAACTCAACAACCTGTTTTCGAGACCAAGCAGGCCCCTAAATGGTTGGTTCCACCATGTGGTGTTTCTTTTGGGTTTGGTTCCAAGTTGGTTCAACTCAAAAAGGATGGGGATGGTAAATCTGTCATTTCTATTGAAAAATTTGTAACTGGTAAGCAAGAGTCCTCTAATAAACTTATGGAAGCTTATAAGAATAAAAATTTTCAATCCATAATTGATTCTAAATTTGAAAGCAAATTTATAAATGAAAATGATAAGTCCGACTGGGAAATTTTGAAAAAGTTGTCTGAATTTGGTAAAGACAAATTGTTGAATCTTCAAATTAGCAGCTCTATGAATGGACAGCAAAAAGAATCAAATGGAACTAATGCCGAGTCTGTTGAAGAATCCCCTAAACTTGCAGAAGATTTGTTTTTCGAGAACTTAGGTAGTAAATCAGTTGATGGCGATAAGTACGTACCTCAGGGATCATTCAAGATATTTACTGAGGATACATCTGATTCTGACAAAAAAATTATAAAATTGACTTTAGAAAACAAGATCGAAGATGCCGTTGATGAATGTCTTACGAACAACAAATTGCTCGAAGCTGCAATTTTGGCACTAAATGCATCTGAAGTAACCAAGGCTAAAGTTAGGGATTCCTATTTCAACAAAAATGAAGATGAACAGTTTTCAAGAGTTCTTTACAGTGTTTCTTCCAAGAACATTACCGATATAGTTGCGAATGCTGATGTTTCTGATTGGAGAGAAATCGCGTCTAGCATTTCTTCATTTACTACTGACTCTGAAGATTACAATAATAAAATTTCGGAATTGGGTGATCGTATATTAGAACATAGTTCTTCTAAAGACAAGAGAGATGAAGCAATTTCTTGTTATGTCGCAGGAAAAGCCTTAGACAAAATTGCAAATATTTGGCTCCATGAACTTCCAAAGTTTGAGAAGGAGTTATTAGATGCGAAAAGTAAAAACATTACTTCTCCCTCAGATGCTCGTTTTGAAGCATTGAATAACTTTGCCGAGAAAATAGCTACTTATAGGTTCATTTCCAATATCACTGGGGAGTTTTCTGGTCTTTCAATTGAACCAATTACTCAGGCGATATTAGAGTATGCAAACTTAGTCACTGGTTTTGGACAATTCGATTTGGCAGAAAAGTTTTTGCAAATTTTACCTAGTGATATAGCAGGTACAGAAAAAGAACGTATCAACAAGGCTACAGGATCTCCCATTAAAGCAGAAAAAGTTGGTACAAATGCTACAAGGGCCTCAATCCCAAAGATGGGATACTCTAGAACTGGCTCTGTGACAAAATTAGCTGCTTACTCGAATGTACCAGCAGCAGCTGCCCATTCAACTCCTATACCTTTACCCACCGAGACTTCATTCACTCCTAGCAAACCATATGTTACACCAGGATTGGTTTCCGGTAGTATTTCTACTAATCATGTGCCTACTAATTCTGTTTCAACAAATCCATATGTTAAGAAGCAGGCCACCAATCCGTACACTCCTAAACAGGCAATCAATCCATACAAGCAAGTGGCTCATGCTAACTCAATGAACACAACAATACAACCACCCCCACTACCACCAGCTACTGTTGATCATAAGCAGTATAGAAATGAGACAGAAGGATGGAACGATTTACCAGATACATTCAAGCCTAAAGCTTCAGCACCTCGCCGTGCAGCAGCAGCAGCCCTGGTATCTTCTCCATCTCCTACACCTTTACCGGGAAATCCTCAACCAATTCAGGTTACTAAAAGAAGCACCAGTAATCACGCCGTTTTACCACCTCCTCCAAAGGGCACAAGCCGTTCGAGTTCCAGATCAACAGTCCCTACCCAAACTTCTACTGCCCCATCGCCTGCTCAAACCAACTCTCGTTATGCTCCCACAGCAGGTGCACCAGTGGAACCAGTTACTCCTCAATTGAATTCCATTTCGCCTCAAGGTTTGGGTTTATCTGTGAAGAATTCTGTAATGTCTACTCCTCCACCGCCTAAGAACCCTTATGCACCCCCAGCAGCAGCAGTTACGGCAAGGACATCTTATGCTGCTCCACAACCAAAATTGAATCCAGGTTTGCAATCTCCACCACTTGTTAGTAATGTTCCACCACCAAAAAACCCTTATGCTCCACCTGAGATTTCGTATTCCCCAAAAACAAATAGTAGTGGTATTGCTCCACTTAAAGTAGGAATTCCACCACCACCCAAAGTTGGCGCGGTAAGTCATGGTGGACATGTTCAAAATTCTAACTTTTCGACTCATTCTGCTGAGTTTCCTCCTCCACCAATAAATTCAGCCCAACAGCAAGCAGCACCAGCTCCTGTTCAACCAGAGGTTTCAAAGCACCCAGAGGGTGATAGATCGCACATACCAGACTCTTCTTTACCCATTTTTCAATCCTTTAGTAAGGTGCTAGAGGCAATTAAACCTGTTATTCCTGAAAAATACCATAAACACGCACAGGATATGGAAAAGAGACTTAATTTCTTATTTGATCATTTAAATAATGAAGACTTGTTATCTAAAGAGGCTATCTCAGCTCTTCTTCAAGTTAGCGATGCATTAGAGCAAAGAGATTTCCAAACTGCAGCTGCTTTAAATGTTGATATTGCTACGAAGTTCAGCGATGAAATTGGAAATTGGCATACTGGTGTTAAGCGTTTAATAACGATGGCTGAAGCTATGTATTAATAGGTTTTATCTATCAATCTTAGCTTTATAGAACTGTTTTATATTAAGTACATCTATATATCTAGCTGTTTAGGAATGAATTTCTAATTAAGATTTAAGAAAACAGTGCTTCGAATAATTTTGCTCCCTTGACCAACGTCGTTTCGTCCTCCTGATCATGAATTCCATTAAATTCTATTAGCATAAATCTAGTGTAATTTTCATTATTCAAATCAAAACTAGAAGTATTGTATTTTTTTGGGATTTCTATCTTCTCAAAACTTGATGCATTATATGGCTCTGATATGGAAACTTCCTCGTAAACAATTAATTCAAAGACTTCATCTTGTGAAAATAAAACTTCAGAATCATCAAATTGAGATTCTCCGAACATATCATGTCCAAAATCTACCTTACTCAAAAAGTCATACTCATCCTTTAGATTAATTTTTTCATTCCATTTATAAAGCTTCACATTTCTCGGAGGTCTTTCACCCCAGTTGAAATGCCCATTTGAAATGATTTTGTCCGTTTTCAAATCAACCAATATCTTTGCCGTAGAATCTTTGCTCTTGGCTTGCCAATGAGTGCTATTATCACCGTCATTTATCAGAGAAGTTACATCTCCTGGAACACCTTTACTTATTCCTATAAAATTTGCCAAATTACATTCTGATAAAGAATTAGTGAAACTTTTTGAAGGTGTGAACAAGGGAAGACTAATTTCTGTGAAATCTTCTAATATATACCTACCACTCTTAGCGTTTCTTTCTCTAACCTGTAGATTGATAGGTTCATAGATGTAATTATTAATTGGACCTTTGTTTTTGATAGTTAGCAAGGATTCATTAATTATAAATGATAGTGAGCGATTCATGTATTTAAAATCTTCAATCACAAGGCCCTTAGCCAAGCATGAAATAGAAATCGGATCCACAGTTAAATATCTGCATATTTTTTCATCTATAATCTCATGGTCGTATCGAATACCAATCAAGCCCTGTAGCACAGCTTGCATAAAGCCACCATGAGCAGTGATAAATGGGAATGCAGGATGAGTACCACCGTTCGTCAGATAATCATCATTATTTTGTTCAGAAAATTGTGCAAATGGACCTCTGAGATAAGGGGTTATTGATTTTTGAAAATAAGATTGAGATGAACACCCGGAAGGAGAGAGATTTGCAGAGACTATGGAAAATATGGGGAAAGTCATTGCAGGTCCATGACTATCTTGTTTTCCAGAATAAAATTGCATATTTCTGTATGCTTGTGCCTTGTCTATTAATTCATTTTCAAGGGGGTAAGATATCATAATAACATCTGCTTGCTTTATTTCTACTGAAGAATTCATTCCGCTATATTCTAAAGTGATTTTATCATCAAAGCCAAAGTTAGACGAGGATACAGGGATATGTAGTTTACCAGCAATTTTATCAAATGCATTTTTCATTGGCTTCGATAAATGATTCGAAACTGCAATCGACCATTTCATTAATAAAGATATTCCAGAGTTAGTATATGCCCCATTATCAATATGATTCGCATATTCATCTGGATCGGTCATGTTATGAGTAAAGTATTCACCCAAAGAAGAATTAAATTTAACAATTTCAGACATGAATAAAGCCGCATCATTAATTAATGGATATGCTACCTCAGATAAGAAAACATCATCCACTGCACCGCTTAAATACATATTCCAAGCAGCCATTGCAATTGCAACGTTTATATGATATTCATAATTTAAGCAAGGTCCCGTTGAAGTACAATTTCCAAACCTTCCACTAGTCCAAGGATATGCGGCCCCATCGTAGGCATATTGAACATTCTTGATAGCCTGTTCATGAGTATATGTCCTGTAATTTATCAAACTAGCTGCATTAGAAGGTAAAAAGGGCAAAATTCCATTGAGGGCCCATAAATCTGTATCCCAAAATACCATACCACCATAGCTATCTGAGCTTAAACCACCCACTGATAAGGCTGCCGTAACTCCTTCTGCATTAGATCTAGTATTTGCAAGCAAGTGATAGAGCGATGCTCTAGATACTAAGGTAAGTAAAGGATTTTCAATGAATTTTACAGCAGAGGAGGTGTCCAAAGATTTATGCCAAGCAAGTTTATGTGAATTAAAAATGGAGTTAATATCTTTATATTTCATGGCAACTTTTTTGACAAAATTCAATACTTTGCGTCTATCAGAGAATTTTTCTGAATTAAGGTCAGAAGATAAAATACCAACAAATTTTGTAGCAGTGATTGAACTTGAAGGCTCAATTTGAACTATTGATGATTGAGAAACCGAAGAGCCCAATTTATGCCTAATAATATCCGTATTCATGACGAGTTTCGAATAAATGGCACCAAAGACATAATCAACATTACTTGGTTGAAACAATTGAAAAATTCCATCTCTATCGTAGCCAGATCTAACCAATTGACTCCTTTGAGTTGTATCAAAGTCGAGTTTATCTTCAATATTTAATTTTATAGCAGATTTTCCTATGTTTGTGATTTCTAGATTAACTACACCAAGATTAATATCACTTTTGTGTGCAATCACTTCAAACTTCAATTGAATAAAATCAAACCATGTGAATTCAGTAGTTACAGTACCATGGCTCAATGATAGATTTTGAGCATAATTTGTGATGGGCCCTTGAAGTTGATGAGAAAGCGAGGGATCTAAAGTATAAAGTTTTCCATCTTTATTGAGCGACACTGTAAGGCCTGTCCACTGTGGGATTGTCGCTATGATACTCTCATAGCCGTTGTCGTACAATTCTGGAAAATTAGTTTTGTTGACTTTTTCTTGAATATTATAGAAACCGGCGATATATGCCCCTGAGAAACGTTTATTAAACAATGGCCAGCCATTTGTAAGGTCATCTTCACTACCTGTCGGTAAGGATTGATCATATGTAAAACCTTGGCCCAAGTTCGGAATCCTACTTCCAATGTAACCATTTGAAATATATGGCTGACGTTGATATTGGTTATAAATCGGAAATTTGGCAACTCCTACAACATTTTCATCAATATCGTAAAATGCGTCCTCGCCATATTGAATTTCATTAAATAGTAGCTTGTTCTCCTGACTGTTAACGAGGTTTAGGAGTCGAATTCTCTGTTCTTTAGTAGACTCTGGTGTAACTCGAATTACTGTATCTGAATTCCAATTAATGACTATCGGATAGGAGTCAGAATCAAGCGTAAGTAACAGTAAGAATATTATGATAATTATATTAAGGGCTATCATAGACTTCAAAATGAAACTTTTTTTCAACCAGGAGGATGAAATTAATATATAATGGAAGTCATTTGTAAATGTATGAGACTTCATGGCTACTTATAATCCATTGTATATATTCTCTGAATTAAGATGCTTAGACGTGACAACCGACAAAATGTGGTAAGTATAACTCGCTTAATGACCTTGCTTCTCTACTTGTATGAAAATAGTTGAATGCTGGGGTTATTACTAAATATTTTGGACCCTAGCAAAGGGTTACAAACCTCTTTGAGATATCAAAAATTCACAAAATTCTGAGCGTAATAAAAATACATTTATGCATTACAAAGCTTAGTATACAGGTATAAGTCGTATAGCTAGTATTATATTCAAACTAAACTAAGTGATTTGAATATTTTTTGCTAGCTATTTCAGTTCAGAGATTTCTGGGAGAAAGAAGTATATCCAATTGATGAATTATTTCTTTGGAGCTTCCAATCTTGTGATGCCTCGAAGTATTTCTCTGGTAGTGAGTTGTTTTTTGGGTATTGGCCAGACGGTAGAAGTATTTGTTTTAATATAATTTTCAAGTCTGTTCTTGATCACGAAATTCTTCAATAGCGAAGATATTTTGTAATCTAATTTCGTATCTTGAAGATACTTTGCAAGGTCAGAAGCCTTTTTGAGGCGGTATGATATATCAAAAAGTTTGTCAACAGATGGTTCTAGATTTTCCAGTATGTTCTTTCGTATTATCTGAAAATCGTGCTCGAGCTGACCTAACCAATTTTTTTGTAAAATTAAGGAATAGTCGTCTTGAATGGTCAACTCAGATTTTTTTTTCTCAATGTACTCATAAAAGGCGTCATCATGTTCAGCTATTGAATTTACAGACAAGCCTAATATCGGTCTAATTGACTTTTGAAATGCTGTCTGCCATTCGTTCTTCTCTTTTATCAAGGATTTCAACTTCTTAGAGTATATATCTATATTTTGCAAATTTGAAATGTTTTGCGGATTTGAAACTATGATTTCTTTGCTTGTTATTATATCAGATTCTTCATCCGCCTGTAAATTACTGTACCAACTTATTGATATTTGCTTCTCCATCAAGTCCTTTAAAAGCTCTTCCTTTATGACTTTCGCGATGTTAATTACAGTTTGATCTTCGGTACTAGAAGTGCTTTTCTTCTGTTCCTTTTCTTCTTGGTCTAGTTTCTTTTTAAAGCACCAGATAAGCAACTGCCTTATCCTATCAGGTTCGGGTAAAGCCGTATCTACTAACTTATAATAGCCAGAGACTGGAACTTCCTCATGCGGTTCGCCTTCAAACCCATTTCCAATTGACAGTACCCTTTTCCCTCTGTTGTAATAAGATGACCTTCTTTTACTAAGGGATGGCTTATTGTAACCCTTGGGCGCATTTTCAGCGTCTGCTAAACTTAATGTATGATATGAAACTTGCTCAACATATTCGTCAGAAGAACTAGGATAATGATAACCATTGGTTCTTGTATATCTTATCGGGGATGACAATTGTAGGCTTGGGTCATCCAAGATGTTATTATTAGCCTTTTTCGATTGACTCAGATTTGGTTTTAATTTGCTTTTTTTAGGGCTGTTCTTGGAGGTTGAACTTTTTGACTTATTAGTTAGTTTTAAATCGATCAACAGTATGTCTTCGTCTTCATTTGATATATTTTCGATCTCCTCCTTTAATTGTGAAATTGGATTATTACCCCTGGCTTTTTTCAATGAAACTGGATCCAATGCTTCCACAGATTGGCTACGTTTATAGACAAAACCATCATCTTCTTCAAATGAAGCTTTTTTATTCACAGTTCTCAATTTTTCTGTGGGAAGTCTATCCATATCATCTTTCTGACTGGAAGAGAGAAAATCATTTAAGCGATTCTTTCTACCTAAAAAGAACTGGCTAGGTTGGGAAGGCAGGTTTGCGGAATTATAGTCTTGATTTCTATCTTTCATTTTATCATTCTGCTTAAGATATATGGGAGTGTTTTTAGGACTTGTTTTCTTTGAATTTGATTGACTCCCCTGCTTACTTTTAGATATTCCCTTAGTATGAGTTACTTTTTTAGGCTCCTGCTTCCTTTTTGGACCCATTCTGCTTTATTATTATATTACAATGTTGTTATAAGACTAAATTCTAGATAAGTAGATATAGTTTATCCTGTATGTTGTTTTGTTTTTTTTTTTGTGCACATTTTCCCGGATGTTTTTGTGTTTTGTTTTGATTTCATGTAAGATGCTATACTAGTCATAGACATTTACTTATGTATGATCAATGCTTAAGGGAAAGATAAGTTCAATATCACATTGCGGCACGTATTTGGCAAGTTATTCCAAAGGTAAAAATTTGCTAGAAGTTTATAAATTGCATACGTCCAACTTGCATAGATCTTACCCGATACATGAATTGATTAATACTCAATTAATCGCTAATGGAATAGGAAATGCTAGCTCAACCAGATTAGTTGTAGGGGAAATTAAATGGGAAGAGATCTTGGAGGGCTCTGAATCATCAAAATTGGGAATAGTTATCGAAAGTCATGCATTGTTAATGATATTTGATATAAGGCAAATAAATACATCTCCAATAATTATTCAACAATCTCGATCGGAAGGTATTGAGTCTTTCCTGTGGATCTCACCGATAAAGCAAAGTGAGGAATCACCTGGTGCTTATATCAATTCGAAACAAGTACTAATATTTGGGAAGTTTCATTTACTAGCAAAGTTGTATTCCCTTGATTGTACCTCAGTTTTGATAACGATACTTAAGCCTACGAAGCTGGAAATATTGGTGAGGCCCAATAGAGACAACTCTATGTGGTCTATCTTTGCGAATAGTCTAGATTACACCTCGTCAGTCATATTATACCACTTTTATAATGAGGGTTCAACTAGTACGCTAATGTATAATTTTAAACTCACGACCAACCCTATGACAGACTTCGATATTAATTGGTCAAAATCAGGTAAGTGGTTATGTTACTTTAGTAAGCTAGATAACGTGTTTGGATTCAAATTAAAGGTTTTTAATTCACTTGGAATCCACCAAAGTCAAATAATTCATGCTATGGCCGTACCAACGGGTCTTCCAATCTTAGATATTAATTGGAAAACCAAAGGTATTGAAGACAAAAAGAGTTCAGATAGTCTAATTGTTGTTGGATCTACCAATTATATCCATCAGTGGCTCAAGGTTGACCAAGATGAGTACATTCTAGTCAGCAGCATAAACGACTTGAGGGAAATGGAGATGATTCTCGTCTCAATGAGATCACTCTCAATAGTTGGAAAATCAACCATAAAAACATTTAAACCATTAGTTAGTTGGAGGGAAACGAAGGATGCCCACTCCGCAAAGTATAGAAAGGTATCTAATGCCAGTATTCAACCAAGGTGTGCAGTTGAGAACGTAGGGGAACTAGATTCTTATGTTTTTTTTAATTTTGGTGATATGTTAATGATATATAATGTCATTATTGCCCTCGGAGAAGTTAAATTTGAATTAGAAGCTTGCATTAGTTTCATCCTGAATATTAAATCAGCTGCATTTACAATGAATTCGCCAGTTAAATTATTAATTGTTACAGAAGATCATATTGCATTGTACAATACCAAGTCAAAATTGGTAGAAGTTTTATTTAGTAGCAGGAAAAGTATAGACAGCAGTCATCTACTTTTAACCGAAAAAAATCACGTAGTTATTTTAAATGCCACTGAGAGTGCCGAAGAAACACATATAGAGAACTGGATGACAATAATTGATTTACAACCATCTATGCCAGCTGAAGAGGATAGAAATCTCATAAAGACGAAGAAGTATAACTACAGAGTTGATAAGCCCGAAGACTTGGACCCGAATCATGATTCAAATATAGTAGATCTCACCAGACTAAAGCGTAACAGGTTTGATAATCATAGACTCAGTCTACTTAATGCGAACCTAGAAGAAATTACAGACACTTTCGATCATAAAAAAAGAATAAGAAAGTAAACCTTTTATATATTTAATGATTAATGCATAAATTACCTCTAATTTATATACAAGAGTTGGGACAATGTATGTCAGATTATTTAGATTTTTTTTTTGGAGCACCCTTATTTCTCTTCTTTCTATCATGAACCATCTTTAAACGATAGGTTTCCTTTGGATCAATCAAGTTCAATTCAGGAAACCACTCTTTGAAGTCTTTAAATGTAGGCATAGAGTTATTATCTCCATAGTATTTGATTACTTCTGGTCCTTTTAATGGTTCCTTTAAAATTTTTGATCCATTTCTTACATTATTAGGATTCCAGTTATGGCCAAATATAGATGCACTCAATTTTTGAAGTTGTGCTATCCTCTCATTACTAGGCAACTTCTTTAATACTGCGGCAACGACCATCTTCTTTATCTATATACCGTAAGTTATTATTCATTCGATAAACCATTTTTTTAATTTTTCAGTAGTTCAATGATTACATAATCTTATATTTTTTTTGGTTCAGGAACATTTTTGCAAGATTAACTGTAAGTGAGCTAACATAAAGATTCATTTTACAGGAAATCATTGAAATTTATCGATATTGGATTCCTATTCAGCTTACCTTTAGGATTTTGAGGATATTTGAAACTTTATTTTGAATTGGGTCAGTGGACATTCGTTACACAAAGTCTCTTACTGAGTAGTTCGCTTTGCTTCAAAGAAGTGATCGAGGCTTATACTTATCGTTCATTTTAAAAGGTTTTGTCTGTTGGGTTAACTTCTTGAAAGTTGAAACACTATTCATAAAAAGATAACGCTACAAAAAGAGAACCGTCAATTTTTATTACTTCAATCATCTATCCTTTTACCTGGCAATTTAATAGAGTGAGTGAGTGATACACTGATACCATGGATAGACTTGATGAGGAAAAATCAAGAGATAGACAAGGAATACGGATAATAATTTCTTCAGAAGAACAAAATGACAATGAGGAACAAACAGGATCCGATTTTAGACATGAAGGTCGGCTGGTAAGCAATCAGCATTCCAAGAATCCATTTGATGATGAATACCAGAGCAATTTCGCTGACCTGTTTGAAGTAGATTTAGAACAGAACAGATCAGTTAATTCGAATAGAAAGTCATATACAGAAAGTCATTCCAACTCCTTTAAGAATGATAATAATACAACACAAAATTTTGTCCCTTTTCACTTTGTGCGTCCAAAATCCCCCGTAGCGGAAACCTCATATATTGATGAAGCAGCAAAGGAAAATTTTGATGATTTAAAAGAAAGTTTGAATTATGCATTAGGTTCTTCCAATGCAAATGCAAATTGGTTTCCAGTTCATGGAGAGCTGACAAAGTCAGAAGTTTCAGATGAGGAAATTGTGGAGGAATTTTCAAATAATAATGCTTATTTAAATGAATATACTGATAACATTTTGTTGGATGATTTAAATTCAAGTACTAAAAACAAATCGGTTGTAACAGAACCTTTTCGTTTGAATTTGCCGGCCCAATATGGTGCTAACCATCTCCATCTGCAGCAGCCAGAAATTTCATTGAACACTCCAGGTTCTTCCATTTACAAGACGAGCAGTCGCTTAGGTGATATTACTGAAGAAGTTATAGAGTCCGGTACTCATTTATCTGTTCATTCGAAACCGCGATTACGGCTAGACATACCGTCATCACCAGCAAAATTTACAGACGTAATAACTAGGTTATCAGATAGAATTGCTGGCGAGAACCCCACTACTCCTCTCACAGCAACAGAATCTCCATCTAAACTTAACAGAAATACAGGTAGCACACAACAGGATGCAATATTTTCTGATGAATTGTCAGCTAAAAGTGAAAATTTAGCTTTTAATTCGACATTTCCTGACGTTAATAGTATTAACACCAACACTGGATCAAGTGCAATAATAGATAATACCCTAGTAGAAGTAGAGTCCGCCGATGAAGATTTGAACAGAAACAATAGTCTTAATCGAGAAATGACTAGTGCAACAGGAGTCTTATCTAGCGGACTTGGTCTTTTCATGCAGAATTCAAACAAAAGCAGTAATACGATAGGTTCTGATGAGCAAGTTACTTCTCAAACGTCTGCAAACAAGCCTTCAGTACGTGAATATCATGGTATCACTAGCTCAAAGCCATTGAAAAATTTAATGCTGCAAGATTCCATATACCTTTTCGGGAATTCGCTAAAGGTATTTTCACCGAAATCCAAAGTTAGAAAACTTTGTCATAATTTGATATCTCGTCACAGATTCAATCTTTTCTTATTATATCTTTTGATACTCCAGATAGCACTATTGACTTATAGACAATGGAATCCATATAAGCTCCATGGATATTTCTATCATGGTTATAACTGGGCGGATTACATATTGATAGCCATTAACTTTGTTTATACTATTGAAATACTTGGAAAAATAATTGCCTATGGATTATATGATGATCATTCCATGTTTAGAGACTTAGGCATTTCTTACCCTAGACATAATATTGATATTAAGTGGTTTAGTCTAACATATATTATTGGTGTCGTGAGATCTTTCGCATCTAAACTTCCGTTTGCTAAACATAAGAATGTCTATAAGGTGAAATATAAATCTTTTGGAGGCATAAATGATCAAAAAGACGACGAGGATAATGATCTTAACAATAATGTACTAAATGATCCCGATGTCAAAGAAATAAATCTCAATGAGACGGAAAATAGTCGTTACCAAATATTTGACCCTGATAACGTCAATGATCTTGATCTTGGTTCAAAATATAGTGATTTAAAATCTCATCATGATGATGTCAGCGTACGTAATACAAGAAGTGTAAATGAAAATGATATCGAACTTTCTGATGCTAAAGTATCAAAATCGCAGGCGTTTGATGCAAAAAACACACTTTTATTATCTTCTTCGAAGAAATTAGATGATCTTGAGATAAAAAGAGCATATTTAATGTACAGTTGGAATAGAATTGATTTCATCTCAATGGTTGCATTTTGGATTTCGCTATTACTCTCAATTGATAATTATGATGCAAAGCATCAGATTATGCTTTTCAGAGCAATAAGTTGTCTAAGGATTTTGAGATTTTGCAACTTAACAACAGGTACAAGTACCATATTGACAGCGTGTAGGTCTGCACTTCCACAATTAATTGATGTCTCCCTTTTTATTTGCTGTTTTTGGTTATTTTTTGGAATTATTGGAGTTCAGTCATTTAAATCTTCTTTGACTCGACAGTGCGTTTGGACTAATCCAAATGATTCAAACGAAACTTATGTTAATGAAGGCCAATATTGTGGATCATACATTGGCTTGGATGGAAATGCAATGCCATATTTGACCAGAGAGGGCACTTCTTCCGGAGTTATTAAAGGGTTTCGATGCCCAATGTATTCCAAATGTATAAGTGGAGACAATCCTTATGGAGGCACCGTGAGTTTTGACAATATCTTGCAATCTTTAGAAATGGTATTTGTGGTAATGAGTGCAAATACATTTACTGACATAATGTACTATACGACGGACTCAGATAATTTGGGGGCTTGTTTATTTTTCATATTTTGCATTTTCATATTAACTGTTTGGCTTATCAATGTTTTCATTGCAGTTATCGTCGCCTCATTTAATTTGACCAGAAAGGAAGTTGCCGAGGAAGAGAAAAAGCGTAAAGAAGATAGAAGGATTTTTAACATATTTGGATCTTCAAAAGAAGACTCGGTAAAGAGAAATGGGCAAATCAACTTAATGAAGAAGCAAAACTACTTTTATAACATTTACGATAAGCTTGAATTCGTATTTGTTATTCTTATCGCAATTGACCTATTTATCCAATGTTTCAGAGAGTATAATATGAGCTCTCTTCGATCCGAATTTTTGTATCGGGTTGAAGCTGCTTTCACAGCAGTTTTCTTAGTCGAAATTATAATTCGCTTTTTGGTTCACTTGCCCGCATGGAGATTGTTTTTCAGTTCAAGAAGAAATATTTTTGATTTAGTTCTAGCTGTTATAACTTCAATTATAATTATACCTCCGATTAAAGAAAGGTTAGGTCATGCATATTATTGGCTAACAGCTTTTCAAATAATGAGATTTTATAGAGTAGTTTTGGCTACTGGCGTGACGAGATCCTTGTGGTTAAAAATAATGAGCAATTTCAAATCTTTTTTTGATTTGACGTTGTTCTTCTTTATTTTAATTTTCTTGGTTAGTATTATTCTTTCAAGATATTTTGAAGGAGCTATTCCCAGAGAGGATTTAGATGATGTCGATTTTCCCTTGCATACATTACCGAATACATTTATAGCACTTTACGTGATCACATCTACAGAAAATTGGTCAGACATTTTATACGCATTTCAACAATATGCCACAACAACATCATACCGATCCTTTGGTGCTATATTTTTGATAGGATGGTTTATCATTTCAAACATGATGATATTGAATGTTTTCGTCGCAGTTACAGCAAAGACTTTAGAGATTTCAGAAGAGCAAAAGAGAAAACAACAATTATTACAATTTATTAATAATATGACTGAAAGGTTACAAAATTTAGAAAATGAGTCTAGATTCTTATCTAAATTTAAGAATAAAGTTTTTAAGAAAAAAGGAGTCAATGAAAATTTAGAAAAGGCTGTTGTTAATTTGCTTCTTAGTGGTACCGCTGTAAATGATTTTTTAGATGATGAACAAAGTCTAGATGAATCGACAGATAATGAAAAGATTAGAACTCTTCCTTCCTCTAGTTGGAAAAGTTGGTTTCAGGTTAATTTCTGGAGAACTAATGATTTTTTTACGAATCCCTTTTATGAACATAGTAAGAAAAACAGTAACAAAAAACTTAAGTTAGGGGAGTTTAATCCAGCAGATTTTGCAAAATCAATATTAACGGAGAGGAATGTTTTAATTTCTAAACAGAACAAGTTCTTGAAAAAAAATCCTAGATTCAATAATGTCTTTTATGTAATGGGCCCACGCCATAAATTGAGGAGATTTTGTCAGAGATTAGTTGAGCCAAGTTATGGTGAAAGAATAGATGGTGTTTTACCAAAAAAGATTGTATCTGAAACATTCATTGTCATTATGTTTTTAGCCTCGATCGGTTTAGTTATAACTGCATGTTACCTAACACCTTTATACAGAAAAAGGCTTTCCGAATTGTATGGCTCCAAGAATTGGTCCTTGTATATTGAAATGGCTTTCGTCGTTTTATTTACTTTGGAATTCTTAATAAAAATTTTTGCCGATGGTCTAATATTCACTCCTAACGCTTATATGAGATCAACTTGGAATGACATAGATTTGATGGTCTTAATTACACTATGGATAGAGCTTATTGCATTTTTAAAAAATGATGGCGCTCTCTCAAGGATCGTAAGAGGCTTAAAAGCTTTGCGTGCTCTAAGATTGCTTACAATTAGTGAAACAGCTAAAAGTAATTTTCACAATACTATATTTTCGGGTTTTTGGAAAATTGTGAATGCTGCTATCATTTCCTTGTGTTTGCTATTTCCTTTCTCTATTTGGGGTCTTAATGTTTTTAATGGAAGATTGGGTTATTGTCTCGATGGATATTCTGACCTCGCAGATTGTTTCAACGAATATTCTGCTTCTGTGTTCAATTGGGATGTCGTTAGTCCTAACATATACACCAATCCGTACTTAGAATTCGATAAATTCACAACTTCTTTTTCATCCTTGTTCGAAATAGTTTCATTAGAGGGTTGGGTTGATCTTTTATTAAATGTGATGAGTAGTACGGGTGTTGGTACTCCTCCAGAAAATTATGCTACACCAATTAATGGACTCTTGATTGTTATTTTCAACTTTACAAGCATCGTTTTCATTTTAACTTTATTTGTTTCTGTTATTATTAATAATTACTCGCAAACTACAGGTAGAGCGTATATGACGGATGAGCAGATTTCGTGGTATCATGTCAAGAAATTTTTATCACAGATCCAGCCTTCTAAGAGAAGAGATTTCAAAAAATTAGGTTTATTCAAAAGATTTTGTTACAAGATGGTGGTAGAGAAAAATGTCATATGGACATCAGTGCTATCAATCGTTTTGGCTTTTCATGTTTTGGCCCTTCTATTGGAATGTTTTCCAAGTTATGAGGCCATAGACACTTTCAGAAGTGTAATTTTTGTAACTGCTTCGCTTATGTTCCTGATTAACTCTATTATGATGCTATTTGCAATGGGAATTAAAACACTTTTGAAATACAAATATCTTTTCAATTTTGCAATATCTCTAGGTGCATTCATTACTACTTTGATTGGATTTAAGGTTACCTCGAGCAGTGTTTTCTTTAATATCAATAAATTATTCTTAGTCGGTATGCTTTTCTTCATTATACCACGGAGTAATAGATTGAGTCAATTGTTGAAATTTGCCTCTGCTAGTTTGCCATCTTTGATTTCCTTGTCCTTCACCTGGATTGTGATATTTTTAGTTTTTGCAATTGCGATGAATCAAATATTCGGTATGACGAAGGTTGGCCCTAACGGAACAGGAAATCTCAATCTTAGGTCGGTTCCTAAATCATTAATTGTCCTTTTCAGGTGTAGTTTTGGAGAGGGTTGGAATTACATTATGGATGATTATACTTTAGAGCCTCCTTTTTGTACATCTGGAAGCAGTGTTGATGATAGCGATTGTGGCAGTAAAGAATACTCCTATATTTTATTCGTTTTATGGAATATTATATCGATGTACATTTTCTTAAACATGTTCGTTTCATTGATTTTGGATAGCTTCAGTTACATTAATTATTCTTCATCAGCTGGGAATTTCCTTAAAAGGGAAGAAGTCAGAAAGTTCAAATCAACTTGGCAAAAATTTGATCCTGAAGGAACAGGATTTATTGACCCACAAGATTTATCGAAACTTTTGCATTCACTTGATGGTGCTTTCTCGTTTCACTTTTATTCGGGCTCATTGGAAATCCCCGAATTATGTCGTAAATGGATTAAACGGAATAATATCCATGATCCCTATGATATTACTATTAATTACGACAAAATTGATGAAACACTAAAATCTATGGATATACCAAAAATCAGAATGAGGAGAAAGACCTTTGAAAGATTCATCGAAGAGGCAATGTTGACAATGGAATTAAATAACGATCCGGGTATTTCTTTTGTAAGATTATTGTTGCAATTGCCATTATATATATCCTTTGAAGCAGGGCAATGTTTGAATTTGATAGATTTTCTCGAAAGGAGATTACTTATGAAGAAAGTTGAAAAAAGATTGTATATCAAAAGAGTTCATGAAACAATTGCGGCATATGCATGCCGTTGGAAGTATAAACAGAATCAAAGAAATGGTATACGGGATTCAAATATCGACTTTGGAGGCGACGTACGTAGGAGCGGTTATTTAATCAACTCATCTCGGGATGAAAGAACCCCCTCTATCTTTGTAACAGATACTTATAATGCACTGGAAGATTCGGTTAATTTAGAAGACATAGAGTCAAAAAGAAGTAACTCAATTCAGGTTGATATTGATGTCGAATCGGGGGATGTTAACAGTGTAACTAGTGGCATATATGTGCCGAAGTCGCCTTTAAATACTTACAAATCTAAAAACAATGCAACTTTTCTGAACGCATCAAATTCGGAACGACCAAATTTATTCTTGCAAATTCATAATAAATCCAAGCCAAGCATTCCAAGGGAATCACCATTACGAATGGATTTTTCTTTATCGCCATTTGCAGATTCAGAATCAATTTCAGACAAATCCTCATATGTTGATATTTTAACATTTGGTGAAACGATAGAGGACTCGTCATGGCACGATGCATTAAAGGAGGTGCAAATTGAAAAGCAAAATCTGCAAGAATCAGAATAGGACGAGTGTTAAGAAATAACATATATGTGAGAATTTGATTTACATTATATTTTTATTAATATACAAACTTTATACAATTAGGAAATCTAATCAGTTTTCATGTCATTTAATCCTAAATCTTCATTTTGTTCATACGTTCTTTCAAATTCTTCTATACTCATATTTGGATCATTTTCGGGGGCATAAACATTCTGAATGTAAGAAGCAGCCAAAGAATCTTCCATCACAATTGTAAAACCAATTTTACCATCGATCGCATCTTGTAATCTAGCGAAAAATGTAGTCCATCTTGTTTTAGTAGCATCTTCCATAGAATCAGAGGTTTGAGTGAAAACTCTTTCATGCAATTCTTCATATACTTGAGTCAATAAACCCTCGATTGTAGTAAATCTTCCGCCCAAGGTTCCGGGAGTTAAATCTAAGTTCAATTCTGGAATCGTCAAACCACAAGTTTCACTCTTCAAGATATCTCTAGCTAAATCCTCTGGATCAGTCACTTTTAATGTAACTTTTTTACCATACTTAGAAATTTCTCCACCTGTCTTAACTTCATTTGACTTGTAACCACAGTTTTCACAAACGGTGGACATGATTATAACATCCTTGAAGTGTGGAATGTTAACAGTTTTCATATGAGTCTCACAAGGCTTATAACAAGAGGAACAAGTAGCATGAAAGGTTTGTACCTCACTGTCAAAGTTTTCAATTTCAGTTTCATCTGATACAAATCCAGTAGATTTTGGATTATGATTCAAGGTAGAGGCAATATTCTTTTGAGTTGCTTGTTTCTTATTTTCCATTTCTAATTTATGTTGTTGCTCAACATCATCAGCTGAAATTAAGCCCAAAAATACGTTCTGTTCAGCTGTTCTTGTGTATTCATACATCGACCATTTATGTGTAGGTTCACCAGGTAAGTACTCAATCCAGGAATTACCGGCAGGGTCGTCAATTGTAAATGTTAAAGGTAATGTGTTTGGCTCAGCGTTGATAAAAGATTGGATCTTAGAAATCACTTCCTTAATCTTCTCATAAACTTCTGGTTGAATTTCCTTCCTTGCAGCTTGATCAGATTCTAAATCTTCAATCATTTCAACCAATAAACCTTCAATGTTACTTAATTGACCCCTTTTTGGAGGAATTTCGATATCTAATTCGTTAAATTTTACTGTGGCCGTTTCAGACTTGACAATTTGTCTATTGAAATCCTTCTTATCTTCAATCTTCAAAAGATATCTGGAACCCTTTTCAGCAATTTGTGCTGCTGGCTGAACTTCAGAATTCTTAAAATGACAGTGTGGACACTCAAATGACATGATAATGATCTCTCTAAAATATGGAATTCTAGTTAACAATAATCTGGTAACACCATTCTTATGGCAGTTCATACATAAACTTTCAATCTCTTGAACTGGATGGCCCTCAGCATCAGCTGCTCCAGTTTGTTTAATTTCATTGGCATCATGTTCCACAGTTTCAACTTGTTCTCCAACGTTTGTAAAGACTTCGTTATTGCTCATGTTGATGTCTAACTTTGGTTTCTTTTCTTCTTGAAATGACTTAGTATTCTCTGCTCTTTTCATCTTTTTAAACAATATTCTTCAGAGTCTGGAATATACTAGAAGATGATTAATCAAAAAAAATAATTTCAGAGACAATCACGTGATAACCATCTCATCGATCATTGATACACAGAAATCTGCTCGAGGTAGAGTGATGACAGTTTTTTCATCTCCTATTTCAACAATACTGCCTATTAACAAGGGCAATATTTATATTTATATTTATATGTATTTGTCTTAAGTACTGTAGTTAATAGTGTAAATAAAAGACAACGTATCCGAGTCAAAAAATTCTTTTTAATTGAACAAAGAAGTGGTCTCATCTTACTGCAAATTGTAAAACCAAATAAAACTTGGAGATCCTGTAGTATTGCTTTTTTTGTACTTGCTTAGTTCATAAGATCGTGACAACATATATTTGTCTTAATTACATATTTGTTTTAACAGACATTGCAATATACTCTTGTTCCCACATCCATATGTGTATTTATAAACGCACCGGTAGACACAAGTGGGCACACAATCTTACACACAATTGTTACATATCTACACACACGCAATCCCATTCCATAAAGATAATAAATAAACGAGCTTGCTAGATTTCTCAGGTCATATGCATTAGAGCGTGTATCTCTATTCTATCCAGCTGTTGTATGAAATGACTAGAGCCACAATTATAAAATGGCTTCAAGATAAGTACGGCATTACATTACACAAAAGCAATTGATATTGAAAAACTGTGGATCCTCTGCAGTAAAATGCCAGTATATATATCTACAAATATATCTAATAGAATAAAATAGTCCACATTTACAGGTTTAGTAGTGTGAAGAAGGAAAATTAGAGAGATGTACAGATGAATCTTCAAGACACTTGTACAAATAAGAGCGAAGACGGCTGGAATAATACATACGACAACGTATTATTGAGTACCTCATCATCAAGCACCAGAACAAATATTGCATCAAACTCTACAAAGGCCAAACTTGTAGAAGATACAGAGACGAAATTAGAAACTCCAGCAGCACCAGAAACAAGCGAATCAGATATGTCCGTGGTTACCCCTTTTTTGGTAAAGCATATTAGTGATCAAAGTATGATACCAAAAGACAACTTTCATAAATACTGCTATCGTCATAATCCAGATATTACATGTAACAAACACACAGATGAATCTAAGATGAAAAAAATACAAGAGCAAATGGAAAAACTTACTTCGAGGGATAAAGAGGCTATTACCCACGTATGGTCTATTTTTAGCGCTGCCCCAACTCAACATAGATCTTTAATATTGCAAGGCTTATTATCTCAGTGCTGCTTTCCACAATTATCTTTTGTGAGTCAAGAAGTGAGCAACTTAATTAGAATCGATTTTATTTCCACCTTACCAATGGAAATAGCGCTCAAAATCCTTTGTTATTTGGATTGTCGGTCTTTATGTAATGCAGCTCAAGTTTCAAGGAAATGGAAGTCTCTTGCTGATGATGATCGAGTATGGCACCACATGTGCGAACAGCATATTGATAGGAAATGCCCCAATTGTGGTTGGGGATTACCATTGATGCATATGAAGAGAGCGAGAGAGATGAACGAGGATAACACCAAGCCATCTAAACGAAAAATAACTGACGTTTCCGATTCTAAATCTTCTGAAATAGAGATTGAGTTAAAGAAAATTAAGCAAAGTCAAGAGGAACAAAATCAAGTTCAACGAAAATTAAAGAAAAGGCCATGGAAATCCGTGTATTCGGAAAGGTTCAAATTGGAAAAAAGTTGGAGGAACGGAATATACCAAATTAAGACTTTTACTGGTCATACTGATGGGGTGACTTGCTTGCAATTTGATCGGAAATACTTAATGAGTGGATCTTATGATGCTACTATTAAAGTTTGGAAAGTTGAAACAGGTGAATGCATTCGAACATTAGAGGGACATTCTAAAGGTGTGCGATCTCTAGTCTTTGACTCTCAGAAATTGATTACAGGAGGGCTTGATTCTACTATTAAGGTATGGAATTACCATACTGGTCAGTGCATTTCAACTTACAGAGGCCACGATGATGCAGTAGTTTCTGTGGATTTTTCTAATAAAACAATTGTATCTGGATCTGCAGATAATACAGTAAAGGTCTGGCATGTTGATTCAAGAACATGCTATACTTTAAGAGGTCATTCAGATTGGGTTAATTCTGTTAAAATTCATCCCTCATCAAATACAGTATTTAGTGCATCTGATGACACAACAATTAGAATGTGGGACTTGCAAAATAATAAATGCTTAAGAATATTTGGTGGAATTGGGAACAATGGCCACATCGGTCAAGTACAATGTGTTATACCTCTCATCTATAGAGATAAGCTTGTTAAGGATGGCAGTGATTCTGATTCTGATTCTGAAGCAGATAATAATGAAAATCCAATAAATAATAATTCCGATGAAGGAGAAATCTTCAACAATACTGAATTACCAGATAATCCGAACTTACCAACTCATTTATTGACATCATCCCTTGATAATACTATCAAATTATGGGATATTAAAACCGGAAAATGTATCAGAACCCAATTTGGACACATTGAAGGTGTTTGGTCTATTAGCGCAGATACCTTCAGAATAGTTAGTGGTGCTCATGATCGACTTATTAAAGTCTGGGACTTACAAGACGGAAAATGTTTACATACATTCGTTAATAATTCAAGTGTCAGTTGCGTAGGTTTGAGTGATTCCAGATTTGCGGCCGGTTTAGATAATGGAATTGTTAAAATGTATTGCTTTGACTAGGATTCTATTTCTATATTATAAATATTGGTTTTTCTCTTCTTTTTTAATGGTATAGATTGGTAAATATGGTAATTGGATGAATGATTGAATTTGAACTAAGAAAGATATGTACTAAAGCTATAAGGATCGAATATTTAAATTCAGAATAAGTATAATCTATTGCACTATATCCTTAAAAAAGCGATTAGTATGTAAATTTTAAGTAAAACGAATGCTGTGAACTGAATATGTAAACTAGAGTCAACCATCCCATTGGTTGCTCGTATCCCTAAATTATTTCTCATATTTCGTTGGTGCAAACTATAAATGATTCAACTTCCCAAAATAGATGATATTGTTATAGCATCATCACTATTTCTATCTTTTTCAGAGTTTTCGTGTTCTTGATTCTTACTGGAATTGGCTAGTAGTGATGACTTTACAGAATCATTTGTAGAAGGCATATCGCTGTATTCATTATCTGTTGAAGACGAAAAAAAGCAATAATTGTCAATTAACTCTTTATAAGATTTAGTATTTAACAAATTTTTATTATTGTTGGGACCTAACAGTGAGGGTGCATTTGCATTCGAAATTGAAAAGGGATTAGATGCATTTTTAAAGTTTTTATCATAAGTTGGAAATCCTTCAGTTGTCGAATCAATAGAAGCCGTTGATGAAGCATTTCTCTTATTATGCCAAATATCGTTTTTATTATCACTGAAGGACGAAAATAAAGGTGAAGACAAATAAAAATTATTCTTCACAAAGTCATTATAGTCACTGTAATCTGATAAATTAGAGTTAGATGGACTGCTTACATCACTGCTATTCTCATTTTGATTGTATTGAGGTAACTCCGAGTCCGATACTCTCCTTTTCAAGTAAGAAGCTGAATACTTGGGTTTTACTGAATGATTCTGTATTTTTGGATTTTGAGGTTTCTTTGAACTCTTGATAAGCTTAATTGAGTAGTTTTTCTGATAATTATTATCCCAATATTCGCTATCATTGGTATTATATCTGAAGCATAGACTGTAAGTCTTTTCTTGTGAATATTGACTATTACCTAAATCATCCGTAGAAGAACTCATTCTAAAACTATTAAATAGTTTATCTAAAGGAATTTTAAAGGAAAATCTGTCATAGTTATTATCCTCTAAAATACTAGGCAAGTCTTTGCAATAAGTCGTTGGAATTTCGGTTATCGTTAACCAGTTATCAAGTGAATATCTAACCATTACAAACTTTTGATATGCAAAGTTTTTTACAGCAACATGACCAAGCAAGTTGGCTTTATCCGAAGATAAAAAGATCCTTTCAAGGAATATAGGAGAATTTTCATTGTTCACTTTTTTGTCATACGACAAGGGAGGAAAGTTCAATAACTGCAATTCCCATTGATATTTATCAACGTGGTTTGGATAGCTTGTATCTCCCAAATGTATAAAATATTCTCCTTCTTCTCCCCTTTCACCATCTGATGAGTCCTCACTATCCAAATCCATAGATGAGAGCAAAAACTCCGAGTCCTCCAAAGTGGGCGAGTTTGAAGCAGAAATTGCAGTTGGCTTATCCTTCTTTTTGAAATATCTGACATCATTGTCTCCCCCAAAATGGACCTGTTTATATGTAGGTGTAGTAGGTAATGATTGAGACCTCTTTTTACTGAAATATGAAGTGCTAGAGCTATCTTTCAAAGAAGGTTTCAATACCTCCCCTGACTTCTTTCTGACCAATTTATAGCCATGGCTAGTCTCTATATTTTGGTCTTCATTATCCTCGGGGCCGGTGTAGTCTTCTGGAAGTCCTTGTCTGGAATTAAGTTGACTATTGAGTCTAGTAGGGTCTAGTGCTTGGTCAAGAAGCTCATCTGCCCGTCTCGGCTTATGTAGAAACAGCAAAGAAAGAGGCCCCCTACTCAAACTTGAGCTGTTACTCTCGTCCTTACTCGATTCATATGTAATCGAATCCTTCCTTTGTGATGCATCACTTTGTCCTTTAACGGAGCAGGCGGAACTTATGGGTCCCTTTGTAGAAGTAGAAGAAGGCACTTTTCTCAGACTCTCCTTTTCAGGTAATTGAGAGAGATCGGCCATCATATACAAATCTTTTTTCCCTTTGAATAAGAATAAATTTTGAAATGTGTACCTTAATTAAATTTATTGGCAATAAATCATCCCTATAATCACCCCATAACGCAGCAAAAATAAAAGCGCTCTTATCAAAAAAAAAAAATCCCACAAATTTTGCGGTAAGATTAACAAATTTAGCAATCTCAAGCAATCTTACAATATAACATCATATTTGGATTATAAAAGTCTTCTATAAGATAATGCTAAGATCGAGTATTAAATCAAATAGAACATTCACGATCTGGATTATGCGAAATAAAGGATGATAAAGTATTTTGGACTTTGGGGCTAGAATTTTGGGCTAGAGTGTAGGTTAGAGCTTAAAAGAATAAATCTTGTTATAGCAACTTCCAAATGAGTAGCAAACAGCACCTCCTCCTAATATTACAATGTTACCATCAGGTGTTGATATCATACCAAATCCGACGAATATGGGAGGATAGTTTTTCCAGATATTGTCAGGTATTTCAACATTTTGGATAGATTTAGTCGACAATTGAAAAGTAACAATACTGTCAAATTGGTTGAAAATGCTATCCGTAGACACACCTCCGACTACCAAGAGCCTGTCATCATCCAACAATTTGATCTGGCATCCAATTCTCTTGAATCTGCTATCTTGGTAAATATTCTCAATACATATAGAGTTGCCGGAAATTGTGAATTTAAAGATTGAATCATTAACAAGAGGGATCAGGGTGCTTTCCATCCCACCTACTATTATACCAAACAGACCATTGTATTCCATGGCACAGCTTGAAAGGTTTGGTATTTCACCATCAATTTTTAACAGGCGGTATGCATTCTGTTCTACATTGTAAATCAAAAATAAATCTTTAGGATCGTCCAGCTCTGTTCCTCCGAATACTAAAATTTCCTGATCATTTAATCTGATTGTTGAATGTCTACATCTTCCATTTGGGGCATCTGTTACTCTGGTCCACTTTTTCCCAATGAACTTATAAGTATCGGATAAAAAGGAATTTGGTTTGGAACGGCCCCCAATTAAAACTAAAGAATCACCAACAGAACACATAGTATGACACATTCTTGCAGATGGTATTTCACCATTACACTCCATCATTTGTAAAACATTGTTTTCTAATGAAAAGGTAGCATCTGTACGAGTTTGCCCAAGACCACCATTAATGATGATCTCATTATTTCTAATTGCCACTGCAGGAAATTTAAGTTCAAGCAATTCACCATGTTCCACCTCATTTTGCTTGAAATCCACAGATAATCTACTAGGCTCTTCATACTTTGCCGGTACATTACTTTGGTAGATTAATTGATTAATATTGCTTGCATGGACAATTACATAATGTTGACAAAATATGATAAATTCTTCCCATTCATCAAAGGGTTCGATTGTCTCTACTCTCTCTTTCATTTCATCACTGATCAAGTACTTCCAATTTTCGTATAAATTGTTAATTTCAACGAACTCGTAGTAATTCTTAAATCTTTTAACTTGGTCTTCCTTGGTAGGATATTTTTCAACGCACTGCAATGGCGACCTTAAATGACTAAAATGGTATAACATTTTTTGAGCAAATGAACTATATTTTCCGCTTGGTAAAATTTGTTCAAGAATTAAAAAATGTGAGTTACTCAATGCTGCAGAGTGCTCTATTATAGGGTTAGCAAATTCAGGTTTCATGTATGCTAAGGAAACTTCTGCAACAAATATTTTAATGCAATCATTGTCTAGAAATTCATCCAACTGCTTTTTATAGAGAGCTTCGTCTTTTAGGTCACATCCAATAAGTTTGTATTTTGCAGTAGAGAATGATACTCCTAAAGCCTTCGACTTACTATCATTTTTTTCTTCCCCAACTATTGATAAGATCTCAGTTGAATCTTTTATCATTGCGAGCTTGTTTTGTATTAATTCAGGATAGTCAACATCATAAAATTCCAAGTTCATGTCACTTCTTTCTTGACAAGTAGAAAGTAATTGAAAAGGCAACGGATCAAATCCACAACCTAGATTGATAATTGCGATTCTCTTACCTAAGTTAGCTTCAACAATTTTTAATATCATTTGTTTGATAGATTCCATTCTAATCCAGTAGCCTCTATTAATAGCTGGTGACCTTCTTTTGGGCTTCTTTACAAAATGTTGAAACCATTCACCAGAAGAAGGGCTTAAAACTTTTGAATAGATCATCTCAACTGATCTCTTTGAAACTATAGAAGAGTTGTTTGTTCCTTGAACTTGTAGATCATCATATTGCTTTCTTCTCCTATCCTTTTCAATTTTCTTGCGCTGCCTAGGAAGTTGGTTAGGATTTAGAGGCTTATTGGACATTTTGTATTGATGATGTTGCAGCTAGACGGTTATAAATTTTTTTTTTTTCAGTTTTTCAATGTATGCGAAAAATATCCTAAATGTCTACTTCATTTTACAAGAAGCCAAATATAATAGAAATAAAGATAAATGACCTCCAAGTCAACATTAATAATCAGAATGCAAAATGGTAAAATTATTTAATTATATAATACAGTGCTGCTCATTTAAATGTTCTTAAATGAATCTTTCAAAACTTGATCTATTTGTGCCAAATCAATGTTTTGACATCCCATTATATATTTAGAAGCTGCCAAAGTATATTTTAAATCCTTAACATATGATACCCTGTCTACTTCTTGGTTAACTTCAGCCTGCTTTAAACCATCGCCACATTTTATCCAAACCTTGCCATTTATACCAACAGCAATTTCAAATTTGCATTTGTTAGCCAATTTTTCCAACACCATGGAATTAGAATTGAAGAGTAATTCTCTGGCAAAGTGTAAATTTATTTCAAAAATATATCCAGACTCATCCAATAATCCAAACCCACCTTCTTTTCCTGTTGTGGGATCTATACATTCGAGTTCAGTTTCTACATCAGATAGAGCCAGTGTAACTCTAGCATATATCGCTTGTCCAATTTTTAAGTTGGGCCTATTCTTCTTGGTTGCATTTGGAAATGCCATCATTGACAATTGAACTGGTGTTGAAAAATCTTGCAACGACACTCTATAATATTCTCCGTATACTCCAACTATTATACCAATTACAAAATCGTTTGTTTGTGGAATGTACCTTTTGGAATTAGATTCAATATATGCTAATTGTTTATTCTTCAGTTTATTTGTCTTAATGTTTAATGCACCTGCTGAGCTTGGAATCACCTCTTGAGTTTGAGGAATTTTATAAATCCCAGGACCTATCATAATACTGGCATTTGAAGTGTCTAAAGGTAGGCTGTCACCTGGTATAATCAAATGCATAGACATATTAGCATATACTGAAATTCTTTTTAATATTCTCTATTTAGTATAGATGATATATTTGAGATATTCAGACAATTTTTACTCTCATCTCTGAAATCTCAAAATTACACAAAATGAGCCTAAATAGAAAGTACTCGAATGCTAATATATTAAAGCTATATAAATCTATGCTGGATTGTTGCTTAAAAGAATCTTACGATCTTCAAAAAATTCTCTAATATCATTTATGCTCATTTGAAAAGAGTTTTCATAAACTTTGCCATCTTCAGGTCTATAATCTTGAAGTAATAACCGACTATCATAGTCATATTGCAAAATTGTTTCACTATTAAAGAAATTCAATGTTTCTATATTTCGACAATATAGCCTTTGAGGTATTATAAAGTCGGTTCTATTAATTAATTCCTTCTCATATGGTAGCTTTGAAGGATAATGCTCTGGTCTGATTAATGTAACGTTGAATCTCTCTATGTGAACTTCAAAGGAATTTACTTTTCTTGATTTGAGTCTGTTGCTTTTTAACTTTTCATCAAAGGGTGAAGTCCATTTGATATTATTTATGTAATAGTTACTTCTTTTTCTGAAAAATGCTAATAATCTCATTGCGTAATAATTGTGTCTTTGCAATAAATCAGCTGTCTGAAATAACTTGTGGAACTTATTTTCTCTTTGAACAGTCATTGTAGTTCTTTCATAGTAGAAGTCACTTTCAAGCGAAGTGAAACTACCATCAAATAAATATGTGCTAGCAGGAAAAACAGAATCTAATGATGCTCCTATAGCATGAAAATACATATATACAGTTGCTGTAATATCCAGATAAAATCTAGACTCTTCTGGTAGATTGAAATCAATATAGGGCTTAAAATGCATGGAGCTGACAGGATAAATCGAATGCCATAATTCAAGTAATTTGAGTATCACTGATGGTGAATAAATGAAGACCAGTTCTTCATCTCTATTTGAGAATGCTAAAGGCAACAATTCATCAATAAAGCTTAGTAAATTAGTGAAGTTCCTTGATGCATTATTGAATATTTCCCTTAGTTTGTTGTCAGTGCAGTTAACAATTTCAGACTTATAAATGTGCTGTAAAGATCTAAGATTGTACTGGACTTCCAATAGGTAAATTGGTTTATAAGATGGAATACCAATACTGAGAAGTTTATATTGTAAGTTATATGATAATACTCTCGAAGATTGCCATGTCTGGAACTCTGCCTCACCGATAAATGAAATGAGAAGATCAAATACCCTTTGTCTTTCTTTAGCAAGCTTAGCAAAATTACTTTGACTTTGCCTTAATATCAAAGTAATGTAACATAAGAATACACTAGTATACCCAAGTATTGGTCCAATTTTAAACTTTTCCATTACGTCCAATTGACTCAGATTTCCATAAATCTCTATCCCCTTAGCTAGCCTAATGAAAGAAATCCGATTTCTTTCTAAGCAGCGTTTTGTCATTTTACTCAAAGTATTGCTAAGTTTCGAATCTCTCTGACTATCTTTTTGACGAAGAGAATTTAAAATGATTGATTCACCAAGACAAACCAAAACATCAAGAGCTGTATTTACGTAATTTAAGTACGATTCGCCCTCAAGGGACGAGTATAAATTCCAAAATAATTGAAACAGTTTAGCTCTGTCTTTAGGTCCATTATAAATAGTTGTTTTTGCGAAGCTTTCTTGATTATCAATATTTATCTTAGCACGGACTACCTTGAAAGATGTTCTTAAAGGAGTTCCATTCGAAATCATCGATCCCTTGACATCTGATTTCGCTTCTATTGGTGACGAAGATGAAGAAGAAGGTGCTTCATCAAATATTACCTTAAATTCATTTGAGAAATCATCCACCGTTAAGTAATTGAATTGAATGGGAGGGTACGGGATAGATGGTATATTCTGTGGTAAATCTGTCAATTCAAATTTAAACTCTAGACTGATTTCATTCGAATTTGGATGTTTGGAATGTATAGATTTAGTATTATTTGATGTTGGTAATCGATAATCTTGAATTAGTAATTTGTTTTGACTATCTCTTAACGAGTGCGTTAATCGGATTCTATCTATATCTGGTGCACTCAAGTCCAAATAAGAACATCTCTCATTCTTTCCTCTAGTGCAATTTCGGCACACGGGTAATGTTTCGTCACATCTAATTTTCTTCGTCTTACAATTCAAACACCCTAGCTTTGAATTGGTATGCTTTCTACGGCTTGCAGAACCCTTTTTAGGTTTTCTGACACTACTAGCCATACGTTATACTGAATATTATAGTATTAAATCTGATGATTTGAAGATAAATATTAAGCAATACAGAATAAGCAGATTATTCTTTGCGAGAAAGTAGTAGAATCTTGTTAAAACAGATCGGATATGTAGTTGCGTAACTAAACTACATTTAAGATGATCTCGTATCCAGTTATATTTCATATTTCCGCAATCTTGAAAAGTGAAGGGAATTACGAGAAGCCAAGAAGCCAATTACGCCAAAACTTTCCTAAATATAGCAATCATTTCTTCGTGTACTGAACGTATATCCAATTCAAACCCCGAAACTTAAGCCTACTTTGCCTGCTTGCGTAGGTTACGGTAATATGTTCAAGCATCGTTTTCGGTTTTCGGATAATGCCCCGACACATATAATTGGGCGATGCAATTTTACTCAAACTAGAACAAGTTATCTATGTTGATACTGACTTTTCTAGATTTAATAGGCATTAATTCTTCATCGTTCTGTCGTTTATTACTTCCGGCGCTAGTTTGAGACTGAGATAGAAAAGTGAGCGAGTCTTCGAAAGATAAACTATCAATCTCATCAATAGTAGAATTCATATGCAAAACAGACAGGTTATGCAAAGACGGTCTTGCTTCCGAATTAAAATCGTAAGACGTAGGAAAATCGGAGTGTTTTGACTTTGTGTAATTTTTCTCTGCGATTTTGAAGTTATTTATGGTATTTCTGACCGAATCTATCCCCTTGACAGTGCGAGGAAAATACATTGACTTGGCTGCATGATTATAGTCTAAGCTCTTGAAGTATGGCTTAACACGAGGAACAAAAGCGATAGAATACTTTTCGTTTACTTTCATGCTCTTACCAAAATTATCTACTATGCCACTGCATGTTGGAGTTAGATAGCCACAGCCAAGAACAAATTCACCATTCTTCTTAAGAATTGGGTTCCCTGAATTAATGAGGATGTTGTCTTTGAAAAACTTATTCAAAATTTTTAGTATTACATCATAGTCCACATTCAAATCAAGCAGAAACAATCTAAAAAGGTGGGTAAATTCTGGTATACCATAAACGGTAAAATACTTCCAGAGGAACCTAGTGCGCATAAGGCTCAATAAACTATCATCAACCTCATCCAACATACATGTGTAGCATTTCATGCCTTTCACACTAGACACCAACCCGTAACAGCATGCGTGTACTTTTCTTAAACATATTTCACAGCTCATCTTTGAAATTGACAGGAAGTCACTGGCGCCGCATTCACATTCCTTTACTTCATTCTCGAATGTATCTGGGAGAATTTGGGTAGATTCCACCAATCTAATTTTAGAATCCAAAAACTTATTGAGTGATAGCGCGTTTTCATCACTCTGTATGTTACTGTCTCGCAGAACTCTACTACCGTAGGCCAATTGGCCGAATACCAAGTCAAATGGATCTAAGCTTATGGGGTTCTTAATTTCTTTACCATAATTAGTTACTATTTTAATATCCACCGAATTGAACCCCATATCTACTGTTCCAATTTCATCCGTAACACCCCTGTTGCGTTTCTCGATTTCTATCGTTGGGATATTCAAGTTACTAGCATCTTTGAAGTAAGTTGGTTGATAATCTTTCGGGCAGCTATCGTTATATAATAGTCTAATAGACACATATTTCTCCAAAGGAAGAGGATTGAACGTTTGCGTGAGCACAATCAACCTTTTGATTAATTGTTGAACTTTCTCCCGGGCACTTAGGTTAGTTAAAACACCATCTAACTTGTTATTAACTGATACCGATATATCTTTGGAGTCATAGTTAATCTCGAACAAATAGCATTCGGTCAAACGTTGTGGATTAGATTCATCTAAATAAATTGAAAATTGAACTGCTCTCAAGTATTTCAAATTAATAGCATCATTTATACCATCATGAATCCAATTAATAAATGTGTCTGCTTCCTTACAAGTACCTTTAATCAACAGTTTATACTTCACGTACTTTCCCTTGACTTTAATATGAGGATTCGTAACAAAGCTCTTATCAGTAAAATTGTTATCGTCAAATATATTTCTTAAAAATGCAATGCAGTGCAAGGAGATCTCGATCAACTCTTGCACAAGACACTGAGATTGAAGGACTGTGATATTTTGTTTTGTTTCTTGGGCTTGCATTATATTGTACTGTGAAGTAATATCTATTGAATACTAAATAATACTTATAATTTAGCAACCATTTTTTAATTAGAAACCTAATTACACAAAAACACTTTAGGTGCCGTTCATTGATACAAAATACCTCCAAACAAAGGAAAAAAAAATGTTAAAAGTTTCTTCTGGCAACTCAATGATGTTAGAAAAGCATCATGCAACACCAGGGACCTTTGAGAGATACCAACTTTGTAGAACGCTACTAGACTCCTATCAGAATTTCAATGTTACAGCTACATATAATGTCTCCATTACACCAGAACAGATATCAAATGCATTAAGAAATTTGATGTTCAAATATTCCGTGTTTACTCTCAATGGCTTCAGAACTGGGGAACCAAAAGATGATAAAGTTCAAGATTGCAAAAACTATTTTTTTCGTCCAGCAAAGGTGATAAAATTCAGAGATGTTGTATTTTTCAGAGATCTTGAAAACCCACTTAACGAAATTGATCTACAAAGTATCAGCAATGAGAGAATTCCTTTAAATTGTGAAAGACCAATGTGGAGGCTCTTTGTTCAGCAGTACAAAAATGTACAATATATAACTATCTGTTTCAACCACACTTTGTTCGATGGAAATACAGGACCAGCCTTTCACGAGGACTTCATTACGGAACTATCAAATTTGGAAACGAATGATTTAAATGTCCAAGATATATTATTTGATTACGAGAATGATGCATCAAAACTCCCTGCAGTTTATCCTATTAGTAGTGACTTGTCAGATTTGTATTACGCTTCTAAATCTTATGCGTTAAAGTACCTTTTAAAGGCGAAATTTTGGGATAAAATAAGGTCTATGTTAGATTTAACTTTAAGAAAATGCAAGCCATTCACAATTCAAACCGATAATTTTGAAGCAAGGATTAAGATTATCTCTTTTGGCCCAACAGAGATGAACAGAATGTTAAAATTTGTTAAGTTGAAAAAAACAACTTTAACCCCATATTTTACTGCAATATGTTTGCAAACTATTCAGGATGTTTTGATTTCTCAGTTTTCAAAGAAAAAACACAAATTATCTGCATTCATAGCTATTAATGGAAGACGATATGTAAACGATGAAAGGCTCAGATATGGCCTATTCATTTCAGGATTGGATATAAAAGAAAATCCAATACCATCTAGCTCTAAAACATTTTCTGAAATAGCTAAGCCAGTAAGACATTGTACAGATAGCCTCAAGGAAGAACTTGATTCTAAGGATTCTTTTAAAATGATTGGTTTATTAGACCATGTTCGTATTTGGGAGTTTTTAGAAGAATCTTCTGATTCGCAGAAGACTTTAGAATACTCCAACTTAGGATTTAAGAATATTCAATTTGGTGACATTAAAGTGACAGAGATGTGGTTTTCTCAAAGTCTTATACCTACAGTTCACATGGATGTTTCCATGATAAGTACGGAAAGTGGCATGCATATATGCGCTTCATACAATAGTCAGTTTGATATTATCGATCCAAAAACAAATACGAAGTCAATAGATAAATTTGCCAATACTTTAAAAGAAAGACTTTTAGATTATACAATAAAATAAAATAAATGATGAAAAAATAAATAATGAATAAAATTAGAAAGAAATAGAAGAAATTTTGTTGTCAGTTTTGATTTAAACGTAGAAACTTCCTCAGTTTGACTATTGTTCCATGCTCAATAAAATTTAGTTTTTTGAAAATTGATGATACAAAATATTTTGATTGTGTATTTGTGATGTCCCATAGGACAAACAGTATAGAATACGTGCTCTTTGAAAACTGAACTAGTCTTTCTCTCGTACATTTAAATATGTAAAAATTCAGCACTTAATAGGGGTATATTCTGAGTACAAAATCGCAAATTATGACAGTAGCAAATGGTTTATAATAATTCTTAGTTATTTCCACTCTCTCTTTACCTTATGACACAGGACATACATCGCATAATACCAGGGTTCTTTGAGAGATACCAACTTTGTAGAACGCTACTAGACTCCTATCAGAATTTCAATGTTACAGCTACATATAACGTCTCCATTACACCAGAACAGATATCAAATGCATTAAGAAATTTGATGTTCAAATATTCCGTGTTTACTCTCAATGGCTTCAGAACTGGGGAACCAAAAGATGATAAAGTTCAAGATTGCAAAAACTATTTTTTTCGTCCAGCAAAGGTGATAAAATTCAGAGATGTTGTATTTTTCAGAGATCTTGAAAACCCACTTAACGAAATTGATCTACAAAGTATCAGCAATGAGAGAATTCCTTTAAATTGTGAAAGACCAATGTGGAGGCTCTTTGTTCAGCAGTACAAAAATGTACAATATATAACTATCTGTTTCAACCACACTTTGTTCGATGGAAATACAGGACCAGCCTTTCACGAGGACTTCATTACGGAACTATCAAATTTGGAAACGAATGATTTAAATGTCCAAGATATATTATTTGATTACGAGAATGATGCATCAAAGCTCCCTGCAGTTTATCCTATTAGTAGTGACTTGTCAGATTTGTATTACGCTTCTAAATATGATGCGTTGAAGTATATTATTAAAGAGAAGTGGAAAAGAATTCAATCGATATTTAATTACGGATCAGAAAAGTACGAGCAATTAAAGCTACTAGATGAGAACTTTGAATCAGGAATGAAAATAACATCTTTCGATTCAGTTGAGGTTAATGATTTGTTAAGATTTGTTAAACTGAAAAAAACTACTTTAACTCCATATTTGACTACAATAGGCTTGCAAACTATTCAAGATATTTTATTTCCTCACTTTTCCAATGCTAAACACAAGTTGTCAGCAGTCATACCTATCAATGGGAGAAGATATGTAAATGATAAGAGACTTAGATACAGTTTATTTGTTTCAGCAATGGACATTTTTGAAGATCCAATACCATCTGGTTCTGGTTTTTATTCTGAAATAGCCAATTCTGTACAACATTTTGCAAATAATCTCCATATGCAAATCGATACTAAGGCATCTTTTAAAGTAGTTGGATTATTGGATCATACCAATATTTGGGAACTCTTGAAAGCATCTCGTGAACAAACAACCTTGGAGTACTCAAATCTAGGATTTCAAAAGATTCAGGTTAAAAATTTCAAAGTAACAGAGATGTGGTTTGCCCAAAATCTGGGTACCAAACTCCTTATTGATATATCAATGGTTAGTACTGAAAAGGGGATGAATTTCTGCATCAGCTATAATAAGCAGTTTGATAAAATTGATCCGAAAACCAATATAAGATTAATTGACAGCTTTGCAACTATACTAAAAGAAAGACTTTTAAGCTATACTAAAGAGTAAATTGAAAAAAAAAAAAAGTAGAATGAACTTGGTGATAGATATCCAATTTCGAACTAATAGCGTTTTCAACGGATGTGTGCAACTCTTTCACTCACGAAGTTTTTAACAATCTCCTAGTCTTGTTTCTCATTATTTTACACATATTTGCTTTATTTCATCCGATACAATATTGCTGCATATACATAGTCACGGCTAAATAATTTAATATATCCTCTTTGTGGTGGACTCAATGATACAAAACTCCAGAATATAAAAAAATGTCAAAGCTTAGTTTAACAACATAATCAAACTGTTTAAGTAGTTATTTGATCAATTATCCTGCAACACACTTGTTTGCATTAAAAAGATTTCACGTTATTAAAGTTGCAATTTTAGATTATGTAATCTGGTATTTCAGACATGACCAAGAGTTTATGCTAGAGAAGAAATTCAAGCGATGATAGTTGCGAAATGGTGATATCATTTACGAATGAATGTATATAAAAATTTGAGGTAATTGTAAATAAGATCACTATATTTGAATTTCAATGTATATGCTGTTAAATCAAATCGAATCTTTTTCATATATTACTTAAAACAATTACTATGTCACATCCAGCAGCAAGCATAAAATCTATTTTTAGTGGTAAGGTCAATCTAGAAACCCCGGATAATTTTGAACCATACATTCAGTCTACAAATAGTTCTAATGGAATATTATTACCAACAGAGCAACTGGATGATTTATCTTCGTCCATGAGTCAAGACTCCAGTAACATCATCAACTCAGAAAACCTCCAGACACTAGACAATAAATTAACTCATAAGCATGGGAACATCGGTAGTTTTCAAAAAAAATCCTTATCATCAACCAATGTATCAGTTGGATCTAATGATAGTGAAAATCAATCCAAATATAATCTAGCAAGACTGTCTCCTGGGAGCATAGTTCCTGATGATTCCTCGACATATTTGCAATTCGATTCTCCTTCAAGACCCTTATCTAGAAATTCAACAACTTCTTGTCTATCAGTTACAGCTACAAAAGATGGAATAGAGGGAAAGAGGTTTCATAGACACGGGCCTACACAATACTCTTCGAATTTGATTGCAAATATGGCACAACATCAGCATCCTACAGCTACTGCACAATTTAAGTCCACTAGTGTCGATTCTGAAGTAAGAAATTGTACACCTATAAAAACAATACAGTCGCCTACTGATTCAAGTATCCCTGTTTCAAATTTAAGTCAAGCCTCAATAAAGACTACTAACGCCGAATTTGATGGCCAAGGTGGATTAGGAGGCAAATCAAGTTATATGGAGAATTTCGCTGCTTCTGGCAAACCATTAACATTGAAAGAAAAAATTAGTTTACTTGGTCACAAATCCCATAAAGGAAACTAAAAAGTTAAGCTTATTTTTCATATCTATATAGTTTCAATAAAGCTTCAATTAGTTGATAGCAGTTTTTGATTTGAAACAACTTCCTCTCTATTGAGTATCACGTGAATTACATAATTTTTAATGGAATTTTTATGTATTTGAAACTATATTTACCAAATCTTTCATTAACAGTATCATCAAATGTTGGGAAAAATTACGAGAAGAGGAAGCAAAAATGTTGTATCTAGCTTAGTAAAGCAACAAAGCATTAAGCTAAACACTTTTGTATCCGCAAAGAGATTCCAATCTAAACTAAGTTCTGAACCGACTGAGATTTCCACTAGGATTTCAGATTCGAATGATCCACAAAGAAATAGATTTTTCCAGTACACATGGGGTTCTTGGATTAGAAATGATAAGTCTGAAAGGGTTAAAAGAGAAACTAGATTTTCAATCGAAGGTATTACCAAATTGTTACAAGACATTAATTCGGAGAAGCTCAATTCAAAAAACGTTGACAAGAATGGAAAGCCGATTATTAAAGCTCCAGTCCAAAATAATGACGGCTCTTTTGTTCTAGTCAATAATTTGACTAATGAATTAATTGGTGAATCTGATAAATTGATTATTAAACAAATTGCTAGTATACATGAAGGTAAGCATCACAGAATTTACAAGATTTCTTTGTCCACTGGTAAAGATTTAATTTTAAGAATTCCATACAAATTGGAAAGTGATTATTTTATATCTCAAAAGATTAAAAGTGAAGTTGCAACTTTAGATTTTTTAGATTTAAAGTTGGGTTTAACTGTTCCGAAAGTTATTGCTTATGGTGATTCTAAATCGAATGCCGTTGAAAGTCCTTTTATGTTAATGGAATATATAGAAGGTGACCTTTTAATGAAGCAGTGGGATCCTATGTCTGCTGCCGAAGATGCAGATGAAAATTTAAAAGCTGTTATTCAACCAATATCTGATTTTCAAAACAAGCTATTAAGTATCACATTCAACAAGTTTGGTTCATTATATTTTCAAAATGACGTTGATGCGCCACTCCAAATCGTTGCAGCGTATGAAGGAGAAGAAAACCCTTTATTGAAAAACAGATGGAAAATTGGCCCAAGTGTTGAGAAAAACTTTTCCAAAAATAAGAATAAATTGAGTTCTAAACAAATTAGGCAGTTTACTGGCCCATGGGATAGCAATAAACCTTTGGATTTGATAACTGATGTTGCTAACATAGAATTGGAAGCCATCAGAAATAGATTGGCTTTATCGCAAGCTGATTCTAGCGAGAAGATTGAAGATGAGTATTTATTGAAAAAGCAAATTGCAACTTTTGAAAATTTCAAAACTATATCTCAGAAGTTACTCAACCCTACCTCCAAATCTATTATGAATGTTACTGAATTGTTCAAACCAATGTTATATGCACCTGATTTGGATCCTTTGAATGTAATTATGAAAGATGGGAAGCCTTATTTTATCGATTTTGAGTATACTACAATTAAGCCATTTATCTTAAGTAACTATCCCGCATTTGTGGCTTATCAAGGTGCAAAAATCTATAACTTAGAAGAGGATGTACCAGGATATAAGGACATGGATGATGTTGAAAAGCAACAGTATCAATTTATGTTTTTCAAAACAAGAAATGAAAGACTTTGGGAAGTTGAATTAAATTCAAAAAGACATGACTTGATTGCGATAGCTTCTCCTCATGTCAAGGTGTTGAAATCCCCATACACTCAGGCTTTAGAAAATAAGAATGATAAAGATTATTTATATGTAGAAGCTTCTATTGTTCAATTACAAGCAATTTGGGATAGTTATGTTGCGAACGAATTATGCAACACAAAAGACGCTGAATTTCCTATAAAATATACAGCCGAATATTTAGATGAACATCAACATGATATTGAGGAATACCAAATTGAAATTGTGTCAACTCCATTCGCTGCTACGGGCGGCTGGGTACCTCAAGACATGTTCGACCAATTGAAATCACAAGGTATTATTGCTGAGACAGGTGATGGTAATTACAAAATTGAAACTGAAAAAGTTTTAGAAGATGAACAACTTTAGAATATCTGTATATTTCAGAATAATCTTTTGTATATATAAATACACATTATCGTGTTTTCCTCACTTCAAAGGTATTTTCGGGCGATTAATTTCAATTTTAAGTCGAAATCAGGAGAAGTAATAGCATCGTTTACACAATAAAAAGGATTTAGCAAGCATTTGACGTACAATTCATTTACTTCAATAAAGAATTGCTTAATCAGGCTATCGTCATATTTCTGCAGAGGTATATTCAGATTCGTGTAATCATAGCATAATACAAATTTAGTATTCCCTTGAGTAATAAATGCATTAACTAACAAACCATAAAAAGAATCTATTTTCCCCAAATAAAATTGATTTGTAGACCACTGAACATCTTCTATTAAATCTAATGACGAGTTTGATATGAATGGTAGTATTTCTTTAACACTGGCAGAGAATTGTGATTTCCCAGGTATATTAGAAACCAGCGAAGTTCCGATGTATTTGAATGAAGAAAATTCTAGCTCGTACAAAGGATTATCCCTTGTTCCTATTATTGTGAAATAAAAGGAGGACATTGACAACCCTTATCCTTCTTTCTTCCTATATCTAAAGTAAGATACTTTTGACCGTTTCAAATTGTTCCGGATCAAAGGTGTAAAAATTTAGACTCAAATTTACAGTTTAGACTAGTGTTTTGAAATTTGTGTTTAGGGACATTTTACAATTGCAGAATAACAAATCTATATCTAAGCATATTAAAGTTCCTCAAATCACATATCTACGATATTTAACATTTAAAGCTTACCTATTGCATCTTAGAAATGCTAGGCGATCTCACTTATATCAAATCTTTCCATCAAAGAGACGATATTCATCAACCTAATTTCATATTCTCATCAGACATTTCTGATAAGATTAACATTTTAGTATCAAGATACTTAGATTATGACTCCAGTCCTCAAGACATTGGAAATGAAATTCAATTTAATATAAATATTGAGCTCAATACCTTAATTTCAAGAAATCAGTCTTTAAAGCCGTCGGATCTTATTAAAGAAAATCTAATATGCATAGCTAATGATAGCGACGGCATACTGAATAAATCTAAAAATATAATATCACCAAAAAATAAAAGCATTCCTCAATTATTCAAATTCATATCAGGTGGTGTATTTATCGTTAATTTGAAATTGGAATTATTAGAGTTCGTGCCAGAAAAGGTCACAAATAGAATTAGTGTTGGTTTTCTAAAGGATGAAAACTATGAAATTTTGGCCTTGTGCGAAGAAGAACTCATTGATCAGATAAGAACATATATTAAGAAAAAATTTATACTAGAACTAAACAGACACCTGGATAATGTGTTTATTGATTCTGAGTCAGAGGACAATAAAAAACTGAATGAAATATCAAACATTACAAATAATATATCGACTAATGATAATACCTTGGAAGACAGTGATTATATTGCTGAGAAGTCTTTTATTTATGAAGATGAAGATGAATATGAGTCTTCATTTGATGACTTGATGTTGTTAAAATCTAATGATACCTTAGGATCACCCAATGATGACGAGCACGATTTTATAAATGACAATATAGTACAGATCAGGTCAAAATCAATGACCTATTTGAATCCTATAAGTCAAGATAATAATAATGTTTTCTTGAAGGAAATGGATAACTTGAGACATAATGAAGAATTACTTGAAAATGAAGACATTAGTAAAGCTGGCACTAGTTGTGCAACTGACGAACATTTAAAAGATTTAAATTTTTTTGGTCTGCCAAAATCTGACAAGGCTTTCCTTCTTCCTAAGCTTAACACAAATGATTCTACACCAATGACAAGACAACTGTCTATCGCATCTTTTTCATCACCAACAAGGAAAATTCTTTCAGCAAAACCATCGATAAGTTCATTTTCTATGATTAATAATGGAGAAAATCCTGACTTAGAATATGCTTTTAGAGACACATCTGCCCTAGTCCCTAATTTTATCAAAGACGATAAAAAGTTCAAGTTTATAAAGGTTGGAAAAGTTCAAAAGTTCGTGAATTTGTTCGAAGAAAAGATGACTGATAATTCCACCTCAAATTCTGGTGCTTCTAGACCTTCAACTCCGGTTAGAAAGTTACACTAGCTTGTATATTTTGTATAATTATGTTACGATTGAATGTATTAATAAAAGACGTCTGAATGAATTCATCTAATCAAAATATTTCTTTTATGTCTTTTTCCTCTATTCTAGTTATTTTATCAGTAAGTTTATTGAATTTCTCAAAAATCTGGTCGACTTCCTCTGGATATTGAGTTTCATTTGTATGAGAATTTACTTTCAACGTACCTAGGCACCAAGTTTCTTTCAACGATCTTGACAAAGAAAGAAGATCTTCGCAAAGCCTTACTATTATTAAAGCGTCCGATTCGATGCTTAATGATTCGATTGAAAGTAATTCTTTGGATTTGTCTTGAATTATAGAAACTTCAAATATTTCTTGAAATTTCTGTAAAATTTGATCCACGTTTGAATCAATTTTTTCTAATTGTTAATATTCAATTGTAATACATGGTTTGATATAAATATTTACTTACGTAGTAATGCTATTGATTGGGGTTGCATGTTGCTGGAATTCTATAGCTAATATGTACCAAATTTTGAATTCGAACTTTTCAATATGACTTATTTATGACGCAAAACCATCCTCAAGCTGCAAATTTTGTATGCATTTTATGATGGGATATAAAGACTATATAATTGTTTTATATATCATCAGGAATACAAATTATCTTTAAGGTAAATATCCATAATCATTATAAGCCTAAAAACCACATACTTCATTGGATTTAGTAGACTAAAATTTGTATATAAAAATTAAAAAGTAATGCAATGTGTATTCATAAATTGTATAAAGTTTTACCATAATAGGTATTTGAGGATTTTAAAAAAAAACTTGAATATGATTAATATGAAATTGAAAAGGTTAACAACTACCCAAATAAATCTTAATGTAACAATAATCAAGTTTTCTAACAAGAAGTACGCGATTTTTCTATTATTTCCATGCTCCATGTTCATCGTTAAATTATTGTCTTTAAAAGTATTGGTGACTAGATTACTAAATAATGATGCGTTCAACTTATCTAGCCTTTCATTTATTTTTCTCAATTCAAGCGACATTGATGTATTAACTTCACCAATAGTTCTGTCACTATTACTTAATAACATATCAATGCGAATTGATTGATCGCTGTTAATCAAGCGAATAGCTGATTTAATTTCATTCAAAAATGCATTAAACAACTCTTCATACTGCGGTAAATAGTTGTCATTTATTAAAATTGTTAACTGGAAAAGCTCAGGAAGCCTATTATGTATAATATCATTGATTTTTGCATCTGATAATGCTACTAAGCGAGGATACACATTCAACAAGTAGTTCAATTTCAAATTGATAGATTTTTCAAAATAAAAAAAATTAAATAGTATTTCATTGAGCCTCCTGTCATCATCATCATCATCAATATAAGTCTCGTGATTAACTTTTAGTGACTTAGCTTCTTCTATATGTTCCAAAGATCCCTTTGCTTCGTCATTTTTCTTATTCTCCAAAGGTTTTATTGATACTCCATTGAGATCATTTAGAGTACAAGTACCATTTGGGTTATTTTCCTCATCCGTTCCACTAAAATTGATTGCAACCTCATAATCATTTAGTGAATCACTTTGTTTCATCATTTCATTACCTGAAGTATTTTCGTCATCTACGGAACGATTTACTCTTTTAAAAAACTGATCCTTCAATAAATTTCCCGAACTGTTAAAATAAGACTCATTAAACAGATCATCACTCGTTGATCCTCCATGATAATGGATTTTTGCAGCTCCGCTTTTCAATTTATTACGAAGAAGTTTCCTTTTACGAAGTTTTCGGCTCGATATCGCAATTATAGGTTCATCTGGGGAGAGTGATGTAATTGACAGATTGTAACTATGTGAGGGTTTTGAACTTATGTGATCAGAGTCACCTTCAACAAATAATTTATCGTGCAACCTTTGCGGAATTTTGCTAGTTTCTTTACTTGAGGTCGATAAATTTGAAGACCGTGGAAACCATAGATTACCCTTAGAATCTCTCAATTCGTGCCAGTGTTTTACTCTCCAACTCATATCAAAAATAAACTCCTTAATATCAATTGCCCAAACCATCTTATATGGCTTTTTGGGGTTATTATTATGCATACTGAAAACGTTACAAGCTAATGGTAAAACCTTAATTGACAAAGGCTGTGGATATTCTTTGTATTTTTCCCTTAATTTTCTATTCCTTAGGACTTGCAATGGATTGTATACACCATCTACTCCTGGATAATTATTTCCATTTTCATTTTCTTGTTTCCAATCAAATATTCTCTGTAAATATAGATATTTCATGCCTATCATAGATTTGACTCTCTCCACACGCAAAGTTGTACTTCTTGAAACATTAGGAATTTGAATGTTAATGTCATTGTTGTAATAGCTGTTCAGTCCTGTGTTCATATGCGGTTCAATGACATTACGATCGGCTTTCAACGCTCTTCTCGTGTCTAAAAGAAGTGACGTTAACTCTCCAATCTTTTTTACCTTTTCCTTATCTTCTCCAACGAGCTTTCCATCTTCGTATAAATTTTCTTTAGAAAAATTTAAAGCTATTTCAGGTTCAAATGAATCTAGCTTATTGTTACTAAGCTTTGATATTCTATCCTCTTTTATAATAGTAGGTAATTTGGCTGACTCATCTTGTTCATTGACCATTTTTTCAGCAGATTTGTCCTGAAGGACAGGATTCGTTAGTCGTAGCTGTGACAAAGGAGACTTTGGGGTAACTACTTTCTCCTTATTATGATTTTCATTGCCATCAGCCATTATGGTGATCCAAAATAGTAAAAGTTTCTCAGTCTTGAATTTTGATAGTGAATTATTGTTACGCACTTCAGAATTACGATTAAATTGAACTTAGCTTCTATTATCAATCATATATAATTGCTAAATAAATTTTAAGAATGCCAATTCCGTTCGTTAAGTCTACTAAGGATTTCGATGATTATATTTCGAAAAACAAGTACTTGGTTGCCAATTTTACTGCACTGTGGTGTCAGCCATGTCAACAAATCAAGCCGATAATGGATCAATTGTATTCAGATTCGAATGGAGTATACGACAAGATTGAGTTTAACAGAGTAGATTTAGATAGCCAGCGTGAATTAGCTTCCAGGTACAGTGTCTCCAGTATACCAACTTTTATATTTTTCGAAGGTGGCAAAGAAATTTCAAGAGTAAGTGGGGCCAATTTTCCAAATGTTGTACAGCTGTTGAATCAATTAAAAGAGAAAGCTTCGAAGGATTTAACTGCCAGAAGGTATGGTAATGGTAACTCAGCAAAAAGTTTGCCAACAAATCCTATTTATGAATCAGTTTCCAAGTTCATCCCTAAGGGATTTGAAATTTTGAACCATAACATTCATTATGGACAATTCGAAGCACTTAATGTCTTGCCATTATACAATGGAAGTGAAGATTCTGATATCAAGAATCTTTTTAAGATAGACTACAAAAATAACAGTACAGTGTTTTCGGATGCTGATTCTCAATTGTTATTCCATGTTCCGTTAATGAACATTTCCAAAATTTACTCAATTCTACTCAAACTAAAAGATGGAAAGGAAATTGCAGCTGAAGGGGAACTCGAGTTAGATGAAGATGAATTGAGCTCCGAAAGTCAGTTCCCAAATTTGATTAAAGTATGGGCAAATCAAACATTATCATTTGACGAAGCTTCTAATGATAAGAATGCCCCATATTCTGAGGGCATAAATGGTACTGATGGATGGTACGAATGTAAATTAAAGTTTGTAAGATTTCAAAATGTGCAAAGTTTAAGCATTTTCATTGATGGTGCCGACGAAGACAATCACACTTTAATTGAAAAAATTATCATTGTTGGAATAAACGGTGAATCTAAAGAACAGGGTAAAATCAACAAATTGGAGGATGAATAAGACTAATAGACTTCATTACGTTTGCAATAACATCAATCCATAAACTCAAATTTAGGCTATAAAATATCTGATCGATTTTTTTTTTTAAACTTTCCAGAATTTTCCAAATTGGTTACGTTTTTATATTCTAAATATCTATATAAATATAACTATGCTTTCAAATGTATGAACAACCCATCGATACGCTTAGCTTCTGTAGACATATACCTATTAAACCGCTAAACCCGAATTGATCGGTTAGCGCACTTCTGTCCGAATTGCCCCAATGTTCGAAAAAAAATTGCCTTTAGCATTAGTATATCAAAGGTTCATATTGATAATTTCCGTGATTGTATTATACACTTATCCTTATATTTATTTCTGCTAAAATGAGTTCAAATGTGTTGATACAAAGATCATTCACTCATTTATCTAGAAATTCTATTATATTCAGTAGAAATATAGTGGTACTCTCAGCCGCCACCAGAGATGTGAGGTATCCATTAAGGCCAAACTTACACAGTAATATAAATAACAGGACAGTAAGTGCTCCTTTAATAAATGGATTTTTTAGACATCAATCAACAATCCCAGAGGAGAAGAATAACAGTAACGCTGATTCCAAAGTAGGTAAGGTAGGTAAGGAGACAGCGGTTGCTAAACTTGAGCAGCCAAAATTAGGCATATGGGAAAAGGTCAAACATGAAGCTCAACATTACTGGGATGGTACCAAATTATTAGGATATGAGATGAAAGTTTCAACCAAATTGTTGTTTAAATTAGTCTCCGGATATGGGTTATCACGTAGGGAGTCTAACCAATTGCAAAGAACAATTGTCGATGTCATGAGATTAGTTCCGTTCTCAATGTTTGTTCTTATTCCTTTCGCTGAATTATTATTACCAATTGCTTTAAAGTTGTTTCCAAACTTGTTGCCATCCACTTATGAATCAAAGCAAGATAGACTTAAGAAACGTGCCAAATTATCAAAAACCAGAGTATCTGCATCAGAATATATCAAAAATACCATGGAAAAATCTGGTTTGAAGTTGTCCAAAAAGATTTCAGAAGAAGAGAAGGAAGCATTTGTTTCCTTCTTCCATACCATTTCTCTCGGAAAGGACCCTACAAGAGACCATTTAATTCAAGTTGCTCGTTTATTCAAGAATGATCAAGTTTTAGATAACTTATCTCGTCCTCAATTGGTAGCTATGGCTAAATATATGTCTTTGAGACCTTTCGGAACAGATTCAATCTTACGTTATCAGATTAGACATCGTTTGTTGACAATCATTAAGGATGATAAGGCTATTGATTACGAAGGTGTTGACTCTTTAAGTATTTCCGAATTGCAAACCGCATGTCTGCAAAGAGGTATTAAAACAAGTGATGTTTCTCCAGCTAGATTAAGAGAAGACTTAGCAACATGGTTAGATTTAAGATTGAGGCAAAAGATTCCTTCTACTCTTTTAATTTTATCTTCCACTTATACTTATGGAGAGAATTCTCATAGTATCGAGTCTTACTATGACTCTTTGTTGGCAGTCTTGTCTTCTATCCCTGACGAAGTTTACAACGTTGCGAAATTAGAGTTGTCTGATGATTCGAAATTGAAGTTAAATATCTTGAAGGAACAGAACGAATTAATTGATGAAGAAAATCTTAGAGAAAAGGATACAGTTAACCAAGTTAAAGATAATATCAACTTGGATGAATACGAAGATGCAGCAGGAGAAGGTATGAAGATTGAAGCTGATGATAAGGAATCGGCAACTCAGATCGAAGAAAAAGAAACCAATTCCGAAAGAGCTGTCGAATCTAAGTCTGCAAATGAAAAGGAATAGAAATGGAATTCAAAAAAACGCTAATTTAAGAAGTAATTTAGAATATTTGAATGAATGATGTCTATTATCATCTCATGATATATATTAATACATTTATTTATCTCATTTTCAGTTCAAAAGTAGAATAAGCCTGATTATTTTCAAAAGCTAGTTAGCACCAGTAGATCCAAATCCACCTTCGGCACGTTCAGTTGTGTCCAACTCATGAGCGCTGATTTCTTTAATTTCTGCATTTACGATTTTCTCTAAAACTAATTGAGCTATTCTGTTACCCTTCTCAATGCTAAAGTCTTTTGCGGAGTGGTTGAAAAGAACAATCTTCACTTCGCCTCTGTAATCAGCATCGATGACACCAGCACCTGTAGAAATACCATGTTTCACGGCTAATCCTGATCTTGGGGCAACTCTTCCATATGTTCCAATAGGAACAATAACTGAAATATCAGTACCAACTAAACCTTGGCCCTGAGCTGGGATAACAGCAGACTCTGAAGCATATATGTCATAACCAGCTGCCAAAGCAGAACCTTTAGTAGGTAACTTTGCATTCGATGATCTTAAGAATACTTTTAAACTTTCTGATTCTTTCTGGATTTTTTGTTTCTTGATAGTTTGTTCTATTGATGAAGTCATTTTTATTCAAATTCCAGCTTTTAATTCATATGATATAGCTATAAACCTCTTAGAAAAGTTCATGAAAACTATTAAGAGTGAAATATTTACGCGTTGTGCAACTCCAAAATCACATCGCGTGTTTTTGTGTAAATAAGTAATACATGATGATTCACTACATTGTAGATTCATACAATTATTTCAGCATACATTCTATTTAGATAATGCAAGTCTTTTGTCTTTTCCTTCATATCTTTACGCCAATCAAAGTTGTAGTTTAAGCCTGAAACTTCCCCGGTGTAATAAATGTAGTCCATTACGATACTCAATTTCCAGTTTAAGAACTCCTCTTTTCCAGCCCGAAAAGAAGACGGTTTCTCATATATAGCTCTCTCTTGTACAGATAAATTCTTCCAGCAATCAACTACTGCTATATTGATGTTTTCGGGCTTAACAGAAGGATCATGAAATAAGTTTGCAAATTTGCGAAATCCTCTTTCTCTGATCGGAGCTTTGGTCCTCTTAGCATGTTTCATTCTCATTAACTCTTTACTTTGATAGTATTCTTTTTCCTTTGGCAGCAATGCATTGAATAATTGTTGAACCTTTCTATGAGTATACTTATTAGGGGAACTGTGTAGTAGATCAGTAAAAAAAATATGCTGTGCTTTTCTCTGATAGTTTCTGTAAAATGCCTCTCTAATTAAAACATCATAGTAATCGATTTCAAAATCATATACTTTGTTTCTGTTTCTTAATTTATCCTTTATAATTTCCCACGGGTATAAATTCAGTAGAGGGTATGGATTCCACTGGTACTTTGCCAGGTGCCTTTTTAGATACTCCACTATTTCGTATCCACGCCAAATCCTTTCCTGAGATTCATTTAAAAAATCAATATTAGAACTATTTACAAATGATTGCTGACTATCTGCACTAATTCTGGACCACTGTTTCTTTAGATAGTTTTTAGTTGTAATTTTGGTGTGCAATTGAAAAAGATCAATTCCCAGACTAGGCTTTGGTTGAGGATTTATGTGACGGGGTGTTCCCGATATTGCTTTCCTTTCATATTCATTTCGATCCTCAAATTCAAGAGCATCCCAATCCTTAGAAGTAGAGGTATTGTCTTTATCTAGTACATAATAATCATATGCTGTCAATGTTTGGTTTGGAAATACTGTATTCATGACATCCTTGCGAGCAGTTTTCGTAGCCTCAGACAATACCGGATATTCAATTTCAAATGGTTCTTTCATCCATCTGGTACTTAGATAATGAGAGCTATGCCGTATGAAACACTTTTTGCTGTATACACATCTCTTTAAAAGGGATCTTATCATGTGAAGTGTAGAAGAGTGCTATGTATTAATATGAGTAAAATCAAAATTGAGAAAACCTATATAAATTGCTAATATTTTTCAATCATTTTCATGAAATATTTAAGAATTTACAAAAGAATCAATTTTGAAGCTTTCGAATAGCTTCACCTTTAAGACTATCGGAATATCGTTGACTGTCTCGATGCCACTATTGACTCGTAATGCAGTGTCACCTGGAGCTCTCACTATATATATTTCTTCTTTATTTAACACTTTATTCTTTTGAATTAATGTGGATTGTTTGTAAGTGCATTGAAATAGTATCAATTGAATAAATAGAATTAACAAGTCAGTCATAAGTAATCCTGGAAGCCCTAAACCAACCAACTTTTCCCGGTAGGAACTATTAGCTGTTAATTCTCTCGGTGAAGCTTCCCCAATGAATGAAATGAACCACCACGTACCATTTTCTACTACCCTAATATTATCATCATTAACTATTGGTACTGCCCAGAAACAAATGAATATTACATGATATAAAAATGTAAATATTGCCTTCCAGTATATTGATAAGCAGACATAAGATATCATTGTTTGCATCATTGTATCCCTTGAATCCAGGCCATTTTCAAGTTTCGCTATTAATTTAATAACATTAAGGCCTCTTTCAGAGCCTCTGGAGGAAATAACTGAACCACATCCAATCCAATCTTGTATCACAAGATGTAGGAAAGCTGGTATTAAGCATGCGGAATGACAATATTTGATGAATTGGTACCCCACCAACAAATAAACTAATTTTTCTAATTGGGAGATCATATGAACGTGATGTTTTGTTTTTTGACTGACAACTTGTAAGCATTGAAATCTTTTTGAGCTTTCTAACTGTAATAGTTCGCTTGCAGATGATGTACCAGAAGGGTATAGAATAGGTTCATCATCTTCAGTGCTAACCTGTTGAAATGATCCCGGAAAATTCAATAAAGGAGTGCTATCACTCATAGCTCAGTACCCTTTAAATTCAAATATAGGAATAATGCTATATCTCCAACAAATATAGAATCTCCCCTAAGTAAGTAAGATAGATTTCAGCTATGCAATAAAATTGCGAATTGATAAAATTGACATTTCTGATACACACTACGCTCCAGATAAACTAATGAACTATTATTAATAAAAGGAAAACAAAATAAATTTTACATATTCTAACTAAATTAGTTGAATAAAGCACCAATATCAGCTGGCATTTCTTCAATTTGAGTAGAGTAAAACTTTTCAATTTCTCTCATCATACCAACATCTTGGTCAGTAACAAAGTTAATAGCAACACCCTTTCTACCGAAACGACCACCTCTACCAATTCTGTGAATATAGTTTTCCTTATTAGCTGGTAAATCGTAATTGATAACTAAAGAGACTTGTTGAACATCGATACCTCTAGCTAATAAATCGGTGGAGATTAAAATACGGGAAGAACCGGATCTGAATTCATTCATAATAGTGTCTCTTTCGGCTTGTGGTAAGTCAGCATGGATAGCAGATACAGTGAAGTTTTCAGCCTTTAATTTAGTAGTTAAGAATTCGACCTTAGATCTGGTGTTACAGAAGATAACAGCTTGGGTAACAGAGATAGAGTCGTATAAATCACACAAACAGTCGAATTTGTAATCTTCTTGTTCAACGTTGATGTAAAATTGCTTAATACCTTCTAAGGTTAATTCATCTTTCTTGACTAAAATACGGACTGGGTTATTCATGAATTTGGTGGTGACTTCTAAGACATCTTGTGGCATAGTGGCGGATAATAAGACGACTTGGGTGGTTTCTGGTAATAAACGGAAAATGTTGTAGATTTGTTCTCTGAAACCAGATGATAACATTTCATCGGCTTCATCTAAAATAAACATCTTGACTTTGTCAGTTCTAAAAAAACGTCTTTCAATCATATCGAAAACTCTACCTGGGGTACCAACGACAATTTGGACACCAGATTTGAAAGCTTCGATATCATCTTTCATAGAGGTACCACCAATGGAAGCATGTACGGTGACATCTAAGTATAAACCAATGTGGGTAATAACATTTTGGATTTGTAAAACTAATTCTCTGGTTGGAGCTAAAATCAAAGCTTGAGTGGCCTTAAGGTTTTCATCGATTCTTTGTAAAGCAGAAATAGTGAAAGTAGCGGTCTTACCAGTACCAGATTGAGCTTGAGCTAAAACATCACGACCTTCAGTAATTGGTAAGATAGCTCTTTGTTGAATAGCAGAAGGACTTTCGTAACCGTAACCGAAAACACCTCTGACAATATTTGGCTTTAAGTGTAAGTCATCGAAAGAGTAGACAACATTGTCGTAGTTGGTTTCGATCAAACCGGCATCAATTTCATTAAATTCAGTATTAGACATATTAAATTGTTGAATTATAAGTCTTCGAAAAGGGCTTTTCAGCTAGAAAAAACTTCAATGCTTTTTTTCTCCTACCACAGGACGGATCGAATCACCCTGCGAAAAAAAAAAATCAAAAAAAATTTCAAATCCGGGTAAATACTTCACGTGGATATCCATCTTATCTATTGATTAAGTGATCTGATATCAATTTAATAAAAAATTAAAATATACTATACATAAAGACGCTAATCAAATGTTCTCTCTGGTTTGTGGTAATCACTTTTAAATTCCCAAGGAAAAATCCTTGGATGACTATGATATTCATCACGATAAGCACCAACAGTGATGCTATCGTCTATAATAAGTTGTTCTAATTTTTTGTTTACTTCTTCATAGTCAACAGGTTTTGGTTCATTGTACTCTTCAGCAATTTCATTATTTTCAACATGAGTTTCTCTTTTTGAATGAAATACTTTTTCTGCATGAGATTTTTTTTTCACTGGCTCCCAGTAATCGTGGAATACTCGCTCAGCTTTCACGGGTTTATAAGGAAGGTTTTCTGCAGCAGTATTGGTTTCAAAAGAATTGACTTCGATTGCATCCTTATCACGAGGAAGATCCCAAATATTCTTGAATGCTTTGGTTTCTTCCTCCAAATGCCTGGTGTTGTAGATAAATGCTGACTTAACTTGCGGTGGTGGGTTTTTGGAAGGATCCCACAAGGAATCAGCGCTTGCTGGAACCTCTGCAACATGCTGATACGTGGATGGATCTAAAAGCAACTTTTGCTTTTCGCTTTTTGCATGCGTGATACCACCCCTTTTATTCTGGTCGGAGACTACATTTGAAATGGAGAGATAACCATAGTGCTGCATCCAGACATTCCACCACAGACCAAATATGCCATTAGTAGAGAAAGATTTCCAAGGCTTGTATGGTCCAATATAGTGGATCAACTTAATTTTGGATTTTGTTTCAACAAAATTAATTGCACAAGATGCATATCTAGCTGAAGTAATTGTACTCAGCTTTAACGCTGTGTCTTCGCCAGATGGGGCTCCAACATTTGCTCCTTGAACACTGAAATCAACAGGACTTCTTGGATTTTCTTTCCATGAATTGTAGTAGTTATAGGCTGGCAAATACTCGTATTGAGCGGAAGGTGTAACATTATACAAAAATGGGATTCGTAACCAATTTGATTGGAAATCATGAAAATTAGTGGTTAAATTTTCGGAAGAGACTATATCATTGATCCAGTCAGCCTGTGTGTTAAAATATTGATTCAATAAACCTTGATCAGCACCATCAAATGACAGATCTTGGTCTGACAGTTGGGCTAAGCTGAGTAATTTCTCGTAGTCTTTTGGGTTAGGTTTCAAGGCAAATACACCGGAATTGAAAACATCAGGAAACCCACTATCTGGAGCAGCCAATATTTTGTTCTCAGGGAAATTGAGTTTCAAAATATCTAAAATTGAACCATCTGAGAGATCTGTGGGGACTATTGGCAAAGTGTCAGAATCTAAATAAAGAATACTTTCATAATCTGACAATGACCATAAATGAACCTTGGTAAAAGTTTTATCTAAATCGGGTCTTCCCAATTCATTTTGTAGCTTATTTAAAAGACCAGATCTCAATAAGCTGACCTCGACTATATCGTCGTAGAGCGAATTTATCATTGACAATTGATATTCATTGAATTGCAGTTTATCAATTAAAATGCCTAATTTTATATCATCTTCGCTCTTCTTCAACAAATCTCGTAAGCTAGACCCTAGGACCAACGCTCCAGGTAAGTAATCTCTGTTATACAATAATGTAAATATCCCTTTGGTCATTTTCGCACGGGTGCTGTTAGTATTAATATAATATAAAACTGGGGTAATATTGAATGTTTATGTAAGATTTAGCACTTATAATCTAAGAAGTCTTTATTCAACAATGCTGCTCTGTCAAATGAATCAAATTAAAAAACAACGATATCTTCAAAGTGGTATTTGGTCATTCCATATTGATATCTACGTGCTACATGCCAAATCCAGCTGATAATATCATCAAACTAAAAATATTAGGCCTGCATATAGAAAGGATTAAGGAGACTATAGAATATACTTTGTATCAAACCTTTTATGACATTAAATTAGATATACACACATAAAGATAGAAATATATAATCAAACAATTAATTTTAAGTTATTTATAATGCTGGTAACATATTTCCACTTAACGGGAGTAACTCCAGACGTTCTTTAATAAACCATCTTGTTGAGCTAATCTGTTTAAAGAATCGTCAGCTTCACCTCTAGCTCTGATGTAACCGGATAAAGCGTAAGTGGTGTTAGAACCAGCAACGGCTCTACCTTCTTCATCGACGTTAGCGATGTTAATTTGAACAGAAGCGTGATCTTTAGCTTTGATGATTCTGTTGGTAGCAGAACATTTTCTTGGGACGTATAATTCGACCTAGTAGTTAAGTTAGTATGTATTCATTTATACGGTGCTAAAGTGACCAGTAATATAGTTCGTGTGGGAAATATTTAACATAGGGGATTCTATAATTCCACTGAAATGACTTCATCCAAATTATTAATAATTCTTCAAATCAACCATTCCATCTCAAACAAACTAAGTCCTTGTTATAATTGCATTCTCATCCATATCTGCCTTCGTATTCAAATTTTCATTGCTCGTATTGATCTTTCATTTCCGTTCACATTCAAGATATCAACGTTCCTAAAGGACATAGTTCTTTTCTACTACTTTTCATACGGCAATTCCATCTATATTCTATTACTGGGCTTATTTCGTTTCATTTATCTGTACTTACTAATTGACCTTTTTCGTTTTCCATTTTGGCTAGTGTATTTAATGAATAAGCTAAATCTTAGTTCAAGGTTCATATATTTCAACTAGTTAACAAAAATTTTCACTATCCAGACACTGAGGTGCTCGTCTGTATGCAAGCAATGATATTCTCACGCACACTACTATTTGATCCTATCGAGGTTTCAGCCCTAATAAGATATGCCTTGCCACGTGATCATTATAATACGTTGTGCTACTGAGTTATTATATATGGGTGCAAATCACTGACATTTAATATTTATCTTAACTACTTATTTTAATGCTAACACAGCGACACTTTCCACATGATGTGTTTGAGGAAAAAAATCGAAACCTTTGATACTCTCAACATAGTAATCCTTACCAGAACTGGTGTGTTTAAGGAACCATTCGATGTCTCTGGCTTGGGAATGAACATTACAACTGACATAGACGATCTTTGCGGGGTGGTAATCAGATAATTGGTTCAAGAACAACTCATCGCATCCTTTCCTTGGAGGATCTAAGATGACAGATGTCCTTGATGCAGGGGTGTCTATACTACCAAAGATCATCTCCGCCTTTCCGACGATAAAAGTAGCATTTTGAATGTTATTAGTCTTAGCATTACGTTCTGCAAATTTGACAGAGTCGGCGCTGACTTCTACGCCAATAACTCTGGAGACATTGTCAGAGCAGGTAATAGAGAATAAACCAGAACCACAATATGCATCTACCAAGTAATTTGGCTCATCTGGGTTAGAGTTAGGAATGGAAAGATTAGATTTAACATAATCGGTAACAGCAGGTAAGATAGAATTATTGTTTTGGAAAAATTCGCCAGCAGAAAACTCAAAAATATATCCCTTAGTATATTCAGTGACTATTTGTCTCGATTGTGTAACACAAGTTTTGACTAACTTTCCGCTATCTATTGCAACTTCAACAGTAGAAATTTCGCCTTCTTCGGTTACGGAGGCGGAACTTAACTCTAAAGATTCACCTTCTTTCACGACCTTGGTATCTTCTCTTAATAAAATGGTTGCACCTTTCTTGTATTTATTAAATTCCCCCTCAAATTTTACTCTTTCATTACGCATACCTTGATTTATTATAGATGTTCCAATAGAACACTCCTCTATATCTAAAATAGAGCCATTACCTCCATCTGTTTTCCTCCAGTGTGGTCTTCCTTTTGATCCAAATCCCAATGGGGGTCTTTCCATGTCCTTTGGTTTAGAATATGGCATATTGAAATGAGGAGTGAGTTTGGTTCTATAGGAATATTGCAATGGGGAAGGTTCTGTATCTCTCACCTTTGGAAGTGCATTTTCTTCCACCAACTTGGGTGCTAAAAATTTATATGCATTTTCAATTGTTTGTCTTTTAAATATTAACAGTTGATTGTAGTCAACATTCTGATATTGGCATCCTGAGCATTTACCAAAATAACGACAGTTTATCAAAGAATCATCTCTAAACTTTGAATTATTCACAACTTTTAAAAGATCAGATTCAACATATGAAGGGTGTGATTTAAAGACTTTGATATCCACAACATCTCCTGGTAATCCAAATGGAATAATACAAATTTGCTTGCCATTTTCTTTTACAGGATGTGGAATTAATGCAAGACCATCACCATTTGAAGATAACTTGATCACCTCAACATCATTAACAATTCTATGATATTGCTGCTCGACCAATTTGTCATTTAAAATCAAATTTAAATCATTGGATATATCCTCATTTAATAGCTTGTATTCATCTAATATCTCCTTGATTTCAAACTGTAATATTCCCAATGGAGACGTCTGCTCTACAGCCTTTCCCTTATATTTTCTTCTAATGATCTTAGTTTTTTTTTGTTGACGATTAGTAGGAGTTGTTACATCTTCTCCAGATGCATCATTAGATGAAGATCCAGGTCTTTTCTTAGTTTCTACTGGCATTATTTTCAAGATAATATTTAAATCAATACAAAACACATAGATATTTACGATCTAAAGGCATCTCGATTTTTTTTTATCGCTCACGTGAATTTGTAAGCTCTTTTAGACAACTTGCAACTGGATGATTTGCTATCAATCATATTAGATGCAGCGAAATCAATACAGAATGATACTAGGTTCACATTAACTTCTCGTTCACAAATATATGCGTACTACTCTTAACTGCTGTATATTATTTTTCAAAAGGAATTCAAATCTCTATATATTTTAAAGATGCAGAATACTCTAATCAAACAAATGGAAAGCTAAAGAAGAATGCAAAGCAATTATTTTTATTGCCAGTTAATATGTTTATTTAAAATAAGTAGATTGTACAAAAATAAATACTGTCTTAAATTCGAAGGATATTTCTCGAATGATTATACTCTACAAGTTTAGAACATTGATGCCTAACGCAAAAATCCACACAGCTGTGACTGCAATACCAGAATATACAAATAGTCTGCCTATTATCTCGACATCATACCTTGGTTTGAACACCCCGCTTAATTTTGGTACATCTCTGGCTGCCTCCTCTTGATTGGTCTTCTTGTAGTCAAGTATTTCATAAACGTCAACATCACTCTCAGGACCAACCTTGTCGACATTTTCATGTTCTGCCACTTCTCTAATGAACTCACTAAAAGATTCGCCTTGCATGTTAGATATCGACTGACGTCTAATAGTCTTCGTACTTTTATGAGAATGTGCAGTAGATACGTAATTACTTCGAGGTAAGTAAACGCCAACGAATTTATAGATCGGAGGTAGAAGAGTAAAAATAAATGGCTTAGAAACAGCTTTCCAAGTTGCAACGACTGCAATACCCATTATGAGACGCATAAATGTTTTGAGAATACCCAAATCATCAAAATCAAAGTTAATTAAAATAGGATCGTTGTAAGGGTTTTTTAAAGTAAGGTACTGAGTTAGGTGACAGGCCCAGTGAGAAAAGTCAAGTCCAATCAAAACACCAATAAATGCAACTGAATCGTCAAAGCATGGGCAATCGTCCACTGGAGCTGAGTGAAAATGAATCAATGAAATGTATCCAAAGATTATGAATAAAGGAGTAAAAATAAGCCCTGAGATGGAATTATTGTGTGAAATTAATAACCAATTATCCCATTGCTTTCCATAAAAAAACCTGAATGCAAAACAAAGAGTTCCAATCAAGGATCCAAAAGCTATGTCGATAAATCCATGCATTCCGCAATATATTCTTCCAAATATCAAAGACGTATAATATAAGAACAAAAATGTAAAAATACTGAAAATGGCAGCATAGCTGAATTCATTTTTAAACTCTAGCATTTTAAATAGAAGTACCAATGTTACAGCCGTAGCATTGGCACTATGACTTGAAGGAAAACCATATTCTTGAGTAGTGTAAGTGGATAAAGTAATCCTATGTACTGGTGGAGATCTTGGCCTTGGAAGACATAAATAATCTTTAAAATTTCCAGTAAAAAAAATTCCAAACCCTAAAACATAAACCAAATCTCTTCCTAAGTCCCCTGCGCCTAACCAAATTGGCAAGGGTAACATTAAAACATAAAATGTATGAGAGGCTAAGGTCGCTGTAAATGCAAAATAGTAATCCAAATAAGGATTCCTTATCTTCTGTTGTAAATTGTATATGAACTCAGTTTCTTTTCTTATTAATGGTAATATTAAATTTCTTAACTTGTAACGGAAAGGAGAAAGTCTCGATTTATAATGGTCGCTTTGTTGATTTCCAGCATCTTTCAAATATGATTGATCTTCAGTTTTTGATTCTTTTGATTTGACGTTTCTTAGTTTAGTGGTAATCTCCAGCTGGGAGGCTTTCGAACTTTCCATTTTTGAAACTAGAATATTTAAATGTGGCTATTTTGCTATCAAATTGATGTTTTACATGAGTTATTGAATAAATTCCACGCGCCTCATCAAAAACTCGCAGTAAAATATTCATTCAAGTTATATAAGTTTACAAGCATTCTCTAAATTACTGGCATTAGTTACATACGTGTCTATAAAATAATACATTTCCTTCTCTTTTTTTGATCTTTTCTCGTGAACGCAAATTCGTCATCATTATACCTTTGGCTATAATTTCCGTAATTACCATAAGGATTTGTATCGTAATCGTCCTCACCCAAAGGTTGATCTAATAGGATTGTTGAATCGTAGGAAGTATTCTTGAAATGGCCTCTCTTCTGTGAAAGTGAGGATTGGTTCCTTGTATGCCCCAACACTCTTGAAACTCTATTTTTCGATTTCTCTACCTGTTCCTGGTATTCCATCTGTTTTTGAAAATGGTTCAAAGCAAAATTGAAAACTGTCTTAATATTGAACATTGTTTTTGCTGAGCATTGTATATATCCAATCGCATTGATTTCAGTCGCCAATTGAATTGGTAAATCTGGATCAATCTGGCATTCAAGATCAGACTTTGTCCCAACTAATATTATAGGAATTCCTGGACAAAAATGAGACACTTCCGGAAACCAGGTATCTTTGACATTCTGCAAAGATACCAAGTTATCTAATGCAAAGCAAATAAGTAAAACATCAACGTCTGGATAAGATAATGGTCTTAATCTGTCGTATTCTTCTTGACCGGCAGTATCCCATAAAGCTAATTCTATCAACTTTTCGTTTGGAGTCAAAACGTTTGTGACATAGTTTTCAAAAACAGTTGGAACATAGATTTCTGGAAACTTTTGCTGTGCATATGATACCAATAAGCATGTTTTGCCACAACCACCATCCCCAACAACAACAATTTTCATCTCATAATTGGCATGCTTCTTGAATGTTTTTTGAATGGTATAATTAGGTATTATTGGATCATCGTCGATAATAACCTTGGGCGGATTGGCCCTTTGGAACATCTCTTTACGCTGTTGCTCGATCTGAGACTGACGTTTGGCATTGTCATATGGATTGAACGATTGCTGTACAGGGGTAGGGGGAGATCTTGTACCTATCCGCGACATTCGTTTAGACATGATTAAAGTGAAGATATATTTTAGGTTAAATTCTAATAAGCGAAGGTGTGATTGTATTATGTCTATGCTTAGGGGAGTCAAGAGCTTATAACTGTTCTATATGTTGTCAAAGTTAAAAAACAATTGAAGAGAACTGTTTAACTTTGATATGTTTTCCTGAACATATTGAAAGTTTTTGTGATCTTCTAGTTTGTTTATATTATTATGTAATCAGATCTATAAATTTTGAACATGGCTGTGGTTTTGGATCTATTAATAATTTAGATTAAGAGTTGCACATTCTGGGTAGAGTAAAGAAGCTGTTTTAATGTTTGAATGAAAAGAGCTTTCATTGTAATTTAATAATTTCTGTGATTCTTCTTTTTTTGAATTTTCATAATTATTTCAATTTATATAGATTTTTAACTTTTTTCTTATCTCTTGTTATCATTTAATAAATTAAAGTTTACAAAATAATAATGTTTGATACACGCTTGACAACATAGTATACTTTGTTTATGGAATACTCGATCATAGGCTCTTCGTTTTCATTATGTTCTAACCATAACTTGTGTCACTTTACGAGACAATGCATTATATCAGCCAGCCATCTGTTACCTTTCCACCATTCTTAAAACACTTCTTTTCCTGGTTCTGCTTACCGTACCTCTAAATATAGCTGGTATTACATGATAAAGTCAGACATAGCTGGTTTGTAGTATTCATAATTATGTTGATATCAATTTCGATGTGGTAAATATATCGTATAAGAAAGCTTGTATCTGTCTTTTGATGGTAGCAAAGATCATTTGAAAATGAGCTAGATATATAGGACCCATTTGACTATGTAGATATTACAATCAACCAAAATGAGATTTATCTGGCCCCTTCGATATTGATGAAGCTTTAACCAAAATTATAGATCTTCGTTGTTCTATTGTCACCTCGATTATCCTCTTCTAGACTTTGTGCAGCACAAAACGCAACTTGGTTTTCTCGAATTTGCAATTTTGTACGTTAAAATTTCCATTAAACTATCACTTGTAATAATAACATGTATGTTCCTTAAATACGTGAGTATCTATATACACTATGTAAATACTTTTATTGTTTTGAGTCGCTGTTTTATTGATACTACAATTGTAATTTTTTTTTAATTGTTCAATTCTGTGGTGTATGGTTGGTAAAGACTATCCTAAAGAGAGAACCAAGCAGATAGTCTCAACTTAAAATCGAGATTTTTTCGAGATAGCAGAACACAAATGCTTAAATTAGGTACGAATGGCTTAGATGAGTATCAAGAGCTCTGTATTTTCAGAATTACCTTCGATGACCATGTGCAAGTTACAGTCCAAATTTTAATATCCAAACATGGTAAATATTATTATTCATACCATTTATTCACTAATTTTAATTTGCACTAGCCCTATTATCTCTGCAAAATTTGTTGAATTTTTATTACTCGGATATTCAAGCTTATCGTGATCCATGCTCATCCCAAGACTGATTCAAGACATCTTGATATTACAGTTCTGGATTTGACACCAATTATTTTAGTCCATATCACCAGATTATGTAGATTGGACGCAATGATATGGTTAGGTTATCACTCTTTAGTCATACATGTTGCAAATTTTCATTCAGATAAAGCTTACCACAGACCAGCCTACCAAAAAGTAGACTACAGTATTTCCCAGCTCCATATATTAGTCTAAACAGTGTCAAATCTCTATCATATGTTTCCCTTGTTTTTCAATAAAGATATTACTTTCATATCAAGTCTTTGGCTGTAGAATTGTTTGTTCAATTATCATGGTGGGGGGATTCCAGTCTGGAAATCTTATTCTGTACTACTCATTTCTCTTGTAAAGCTTTTCCAATATCCAAATTATTGAAAAAAAAAAACCTAGAAATAAATCTCGATTCTAATATATCTTACAGCCCCATAAGAGCCTTTTTTCATCAAGGCAATGTTAGGTTATTTGCATTGTTCACTTTAGTGTACTTGCTGCTCGCAATATCTCCACGTTCAGTGCTCCGAAAATTAAAGGCGGGATGTCAATGCTGCAGCCCTCGCTCAAATTTTTCATGTAAATTCTCCAGAAGCAAGCCTTCGTTACGAATGTATTTTGTTCTTTTTATTGATATATTCTGATTTTACAGTGTGTAACAAGAGTGTTGTCTGTTGCAATATCGAATAAGCTATATTTGGCACGGTTAAAAAGCTCAATAAATCTTTAAATAAAGAGAAGACTCGGTTAATACAGGATAATGTCTGTTAGCAGAAACATCTATGAGTTATTGGTAATAAGTAATAGCGGATGCAAAGTTTTGAGTGGAGCTTTTGGAGTGCTACAAAAGGAAATTAAAAATACTTTTGACTATTCTTTGTTGAAGAAAGTAGCACAATGTGACTCTTCAGAAGAAATGTGGCAGGAAGCTCGTCTGCGGTCCGAAGAAGTTAGAAAAGAATTCAAATCAGCTCCCTTAGTGTCGAAGAAAAATAAGTCCATCTCAAAGATCTCCAAGAGATCATACTCTACAAAATCATTTTCGCCACTTTCCGAATTCAAAAACGACACGGCAGAAACCACTTCAAATAAGGTTGTTCAGAAAGATACCAACGTCATAGGTGTCAAAAAGATGGAGGGACACCAATTATCTAGTAGTGAGGTTCCAAGTACCAGATTAGCGAGAATATTTCATTATGGTAGCTTAGCAGCTGGTGTAGGTCTCGGGGCTGCCACTCAAACATTCAAGCATTACGCGACTGGAAATACATCATCTCTTTCGATGAAGAACTTGATTCTTTCTCCTCAAAATATCGAAAGGATGGCCCTAAAATTTTCTAAAATGAGAGGTGCTGCTTTAAAGATTGGTCAAATGATGTCGTTTCAAGACTCGTCTATTTTACCTGCTGAAATACAGCAAATTTTATTGAGAGTACAAAATTCAGCACATTACATGCCTCCAGCTCAATTAGAGAGAGTAATGGTCGGTGATTTGGGCCAGAACTGGAGAGAACGTTATTTCACTTCGTTTGACGATGTCCCAATCGCCGCTGCATCAATTGGTCAAGTTCATACTGCTGTCACCGAGGATTTAACGCCAGTTGTTGTAAAAGTTCAGTATCCAGGTGTTGTAAATTCTATTGACTCTGATTTAAACAATTTGTTGATGTTATTAACTGCTTCTTCGATATTACCAGCCGGTTTATTTTTAGATAAAACAATTGCAAATGCTAGAACTGAATTAAAATGGGAATGTGACTACATAAGAGAAGCTCAAAATTTGATAAGGTTTCGTGAAATGATTAAAGATGATAATGCATTCGAAGTTCCAAGAGTTTTTCATAATTTATGCGGTGAGCATGTTTTAACTATGGAAAGAATGAGAGGTACTGAAATCATCAAAGGTAATTTCAATCAAGAAACTAAAAACTGGATTGCAACGAATATCATGAAATTATGCTTATTAGAGCTCAAGAAATTTAAATTTATGCAAACTGATCCAAACTGGGCCAATTTTTTATACAATGAAACCACTGGAAAAATTGAATTATTAGATTTTGGAGCAGCTCGTGATTTTAAAGATGAATTTGTTGAAGACTATGTTCAAGTCTTAAGAGCGGCTGTTAAGAAAGATCGCTCATTAGTAGAACACTATTCAAAGAAATTGGGATATTTAACTGGATTAGAATCTACCCAAATGACCGAAGCCCATATTGATTCCGTAATGGTGTTGGGTGAAGCTTTCTCTCCAATTGATAATAATGGTAAGGCATTCAACTTTAAAGATCAAACTATTACTGATAGGGTTAGAGGTAATGTTGGCGTTATGTTGAGTGACAGATTGACACCACCTCCAGAAGAGACTTATTCTTTACATAGGAAATTGAGTGGTGTTTTCCTTTTATGTGCAAGGTTAGATGCTGAAGTTCCGTGTGAGGAATTGTTCAGAGATATAATTGGATACGAATAAACAAAAACCTATTCACAATATAACAATGACAATTTTAATAATTTTTAATGAATTATGATGTTAACCCTTAATGGTAAAGACATATATAGATTTCAAAAATTTATATACTTTAATTAAAACTGATGAGTTTGTTTTATAGACTGTTAATATATGCTACTAATATTTAATGATAAAATTTATTTTATTTGTGCGATAACATTTCTGCTACAAAAAAACCAATAGTTTAGATAATCAGAAACTATATATCAATTGTAATCTTTGAGCTTATGACAAAAGACAAGAATGACAGATTATGGACTGACTAGTGATCGGTTGGTGATGCGAGAGAATGAATCCCACTTCATAAGCTTTGACAGCTCACCGGTCAACATGGAAAATGAGTTTGAGACATACCCTGGAGGCAATGTCAATACAAAGTGGAGATATCTCAGAAGACAAGGATCAGTGATCCTAGCTGAGACAGGCGAGAGAGTCAAAAGGACATTCTCTTTTACAACTGACGATTTAAACGAGCGAGTTTCTTTATTCGACTCATCCCAATATACAACATTTGAAAAGCTTTTAAGAATATATGAAGACGATACAGTTAGAAATGTATTCAAATGCTCCTTAGCCTACTTTATCGCCTCTTTGGGGGTCTACTGGACGCTTTTTGATAACTTCCTTGGACGTTCGGACTCAAAGCATATTGTTGCAACGGTTGCTGTATATTTCCATCCATCAAGGTCAAAAGGTTCGATGCACCAGTCTTTGATATTCGTTATCATATCATTGGTCTTTAGTTTTAGTGTTTCTTTTGCTTGTCGAAGTGTATCTGCTCGCTTTTTTCAAATTGGGGAGGACGAAATCAGTTACGGTATAGATTTATTTGCTAGCTCAGTTGCTTTAGGCGTTATTGCATTTATGAAACAAAAAGTCAACAAGCAAACATTTAATACTGCATGTTCATTAGCTTCTATCTCTGTGGTAGCCTGTGTAATCAAAGAAGGTAGTATCAATTCTGCTAATATTCCAATTGAGAGATTACGGTCTACATTAGAAGTAGTTATTACAGGTTGCATAATAACTGTGACTATATGTTATTTTGTTTGGCCAATCAGTGCAGTTACACAATTAAGAAGTAATTTAGATTCATCTTTTAACCTTATGTCAACTACAATCTCTCTTGTCAATGATAAGTTTTTAAATGGGGACATATTTAATTCGAATGATCACATAATTTTCGAGACATTAAAATCTTATATTCTTAATCTTCGTATTAATTTAGAGGAGGCAGAATATGAGTTAAAAATATCTGGTAGAGATGAGGAATGGGAAGTTTTCAAGTACTTGGTAGACTCAACTATATCTCTTGAGAGGCATTTACAAGCTCTCAGAAGCTCAACTGAAATGCAGTGGAAGTTTTTACACGAAAACGAACACGAAATCAACTCTACATCCAGTATTAATTCTTATTCTAGACATGAAAGGAACTTTTTCAAAACAATTAACAATAATGACAATGTTGAACTAGTCGAAAGTACTGGAACATCGGCTACTTCTCAGAGTTTATTCAATTTATTTGTATTCTACCTTGCTCCATCGATGAAGTCTTTTGTATTCACAATTAAAGGAGTTTTGAATGCTCTACCATTTGAAAGTAAAGGCGGCTCAGACAAATTTACTGATACCATAAATTTGCAAAACTCGTTAAAGCAAGCTAGTGAACTTTTTCAAAAAAAACAATCGGATGCTTTTGAAATTTTATACTCACAAGAAATCTTCAAATCTCAAGATGTGGAATTCAAAACTAACCAGGAAGAAGTTACAGCATGTTGTGGTAATTTCGCTTCTCTATTATGGTCATTTTCAACTCAACTAATTGAGTTTATGGAATTATCTGGTTCTTACGAAGAAGCAAAATCAAGTCCAAGAAAATGGAGCTTTTTGAAATTCTGGCAAAGAAAAAAGATTACTCCTGCTAGAGATGAAGGAACACTTAGCCGAGCACTAATAGAACTTCAAAGCCAGATTGGTACAACGGATGCACAGATAAAGAAAGTTGAATGGAATCATAAAGTTTGGAAAGCTTTGACAGTATTACGTAGAACTGATGTCCAATTTGGTATTCGGGTAGGTTTAGGTGCTTTTTTTTTATCAATTTTTGCATTTTACCCAAGAACTAAAGGTACATTCAATAACTGGAGAGGAGAATGGGCTTTGACAATATATTGCATTATGATGAATAAATCATTAGGAGGAACAACCATGACCGTAAAATGGAGATTTATAGGTACATTTTTGGGAGCAATGTCGGCCTATTTAGTATGGATTATTTCTAACGGAAATGTTTATGCCTTATCGATAACGGGTTTCCTAATTTCAATGTTTTCATTCTATATAATCATATATTGGACAAGCAATAATGCATTTGGAAGATTCATTTTACTCACATACAACTTGACAGCATTATATTCTTACAGTATGACTCAAAAGGATTCTGAAGACGGTCAAGAAGGTGGAGAGGAACCTATCGTTGGCGAAATTGCTTTTCACAGATTCATCGCCGTCTCAGTGGGTATAATTTGGGCTCTTGCAATGGCTTCATTCTTTTTACCTAATAGTGCTAGGGCCAGATTGAAATCGGGCATAACATTGTTATGGTTGAGATTAGGGGTCATTTTGAATACTGATCTTTTGGACTATGATGTTGATACTATGAGGTTAATTGGGCTAAAAGATGAGATTGGGGTTATTTCTTTATTATCTGAATGTGAGACATTACTCAAGCAAGCACCTTTGGAATTTAGACTAAAGGGAAGTTTTCCTAAAACAATATACGAAAACTTGTTGAAAAGTACATCAAAAATTGTATATGCATGCCAGAACCTAGATTTGATGATTAAGGTGGATTCCAATCTTTCACGAAATGAGGAATATGTTTTACGATATATCGAATCCGAAAGAACTGAAGTAGAACACAGAATTTTCTTGATCTTTTATATGGTAGCTAGTGCTATGAGATTGGGATTTCCTTTGCCCAACAGGCCAGCCTCTACAGAACATGCAAAAGATAGAATGCTAGTAAAATTGAATGAGATAAGGACTAGGAAATCTTCGGACTTTTCTTTGACTAATGAAGATTATGTTTTATTGTATTCATACATTCTAGTCACGTCAACCATTACAGAGGAACTAAACAAAATCGTGGAATTAATCAAGGAACTTTTAGGAGATGTCAACGAAGAAATATTTCAATTAGTGTGAATCTTATCAAATTCGATGCAAGTCACATGATCTACATAAGTGGCAAGTAATTCGTTTTTCTTTGAAAAGAAAAATTATACATGACGACAATTTTAGTGGAATACATTCTTTATTGAATAACTACAAAATAATATAATAATATGTCACAACCATTTGATCCAGAAGGCCCAATCGGTATTGAATTGAAAAAAAATTTAATGGTCGAGTTGACCAACAAATTTAATATCGCTGAAGATGCTGAAGATGTTGCCGAGTATATAATCGTTTTAATTGTCAGCAACAAAACTGCCACTGAAATAGTGAATGAAGTGAAAGATATAACTGAAATACGAATTGATGAAGCTTTTGTGAATACTATTTATCAAGAAATAGGTAGATTGATGACTATCGCTAATGAGCAAACTCACCAAGAACAACAACATCCACAGCAGCATGAACATCAACAACATGAGTACCAACAAGTATCCCAACAACCGGAATCAGTACAACAAGAACCAGTACAACAAGAATCAGTAGAACGCGGCAATGGATTAAACCAAGATATTAGCATGCAACCCGTAAACTTGCCAACAGGTCCTAAAGGATTACAACAGCGTAATAATTTTAATCAAAAGCAAAATAACAGGGGGGGTATTAACAAAGTTCAAAATAGAAATGCTGGTAAAAAATCTTTTGCCATGAAGAATGCACAGAATTTTGAAAAAATAATGGCAATGAATAATGCAAACGTTACAAATATTAAGCCATTTGTTCAAAAGCCTTCCATAGGTAGATGTAGGGATTTTCCTTACTGTAATAACAAAGAATGTCAATTTGCCCATCCTACAAAAACTTGTTTTGCATTTCCGAATTGTACAAATCCACCAGGAACTTGTAATTACTTACACCCAGGTGAGGATGATGAATTAATGGCCAAATTGGAAAAATCAAAACAAGAATATAGAGAAAAGAAGAAAATTGAATCAACAGGTACTCTTGGTATTTGTAAATATGGTATATTATGCTCAAAAGAAATTTGTCCTTTTGGACATCCTACTCCAGCAAACAAGGAAGCCAAAGTTTTAATTTTGCAATGGTGTCCTAGTGGTAAAGCATGCCAAGATCCCACATGTACTAAGGCACACCCTTCACCAAATTATCAAGCACCTGTTGTTGAAAAGCCTGCGCCTAGCAGACCTGAACCATCATTAGAACAATGCAAATTTGGTTCAGCATGCACTAATTACAAATGTCCAAGAAGACATGCTACCTCCATTGTTCCATGTAGGGAAGGATCTAATTGTCAAAGACTTGACTGTTTCTTTTCACATCCTATTGATGAAGATTGTCGTTTTGGTACTCAATGCAAGAACAAAACATGTATGTTCAGACATCCAGAAGGAAGAGAAATGCAAGTTCCATCGAATACTTGGACAAAGGATGCCGCCCCATCAACTAGTCAGAGAGCATTTGCAGTAGCTGATGATCAAGTCATGGAACAAGCAGTTCAAGATTAATGTTTATAATTGTTTATTTTATTTAAATTAAATTAAAAAAAAAAAAAAAAAAAATAGAAGGAAAAGGGTTTAAAAAAATATAAAACCCATAATGGTATTTTATTAATCATTTACGTAGAGAACGTCGGAGTTATTGGGTCAGATCGATATTTGAAAAATAGGTATTTACCTCTTATGTACTTTTAAATTATTTATAGAAATAAAAGTTTTACGATTACATTAAAATTATGCTCTAAATCTGCTAATATTGATATACAATGTTACAAAAAAATTAACTATTTGATTTAGTATCTCTTCTTACCAGCAGCAGCTTCTTCAGCGTAAACTTCTAATGGGGATGGAACTAAAGCGGTTTCAGCCCATAAGTTTGGAGTTAAGAAAGAGTAGGTGTTACCAATAGCAGCGAAAGCAGCCTTTAAGGTGTTTTCGGTGGTTCTGGTAGAACCAGAAGAAGTGGTATAGACATCTTCAACACCAGCTAATTGCATCAATTTTCTGACAGCTGGGGAAGCAACAATACCCTTACCTCTTGGGGCTGGGATTAATCTAACGGTAACGGAACCACACTTACCAGTAACCTTAGCTGGTAAAGAGTGTGGAGCACCTAAGTTAGTACCCCAGTAACCTCTTCTGATTGGGATGATGGATAACTTGGCGATAACAATAGCAGCCTTGATAGCAGAAGCAACTTCCTTGGCGGTCTTGATACCTAAACCAACGTGACCATTGGAGTCACCAATGATGACAACAGCCTTCATTCTGGTTCTTTGACCAGCTCTGGTTTGCTTTTGGACGGATCTGATCTTCATGACTTCATCCTTCAATTCAGGTAATAATAAATCGATGATTTGAAATTCCTTGACTGGTAAAGCGTGTAAGTAGATTTCTTCAATGCTGGTGATCTTACCGGCCTTGACTAATCTACCTAACTTGGTGACTGGAGTCCATCCCTTTTCTTCACCATCTCTTCTACCTCTTCTTTGCTTTCTGTTGTTACGACCGAAGTTTCTCTTTGGGGCTTCTGGAGCAGACATTTTTAATTAATTGATTATAAGTTTGTCGGAATATTACGTGGAAAGCCGGGGTGTTGGTTTCGATCGACAAATATTTATAGTAAAAGAGGGAAGACTAGTTTCAATTTTTCATTTTCAAATATCTTTTCACTAGAGTATGCGACAGAAAAATTTTTTTCAGAAAAAGTGGAGCCCTACAAAATTGGAAAAGTTTTACTCAAACGTATGACTATCTCGTGATCATAAGATATGATATATGCAGTATGAGCTGAGAATTCATTGTAGCTCACACAAACCTCGCGTGAAATATATAGAGAGCAGAAGTATAATATACTCCCTATTCAACTGCAAAATATCTTGGTATAGATTCTGAGCACAGCTTGAATTAATAGCATAATTTCGGTCTGATCGTGATTTCTATGCCGTTTTCTACGAATTTTAACATATCTGAGGTTTAAGATACCGATTTCTTCAAACGCAGATGTTTGTGTGCAGTACTTTAAGCAATGTAGCAATAGTCCCCGGGTTTTAGGAGTCACACACCATGATTCCCATAACTAACACTTGCCACCACCCTGAAATAATATAAGATCCACTAAAATCCTCCCCGAGATTTCACCATCTGAACTTGATAAGTTTAAAAGAAATAAGTATATTCAAAATGTCCACATACGCCGATGCCGCAGCCTCATCTGGTCCAATTGGTGCTGAAAAGCTCCCTAGTCCACCACAAGTAAAGAACACAACCAATCCTAATGGGAGTGTAGAAGTTGTGGATGGAAAAGAGTTTGAAAAAGCTAAGAAAGATGCAAAGAAAGCGTATAACGAAGCAAAGGGTGTGGGTAATGAGAAGGTCAGGGACTTCACTGGTGAGCTCGAAGACATAGAAAATGAAGCCAATTCCTACTATCTGAAGTTTGTTTCCTTTGTGAAGAAAGCCACAGACAAGACATACAACTACTTTAGTAATTCCGTGGGCGAAGGGTGTGCAAGTACATCTTCCTGTGTTGCGAAAACTAAAGAAGAATTCAAGAACCCAGTTGTTGTTGCTCAATCTTTAATCGCTCTTTCTGGGGTAATTGGTAGTTATTTACTTTATGTAGAAAGACATAGAATTGACACAAGTAACAAACTTGTGGTTGGCATTCATGCTTCGATTATAACAGGCTTAGTTTTAGTCGATGGCTTTTTATTCAACAAGTACTATCCGAAGTACGACAAGAAATCTGCTTGAGTGAATAGTTTCAATTAGCTTGAAATTCTCAGTTTTCGCTTTGCCTTGATATGGGTTGCAATTTTTTATAATCTGCTGCTAATCAGAAACTCGAATAGCTGACATTATTCCGCTTTATTCCATTAGTTCAACTATATACACGTAAATATATATTATCTCATGACATATAATCACTTGAATGAATACTCCTGTATTTTATACAATATTGAACCTCCAATTGGAAAATAGTGTCAACTATTATACAAATCCAAGCCCCTCCAGAACAATATAATTGCTCGTGGCCAAAGCGCTTCTACTGGCATACCAATTTTAAATTTTCTCTCAACTAAAACGACCTAATCCTAATTACATAAACATACCTTATCTAGTGTAGCATTCGACAAGAAATATTTATCTGTGATGTATAGATGTCTTCGAACAATAATAGTCCCTCTAGTCCGCAAAATATCAGATTCCTTCTGCAAGAAAGAGCTCGGTTTGCAACTGATCCTCGAAGCCAGATATCACAAAAATCCACGAGAAAAACACCATGACATTTCCAATCACTGCTTATTCAGGTTAAGAATTAGAAACATGTTAAGAATTAGAAACATGTTAACAAACATCGTTTGAAGGCTTGGCTTTTCTTTTTCCGCGACGATAAAATTAAAAGAGTAATGATATATTGCACGCTTTGCACATAATGTTTTGAATGAAACTAAGGAAAGACTTCATGTGGTATGTAAGGCCACGTTCCACGAAGTTTCGATGATGTAACATTTCTCACTTCTACATCAATCAATATTCTACTTGATTAATATTTAAAAATCCCTGCCATAATACACAAGCATGCGAACATATCTGCATACACTGGTCTACATTGCACGTAGTCATCACCTTCTCACATTTTCACCTCTTCACATTCACCTCTTCACATTCACCTCCTCACATCTTCACATCTTCACATCTTCACATCTTCACATCTTCACATCTTCACATCTTCACATCTTCACATCTTCTCTTCTTCACATCTTCACATCTTCTCTTCTTCACATCTTCATCTCTTTGCCTCTTAGCCCAACATCCTCTACTGAATCTTCACCGCTCTGCCTTATTTTCGTAAACCTTGGTCAGTGTTTAAATCAATTAAGGGGGAAATGCACCATGGATGATAAACTATTATACATTTGTGGCCGCATTGAGAACTATAATTAACTGAAGAAATAGTCGACCAAATGTAACTTGAAGACCTTTCCTACATATAATAGCACATTCGTAAGAACATAAACTTTATAAACTTGTGGTGCAAACTATTTTAACAGTACATAACTACTGCAGAATATTCACTTGCTCAGTTACTTAAGGTTCGTAAGACACTAGAGCCGGGATAGAGGTACCCGGACAAGCGAATTTGCATTTGAACTGGCATAACTTCATAATAATCTACAATCAAACTCATACTTATTATAATAAGAATAAACCCCTATATATCAGACCTCGGACAAGTGACCATAGCAGATAAAGATAACGAGACAACATGGGAGGTATGTGAATAATGCAATGATATTAAAAAAGCAAACTAAGTATACTTTCTGTAACTGCTCATGAACGCACCCGCATAGTTCGGAAAATGTTCCGTAGCGAACAATTCTCCACGAATAATAGGGAGAATAAATGCCCTATTATATTTCGGCATTTACGCAATATCAATAAGCTCACTGTTCGTGTATTTTTGCTTCGCTATTTAAACCTGAGGTGCCCAGATGGGCACCAACGCCCATATCCTATAGAGCTGGACATTAGTTTCGGTATTCATATATTGAATATGACTTGTATAGGTTCAAAGATATACATACACCCAACAGCATTCAATTTGGTGGTAATGACAATTACCAGCATTTCGAGTATTACACATTATTTACACGGTACCCTCAAATACCGAAACCCGTGATGAAGTCCATCGCTGAAGTCCAACATCGCCTTCAATCGTAACTTAAGAATTGTTTACACATTATTAACCACGACAACTGGTCACGCTAGCTGTTGAGAACAAAACCATACAGATATCATCCCAAACAAATAATCTTTCTCAAAAAGGCGTATGTATGCACGGCTTCCTTCTTTTTCATGGCCCGCATTAATGTAGGACTGATCATTTCTGCTTCCATCGGTGAAAATTATAAACTAATAGCCGACAAAGGAAAGTTCACACGTTGAAGCCAAAGATGGTATCAATTGCAAGATTTTCAATTGCATGAAAATGATCATTTAAGTGATATCTAAAACTTTTTAACCTATCTAATTTAGGTTGGTGGATTTTCTGCAGATTTTCAGTACATGGGAAATTCCGAACCTTGCGTTTAAAGCATGGTGTAATGCATATTACAGCTAGTTGTATTGCATCGAAGGGCCGGATGGGGTTCTATGGTGAATATGGCTAGTTATTTCTTTTTTTAATGTAGATAAGCCTACTACGAATGATTTAAATGATTTTTTATATAAGTATCGACCTCGCTTTCTATTATAATATTACAAGTCAATTCTTGTGATTTAAAGATACAATAATAACCTTTATTCTATTGTTACGTGCTATCTCAAAAACTGATAGTTATATCCATTAATATTGATAAAATCAGGCTATCATAGAAGTATAGTTGTGATAGGTTTTTATATTTGTGAAGTTTTTCTCTAAAGAATAGCTATTGCAATATAGTTTGAGAATGATTGAGCCTATGTCAGAGGTGAATCACCTAAGTGATTTTGCATTAGGTCCAAGTAACAATTCTTTAAGGAGCCAAACAACGGACGACATGAACGATGCTGGACAAAGGTTCAATTACAATATCACCGGGTTATTCCCATACTCTCAAGGACATTTACAAGAGACTCCAATGCAACAATTTCCACTTTATCAATCGAATACCACAAATTTTCATGCTTTGCCTCAGCAACAAACACTTCCGGAAAGTGTATATTCATTTAACGAAACCAATTTGTTCAACAATAATAAGATGTTCAACACTGTAGATGACGATAGTTTCAACACTGAAAAAGATTTGAACTACAACCATTTCAATTATGATTCTAATTTTAACTCTAGGAACTTCAACATAAGTGAGTCATCCTTATTACCATTCACATCCTTTATGGACCAAGGATCTGTGTTAGATAACGCGAGCCATCTCACACAACATCATATCAACACAGAATCCAAACAATCATCGATCAAATCAGGAAGTTCCTATAATGACTCTATAGAGAGGCCATTTAGTCAGCAATCACCATTAATAATAGACCCGACAATTCCAAAATTTAATTGCTGTCCACAAGTGTCAACCCCAGTCAAATTAGAGCAATCTGACAATACTTTTAGTGGTCTTGACCAACCTGAAAAAAATTATAGAGTTATAAGAGGCGTTTCTGCTGGTGGATGTACCACGAGACCTCCGAAGCATTCAATAAATAGTGACTCGATTTTTCTTCCCGTTGAATTAAAATTAAACGGTGCTTCAGTCGAGCACATTTGTTTCCCAAAATGGTCAGCAGCTGAATCTGAAGACATGAGAAGAATAGTCAGAATAGAGAGATTACAAAACGGTCCAAATTTGATCGCCAACTTTTCAATTCTTGGCTCTGCTAAAGAGAACTCGGAAATTACAATAGCACCACCAAATGTCAAAGTCGTTGAAGTGTCGTGTTTACAGTGTTCAGTGAATCCTATCGATGATATTGACAGCAGCGATGATGGCATCAAGAACTCATCTAAGGGTTGTACCATGCAAGACGATAGTGGTAATTATTACCTGTTCTATATAACTTCTGTTGAAGTGTTGGACATTGTAGAGTTGTTAATTGGTACTGAATTGCTGGATCCTGCCGAGAGGAGAAGACAAAAGGGTAGAATTAGATCGAATTTGGTGCCATTTTGGTCAAAAAGACCAATTTCTTCTCGTATGAACGAGTCCTCTAATTCAGGGAAGTCATATTCCTCCAATGCGTCCAATCAGGATTTTCGTCTTGAATTGGCTAGAAGGATCATGGGCTACGAGATCAGAAAACCAAGGGGATTTGACAAGGAAGTTAGAATTTTAAGATGGGATAAATTAATACCGGCTTTAAGAAGAGCTCTTCAAAGCTACTACACAGAAATTCCTCAAAGCGATTCACACCTTGAATTTAATTTAGATATGTAATTAATAATACCAATAAAATGTAATTTTAGGGATAAATTTGCCGATTTGTAAGATGTAGGGGTGTAGGGTTTTTCGTGAAAGGTCTTTGGCCAATTCCGATAACGAATTTCATAAGTCATACTTTGGATAGTGATAACAAACTTCTATTATACTCCGCTGACTGTACCTTTTGCTACATTAGTACTTCACAAAATGCCTAAAACATGGCATTACTTCATGCAGGAAGCACAGTAGTTACACAAAATTAAGTTCTCCACTGATTTTCAAAAAAAAAGTTTCCACCAAAAAGTAATAACCAAGCTACTTTTTCACTAGTCAAATGCTACTCAGCAATATAAACACATTATGTCTTCTTGTTATTTCTTTGTCCTTTCTGAAATTATTTCCAAATCTTATACATATTATCAAAGTAGCAAAAGAAACACAAAAATTTTAGACTACTTCTGGACCAAATTATAATATGCTATTCTCCGGGCCTTCAATGTAACTGTAGCTATCATGTTCAGGAATTAAGGCGGACATAAATCTAGGAATGTTTGAGAATCTGAAGCAGTAAAATGTTAAGCTAAAGGCTTTTTTATCAAGGCAAATCCTGTGGCATGTCCTGTATTATGTACAATAAAAAATGCAACTTCTTCCGGGAACCACCAAAGACTAAGCCAAAACAATTGAATAATCAGAATTTTTTTTATCAACCGCATAATTGTTGTAAGTCGTACATTAACCAATATGCCGATATGACCAGACTTACTACATGATATTCAAATCGTCTTATTGAGGAAGTTGGTTGATTTGTTTGAGTAGTCCAAAAAAACTTGCATAAAAGACATAAAAATATGCACACTGTTAAATAATTACTGTGAATTAACAATAATCCAAAAGTTACATCATTTATACTTCTAAGGGCTCAAATATTTATACTTCATTGTTACATAGTGAAAGTGGCTCTCCTATAGCATTTTATACCCCGTGATTCTGCTATTGATATATGGCTGGTTGAATCGGTTGTACTCCGTCAATCCTGTTGTATACTGTATCTAAAAGTTTTAAGGGAACAATAGGTCTTGGACTTTCTTGCTCCTACTCTTGGTGTCTACTTGGTGTCTACGCTTGGTGTTTGTTCACAGTTGGCCTTAATAGGTCTGATGTAGTTTGTTCCAATCGTTGAAAAAAAGATTTTTTCAATATCTCAGTCAGTAATATGCCGCCTCAGAGAAACGATACAAGATTAGCCCGTTTTGCTCTAGTTTGAATGTGTAACACAAGATCGTGGTCCGATTGGCAAGACATATATAGATTAATAGGAGTGTTTGGAGGCTACCATGATAGGGATAAATTAATTGCAGGGTTTTGATCGCAGCAATAATATAATAATTCGACTGTTTTAGGGAAAATCAGTGTGACGTATGTAATTAGCAGATAGGTCTATGAAATCTCGACCCAAAAATATTGTATAATCGGCAGAAAATGGGTTTAAATTGATATTCGATATTGGATTAAATAAGTGAAATTGATGTAGTATTCAATAGTATTCAACTACAAGCTGTTCTCTGGTCCTTTAGAATCAATTTCTTTAACTTCTCGCTATTTGAAACCAGTAGGATCTTATTATTATCACCTTACATAAGACGTTATGAGATTTGTATGCATCTCGTTCTGTAGTACGACTTTTCATCCTTAGTCCAGCGGTCTATTTAATCTGCAAGCAAATTTCTCATTAAAGTTTTTTAATGAACTTCAACTTTTCTTCTTGATATTTCTTCTTGGTATTGGGTGTGATTATAAATATTTTAGCGTTTTTTACTCTAGAGATCTCTGAACAAGTTGTGCTGACTTAAACCCCACGGCTTTTACTTCAACAAACAAAAAATTCATCAGATCAATCAAATGCTGACTTCCATGATCCAAACACCGATCCAAGCTGAACAGCAGTCAATCAACTCTAAGAGAAGCACCAGGTTACACAGCTTGAATCTTATGAAGAGCAGATTTTCGGAGAATTCCATGCCTACCATGGTCAGATCAGAATCAAAGACTACGTTGAATTCATTCGGAAACACTGACAACTATCAGCTAGTTAGAATGAACTCGGGTGTCTCTCTTGATTCCAACTTTTCTGTTAAATCGCAGTATAAAGTTTCTTTGAATTTGAACAAACGGGAAATAGAGTTAATACGATACACATGGAATATCATGTTACTAGATGAGCCTGTGCCAGAAAAGAAATCGACTTTACCTATTCCCGGGGGATTTCAAATGAATGTACAGAAAGAAAAGAAGTACATTGCTAGATCCAGTACTTCAACGGTTGCTAGTTCCTTGTTTTGCAGACAATTATATTCCAACTTGTTGTCACTGAACTCAGACTTGGAAAGACTCTTTCCATCTATAAAGCATCAAGCAGTCGCATTTGCTGGTGTGATGTCCTTGGCAATCAGTCAATTAGAAAACTTATCCAGTTTGGATGAATACCTCATGAATTTGGGTAAAAGACATTCCAGAGTGTTGGGAATTGAACCTTCAAACTTCGAGCTAATGGGAGAGGCCCTAGTACAGACTTTCCATGAAAGATTTGGAATTAAATTTACACAAGAATTGGAAATATTGTGGATTAAGTTATACTTATATTTATCAAATTCCTTATTGCAATTCGGCATTGATCCTACGATGAGATTCGATGAACTGCAAAATGACTTTGTTTACAATGATCTCGAGGAAATCTCCAAATCTACTACATTCAGCTCTCAAGATGCAAGTTCAATGTTCAATAATGAAATGGATAGAAGGTCTTCCATCCATACTAATTTAACTTCAATTAATAATGCCTCACTTGCTAATGCATTGCCTAAACTACCAAAGAATCCGGTTGCTCCAGTACCAGAGCCTAAGACAGAATCAAGGAGAAACATATTTAAAAAGAAAAAGAAGGAAAATTGTGTTATAGTCTAATTGCTCCCATAAATTTGAACTTATCCTATGATTTTTCCATATTAGTTTCATAATTCAATTTGCAGGTCTTATGGTTTTGAAACAGCGTGATGCAATCTAATCAATTTCTGTGGTTATTTATGAAAAAAAAAAAGATTGGGGTTTTTTCGCCTTCACGCGTAAATTCTGCAATCATACTTACTTTAGAAATGATATATATAGTTGAATGGTCAATAAACATTAACCGTATTTATTTTCGTTGGAATTTTTCAACTTTGTACCAAAAAATTGTACCAGACTATAAATAACTGTAAGGCAAATTAAATACGCGATTTTTACTCAATCGAGTTAAATTGAATTCCTGAGGTTAAACAGATCTGAATTTTTTCGAGGTGTGTCAAAAGCCTGCTAAAATTTCACAAAACTAGTCAATATATTCAGTCTGGTGAAGGGATCTTGTTAATACTTAGTTCGCCTCTTTGGACTCTTTATAAAATTTTGTGTTTTCCTTTCGTGATAGAGATTCTTTCAATTATCTTTATACCAAGTGGCCGATAAGCAAGATGAGCAGTAGTCCATATCAGGACGATAACTTTGAGGAGTTATTGTTGAATAATGAGTTCTATTCTTCCAATGTTTCTGACAGTCAAAATCATTTGAGTAATCTCAGAAACTCTGTACAAATCAAGAATTCCTTATCATCTACGTCGATTAACAGGGGACTCACACTACATGAGAAAACTGCAATTATGAAAAACTCTCCCTCGATGAAAGCATTGGAGAAGATTTTGAATGAAAAGTCGAAACAACTAGTTTCAAAATCAGGCACAATTGAAGAGGGTGATGAAGAAGAAGAAGCAGAGAATAAATCAGAAGTTCAAGTTGAAACCAATCAGAACGAAATTGGGTCTAAGGACCAAAGAAGTGTAGACATTACACGCGTTTTGAAGGGTGGTGACATGGGTGGCTCTACTGTTTCATTTCAAAGTTTTGAAACAGCAAAGACCCGTTCATCTCTAGTTGCCTCGACTCATTCGATTTCTACAATAGAAGAAGGTGATATTTACGAAGCGACGCCTACAATAATTCAATCTGCGACTGTCCTACCTCTCAGAGACCAAAGGGAAACCGCAGTAGCTACAACTAGTCATAATAACGTGGAAAAGGAACCTGAATTGAAAGAAAAAGACCAACTCAATAAAAAAGAAGACGAAAATGATCGTCCAGTGCTGATGATCCCGAAGACAAAAAGTATGATTTCAGAGGATATTGGCTTAAATCTTAAAAGTATCTCGCCAAGGGATAAAGCACTTCCTAAAATAGTTCAAGAACCAGAATCTCCAGTTACCAAAAGCATGATCCCTCCTCAGAATGAAAAGGAAAACCAGCAAACCAAACGATCTCCTCATATTAGATCTAACTCAACTTTTTCGTTCTCCTTCAAGAAAGATAAAGAAGAAAAGCCAATGGGAAGGCCAAAAAGAAGTAGTACCCTTGGTGATATTTCCAAAATTAATAACATTAATACTCAAAAGGAAACACCTGTTGAGAAGAAAAAATTTAGTTTCCGATCATTATTCAAATCAAAATCGAAAAACCATTCGCTTGATAAATTTCATCAGGATGAAATTGCAAAACAGAAACCCAACGTTAAATCATTTTCTTCTCCAGATATTTCTAAATTGGCGAACAAACCCAATACATCCACAGTAAATAATAAAACAGCGACTTCTAAGCAAGATATTAATGAAAAAAAGCAATTCAGTGTTTTTAAAAAGAACAAGCCGGATGATAATTTGACAAAGATTGAACACTATAGCCATGCAGTCAAGGAATCGAAACCCGGTTCTATGATTTTGGAAGATGGATTTGAGGTCGCTGTGAAACCCACCTCAACTTCCAAGGCGATGAAATCAAATACTAATCTCAATTTTATCAGAGAAGTCACCGATGATACCGAAACGACAGAATTGGATAAATCTATCCAAAATTATACCCGTGCCCAAAAGAATACCCAAGACGATTCATTTCCTGATAGTGATTGTGATGAATATGATTCAAAAAATCTACTAAACAATCCTCCAAAGATCTTATCGAATTCAAGATATGACGAAGAAATTTCTCTATTGCCTGATTCGTCGCCTATTGCGAGGTTAGATGCTGAACCAATTTCATTTGGTTCCCCATTTGAGATATATTATAAAAGTAGTAGTCCTAATCTTAGCATACCTCAAGAAGCAAACAATAATTTGGAACAATTAAGAAAAAAAGATGAAGTTAAAAATTCAAATCAACAAAAAGAAAAGAAAGTCAATGACCAACTTCTTGGAGAAGCGCTTTTTCCAAAAACTTTAAGCGAGCAAGAAGTTGACAGTATTGTTTCACTAGAAAGAACAAGGTCCATGAAGTCAATCACATCACATAAGCGTAGTTCATTTGTTAACTATGATGGAAGTGATGACAATATCCAGTATAAAGGCAGTACTCCCGATTCTCTGAGAACCCTTCCTAGATCTGGAAGTATTTTAAAAAATTCTAGCTACTCATTGAATGTTAATGAAATGGATCATGTATTTAATCTAGATCTGACTATAGAATCCACTATGGTGCCTCACAACAAGACTAGTGAAAGGAGCCAGATTATCACTGATGAAATATCCGATAGTTATGCAGAACTTTTGGAATTTAGTGATTTCATTGATTTTGATAATCTAAGTTTACTAGGATCTCCACTACAAGATCATACTTTACAGTCAATAAGCGAGTCACCTGGCCCTCATATCGTTGTTACAACTCCACCTCTGAGTAATAACGAAACTCAACAGACTCAGTCACCTACATTAAACTCTAATGTACTTGCTTATGTTCCTTTAACACCAAACTTGGAAGCAATTGAAACAGCCAAAACACCAAGTTCCCCACAGTCATTAAAATCAATCGAAAAATCTCCAAACACGTCTTCCGTAATTGAAGAGACCCATTTAGTGAACAATAGACCAATTTCAATGTCGTTCAAGGGCTTGAAAGGCCCTTCGTTTGGTAGAAGCTTGGCTTCGCAGAATCTAAGAACTAGTGATAGTCATCAATCTTTCAATCTTTCGTTTGGAGATGAAGATACTGATTATTCCGGAAGCTTAGTTGGTGGTGGATTTGGTACTTCAGATGATGATTATGAATCCGATTCTGAAGACGAAGATAAGGAAAATCTACAACTGAGCTTTAGTTCAAGCATAAAAGAATTAGCACCACCATCGCATAAATTTGGATCGAATCTTAATGCTAATATTTCAACTAATTTAACTCCTCCTAAAAAATTTGTGCACAACAAAATTCCTTCATTTTCAGATAATTCAAATGCTTCTAGTCCATCTTCACTAAGTTCATTCATTTCCCGAAAAGTCAAATCTCCAAAGATTGGTTTTAGTTCTCCGTTTGTAAACGAACCGAAAAATACCGTCAAATTTTCCTCGAGAATAATTTTATATGATACATACAGCTGTGATGACTATGATAGACATCCGGACACAGCTACTTGTAATCAGTTAACACCGCTTTTAGCTCAAAAAATTAAGGAAGAGTTAAATGTTTTGAAAAGCACAATGGAAGTTCATGAAGATTCACATTGCTTTACACATTTTCTTTAATCAAAGTATAGTTAGACATTATTTCTGCGTCGTGATATTAAAATTAATACTTAGTTTTGCATAATATACAAATTATATATTTCACTTGTCAGCTAATTGCTGGGCGTAGTCCTTATGGGCACTTCTAAATATTTTGTCTAAAACTTCTGAGTCTGCTACATCAACGGATGCCACAATTTCTTCCGGTTTTTCCATTATAACGACAACATATTTGCCATCTCTGCGATCGATACAGGTTGTCAGGGCCCATGGAGCAAAATCGTATTCCTTGAGCGTAATAACCTGAGGTTTTCCGTCTTTGTACGGTGGATAGGCCGACATTTTTCGTTGATGAAATTGTTATATTGTGGTAATGCTTATTTTCTCAATACACTCGAAAACTAAATTACACAAATAATTTTGAGATGAGAAGTATTTGGAGAGCTCAAATAGATACTTTTTAACGAGTATAGCATTGCAATGTCAACAAATACTAGTGACAAGATTGTAATACCAGGTCAGTATATAACACCTGAGTATAAAGTCGACGAATCAACAAATCAAACTGAAAAATACTTATCAGGTAAAGGGACTATAGTATCTGAAATTGAAGTGGACGGTTCAAATAAAAAATTTACAGTAATTTCTTCAACAATAGTAGGAAGAGTAATCATCAAAGATGTCGATTCAAAAGAGTATGAGTTTAAATCTGAGAATGAAAAAAGCATCAAGCATTTTATTGTGACTGTGGTCCCTAAATCAAACTCCTACATTGATTTTCAACAAGAAATAAATAACGAGATCTCTTTATCTAAAATTTCCATCAATTTACCACAAGAAAATGATGTCGTATTAGTAAGAATTACAAAAATTAATCAAAGGCAGGCATATTGTGAGATTTTGTCAGTAGAAGGATATGGAAATGTTATAAAAGATGATGGTATAGGTTCGAACGGCGAACTAGCACATTTATCCGTTCCGTCTGGTGGAGGATCACAAAGCTTATCAACCCAACAAACAATTGCATCAAGTCAATCCACATCAATTAATGCCATTGCTTCGGATCTCGGCGAAACATTTAAAGGTATTATTAGATCGCAAGATGTCAGATCTACAGATAGAGACAAAGTTAAGATCATAGATTGCTTTAGACCAGGCGACATTGTAAGAGCTGTTATTATTTCATTAGGAGATGGATCATATTACTACCTAAGTACCTCGAGAAACGACTTAGGGGTAGTTTTTGCAAAAAGTGAGGGAGGTGCTGGTGATTTGATGTTTCCAGTTGATTGGCAAACTATGATAGATAGGAGAACTGGCTTAATAGAAAATAGAAAATGTGCTAAACCATTCAATTAGTCAAATCATATAAATTTATAAATTAAGGAATAAGAATGTGTTGTATTTACATCTAAATATTATATAAATTCCGGTAATTTAAACTTTAATTCTTCACGATCACCTCTCAAGTCTACTTCACTTAAGCCAATCTTTGAGCCGAACTTCTCAAATCTTTCTACATACTTCTTCTTCTTCTCTTCTGAAATTCTAATCATTTCTTCCCAATATTTAGCGTGATCGTAGTCAAAATTCACATGACCACCAAAGTCTTTATCTAATTGATCATTGGGAACGTAGTCAGGAAAAGGACGATCGAAAACCAATTTTTCTCTAGTTAAAGGATCTATAAAAGGATGGATAAGTTTGAGGAATGTCCAACCTAACCATGGGATGTTTGTGAGTAAAGCCTTACCTAATCTTTCAGGGTAGTGAGTCTGCAAAATATGCAATACTTGTCTTCCAGTACTAACAGGTGGAATTTTACCACCTTGTGTGCCTACTGGGGAGGCCTTGAAGTCTATTAACAAGGCTAATGAGTCTTGTCCAGGTGGCATGTAATCAATAACTTTTTCCAACATATAGACTAAATGTTGGACTTGTCTTTGAGAGGTCTTGGTGTTTTGACGACCAGGCTTAAGATACAAGCAAGGTCTGGAATCATTATCATAGCCTAAAATCACTTCCTTACCTGTTTCATTTTCCTCTGATACTAATTTGCCATTAACTACATTTTCAGAATCAAAATTACCAGCAATACCAAATTCTCTTCTCCAAGCAATGGTTAATTCAATTCTGCTTATAGCTTCCTTGTAATCCCATTTTGTGGCTCTCAAGTACCTCAAGAAGCATTCTCTAGTAAGCCATGCCTTTTCAGCTTCAGTTAAAGGCTGGTATTGTGTAGTATCTTTACTCTTGAAATTGGCCTCGGATATTCCTACCTTCAAACCTTCGGCAATGAAGTGCTTGAACACACTTAGATATTTACCCTTTTGTTCGTCATTGAGTTCTTCTTCCTCTGGAATCTTGCACGATGTGTCTGGCTCATTAAAAGGCACATACCACTTTTCTGTCGATTCCTTCTCAGTGGCCAAAGAGGAACTGGATGAGCTTGAAGACTTACTGTCCTTGTTTCTGAACTTATTAAACATTCCTACCGATTTCTATATTCGTTTTCCTAAGAGCTTGCCGATTATGTTTTTATCAATGATGTGAGTCTAGGAAATCTAATTCAATATCTAGAGAACCACCTTATGAAATTTTTAAATTATTGTAGACCTCTTTTACCATATCCGGAACGCATTTCAACTGAAGTTATCTACGCGACAAAAAAGCGGCCCAAGGAACTAAAAGTATTTCCGAACCGACGGATTCCAAATTCGGAAAATTCAATATCGCATTTGATTGAGAGTCGAACTCAGGAGAAATATTAATAAAAAACATTTGATTGTCACGATTATTCTAAATGAGTACGAAAATGTGCAGAACCCAATTTGATCACATGATGAAATGATATGCTGATTGCATGGCTTTGTGTAATGATGGTAAGACTCTGAGTTTTTGCTCTTCTCAGTGTTCCTTAATCAGTATTTTTATTTGCCATTTGCAAATATTATAACAATATATGAAATAATTTAATGAAATATATTTAAAGTGAGAAGAAAAAGCACATAAATAGGATGTCTAGTGACCTGACAATCAGTATAAAGCGAAGAAATTTACTGAGTTTGGTAGAAATCGCTACTGCCAAATGCATTCAAAATGTTGCCAAATTGCAAGACATCGGAACCACACCATTTCATTTACTCAAACCAATACTTAAGAGAATGACTGCCAAACAACTTGATCATGTGGAGAGACAGAGTCCTCAGATAACACCAGAATCTGACCAATTGTGGCCATATTTAATTGAGAAGGAATTCCCAGACAGGCCGTTGTTCAACAAGAAGATTCATATTAACAATAAGGAATTTATGCCCAATAAGTCGTTATTCTACAGATACTATAAGGAAAGAGAAATGTTTAGAAATGACTCGGCTGAAAGATTGAGAAACATCACCAAAAAGTTAAAAATGGAAAAGTCTGCTAATTCGATTGTTGCTGTTCCTCAGTTATTGAAAGATCCTACGGTTCGAAGAAAAAACTATTCCAATGTGGGCTATAGCAGACAAACATCTGCGGCAAATAAAGGGTCTATATTGAATAGAGCTAGAAGAGAGTTGCAAAGTAGATCTTTAATGTTTCCAGGTTATCAAAATAAAACTAAGGCGTATGATCCATATGAAGCTTTTCAGTCTATTGGAAACCACAGAACTACAGTTACTGATGAAAGAAGACAATCAAACCAAACTTTGCGTGTTCCTACTTCGAGAATCAAACTGCCGATTGCAATTCCTAAAAAGTCACTTCCTGTAATAAAAAAGCCACTTATACAGTCATATAAACAAGATTCAAACTCATTGAAGAACATTGCTCCTGGCAATTTAAACAATAATAACAAAATTAATAAGGCTTCCACTTCATTGAGCACGATCATCAACATACCGCAGGCGGTTAAACAAAGATTTTCTCCAGAAACCCAAACATCGGTAACTACAACTTCTCAAGCTCCTTCATTGTCGACATTGAAACAAGAAGCAATAGCAACATCAAAGTCAATAGCTGACACCCCGAGGACGCCACCTCATTCAGTTCCAAAAAGAAAGTCTGAGCCATCAATTTTCTTGGTAAGGAAAAGAAGAACAAAAACAGTTAAGCCAGCGCCTATAAAAAAGCCATCCGATTTGCATGAAAATAAGGAAGAGATTCCTAGGAAAGTAAGGTCTATCAGATCTTCAATATTTAATTAAACTTACGATTATTTACGATGCATATAAATTAATAGTATATCTATTACTTTTCAGAAACTCTGTGCTTTTTTAATAATCTTCCACTAGAACTATCGGATAATCTCTTCTTGTAAGAGCTCAAGTCATTCTTCTTGTTTATATCTTCTCTGTCATTATTTATTAGAACATCACCCTTGGAGTTATCGTTATCTACCATAATTGTTTGTTTGTTTGATTTGACTCTGAGTCTACCACTTATTAAGACTCTTTCGGCGCTATCAGTAACGCAACTTTTAGCTCTGCTGGAATCTAAACCTAAAGTTTGAAGTAAAATCAATATATCGGACGAATTTCTTGCCTGTAAAGGTTCTGTAGCTCCACTTGAAACAACGATCCCCTTTGATCTTGAAGCTCTAATTAATTGTAAGACATTATTGAAAAAGTTCTTTCTGATGAGCAATGCCGATGTGCTAAGACTCATGTTTTCATTTGCAGTTTGTATTGTATATCCTGAAGGACCCGAAATCATTGGAGAGTAACATATCTCAAATTTGATTCCCTTTTCTAAGGCACTGCCTATAGTCTTATGCTTTAAAAAAAAAGGAAGCTTACTGCCCATATTGAACGATATCAAGTCAATATCCATGTTCATGGTTACCAATTGAAGTGCCCTCTCAGTAACTGGTTGAATAGACTTGATATCGAATGCATTTTGGATTTTAGAGAATCCTTGACACTGACCAGGATCACTTATGATCAAAGTTATTCTACTGAATAATCTCAACCTTTCAAAGTGCTTCAACTCATCTTTCAAATACTTCATTTGAATGGGGTTAAGGTCAGTACTACTGGACGGTATCTTTATGTTTTCATTTAATGTGAAATTGATTGCAATATGCGTATAGCCTAGTGTATATAAAACAGCGATGGTATTCTTCAAGTTAGTCAACTGTTGCGGTGTGGGTTTAGTCACATAGTTATTGACGGGCCACGGTACATTCAAATCATACAACATCTTTACTTAGTAAGCTTCTTTACTTAGTCATCTGCTCAGTAAATCATCAATTTTTTTAGTTAGTTTTTTCTGAGCGAGCTTAGTATGCCTAACTGAGATATCAATATGATTTCTAAGATATTCTTTACATACTTGCCACCGCCACTATTATAGAATTAAATATAAGTATAACACATTCGCTGATTTATTGAGCAATCTGATAGAGGTATTCAGAATCAAAATAAGGTTAGAATTATGACACTGGCCGCACAAAATAAAAATCTTTTACTAGATTCGACTCAAGCTCCTAAAGATAAGCAAGGCATAATAGATATTGGTAATAACTGTTCAAAATGTAACCAGTTAGACTTTTTACCTTTTACATGTGAATACTGTAAAAAAGTTTTCTGCTCAAATCATAGAACTTTAGAAGCTCATCAATGCCCAGGTAAAGGTAAATTTGAAAAGGGAAAGGAATATATTGAGTATCATGGACCAACAGCGGCGTCATTATTTCCAGATAGAGAAGCAGATAAGAAAAAGATAAATTCATCTATGAAAAGTCCACAACCTTCGAACATTCTAGAGAAACAATTCCGAGTAGGTGATGTTGCTATCAAGACACCAAATGCATTTTCAAAACTTAACAAGTTCTTGAACATTCAACAAAAAAAGAAAAACTCATCAACAATAGGTAAATTTTTTGGCAAGAGTAAAATTCAATCTAGTAACAACGTTCGTGATCTCATTAATTTAAAAAAACTTGCTAAGGGTGATAAAAAAATTGCAGCCACAGATAAAATTTATGTTTGGTGCTTGTACATCGAAACTGGAAAATCGGAAGCTTTAGAAACAGAGACATTTGAAAAGATGACTATTGAAAAAGACCGCAAGCCAATATTTGTATCAAGGAACTGGCCTGTTGGTAGAGCATTAGACTCAATCGCTGAAAATTTGCATATAATTAATTTTAACAATTCTTCTAATAATTCTGATGATAGGCTAAATATTTTCCAGTTGTTAGAGGAGAAGCCGAAGTTAATCGACACCAGTAGTAGGTGTATCAATGCTTTCAAGAATGGCGATGTTGTCTATCTAGTGAAAGGAAAGATATGAAAAAATACATAGTTGTTTTACGTATTCTTGCTTATATCATATACATTAACTACAGTTTTTAGTTCGTTGTAGTTTAATTTTATAAAAATCTATGAAATAAGCATGTACTTCGTAGCTCATAAAAATCTCTAATCTAATATTTGATGAATTAAAACATTCATTTCGATATTAAAATAGTTATAGTTAGTAATCGAGTTCGTAATGTATTAGTAAATTCACTCATGCCTCCAAATCAATAAATTAGTTGCTTCTCGTCGATAGCATAATCAATCCAACTTGCCATGCAATTTTGATCAGCCAAGTGTCCCCATCTACTAAACTCACCAGTGTTACATCCTTTAGTATCCTTGTGTTTAGGGCAATTAACATATGGATCATGGAAATAGCCAATATCACGAAACCAATGGATATCCTGCTTATCTGCAAATAAAGCAAGTCCCATTGAGTGTACTGGGGCATCACCCCACCTTTCATAATAAAATTTACCTGTGGAGTCGAGATATTTGAACCATTCGTTATAGGCATCACTCCTGTAAAAATCCATGTCTGCTATTTCAAAATTCGACCAGAAATGACAAGTAGAATACTGTGTGATTTTATTGTTCCTAGGATTTTGCTGGTTCTCTAATACCCACTGAAATGCTCCATTTGGATTAACATATTTATAATTGTCACCTTGGTTTAAGTAATTTAAAGTTTCTGGCCATAGGGTTTCAATTGTTTCAGGGATATCATATAAATTAATAGTAAATCCGTATTTCTTCTTCTTTTTTTCCATGTACTTAAATACATCGTACTTTATATTAGTATAAAATTGTACGTTTGGTTCAATCCTCCAATAAAATTTAAATTTTTGTAATTCGGGGACATTGTAAAAATTACCCAGATAAAACCTACACATGTTGTGATAAGATTGTTTCTTTGCATATGCTATATTATTATGGGCCATAATTTCCATGGCTTTCCTTTCTTTCTGTGCATCTATCAGTGTTGGTTTCTTCCATAACGATTCGGGGATTGTCAGAAATATCATTGGAGCACTCGATAATTTTTGCATTCTTTGCTTGAATCTATCGGTAAAAGGTTCATCGTTTAAGAAAGTATATGGGTAGTTGAATTTAGAATTAAATGCTTTTTCAAAATTTTTGATTGTTTTACCTATTGAAGCAGCTTCAGAATTTCTTGCAAGTACAATTATTGTTGCATTAGCATGTTTATATTTGGTAATGTCTTCGGGACTTCTGAGTTCATCCATGTTATAGTCTTTTGGTTCATATATCTCTTCACTCATGACCTCTTCATATTTTTGTTTATTGAGACTTAATACCTCAGCCGGTGTTCCTTTTTTCTTCTTGGGATTTACGAACTTAAATTGTACTTTCCCTGGATTCAACAGATACCCTTTGCTATTATACGTATCAACCGGTTTGGAATAATCATCATTATTCCATCTACTGAATTGATTTAAGATTATTGGAGGAATATCATCAACTTCGTAGTCATTTACCTTTATCAAGAATATGGTTATGATGAACAAATTCAATGGAACTAAAAGAAACACTATTCTTTTGGACATCGAAATAGACACTTTAGATAACATTTGGAATGTTTTGGTGATCTATATCAAGATCTATTTCGTTATACTTTAGATATTCTAAGCATGTAATTTCTCTCTAGTAAGAACACAGAACTTGAGTCAAGGCTTTGAAACCAACACGAAAATTATATTTTCATGAAACGCACTAAAAAATTATTGAAAGGTCGCTAAATTTCACCAATATCAGAAGATACATTTTATTATATAAAAGTTGATGAGGAGGAGCAGTAAAATCCTAGTTTTTGCTAAAATTTTGCAAAGAAGGTCTGCTACTACAGTTTGTAAGAACAGAATTCGTTTCTACTCGCAAATTCCAGAAAAAACCAAGACATTATCTAAATTTACGTTCCAAAGCAGTACACATAGTATCCAAAAAATTAACCAAGAAATAGACAAACTAGTAGGAGATGTTTCTAGGAAGGTTGTTATAAATGGAAACATCAATAAAAAGCCGAGAATCATGACAAACAGAAGCTTTGCTGAACTAAGGGATGAAAATGGAGATATTATTCAAATCGTTATGACACCAGATTCTACGGATGTAAAATATTTTGAAATGTTAAAAGCAGGGTTTCCAGAGGATTGTGTTAGTGTTAGTGGTCATATTCAAACTAAGCAACCAAAGTCTGGGCAAACATTGAGAGAATTGGAGTTGGTGGTAGAGAACTATCAACTTTTGAATTCTTCAAACTTAGATGCTGCTAGATTAGATAAATTGAAACACGCTTCCCCGTCTGATCTCCCTCCACAATTCAGGTACTTACAATTGAGGACAAAGTACCTTCAGAATGCATTGAAAATTAGAAGTAAAGTTTCTAACTTGGTGAGAAATATTTTCATTGAAAGACATGGATTTACCGAAATCGAGACACCTTTGTTATTTAAATCTACCCCTGAAGGTGCTAGAGAATTTTTGGTGCCCACAAGAACTCCTAACAAGTTTTATGCGTTACCTCAATCACCTCAACAGTACAAGCAGCTTTTGATGAGTTCAGGATTTACGAGGTACTTCCAGATTGCAAAATGCTTTAGAGATGAAGATTTAAGAGCCGATAGACAACCCGAATTTACACAAATAGATTTAGAAATGGCCTTTATTAATACTAGCAATCAAGTAATGGCTGTTGTTGAAGATATTATACACAATATATGGAACGAAATAAAGAGATTGCCTACTTACAAAGTGAACGAGAACGACTACTTGGAAAAAATAGATCATAAATCATCTGAAGTTAGTTTTTCTAAAATTAACTATGTGGATGCATTGTGTAAGTATGGTATTGATAAACCTGATTTGAGATCTAGTTTGCAATTCATAGACTTGTCAGAACATTTTGTCTCCACCAAGAACTCTGAGTTTCCTATTTTAGAACTATGCATATTGAAAAATGCTTTTGATCCATCACACAAGTATTCAATACCAAAGTCACTTATCGACGCTAATAATTATCTGAGACGTAAGCCCGTTGTTTTAATGATGAAAACTAATAATGATTGCTCTTCATGGTATAACAAATTTGTCGATAAAGGCTTTATGAAGAAGACAACTGGTTTTGATGAATGCAAGCTTAAAGAAAAACTTAATTTATCTGCTGGTGATATAATTGCATTCTCCACCAGAGCTAAACTTCCTTACGAAAATCCGACCCCTTTAGGTAAATTTAGGCAATTGGCAATTCAGGAATTTCCCAACAAATGGAATCGTAAAATTATTGATAGAAATACAGGGGAACTTATTGAGGAATATGATAGAAATAATATATTTGTCGGCTCTTGGATTGTTGACTTCCCGTTATTCAATCCAATCGAAATATCTGAATCAATAAATGACGAATTTCCCAAATATGACTATAGAAGGTTCCAGTCCACTCACCATCCATTCACGATGATCAAATTGGAAGACTATGACTTACTTTCTGTCGATCCTTTGAAAGTCAGAGGGGAACATTATGACTTTGTAATGAATGGAGTCGAAGTTGGAGGAGGATCAAGAAGAATTCATGATCCTCAATTGCAGCAATTTATTTTTGAGAATATTTTAGACATAAAAAATTTTAATGAGTTATTTGGACATTTATTGAAGGCTTTGAGTATGGGATGCCCTCCACATGCTGGTTTAGCCCTTGGATTTGATAGGTTGTGTACTATGTTAATCGGTGGATCAAGTATAAGAGATGTTTTAGCCTTTCCGAAAAATCAATCGGGAATCGATCCGGTGATTGACAGTCCTTCTGAAGTGTCTCATAAAGTTTTAAATGAATACTACATTAAAAATGTAAATAATTAGTAAATACAAATCTTGTGCATAGTTTTAATAAATGATATAGTTATTTAAAAGGACAATACTTAGCGTCTCCTTCCTCTTAGTTTTTGTTTCTTACTGTATTCAGAATCTTCACTCTCATAAAGTTTACGTTTGTTATATCCCTCTTCGGCCTTTCTCGCTCTCTCTTCTTGTAATAGCTTCTCTTGAGCAAGCCTTTCCATTTTCAATTCAATTGGTTTTTTAACCCTTTCTTCGAGGTTTTCGCCTCCTTCGTTATAATAACTTTCTTCTTGTTGCTTCACTAAAGACTTCCAGTCATATTTCTTTCTAATAAATAATTCCATGGACCAGTTCTTCCAAACTAAACGACCGTAGGTACTTTCTTTAACCTTACTTGATTCCACAACAAGTTCGGATGCAATTCTATCCTTATACATTGGCAATAAAATAGTAAAATCCCAAAGCTTATCAACGATATGAGAACCATAAGAATTACATGATAAGTTTGCTATTTTATTTTGAAAATTGTTCAAGAATCTCTTTCTAATGATTAATATTGGTTTAGATTCCCCTTCACCAGCAGGTAATACCTTCAAACTTTGCTCGACTACATGAGAAAAAACACCATGGAAACACATTTGAATGAACCTCTCTTCCGGTAATGCTAAGAAGTTTAACCATACGCAAATAACAAATTTATGATCGTATTCCATCAACTTTTCCAAAAATAAAGATCTTCTTCTCTCTTCTGCAGTAGGCCAATCACCTCTAGTATTTCCTAAAGTGGATCCAGTTAATTGCAAAACATTTTCTAATAATTCTGATGTGGTATTTGATTGTGGAGACTGAACGTTATAATTTGGAGCAAATTTCAAAAAGAGCTTTTCTATGATTTCATCTCTTCTATAATTGGACCTTGAAATAGATGCATCAATCACTTTGCTACCTAAATCTAAATTTTGATTTTCTGAAATAGATATTAATGACGTTAATTCGGGAATGATTTGATCTAACATAAATTCAACTTCAACTGGTTTTAGTTTGAATAGTAATGCTTGAATAATATAAACACCAGTTGTTGATCTCTTTGCTAATTTCAAAATTCTGTCTTTCATATACAATTTATACAACCTTTCAATGTACTTCATTCTTGCACCTCCATTCTTTATAGTTGACTCCAAAAAATGAGAGCCGACAGAGTCTGACAATAAGTATTCTACAAATGCTCCTTCCTTGGAATCTTCGCCTTCGCTATCCTTCAAGAAAATTAAATGCCAAAATGTTCTTTCCTTATCTACTATACCTTCAACCTGAATTAACAATTGTAAAACAGGCGAAGAAATCTTATGGATTGACAACTCTCTCATTTTTTTCATGTCTTGTCCCCTGCTTAACACTTGACAGACCTCTTTTAATTCATTTTTAAACGATGGTGGGGTCTGAAAAGATCTGTTAAAATCCTCATTGTCTTTAATCTCAATCATTTTCCTAGCAATCTTAGATTTTTTTGAACGTAAGGTAGAGTTTGAAACCGTCGATGAAGGCAACTCTTTTGCAGAAATAATCAATATCAATAATCTTAACACATGAGAAGCATATTGATGATCAATCATCGATCTCAAATTAGGCTTAAATTCATCTATCATAGACAAAAATAATGATTCCATCGATGCACTACTTTCATATTGTTCGTCATCTGCCCGTTGTAATTCTTCCTCGTCGATTTGAGGGTTAATCAACTCCTTTTCAACAACGGCTGCACATCTTACGAAAAATGTTTCCAATACATGAGATGAGTATTTATGGTGGGCAAGCTCAACAAAATAATTGCTAAATTGCTTAAAAATGAACTTCAATTGTCTATCCGATGCAAATAAAATCAATCTTTCCATTAATTTTGAACATATCTGATTTGTAACTAACTTCAATTCTTTACCGCGACCTTCTTCTAGCACAGATCTGATAAAGCCTTCACGTTCTTCTTGATTTTCGAAGGCGTTGATGTTTAAAGTAGATTCAGCTTGTTTGAAATAATCTAACTCATTCGAATCAACTAAACCAAAAAAAACACTTTTTCTTTCTTCTACAATTTCATTTGAGTCATCCTCTAACTTGGGTATATTATCAATTGGGATTTCTTCTTCTTTCAGCTTTTTTTCGGCTCTTCTGCCTCTTACCTTTGGCTTCACCATCCTTTCTTTTGTATGGTATAGTTTATATTGTGCTGCTCTGCTCTAATTTTTCAAAATAAAAAAAAAATTAATGACCTGCATATTTTCAGGCATCTCAAAATCGCATGAGATATGGTGCTGCTTGTAAGATGAATACTACCTTAATACTTCAGGTCATATTTTTTATAATCATCTACAAAAGTATCTGATAATATATATTTCTATGCTATAATTTTATATTTTTTAAAATTATATCCTATTAGTAAGTTACTGTAGATGCCTTCCCATGCATCTGATCAATATATTTACCTCTTCTCAAAGGATCGATCTCAACTAGCTTGGCCAAATACTCCTTGATTTCATCTGATATTATATCAATACAGGATACTTTTCCATCGGCCTCTTCAATATTTATCAAACTTTTAATCATGACCATACTTTTTAAGCACCAGCAATTGTCCCAATTGTCAATGTGATCACTTTTTTCTATTTCATTTAACTCTTCAATTATTTGTAATTGGCTTCGCAAAACTTGAAGATATGTAACCTCCCTGTCATTACTAGTATCCCTTAGGTCATTCACAAACAATGGCTCTGTAAGAAGCCAGTACAAGTAGAACCAAATAGATGTATCATCTACATCCATGTACATTCCAGTTTTCGTCAACTCCAATTCATGTTTTAATATTTCATATGGGGTTGAGAATAGTCTAGATTCGTCTTCAAATCCAGTCTTATTACTTATGTGCTTTAATAGAAAATATACCTTTGGAATAAGCTTGCTTCTGTTATGCCAGGCCGAGAAGTTGGAAATATTTTTATTAATTTTGGAAGATGTGTATTTGAACTCATCTAAAGCGATTTTCAACTGAGCTATTGATTTCTCTTCATCCAGATCCTTTTTTATCTCAGATTCCTTCAACGCTTTTTTTTCCATATTTTCAACGACATATCTTCTATATTGCCAGCCATGGAAATTTCTACTATCGAGTTCTAACAACTTGGAAACAATAGCTAGTTCGTACTGCCAATTTGCCCTATTTATTTCTTGCAACTGAGATAAACACCAAGTTCGATGATTCCAAATCCAGTAGCATTTAGGAAATCTTCTTAATTGAATCATTACTAGCTTTAAATCGTCCTCTAAAAGCGTTTTCATATCCGCTTGGTCTCTTTCAAATAATTTCAAGAGAATCTCCCTGCGGTAATTCCATACTGTATAAAATTCTGGGTTAGCTTGTATAATATCAGTTGTTCTATTCAAGGTTTCGATAGTATATACTCCCTCATCTCTTAATTGCAATACTTTTGATGTTAAATTCCTGTAACCGTCGATCTTAGCTTTATCCTTCTCTAACTTCAATTTCCTAGCCTCTTCCGACAATGTAAATCTTTTTATACCATGCTTTGGAGTTTTTGTTAGTTTTAATGTCCTAACTTGTATTAATCATAGACATACCATTTTTAATTATTAGTTCAACTCAATTAATCAAAAAGATTAATCATAGAGTATTTTGAGAGGCGCGATTTAAATTTAGTATAGCACTATTGATTATTCTTTAACTGATATATTTAAATTTTCATAAACCAAAGACCTTATGACTAGCAACAAGCTTCCTAATGTATCTTCTACTCTCTCAAAGTTAGCATTAAAAGGGTCTTCAAAAATAGTAACAGATTACTTTGAATTTGCTATTAATTCTATATTATTTCAAAGAGGAATCTATCCGCCAGAGGATTTTCAAACAGTAAAGAAGTATGGTTTACCGTTATTGATAAGTAATGATGAAGAAGTTCAAGATTATATTAAACAAATAATGGCGCAAGTCAAAAAATGGGTTTACGGAAGAAAAATAGTTAAATTGGTTGTTGTGATAATCTCAAAGTCAACAGCAGAGAGTATTGAAAGATGGGAATTTAATATTGATATACTAAGCTCGGAAGGAGGAAATGAAAACATCAAGACTAAGGACGAAACTCAAAAGGAAATTCAAGCTATAATTAGACAGATTACTTCCCTGGTTTCATACTTGCCGATTTTGAAGGAAGATGACTACACTTTTAATGTTTTGGTTTATACTGATCCCACCTATGAAACACTGAACTTGCCAATAGAATGGTGTGACACAAATGGAGACACAAAGCTGCTTGAAGGTGATGACGTTGAAGAAGTAAGATTTACATCTTTTAGTACGAATGTTCATCAAATTGGTACATTTGTTAGCTATAAACTTAATGAATGATCAATAGATACATAAGAATATTATACATAAAGAAATTGTTATAGCTAACGATACCGGCTAGAATCTCTATCTCTCTCTATCTCTCATGTTCTCACTTCGTCTTTCTTGATTATCTTTCACATACTCTTTTTTTTCACTTTCTAATTTCTCCGCCTCCAAATTGAATCTTCTTCTTTTATTACTTAACATAAATCTTGCTGAACCCTTCAAACCAGTAGAGAAATCCCATAGTCTTAAATACTCGTCTTGTTTCAAAAGTTGTTCATTTGAGCAAGACTTTTGTACCAAAATCTTTAGATCGTTGAACCTAGTTTTTAAATCCATAAACTTAAATATTTGTTCCTTACCACTTTGAAAATCAATTGAAGGCATGTATTCATTCAAAATCGAAAAGTTCATCTGATGAACATAATAATCAAGTATATAAATGATTGCTTCGTTGACCAATGGCTCAGGACATCTGAAATCTTCATAGCAATCTATTTTCTCTAATATTTCATTCAATTTATTAGGAAGTATTTCGGGTTCATCAGTCTTGTAATGTAACTGAATCTCTCTAGGCTTTATATTAAGGGTGACGATTATTATAGCTAATGCAACACAATGTGGAGGCACCATCAAACATAAAGGTGTAGACATCAAATCAAAACTAATTAACCAACTATAAGTTGAGTTTTTATAGTCAATTTTCAATTTTTTGCAGAACTGGACTACTAATTGATCTATACTTTGAATTGAGGAACCATTTATAAAATCAAACTTGATGTTCTGTAATAATTTAAATTCGATGTTCATTATAGATTTTCTCTGCGAGTCCACATAGGCCTGTTGGTTCATTAATTTATCATCTCGTAATTTATTGCCAACAGCCTGAATATCCTTTAGCTTTTTAATACAGTCTTCATTTTTTGAAGCCAAGAACAAACAAGTCAAAAGAATAACATACGGGTCTTTTTCAAAATCGTTATTCTCGTTGTTCTCCTCAAACTTATTGAATAAATACCACCTTTGGTAGTAGTTCATTGTAGTACTTAAAACTCTCAAAGGAAACTTTAGCACCTTGATTATTTGAAAGGCATATTGAAATATCTGGTGTTTTCTCTGATTATAGGATAATTTTTTATTTTCCGGAATGGTGAATGAATGCAAGTAAGACAATTCAGCACTAGTGAAAAAAGGTCTAGAAACCTGTAATATGCTAGGTTTCATGGACGGTGTACTTCCATTTGAGCTTTTCTTTAATAAATCCTCTGACATTTTAGCTTTATATGGAAGCTTTATTACTCTTCAGTCTAATATGAAAGTTTGATTACATCGCTCTTATTATATACGTAAGATTTTGAAGATCCGGCATATAATACAGACCCTAATAATGATGAATTCTAATAGATTTTTCATTCAATATGTATATACAATTGTAATATCATTGACTATTCATTTCAGTCCTACTTAGACATAAGATATATATTCGCTACATTTAGGCAGAGAATGTTAAAGAGAAACCTAATTTGTGGACTGGTTCAGCTAATTTCAAAGCATCGAAAGAAGCACCTAAACCTAACTTGACACCTGGTCTCAATTCTTGAGAGTAAGATAAAGCAGTTAAACCAGAGTCAGCAATCTTAGCCTTGACAAACGCAGACTTGTCTAAGGTGTACTTAGAGGCAAATTCAACGTTGACATTGGAAGACTTAACAGAGTCCCAGGTAGCCTTAGCACCAGCTTCAACAAATGGAGAAACCTTGTGGAAGTAAGCAGCAGTGAATACAGACAAATTGGAAGTAGCGGTAGCAGCAACGGAGTAAGATGGGTTAGTGTAACCAACACCAACGGAGTACTTGTTGACCTTGGCGGAGGCAATATCGTAACCTAACTCAGCACCGGCAGTGAAACCATCGTGGGCAACGGCTAAGTCAGCAGTGGCGACTGGACCCTTCAATAAATCGAAGAATAATCTGGCATTGACAGCAGATTGTTGGTAAAAGAAGTTCAACTTGGCATTTCTTGGACCATTTGGAACAACAGCGGTGTTCAATTCACCTTTTAAACCTGGAGTCAATAATTCAGATAATTCGATTTTGGTGCTCAAGGTGTTGGCGTTGTTCCAGCCTTGGGTTAAGGTTAAACCGGTGGCCTTGTCAGCATACTTAGCATCAAGGGAAGCGGCAATTGAATTGTCCTTGGCAGTCTTACCCTTAGCAGTGAATTGAACACCGTTTGGAGCAGTAGACTTAACTTCGACGGAAGCAGTGGCTAAATGAAAGAAATCACGAGTCAATAAATCGTTAGCAGACTTTTGGATATCAGAATAAGCTGGTGGTGCCATTTTTAAAATTGAATTGATTTAAACTTTTAAAACTGTTAGTGTTAATAGACAAAAAAACAACAAACAAATATTGTCAACAAAAGAGGGAGATTCACTGACTTATAAATGTTGGTCAATTTAACGCCGAAAGTCTCACCAAAAAAAATTAATGACACAAAATCCCCATATCCATGATGCCAAATTGTATGATGCTACAAATATCTAAATTTTTAGACTAAGAGGACTAAAGTAGATGATAGCTTCGAGCAGTTCGCCCTATATAATCTCCTAATGGCTATTTAGCACTAGGTATATTTCAATACTTTTAACTATATTACTTGTACACAGTATATACTGGGGCTCATTTTATTAGTGAAAAATGGTGCGTTCTTGGTAGAACGTGTATTATGGAATTCTATAGACCGTTTTAAAAAAAGCATGTGACTACGGTTGCTAACTTTACAATAAGAGTATTATTATCTACGAAACATCACTTTGTCTATTATATAATTGGACATACAGCCGTGAGGGTCGTTGTGAATACTATCGTCAGAACTAGAATTTTCAGAAAAATGAGTCAATTCAATATCTACCTTGTAGACACGAACCCCCTCTTACAGAAATATGGGGACATTCATTTGACGTCGGTACTCAGGTGCTTAAGTAAGATAGATGTAGAATATAATAGTGTTCCTAAATTTCATTTCGTCCAGGAGTCAATCAAATCATTTCTTACTGCGAATGGGTCGGAATTAGCCACTGGAGCTGTTACCCCTAGTAATTCACTTTCATATATGGGGGGTGGGTTTGATAGATACTTACTTGAAGCACTTTTGGTTGGTACTGGTACCACGGATTATAAGGTACTTGAGAGGATGATACAGGAACACAGTCTTGGGAGAAACTGTGGGTTTATGCCCGTCAATTCCATCAATATCACCAATATAGCCACAATTTGTCAAGATTCTTTGGTAAATTATTCACAATCACTGGCTTACAAAAACTGGAGATTGGAGCAGATCATCCAGATACCCACAATGGTTGTTCCATCGAATGCACCCACTGGGGTTGACCTTTTTAACACCATGTGGGAGTTGATGGTACAGCTAGACGGTCAGGAATTGAAATTATCGAATTTAATAACTCCTGGTCTTGGGACTGGATACGGCAAACTAGATCACAACGATGCTGCTCGTATAATGATTGCTGCATTCGTTTTTTTCAGTCTCAAAATTCTGGCACAAGATGCCAGGATAGGTCATTTAAGGAAATCGATGTTGATACTTTTCTTTTTGAAAGAAGATTATCGTTTATTTGAACTCGATCTGGATGTACTGGAATTGGAAAAGTTGACAACAAATTTTGGGAAACAAATCTTATCACTGAAGGATTTTCAAAATAAAGGATTTATGGAATGGGATGACTTGTTTAGATGCATAAATTGGGAAAATAAAAGTTAGTTAGTATTTACATAATTGCATTATAAATGAAATGTATACAGATATAATCAATAATTTTCGATGATTTCTCAATTTTTTATAATCTTTTATATTTTTTCATTACTTTTCAATGTGACTGCAAACTTTCTCTCAAACTCAAAGGCTTGAAGGCAATCAAATGAGACTATTAGTTCCTTGAGCTGGTATACATAGCATTCTATCACTATATATTTAGGATTCAGATATTACTAAATTTTTGAAAATATCCTACTTTTAGTGAGCAGCTGCAAAATATGCGCACGTCTTATTGAAATAAGATTGACGCGTTGAGTCAAAATTCTTTTCATCATCCTGGTATTCAGCATGACGAAACCAACTACAGATAGATTAAAGTATACCTTTGGTATTATCCATTGCCCGGAAACCGAACAAATTCTTTTACTTAATAGGGAGAAAGCACCATGGAAGGGAAGATGGAACGGTGTAGGAGGAAAGCTCGATGCTGACGAAACACCATTAGAATGCATTATTAGAGAAACAAAAGAAGAAACAGGTTTGTATTTACCTCAATATCAATCTAGAGGGATTTTGAAATGGAATATTGACAGTAAAGAAATTCAAGGGATGTACTTATTCACTGCTGTAGTCACAAAAGAAGTAGTGGAAAACTACTTAACTCCAACGAAGTTTTGTCACGAAGGAATTCTAGACTGGAAGCTCCTAGATTGGGTTTTAGACGAAGAGAACACTGGAGTTGTAAATAATGTACAAATTATGCTTCAAAATTTATTCAGGGCGACTGACAAAGATCTATTCTCTGTGAGATATCAAGATGGTCAAATGCTTAGTTTTGTATATTATCCTGGTCGGAATGTGGAATTTCCTGTTTACTGAATCATTACAAGTATATTTCTAATATTTTAGTTCTATGTAATAAATTTAAATAACAAATGCATTATGAATAAGTGGGAAAAATATACCTACGTAGTCCAAAGTCTGGCAGTTCCGTCTGCACCAGCACTGAATAACCAGGCTTCTTTTGGATGCCAGACTAAATCTAAAACACCAACACTGTTAATAACTTTATGACCAGTCAATTTCTTCAATGGAACCAACAATGGATTAGTCATTAAATCATCATAAACTGTACCGTGGAATACATGAATGTTTCCATCATCAGAAGCGGAAGCAAACAATGGCAAATTACTTTTATGAAACTTGATGGATCTAACAGCTTTTTCATGATATCTTAAAGTCTTATATGGTGTAGCTGATAAATCTAAGTCATGCCACAAGACTCTCTTGTCGTATGAAGAAGCTAATAAGTTATCACCTCTTGGGTGGATATCAATATTAGATAACAACCTAGCACCAGGCATCAATTTTTTGATTAAAACCTGTTGGGCTAAATCATAAATCTTGATAGTACGTTGAGAAGCAACAAATAATTGTGGTTTGAAAGGGTGGAATTTGGCATCCATTATAATACCTTTCGATTTCTTAAAAGGAGATTGAGATAAATGCTTTGACAATTGGTGAATCAATACAGCAGTATTTTTACTGTCAGGAGAAACTGTAACAAAGTAATCACCCTTTCTATGCCAAGAAAGCTTTTTAACAGTTCTACGACATTGAATAATAGCCGATATTCCTAATTTGGCCTGTTCAGTATTTGGTGTAAACCATTTAGCAACTTCTTTTTTCAGCTCTTCCTTAGAGGATGTCTCATCCTCATCATTTTCGTCATCAGAATTGACATTAATGTTTGTCGGCTTAGTGTTATTACCAAATGTATCATAGCCCCAACCACTTTCAATTCTTAGCTTACCAATATTTTCGATATCGAAACCGAATATTGGAGGAACAATTAAATAGATATGTTCACCAGAAGCCACGGCTAAAATACCAGTTTGAGAATCAGGATTCCATTCTAAACTTTCAATGTGATCATCTGTGTTCTCCTTGTCTATTATTTCAGCTTTATAAACTTGTCTACCAGTTAAAATTTCCCAAATTCGGATAGTACCATCATCAGAACCGGTAGCCAACCACAAACCTTGTGGATCGATAGAAATAGTACGTATTTTGTCAGTATGACCTTGGTAAACAGTTGAGCAACGGATTGGGAATGGTCTCAAATCTTTTGGAGATGGCAATTCAGGGATTAAACTATCAGGATCAATATTTAACTTATTGTGACGAACTCTAGGTGCCAAATATAAATCAAGACACCTTTCAAACCTTTCTCTTAAACCATCTTGATAACCAGGAACTTTTCTTAAAGCATTATACTTTTGAGGAACAAAATTTCTTTCCCTGTCTATAGGATCCATTTCTTCCCATTTCTTTTTCTCTTCCTCTGTGAGTAAATATTCTTCAGGAGGATTATAAGATTCTTCGTTAGTCGGAGGTGGCAACTTTGGAGCTCTCAAATTCATAATATGATCATTTGTTTCAGTTTCATTATCATTCCATAAGTCAAAATTGAATTTATCCTCTTCATTTTGCTCTTTTACCTTGTTAGGTGGTATAATTCTACCATCTCTAATAGCTCTGACTATTTTCATAATTCTTTTAGCTTCATGTTTAGATGGAACAAATCTTCTCTTTGGCTCCGGGACAGCAGTCACTGGCATGACTTCTAATTTAGAAGTGAACCATTCAATTGTTGGTTCATATGGATTAATATTTTCATCTGTACTCTCTTGAGCTTGGATTTTTCTGATTAATTCCAATTCTTCATCTGTCAATTTCAAAGAAGTTCCAGTATTTTGATCTAACAAACCAGTCCAACCTTCAGGCAAATCAATAGATTCTAATAATTGATCTAAAGCAGAGCCCTTAGCTGGTCTCATAATTCTCTTACCATTTATATCATAACCTATATGAGGCATTTCTTCATATGCTGATAAAGGAATATTACCAATAGTATTAAAGTTGTCGTTGTCACTATCATCACTATCATAAACTGGTTCAATGTCTGGCTTAATGATTCTAGGTCTGCCATCAGAATATTTTGTATGTATAGCTTCATCAAATTCGTCTGAGATTATTGATGATGTTCTGATCTTAACATTGGATAACTTGTCGGTAATTGAATGTGAATCGTCTTTTGGCTCGTCGGAAAAATCTTCTGAGTCTACATCGCTAATATCCCCTTCATCGCCCAAAAGCTCGTTTAATTCAGCTTCTGAGTCTTCACTTTCTTCTTCATTTTCATTTTCTTCTTCATCTTCCTCGGATTCTTCATCAGATGCTTCACTGGCTTCATCATCAAGTAATCCGTTAACTTCGAATTCTTCTTCAGAAGAACTTTGTTCAACTGGTTCTTCTACCACTTCTTGCTTTCTTTTTCTCAGCTGAGTTTCTATACCCTTATTCAAAGTTCCTGAAGTTTTTTCTTTAGCCATGCTGTAGAGGTTTTCAAGTAGTTGCTAGATGTAGGTGTACTTTATTATGGTCTTAAACTCAAGAATATTTTTTTTTCAGTGTATCCTCATCGCTCTATTTTCGTCATGTGATTTGCATACTTAAGATATAAAACATAGATGAACTTTACACTGATAACACAACCATTAAACACTGAAATAGATATGAACTCAATACAGAAAATAAATCAAATTAATAGAAAAGAGTTAGAAAACAATACAACCGAATCAGGCTCTTGGCACAATGATTACAGAGATACTTCATACATTTTTATAGGTAATCTACCTCATGAATTAACTGAAAAAGACATTATAATAATCTTTTCACAGCATGGTATTCCAACTCACATAAATCTAATTAAAGACTTTGAAACAGGGAAGTCTAAGGGATTTTGTTACCTCAAATATGAAGACCACAGATCTTGTATTTTGGCTATTGATAACTTTAACGGGATTAAAATTTTTGATAGAAGCATAAAGGTAGACCATGTATACTATAAGTTGAAAGAAGGACAAAATGAAGACGATTTTATTATAGACTATTCAAAATACGAAGACGAAGAAGTGACTAAAAAAGTCATTGATAAAGAATCTGATAGAAAATTGCTTGAGTATAACAAAAATAATGATGATGATTTTAAAGATCCAGCAAAAAATTTCATTTCTTTGGGAACTAACGGAAAAGATGACGAATTCAAAGATCCTATGGAAGAATATATACTGAAAGATAAATCAAATAGAAGAAATGGTGATAAGCACAGATCTAAGCATAGAAGTAAATCAAAAAGGTCAAAAGAGAGGGAAGATGATAAAAAACGTAGACTGAAGGAATAAAGCGCACGCTAAATTTCGAAGCAAAATAGTACTAATTGGTATATTTTCAATCTAATTAATGAACATATTATATTTTAGTTCTTTTGAACCTCATAATCAATGAAATAATTGTAGAATTTTTCTTTCTGTTCAATATTTAAGTCATTTCCGATCAAATTCAAAGCACTCAATTCGAATGATTTCTTGATTTCTTTTAAATCAAAGCTATCATGATTAAAAAGTTTAACCCTGATATTACTAGATCCATTTGTATTGGTTAAGAGTCTAAATAAATACCCAAGCTTGGAGATGTTAGGAATTGGCAAGGTCAATTCGTTTGGCTGGAATTTTAAAACTAAAGTTTTAATTGCAAAGAACGATGGAATTTCCAATGAGGAAATATCAACAAAAGGCAATACAGCTTTATTGTTAGAAGTTGTTCCTTCAGCAAATAAATAAACTAATTTTCCCTTATACTTTGATAAATCTCTAACTCTAACAGTGGAAGTCGGTTGGCCAAATTTAACAGAGAACGCATTATTAATAAAGGACCAAAGCGAATATTCAAATAAATCCCCGTTTGTATCAGGAATCAAATAGACTGTCTTCTTGTATGATGCGTTAGAAATTATTGAAAGAATAAATGAGTCTAATGGACTAATGAAGTTAACAATCACCAAATCATTGGTGTTTGGTCTGGTTGCATCAATTTCTTTAACTTTTGTTCTCTTTATGCCATCTACAGATAGGTCAGCCTTGCGGAATCCAAAAATAGCGAGAACAATAAGCTTCCCAATGGCTTGAATTGGCAATAAAAAATACAAGCAACATAAAAAAATCAAGATTGGAACCTTGACCAGAAATAAAGCCACATCTATAACAATTCTCAATTTTCCGACTAGCGACTTCTCCAGCTCAGGAGTTGGCATAAAGGGAGAAATACCTGTACCCTTGTCTCTCCAATTAGAAAACTTCTCCATTATTCACAGTTCAGCTCAATGTCTTGACCATTCAATTCCAAATTTCATCGAAGGTGCTTTTAGAGTCCCAACTACGCAAACTTAAAAATGTCGTGCTTTCAAGATGCGACATTCAATTTAAAACTTACATGACTGTAAAATATAGAATACATATTCCATTATACTACCTCGTTAACTAAAGAAATAAGTTCAACTAATATACACAGAAAAAAAGACTAATCTTTTTCACCTAATTAAAGAAAGGAAAACGTGAAGAAAATCCAGCTTATAATTCTTGAGAAGCTTTACCTGGCTTTGGTTTCTTAGCTGGTAATAAGGATTGGTGAATGTTTGGTAAGACACCACCTTGAGCAATAGTGACGTGACCTAATAATTTGTTTAATTCTTCATCATTTCTGATGGCTAATTGTAAGTGTCTTGGAATAATTCTGGACTTCTTGTTGTCTCTGGCAGCGTTACCAGCTAATTCTAAGATTTCAGCAGCTAAGTATTCTAAGACAGAAGTTAAGTAGACTGGAGCTCCAGAACCAACTCTTTGAGCGTAGTTACCCTTTCTTAATAATCTGTGGACTCTACCGACTGGGAAAGTCAAACCTGCCTTAGCAGATCTAGAGGTTGATGCTTTTTCGGTTGAACCGGCTTTTCCTTTACCACCTGACATTGTGATTGATGTTTATGTTATTTAATATTATATATCAAAAAAATCAAATTAACTGATTCTATCCTTGGGGCGATATTTCAATCCTTATATACCCACTCTCAATCTACTGGTCTATATACAGTCGCGTTATTTGTTTATGTTGTTATCAGCTGCGAAAATTGTGAGGGAGATTGCTCGACTGTGGAGTTTGCGCTCCGGAACATGATTTACCTTGCCGTGATGATTTAAACTCTAGTGAGGAGACGGTGCTGAAGAATATTAACGCAGTATGTAAATTTCAGAATGATCCGGTGCGAATTTTGCGGTAGCGTCATACTGGTAATTACCCTGAGTGCGGTATACTCAGTACGCGATAATGCGAATTGTATGTCACTATGATAATTCGAGGGCAAAATATATATAAACAACTAAATATCCACCCTTGAACTAATAGGATTTGATAAATTTAAAGTTAAATTAAAATCAATTTAATAATCAATCACAATGGCACCAAAAGCTGAAAAGAAACCTGCATCTAAAGCTCCAGCTGAAAAGAAACCAGCTGCTAAGAAGACCGCTTCTTCCACTGAACCAAAGAAGAAGTCTAAGACCAGAAAGGAAACTTACTCTTCATATATTTACAAGGTTTTAAAGCAAACCCATCCAGATACTGGTATTTCTCAAAAGGCCATGTCTATCATGAACTCTTTCGTCAACGATATCTTTGAAAGAATCGCTGGTGAAGCTTCTAAATTAGCTGCTTACAACAAGAAATCTACCATTTCTGCCAGAGAAATTCAAACCGCTGTTAGATTGATCTTACCAGGTGAATTAGCCAAGCACGCTGTTGCTGAAGGTACCAGAGCTGTTACCAAGTACTCTTCTGCTGCTGAGTAAATTTGATCGAGTTACACTCAATTGTTTTATTAAGCCTCTAATTCATTTCTTTTATCTGTTATGTTTATAGGTTGTGTATATTAGTTTCACTTTAATGAATATGAATTAATTATATTATTGTATTTTAATTTTAGTGTATATATAAAGAAAAGTTATGCTAGCTTTCCAGGATGATTCTGTTCTAGTTCATCGTAACAATTTATTAAGAGCCAACAACACAAGAAATTGAAAAGATGATGTAACCAAAATGTATGACGAACGCCATAAAGGAAGCAATAGAATATAAAGTAACCAATCAAGACCTTTGTTACTGTATATTTGAAAGTTAAATTAGGTAAGGATTTTATAGTAGTATGTCTTTCCATGAGTAACAAAATCGGCAATATTGAAAGGAAATTGTGGTGGGATGAAAACGGAGTCTTCCAATTGATTGATAAATTATGCACAAACACAACAAGGGTAGGTATATTTATTGGCAAAATCCAGAGCATTAAAATTAGAATTGTGAATTGGTAATTGAAAAGATTCCTGTTGAAATTATTAGCCGTTAACAAGTTGATTGAATTAATCCCTTGAATGCAACAACAAATGACATATGCAAATTGATATGGAACGTAAAGAGCCGTAAGTATTGCTATTGCTAATGTCGTAATAATACGACGATTATTCCACTGCTTTTTAGATTCCTTTTGGGTGCATTCATTCTTCACCCCAATCACTCTTTTAAGCGTATTGATAAGATTACTGATCAAAAGTCCAAGTGTAAGAAGTGTGTAATAGCATGTGGAAGCAATTGCTATGCCCATAACTAGAAATAATGGTCCTAAAAACCATAAGAAGTTTTCCTCTAGTCCTAGAAAGAAGGAGTTCAATCCAAAATCTTTTCTTAAACTTAGATTGATCTCATTAGAATCCTGTAAAACAACCGGATCTACTAAGTTTAGAATATTTTGAATCAATGGAATCTTGACAATAAATGTCAACATAGTAAGAGCGAAACACATAAAGGATAATATTCTTGGAGAACATATTTGTTGTAATCCAAATATAAATGTAGGAAAATTGGTGGTTTGCTTGTAATACTTCAATTGGACAAGAAACACTGCCAAAGTTATCAGAACACAATATGCCAATACAGCAAGTCTGTATCTCAAAACTAATAGTCTCAAGCTGTTTATAAAGTCTATACTTAAAGTTATGTTTAGCGGCAAATCATTTTCTTGTGGATCATTCCAGAACTCAATATTAAGCCCATATTGATCCTTTAATTTAAAGGGGGTAAATGGCGCAATTCCATGCATAATAAGAGAAAGGTACTTCTTGTCTCTTAAGTTTATATGCCATTTTACTTCATAAGGTTCATCCGACCATTGGCGTATAAATGGAGAAAAAAGTTCTGCAATATTTGAATTTATTTCCTTTGCATATTTCAATTCCAATTTATAGGCCAACATGCTGCTCCATGCACCAGGTATTTTGATATTTACTGCAAGTGGCCTATTCGGTGGTAAAGTGATGCTATCACCAATCGTCAACAATGGAAACACATTTTCACCTAGCTCGTATTCTGTTTCATTTTTCGCTGATAATTGAGCAATGACAATCTCTTTCATGTTAATAGTGTTTGCTTTCTCTGCCACAATTGCAATATCATATTTTGAAAGAATAGTTGAATTAAACTTAACTGCATGGAAAGGTTCATGGTCTCCCCCAAACGATGAATCACTCAATTTATGAACATCTTTGAATGATCTAGGTATGGTGTGTAAATCTGTAGAGAAATCAATGCAAGATAGTATCTCTTGTTCAGCTTTACCGTTGCTTCCAAAATCAACGATTGTTTCATCATCCAAGTTTTGTGAATAACTACAAAGCAAAACTGCAACATTTGAATTGTCCCTTTCAAATTCTTTCCAAGCTTTAATTTCAGTAAAACTGAATAATGAGAATACAAGAGACTCCTTTGATAGTTGAAAAACATTTAAAGTTGGTGTCGAACCATCAGATTTTTGTTGGCCAGGAAAAGTTTTCAAGGTTTTCTTGAATGAACTTCCACGAACTGCTTCTTTATCTACTTTTAGTCTAATTTCCTTGCTTTTCATCTTGTTAAAACATTCTAAGTCTTGCGTCGAGTAGTCCTCAAATCCTGATAGCAAATTCTTTCGCATGATTCTCATTCTTTCATCTAAAGGATATGTCTGTTTGGGAGATGAATAGTCCGAAATTTCAATTAAAGTCCTCAGGATCTGTCGACGTGACTGACAACACCATACAATAGCCAAATGATCCATAGGTGTCCACACATTTGGCATACCAGTTGTATAAACAGTAAAACCATTACTTGGTGGAACTAAGTAACCTAAAGTAGTATAATCAGCAGGCAAAACTGAGTCTAATAACCCTCCCGTAATCGAAACCAAAGATATATCTCTCAATCTCTCTCCGGCTACTTTAGAAATATCATCCTCTCCGTGACCGTTAAACCCATCAAACCAAAATCTATCTACAGCAGAGTAAATTTTTAGGATATCACTATCAAATGTTAAAGGAGCAGCTGCATGAGGTGAAGCTAAAGTTATTATTGTGTTTATCGAGTTTGGAATATAGTTAGGTAATGAAACCATGACTCTTGCAACAACACCACCCATTGAATGGCCCAAAATTATTACCGACTTTGGCGGTGACTTATTGTTCTCATATAGCAGTAAAATAAACTTTATAGCATCATTGAGATATTCAGCTTGGTCTAAAATAGTTCGCCCATGAAAAGCAGTGAAATCCTCGTTGAAGTCAGCAGTAAAAAAATCAAAGTTCTTAGCATTTGGATTTATTTTCTGGTAGCTCGATAAGTCATCAAAGTACAAGTTTGATGACTCTGCTGCTATAGATCTCACTTGTCTATAACTACCTGCATTACCGGGTATAAACAATATTGGTATTCCATCTAAAATATTAAATCCTTCATTTTCACCTGGAATTGGATCCTTACCTTGCTCTCTATAAAGATACAATGAATACTTTGAGGCAAATGAAGTATGAGTATGATCAAATCCTTCTATCCTTGCATACGATGGCCCCATATATACAATTCGACATCCAGCTGAATCTGCACCATTCAAATTTCTCGTATATAGATAGCTTGTCAAACAACAAAACAATAGTCCAAGGAAAGATATCGCCGTAAGGATTCTACTATTTCGTACCCTTGCCTGTGCTTTCACTTCCATTAATTTTTATATGGTATATGCTAAGTAAGTACAAGCTACTATGCGGAGGCTTACGAAGAGCGATTCGTAGTTTTCAGTTGATTTTATTCTGAAATTGGCTAGTGCGATTTTTGAATGCTCCAATTTTGACAATTCATTCAATTTAACTATTCTCTATATAATGATAATTATCTACTGCTTATTAGATAAATAAGGTGGATAGCTATTAAAGGCCCTAATTCTTTGTATGATGGGTGGCTCTTTAGGCAGAGATTTAAATGAAGCTTGGACCTCAACGCTATGGGGATTTCATGAATGCTGCTTTTCTGTGAGACAAATCTAACCAAACAATATCTATTTTAAAATAATCAGAATCCGCTCAACTTATATTTCGGTTCCAAACTTCTTCTTTTCCTTAGCCTTCTGTTCATCATCTTTCTTCTTTTGTTCTTCTTCTTCTTTAATCAATTCTTCTTCTTTCTCTTGATCACCTTGATCAGCTATAATAATTTTGTCACCAATTTCGTTGGATTGAAGGACCTGTACTTCAACGTGTTTATCAAGCATTTGTTGATTTTTAGCGATATCAACCAATTGCTTTATTTCACTAGTTGAAAAATTTCCGTCCAAAGGTATCTTGCCTTTAGGAACCTCGAAGCCATCCTCATCGTAATTAGTATCACTTTCACTTTCATCACCTTTCTCATCTATCTTCTTCAAGTCTTCAGTATTTTCTTTTGGCTTGTTAGTATCATCTTGTTTAGGAACATTTGTTCTTTCCTCAAACTTATTTGAGCTTTCCGAATGGTTACACAGCTGAGAAGGTTCGCTCCGATGGCATTTATCATCCATCTTATCTGAGTTTTCTTCAGGGGGATTATTTCCAACTAATTCCTTGAGTTTGTCCAAGACCTCATTTTCGTTAACATTAACTTCTGGTTCAGGTTGTGTAACTATATGTATTGAATTCATACTTCAAAAGATATTTTTGTTTTTTTGATTTGCTCAAGATTAAGCACACCATGTACATATATGTGGAGATTCTCCAGGTGGGCTGAACAACTTGGTTTTATATATATATGTTAATGATTGCTTACTATCTTTCGCAATATGACGTCATGCTATTATTCATCTAATTAGAAAAATCGAAGATCGCTAACAGCCTGAACCTACACAGAAAACACTTCAAGATCAAATATATCCATTTTGAGACATTACCTAGTATATAAGCTATTTATGATCATCAGGGTCAGCATTTGCTGAGTCATTTTGTTCTTGTTTAGCAATTTGTCTTATACCTTCTAAAAATCTATCTATTCCTTCGCCCTTGTAATTATATTTTAAACTTTGAGCTAATAAATAGCCAGCGCCATTGCCCTTAGCCAATTGTTCGCTAATAGTATTCATAGATTGTTGAAAAAATCCACTCCGTGCAACGCTTAAAATGTCAGACTTGGAGGCAGTTGACCTCATAGATTCTGGCAAGAGAGGAGAATAAATCTTTGATATTTCCCCTGAACTAAGACCATCAAGATGCTTTTCAATTAATTCAACTGTTAAAAAGTCCGAAATAGACCCAATTGGCAATTCTGGCTCATTTTGATCCGAAATTGTTGTAGATGCTTTCGGTATGACTTCCCTGAATATGTTAATACATTTGTTCTGTTACCACATACTTGAATGTATGATCCATGATTTTGTATTTATTGTATGATAAATTAATTAAATAAAATTAACGTACTTACTCTTGACTTTCGTCTTTTACAGTTTGTGCATTTTTTTCTCCATGTATTTCTTCATCTTCTTCTTCCTCTTCATCTTCATCTTCAATAAGCGAAATCAAGTCAACTATTTGCTTCTCTAACTCCTTATCTTTGTCTGTTAATTTGCTCAAATCTTCATCATCCCCAACATCTTGAAGCCAATATAGATGTTTGGCTCCAGAACTCAAAAAAGTCAATGCAAAAACTCTACCTGTTTTACATGATTCGACTTTTTTGAATGTCACATCACCTGGGATTATTAACAACTCGTCCTTTTCGACATTTCCTGAGGTATTTGACTTTGGTGTCCATGTAAAATCAAAAAATCCTTCATCTTCTGTACTTTGCTTTATAGTTACGACACCTTTATGAGGAATTGGTGTACAATGCTTACTATCTGAATCATATGTTACCTTGCCGGCATTGAATTTTATCACTTTGCTTGCCATTGCTACTAATATAGAACGTTGTAGATATACTTCTCTAGTTGATTTCAAATTCAAGTTCACAGACGTTATTGCCACTGTACCTAACAGAATGAGTTTTGCACGACTTCGGCAAATATCAAATATTGATTTTATATTAATGAATGATAAATAACCTTCATAAAGCATAAAGAGATGGAATTTCCACCCCAGGATATTCAGTTGCTTGTTGGCAAAATATCGGAGATATTAAGGTCTAGAAATCAGACTTTGGCAATTTCTGAGGCTGCTTGTGGTGGTTTGTTATCTGCCTACCTAGTCTCAGTGCCGGGTGCGTCTGATTTTTATATTGGTGGAAAATTGGTCTATTCTTTAAAACAAAGACTTAAATTGTCCGGCTGGGCCGAAGATGAAATAAGTAATTACATGGGACCATCTGAGCAAGTTGCCTTAAAATTAGCAAGAACTACTAAATATGAGTTAGGTTCAACTTACGTGCTATCTGAAACAGGGTTTGCAGGTCCAACGAAAGACTTACATATGCAAAATATTGGCAATGTTGATTCAGAGGTTGGTAACTTGTACTTGGGCTTAAGTGGACCATTTGGAGAAGTTTCTTGTTTTAGGAATACTGGTTCAAATGAAAGATCCAAGAATATGACTGAGTTCGCTAGGTTAGGGTTGCAGTTTCTAATAGAACAATTGGAAATTCACTGAGGTCCTCAATATTGACAATGACAAATAGTTATAAAGTGAATTTGAATGAATAATAATAATTCACTACTAGATAGAGTTTCTTTTTGTTTTTATATTGAATAGCTACTTAAATATTTAAATATAACCATAATTTTGATTTTTAAGTTCTCTCCCACAAATAATGATATATTGGCAGTTTAATTTAAATCATCAATAAAAAGGTGGTTGGCATTCTTTTTTCCTCTATCTTTTTTGAGCTCTTGGGCTTCTTTTACAACTCTAATCCCTGTATTAATTTTGAAGCATAAAAACTTATCGATTTTCATCTTTTTTTTGGAATTGCTAGAACTCAATTTTCAAATCCCCTTAGGTTTGGGCATTGCATTCAATTTTTATAATTTGACCTTTTGTATATCCAAAATCAATACAGCTTATGACAAGATTTAATTCATATTCGTCTTCTTATTCTATCCAGTGCCTGATCCCCTATTGGTATCTATAGTTCTTGATGTAGAAAAGAGAGGGAACTCTCACTTGCAGCCTCTTGCCAGATGTTTCTTGAGAAACAAATTGGCTCTCGATCGAAAAAAATTCGTCGCTACTGGGAGAATAATGATAATTAGCGACGATCTATCTAAAATTCGACAAAATAGCGACAAAAGCGACCTACGTCTCCCCCTAGATTTCTCTATCTCTCGCTAGTTCCCTCCATGCGCGCCTCCTCTCAACTTTTTGCGACCTCTCTCTTGGCCACGCTCTCGATCTCAAAACCTCCTCGACCTCAAATATACCTCTCTTGCACCCACTCTTCTATCTTTCTTCTACTGATTTGAATTGCCATATGTAGAAAATCATCAATTTTTATATTGGAAGCTTTTGTAATACTAGTTTTGAATATTTTTCTTTAATATTATTGAATAGTCGTTTAAATCTACTATTCTTTCAATTTATTGAAAAATTTCAAAAATAAAACTAATATTTTTATAATTATAAAACAAAATTATCAAAATATTTTGCAACACTCAAATTTGCAAAAAATTATATATAAGGAAAACAAAAATGTGGCTCTAAGTATTCTTCAGAGAAATTACCATATATAATTTATAGCTTGGTAGTGAACTAAGCTATTTCTACAAGATATATTCCATACTATGAATTTTTGCAATAATATCTGTTTCAGAGATGATTATTACACTTTAAAAGATATAAAATTCATAAAAAAGCTACTCCAGTATGCTACTAATTAATAATTCAGTCATTGTCTCTTTTAATTTCTCTTTTTTTCTTGTTCAATGTTCTATATATTACATTATATGAGTTAATTGTTGTAATATAGAATGTTGATCAAACAAGAGATCACGTGACACACACTGACACGTAAGATTTTTCTTCAAAAACATTCATTTGTGATTTTACCCATAGCCAGATTAAATAACAACACCAAGTAGTAGTCATTTTATTAAATTAGATATTTATTCTTTAAACTACCAATAAATTTTTTAATATTTTACAGCAAATTGGTTATCTAATTTATTCACTTAATTGGAATCTTCAGAAAAATGACTTCAGGTAAGTACCCGTTTATAACATTGCGGTGTCGTCGAGATTAATTACTAACTAATATTAGCGGAAATAGATAGCGCTCCAATTAATGGAGATAGTAATACCTACGATAAGACTAAAGTGAACGAAGCTTTTCAAGATTTGAAAATCAGCAAATTTAAATTGAATGGCTACGTTGGATTTGCCAACCTACCAAAACAATGGTACAGAAAATCAATTAGGAGAGGCTTTAGTTTGAATCTTATGGCTATCGGTGAGGGTGGATTAGGAAAAAAAACATTGATCAATACTCTTTTCAATAGGGAAATCCTAACTAGTGATGAAGATGAAGAAGAATCAGAATCATCGGATGAAATTCAAACTATCAAAATCAAGGCAACTACTTCAGAAATAGAAGAAGATGGTGTTAAGCTTAAATTGAATGTCTTGACCGCCCCTGGCTTCGGGGAAGCTATAAATAATGTTGATTCTTGGAAACCTATTGTGGACGAAATTAATAAAAGATTTGATTCTTACTTGGAAATTGAAAGCAGGATAAACAGAGCTACCATCAACGATGAAAGAGTTCATGCGCTACTCTACTTTATTGAACCTACTGGTCACTCTTTAAGGTCATTAGATATCAATTTCATGAAACAGGTACATGAAAAGGTTAATTTGATTCCAATTGTTTCAAAAGCTGATACTTTAACTGATGAGGAAGTTTCTGTATTCAAGAAGAGAATTTTAGATGATATCGAGAACCAAGGAATTAAGATCTTTAAGCCTCGCGATTATGAGAATGAAGACGAGGAGACTGTTTTGGATACTCAACAAATTTTAGAAAAATATCCATTTGCAGTTGTTGGCTCAACTAAAGAAGTTGAAACACCAGACGGAAGGTCCGTTAGAGGAAGAAATTATCCATGGGGTGTTATTGAAGTTGATAATGAAAATCATAATGACTTTGTACAATTGCGTCAATTGTTAGTAAGAAAATTTTTAGAAGAATTGAAAGAACAAACCAACAATGTGTTGTACGAAAACTATAGAACCCAAAAGTTAAATAAGATGGGTATTGAACAAGATGATTCAGTCTTTAGAGAGTTTGACCCATTAGCCAAACAAGAAGAAGAAAGAGCCCTCCACGAGGCAAAATTGGCTAAGATGGAAGCTGAAATGAAAACAGTTTTTCAACAGAAGGTTTCTGAAAAGGAAAAGAAATTGCAAAGATCTGAGGCTGATCTATTCTCTAGGCACAAGGAAATGAAAGAAAAGTTGATAAAGCAAATCAAATTGTTGGAGGACAAGAAAACTCAATTAGAGAAGCAAAAGTCATTGCCACAGGAGCCTGCTGCTCCCGCCCCAAAGGCCCGTAAAGGATTCTTGCGTTAGATATAATTAGAGTTTTTTTATGGAGAGCTTTACTTTGTTTGTAGTGATACTTATGTATTGAGGGATTTATTTTCATTTTATTAAATATACAGGTTAATGTTAATTTAAATCGAATATACAGTAATACAGTGATGAATCAAGGTTTTAAAATTACCAAGTTACAAAATGTAATATAGTTTTAAATCTTTGGCTCGTCTTTTCTCAGGTTTTGCAAACTTGAAATTCAGCTCGATTGTTCATGTCTCGTGACTGAAAGGTTAATTTTCAAGGACATCACATTTAGCAAAGAAGTATGAAAGTTGAATTTAGAAAGGAATTTTGACGATAAACTTATTTATTAATCTTAGATTTATATAAATAGTCACTAAATATATTCAATCTAAGCTACAGTCTTCTTTAAAATTTCCAATGTCAGAAAAAGCCACCAATGAAGCAGCTAAAGGTGAATCAGCCACTAAACTGTTAACTAATCTTGTTAAAGTAAGTTTATATTTGAACAGCAATTCAAAACGAATCATTACTAACAATGTTTTTTACTAGACACTACAATTCGCTTGGTTTGTTGGTCAAGCTTTAACTTTATTGAGTATAATCTTCTACACCTTAACTTACATAAGAGTTGGAAGCTCATTTTACAAATTTTGGCATCAGTTGGCTCTAATCAGTATAATGGAAAGTTTTGGGATCTTAATCTATCAAATCGTTAGTAAAAAAGGTTTTAGCGTTGGTGCATTATTGAAGGACGAAAACACTCCCTACTTTCTTTTGGGTGTTGCATTACTATACTTAAGACCTTATGTCCTTTTGACTTTGTTGCCATTTGCATTGTTTTCATTATTCCACGTCATGGCTTACTCCAAATCATTTTTGCTTCCAATTCTTGGCTACGATAATCACCCACTCGCAAAGTCAATTGGTAACTTTATCTCCAAGAATAATACCAAGTCCATTGAATTAGCCGATATTTTAGAAATTTACGCTTTGGGATTCTTATTTATCAGATTAATTACGTTCAGAAAAAGATCATTGGTTCCCTTCATCGCCTACTTCCTTTTTACGAAGGTTAGATTTGAAAAATCCGCCATTACCAGAAATCATATCAAAACCCTTGAAATTGAAGTTGATAACTTTGTTAATAAGCTCAATTCCCCACCTGCCAAGCAAGCATGGATCAAAGTCAAGGAAATTTCTAGAAAGCTCGGCTCATACTACTTGGTAAATAACTATACTAAGGAAAAGTCCAACTAGCTGTCTTATTAAACAGTTTCGAGCTTCATTCATTGGAGATCATTTCAATTTATTCTACAGCTTATAGTTCATTTTCTCCATTACTTTTTTTATTCAACTACTTTTCAACAATCAATTGTTACAGCTGTACTAACTGTTCCTGAATATCTGTGCTGTATATCCGTGCTAAGTTTACATTGCTATTCCATCTTATACTCTGTATATACAGTAGGTCAGAATTAATTAAATTGTGTGCATGTTGATCTTCGCTTGCGTTGCGGCATTCTTCTTAACTGTGTAGATTGTTCGCTTACTATGGAGTCCATTAATTATCGTGTGTCGCTCAAATCTACGAAAGTTTTTAGATATTCACGTGATCTATCACAACTTTGACATTCCATGAGATTCGATGAGATTCCATGACGAGAGATCCTCCCTTTTAGGCATAATTACGTCGGTTCGTTGCAAAAATTTAGTACAGAATTTCTTCGAAGGTCGTAGAATATCAAAGAAGTTAGAATTATCATTGTGCATCGACGACAGGGAGGCATTTGCAGACCTATAAAATTGGACGTTTTTTAATTGAAATTTTAATTATTGTATTTTAATCTTTTTTCATTATAATTAGATATTCTAATAGATAATAAATACATATATTATAACTTGAAAAATGTCTAAAGCTGTTGGTATTGATTTAGGTACTACCTACTCATGTGTTGCACACTTTGCAAATGATCGTGTTGAAATTATCGCTAACGATCAAGGTAACAGAACCACCCCATCTTTCGTTGCCTTCACTGACAGTGAAAGATTAATTGGTGATGCTGCCAAGAATCAAGCTGCTATGAATCCAGCCAACACCGTTTTCGACGCTAAGCGTTTGATCGGTAGAAAATTCGACGATGCTGAAGTTGTCGGTGATGTTAAGCACTTCCCATTCAAGGTCGTTGATAAGGGTGGAAAGCCACAAATCCAAGTTGAATTCAAGGGTGAAACCAAGGTCTTCACTCCAGAAGAAGTTTCTTCTATGATCTTAACCAAGATGAAGGAAGTTGCTGAAAGTTACTTAGGTACCAAGGTTAACGATGCCGTTGTTACTGTTCCAGCTTACTTCAACGATTCCCAAAGACAAGCCACCAAGGATGCCGGTTTAATTGCTGGTTTAAACGTCATGAGAATTATTAACGAACCAACTGCCGCTGCTATTGCTTACGGTTTAGACAAGAAGGATGAAAACGAAAAGAACGTCTTAATCTTCGATTTAGGTGGTGGTACTTTCGATGTTTCCTTATTGTCTATCGAAGACGGTATCTTCGAAGTTAAATCTACTGCTGGTGACACTCACTTAGGTGGTGAAGATTTCGATCACAGATTAGTTAACCACTTTGTTAACGAATTTAAGAGAAAGAACAAGAAGGACTTATCTACCAACCAAAGAGCTTTAAGAAGATTAAGAACTGCTTGTGAAAGAGCTAAGAGAACCTTATCTTCTTCTGCTCAAACCTCCATTGAAATTGACTCCTTATACGAAGGTATTGATTTCTACACCTCCATTACCAGAGCTAGATTCGAAGAATTATGTCAAGACTTATTCAGATCTACTTTAGACCCAGTCGAAAAGGTCTTACGTGACGCTAAGGTTGACAAGTCTCAAGTTCACGAAATCGTCTTAGTTGGTGGTTCTACCAGAATTCCAAAGGTCCAAAAATTAGTTTCTGACTTCTTCAACGGAAAGGAACCAAATAGATCTATCAACCCAGATGAAGCTGTTGCTTACGGTGCTGCTGTCCAAGCTGCTATCTTATCTGGTGACACTTCCTCTACCAAGACCCAAGACTTATTGTTATTGGATGTTGCTCCATTATCCTTAGGTATTGAAACCGCTGGTGGTATCATGACCAAGTTGATTCCAAGAAACTCTACTATCCCAACCAAGAAGTCTGAAACCTTCTCTACTTACGCTGACAACCAACCAGGTGTCTTGATTCAAGTCTTCGAAGGTGAAAGAGCTAAGACTAAGGACAACAACTTATTAGGTAAGTTCGAATTATCTGGTATCCCACCAGCACCAAGAGGTGTTCCACAAATTGAAGTTACCTTCGATATCGATGCTAATGGTATCTTAAACGTTTCCGCCTTAGAAAAGGGTACCGGTAAGACTCAAAAGATCACCATTACTAACGACAAGGGTAGATTATCCAAGGAAGATATCGAAAGAATGGTTTCTGAAGCTGAAAAATTCAAGGAAGAAGATGAAAAGGAAGCTGGCAGAGTCCAAGCTAAGAACGCTTTAGAATCTTACGCTTACTCCTTAAAATCCACCTTAGGTGAAGAAGAATTCAAGTCCAAGTTAGAAGCTTCTGAAGTTGAAGAAGTTACTAAGGCTGCTGATGAAGTTATCGAATGGTTAGATGCTAACCAAACCGCCACTCAAGAAGAATTCGCTGACAGACAAAAGGAATTAGAAGGTAAGGCTAACCCAATCATGTCTAAAGCTTACCAAGCTGGTGCTGCTCCAGGTGGTGCTGCTGGTGCCGCTCCAGGTGGTTTCCCAGGTGCTGGTGCTCCAGATGCTTCTGCTGATGGTCCAACTGTTGAAGAAGTCGATTAAATGGAATTTGATTGATAGAAAAATTTAATGGGTTCATTTTATTTTAATGATTGTATAGATAAAGAATAGACTGTGTATTTTTTATTTATTTAATGTTATGTTATTGGTTATAGAGAAGAGTGTAGAGATGTAATGAATACAATTAGATGCTTCCGTATTGATGCGCTTTGATTCTAATTCTTAGTAAAACCTCCAAAATACTACACCAATATTGCAGTATCATTTCGGTATCATCCGTCTCTCACACTTTCTAACATGTTGCATACCTCCCCTTGTCCGTCCTTTGATAGGTCCGTGATTGAGACTGGATTGGAGTTTTTGTTGGAGCCTCATAGAATTGAAAATTTGGTTGGGTGAGCTTGCGTATGAGCCCTCGCATATATTCGACGTCGACGATTACTATGAGAACTTGCGTTAGGACCAACAAAAAACTAATTAAAGCAGGTTGCAACCATTAATTAATGATTCAAATAGATTTCTGACGATTATGAACATCACTTGGCGAGAATTTAGTTGCTAATACCTACTTTTGTATACGCTAAACTATATTTGTAAAGTACAAATAGGATGACCGGAACCATACTGCACAATGCTCAATTTTTACTTAGTTAGTCTCAATGCTGCTTTTACTGTTTCATGGAGATTAGAACAAAAGAGTACTGGCAAAAAGGATGGTAGATTTTTCAACTGTTCATATGTGTGTATGTAGATTAAGTGTAAGAGATATTGGAAGATTAAAATTTTTAGGGACTATGTAGAACGGATAACAATCGCTGTAGTGTAGCAGACGTATAACACAAAAGGAGTCATAAGCCAACAATAATTTCGTATCAAAAAATCTGAATCTCAATTTTCAAATCGAGTCGTATAACGAACGAATCCTAAATAAAAAGTCTACTCTTTTTTATACAATAATTTTTCTGATAGGAATTGCACAATTGCTTTAATTCTATTAACTCCGAAATATTCACCAGTAAGCATTTCTAAATTGAGATAGACTACAATACAAGGTTCGGTATTTTGATTCAGGAATTTTGCTGCTATTGACATATATATAAATATTTGGTTACATTTCTTGAACCCCCACAAAGGTACCATTCAATTTTTGTTTTTGCTATTCAGCGATATATTAGATTAATTATACAGTTATTAAACCGTCAACCTATTAAAAATGACTGCAGCTCCAAACCACGAAGTTGTCCACGAAGCTAATAATGTCGTTCCTCGCCATACTCCAGAAGAGTTCTTCAAGAGGCAACCAAACCAAGGTCACATTAAGAACTTAGAAGAGTACTACGCATTATATGAAAAATCAATTCAAGACCCAGAAGGTTTCTTCGGTCCATTAGCCAAGGAATTGTTATCTTGGGACAAAGATTTCTCCAAAGTCAAAACCGGCTCTTTAAAACATGGCGACGCCGCTTGGTTTGTTGGAGGTGAATTGAATGCATCATACAACTGTGTCGACAGACATGCTTTTGCTACTCCAGATAAGACTGCTATTATATACGAAGCTGATGAAGAAAAAGATAGTAAGAAATTAACCTACGCTGAATTACTTCGTGAAGTCTGTAAGGTCGCAGGTGTTTTAAAAAGTTGGGGGATTAAGAAAGGTGATACCGTTGCGATTTATTTACCAATGAATTCGCAAGCTCTTATTGCTATGTTAGCCGTTGCCAGATTGGGTGCTATTCACTCTGTCATATTCGCTGGATTTTCGTCTGGTTCTATCAAAGACCGTGTGAACAACGCATCATGTAAGGCTTTGATCACCTGTGATGAAGGTCGTCGTGGTGGTAAGACTGTAAACATCAAGAAGTTATGTGATGAAGCATTATTGAACTGTCCAACTGTTGAAAAGGTCTTAGTCTACAAAAGAACAGGTAATGAAGCTATTACATTAAAAGAAGGCCGTGACTACTGGTGGCACGAAGAGACTGCCAACTTTCCTGGCTATTTACCACCAGTACCAGTAAACTCTGAAGATCCATTATTCTTGTTATACACTTCTGGTTCTACAGGAACACCAAAGGGTGTTGTTCACTCCACTGGTGGTTACTTATTAGGTGCCGCAGTTACCACCAAATACGTCTTTGATATCCATAGCGAAGATGTTTTGTTTACCGCTGGTGATGTCGGTTGGATTACAGGTCACACTTACGCTTTATATGGACCATTAGCTTTAGGTATTCCAACTATTGTTTTTGAAGGTACCCCAGCTTTCCCAGATTATGGTAGATTATGGCAAATCGTTGAAAAACACAAAGCTACACATTTCTATGTTGCCCCAACTGCTTTAAGATTATTAAGAAAAGCTGGTGAAAGTGAAATAGAAAAATACGACTTGAGCTCTTTAAGAACCTTAGGTTCTGTTGGTGAACCAATCTCTCCAGATATTTGGGAATGGTATAATGAGAAGGTTGGTAAGGGTCAATGTCACATTACCGATACTTACTGGCAAACTGAATCTGGTTCCCACTTTATTGCACCACTTGCAGGTGTTACTCCAAATAAACCAGGATCAGCTTCTTTACCTTTCTTTGGTATTAAGACTTGTCTTATCGATCCAGTTACCGGTGTTGAAGTTGAAGGTAATGACAAAGAAGGTGTTTTAGCTATTAAGGACACTTGGCCATCAATGGCGAGATCCGTATGGAAGAATCACACTAAATATATGGATACCTATTTAAACCCATACCCAGGCTATTATTTTACTGGTGACGGTGCTGCTAGAGACCATGATGGGTACTATTGGATTCGTGGAAGAGTCGATGACGTTGTTAACGTTTCGGGTCACAGATTATCTACTGCTGAAATCGAAGCTGCTTTAATTGAGCACCACAATGTTTCTGAAGCTGCTGTTATTGGTATCAATGATGATTTGACTGGTCAGGCTGTTGTTGCTTATGTTGCACTTAAAGATGATGTTGCTGAAAAGATTGTTGAAAACACATCTAGTGAAGCAGCTTTTGCTTTGAGGAAGGAACTTATTTTACAAGTTAGAGGTGAAATTGGTCCATTTGCTGCCCCAAAAAGTGTTATTATTGTTAACGACTTACCAAAGACTAGATCTGGTAAGATTATGAGAAGAATTTTGAGAAAGATTGCTGCATTTGAATCTGATCAGTTAGGGGACATTAGCACCTTAGCTAACCCACAATGTGTCGCAGAAATCATCGTTACCTTTGGTGAACAATTTGGTAAAAAGTAAATGCTTAGAGAATTGATAAATTTATTTATTATCTTTACTTATATATAGTAAGATGCTGATTTAGAATAAATTGCTATTAGTACCATTTAGTGTTTATATTTTAATTTAACTATGTTCTTAACGTTTGGGATGCGACGAAAAAAAGTTTTGATCTTAAATTGAGTAGAGGCGAGTAGATGATTTTGCGTTTTAATAATTAGTTATGTCAATTCCAATAGGGAAGCTAAGTAAAATCTTTATATTAATAAAGACATTGCAATTTATAATAGTTTATTTCAATCCTTCACAATTTGACAGATCTTCGGACTTAATAATTCAGAAAAATGAAGCGTCAAAACATCAGATAATAGAAGAGTCTTACTTTCCATTTTTAGCAAATCATTTGCTAGTCCACATAATAGACAAGTTCATAGTTTGGGATTCCGTTTACTTTACTGATTTATTTGTCAATACCATAAAATATGAGCATCAATTTGTTTTCTGTCCACTTTACTGGAGAATTATTAAAGCTATTCCAATTGGAAACGGAAATTTTTATAAGAAGGTCTTACTAAGTTTATTTTTGAATAATTTTATGCATTTTATCTCCACATTGATACTATTCTATCTAACTATGAAGATATTTCAGAAGTCTATTAATAATGTTCATATATTGCACAAGTTAGCTTCGTTGTCATCAATTTTATTCATTTTGTCTCCATCGGGAATTTTCTTAACAGCAAATTACTCAGAAATCAGTTGTAGCTTCTTGAGTTTCATATCATTATATTTAAGAGAATTATCTCTTAATTACAAAAGTTTCAACCTCGTTGCATCTAAAACCTCAATCAAACGGAAATCGATATATAAGCTAATATATTTGCTATCGGGATCTATAATAGCAATAAACTATGGAATTAGGGCTAATTCTATATTATTAGGAATTGTGTTTCTTTACGATTTGTATGAGTTTCTTATAAAGAATAGGGATTACCAGAATAGTTTGCTTTCAATATTGGCTGGTAGCCAAATTGCTATATCGATTATTTTGTTTAATTGGTATAATTACAGTATATTTTGTCCAGAAAGAGGCGAATGGTGCAAAGAAACGTTTCCTTCATTATTCATGTATGCCCAGTCATACTACTGGAATATGGGATTTTTGAAATATTGGACCCCTAATAACATTCCAAATTTCTTATTTGCGTTACCTGTGGTATTTATAAATATTATATCATTCAGATATTTCTTGAAATTGAAGCCAATGAGAGCTTTGATTCCATACGTTTTAATTAACATGGCTATGGTAATTGGAGGTGTTCTATTTTGGCATGTTCAGATCTTGACCAGAATATCTTCGTTCACTCCATTGAGTTGTTGGTTTGTCGCATTTTTATTAATTTCTAACGATAGAAAAGAAACTTGGTTAGGAAGTTGTATTGTAAAATATTACATCATCTGGTCCCTTATACAGACTAGCTTATTTGCCAGCTTTCTTCCACCAGCTTGATCTGCGATTGTAGTTGTCAACTAAACGTATGATTCTTTATGATGTAGGAATCGTTAAGTTTTAACCAAATCGAGGTTTTTTTTATCTCGGTTAATTTTTTCTACTTTAGGCTCAAAGTTGCGAGAAGTGCAACCATAGTTGATACAGCTATCAGGGATATATAAAGAATGAATAGACCAATATTAGTCATGGTTTGATATTTAATTTCTGTTGTAGTAATAATGAATTCGACTATAGACGAAGGTAATGGAGTGATGTACTCATTCTATTTGAAGCTGTTTAAAAAATTCAATGAATATACAAATGGTTCGCCTACATCATTCAATTTGCTTTTAATAGCAGCAATAGTCATATGCTTGGGTCTGATTCAAAATAGGAACAAATCAGCAAAGAAGTTAAGCTCAAAGCAAGTTTTTGAAATGAATAAGAAAAGAAAATATGGTACATGGACTCCAGATTACAACTTTAGGACTCCAATTCCAAAGCCTTTTGAAAACTGGGATATTAAAACAACCCAACCAGTGCCATATAGGGCTTTCAGACACACATATACTATTAATATGGGAATCAGAAGCATGGAATGGGATAATTGGATTGAGTTGGACAATGAATGGAACAAGTTTCATCAAGATAAGTTAATCAGAATCGCAGAAAAGGGATCAGAATTATATGCTACTGCACCAGAGGCTTTGGACGCTGCGTATGAATTATTAGACGAATTCTGGCAATATTTGCCAAACAGATATCCTAAATTATTCAAACAAACTAAAAAAGGATTGGATAACAAAATCACAGGGGAATCTTTCTCTTTTAAAAAAGGTTATAGAACTGACGCAGATCCTATGTTAATCGCTGCCCAATTAGTTCAAGATGATCTCGCTATAATGATGGAAGGAGACGACGGTGTTTACTATCTAAAAGCAGGTGCAATTATGCTTGCTGGTTTTTGGAAGCTCAAGGATAAATACAACATGCCATTGAGTCAAATTCACACAAGCGGAGATGTTCCAAAATACAAAGAAAAATTGCAAACGGGCATGGAAAAGTTCTTCGTAAGGCAAGCCATAGATAAACCAGTAGTAAGAAATAACTATTTCATTCAAACAGATGACAAATTACCTTGGTCAACTTCCATTGGTGACGAAGATCAAGAAAACATCGGATGGTATACAGCAATGCCAGCTAATACTATAGAACAACTTTACTTTAGAAGTGAGAGACAATCACTTCGGAGGCTTCCAATTTCCGGTGCTACTGTTTTCACAATTAGAACATATTTTATACCTATCACAGAACTAGCTGCCGAGCCTAATGTTCCAAGAAGATTGTTGAATGGTATCAACAGTTGGGAGCCAGATGTTCAAGATTATAGAGGCCTCACGAAATTCAAAGATGTTATAATACCGTATTTGGAGAAGAAAGCAGAAGAACAAGACAGATTGGGAATCGCTGACGAAACTGCTTGTGAAGCTTATCCATTTTGACAATTTCAGCAATATATAGTTTATTTAGTAAAAATTCATTATATCCTTCGCAGAATTTTTCATTTTGAAAGAATCATCTATTTATCTTTTTCGTTATATTATTCACCTTTAAAGCAAATTTACGAGTAACTACAATCTCATCCATATTATAATCTTAATTCATTAAATTAAACTAATATACATGTATGTAGAAATAAACCATTAACCCTAAATCCTATCTAAAGTCCCTTATGATCTTTCACCTCTTAATCTTCTAGCTAATTGAATATCCTTCTTTTGGATAGTAACTCTCTTAGCGTGAATAGCACACAAGTTAGTGTCTTCGAATAAGGAAACTAAATAAGCTTCGACAGATTCTTGTAAAGCTCCAATGGCGGAAGATTGGAATCTCAAGTCGGTCTTGAAATCTTGAGCAATTTCTCTAACTAATCTTTGAAATGGTAACTTTCTGATTAAAAGTTCAGTAGACTTTTGGAATCTTCTAATTTCTCTTAAAGCAACAGTACCTGGCTTATATCTGTGTGGCTTCTTGACACCTCCAGTAGATGGTGCAGACTTTCTAGCAGCCTTGGAAGCTAATTGTTTTCTTGGTGCTTTACCACCGGTAGACTTTCTTGCAGTTTGTTTAGTTCTAGCCATTGTAAAATGTGTTATCTAATAACTTAAATTAATTATTTCTAATTCCAGTGATATGAATGGTTTTATATACTGCCATATCCGGAGTGTTGCAAAAGATGATTTTTTGTTTGTTTATGTTTACATTTATTGTAAAGTCACAGACTGCATATAACACACACAAATATTTGATTTTTGTGCTCCTTTATGATGTTTTGTTCAATTTAGCTCGCTTTTGTTCATCTTTCACCAACAAAAACAATACGAGAAGAGCTCCAATCGCGTGCTAAAATTTACTCATATCATTGTGTACATTGTATCACTTAAACGAGCTTCTTTTCAGCGCGCAAGACTCCACGCAATGAAATAATGCGACTTAGAATGGCTTTACTAGATTAAGAAAGAAGCGATTTTAGTGAGGAAATAGTGAGGCAAAAGATAATATTTGGTTCCTGGTAATACAAAAATTTGTTTTTGTATCACTTATTTGTTTGAGCGTCATTTGCCGTCATGTTAACTCTAGACACACTTTCTATATATAAATTGCGGTTCGCACAGATTGTAAATTAGTTATATCCCTTTTTATAATAAAGTTATTTAACTTATTTTAATACACTTAATAACAATATAATATAAAATGTCCGGTAGAGGAAAAGGAGGAAAAGGATTAGGAAAAGGTGGTGCTAAGCGTCACAGAAAGATCTTGAGAGATAACATTCAAGGTATCACAAAGCCAGCTATTAGAAGATTAGCCAGAAGAGGTGGTGTTAAGCGTATTTCAGCTTTGATCTACGAAGAAGTCAGAGTTGTGTTGAAATCGTTCTTAGAAAACGTTATCAGAGATGCCGTTACCTATACCGAACATGCCAAGAGAAAGACCGTTACTTCTTTAGATGTTGTCTATGCATTAAAGAGACAAGGTAGAACCTTGTATGGTTTTGGAGGTTAAGAAGGATATTTGCTTGTATGAAAAATTTCTGGGAAGTGTACTTTTTATTTCTATAGGTTTGTTGTATAGTATTAATTTAACGAGTTTTGAAACATTAGTGAAGGAGAGTGTAGGGAACGCAGTAATGCAAGGCTTTGGTAAAAATTTGCCGGGTGATGACAACTATATCAAGGAAAATATGATATGTAGTTTGTATTGAGCTCTAATTCTATAATATATATAATGTTGTCTAATCTAGTAAAGCATTTTCTATTTTCATGAGCTATTGTTGTATATCTAAACATTCGTAGTTATTGCAAACCGGCGGTGTCTTCTTCAGTTAATAGTTCTCCTGAACTGAATAATATGGAGTTGAATTGGTCATCTGTCATTCCTTTGACTAGGACATGAATATGACTAATTGCCTTCACACTCTGTAGGGCTTCCCAGTTTTTGAACCATACCACATTTTCCTTCGGAATGCCTAGTTTTTTCACAAATGTCTTGTCAATATATATGTTGATCAACTCTCTGGTCTTTGGCGAGATATCACCCAAGACAGACTCTGGATCCGCTGGTATTCTCAATTTAGACCAAATGCATAAATGCCGTATGCCACTTTCGAAGTAGTATGGGAAGTGATTTGGCAAAATCTTCAAGTCATTTTTGTTTGCAAATAATTTATCAGATTTTGCCTGGAAGTTGATTTCATCATCTTTCAAGAGATTAATTTCTTCCGTAGTTATCCCATTGTTCATTTCCGGTTCATACCAGTTCAACTCCTTAACTAAGACTTGCTTGAAAACCGATATTTGTTTTTCTTTCAATTCCTTTTTGAAATTCAAGTATCGTTCGGTTTGATTCTTAGATCTAGCAAAGTTCTCCAATTTATTGTTTGCAACGATGTATTTTGTCTCCTCCCAGGAGAATGGTTCATCCTTTATCTTGGAGGGATTAGGCATGTTTGGGGAATGAATTATCTTGAGTTTAAAATTGCACTCGACTGTTGTTGTCATGTCTTTTATATCGCGAGAAATTTGGGTATCAGAATGCTTCCTTGAGAAAGACAAAATCTACGAATAAGATAGATAATCTCTACACTAAAAAATGTTTGAAATTATATTCAATTTTATCATAATCTACATTTTTAATGTTGCATCCATCTCTTGTTATCCATCTTGAATTTCTACTTATCTATGTTACATTCGGCAAAAAAGGTTACATCTCGGATTTTGTGCTATATTTTCTTACATATGACAGATCAGGTGATGTAGTCTGATAATGTGTTGAAATATATATAGCGATGGCTAAGATTGCCATATCGTACCTAATTATTTATAATATACAATTCAACCATTGAAATGGGGCATAAACTTATAATTCTACGCCACGGAGAGTCATTATGGAATCATGCTAACAAATTCTGTGGCTGGATTGATATACCTCTAACTGAAAAGGGTGAACAAGAAGCATTACGGGCCGGAGAATTGATTCAAGAAAATGGATTGGACCCACAAATCATATACACTTCGAAATTGAGCAGGTCTATAAAAACGGGGAATATTATATTGGAGAAATTGGATAAATTGTACATAGATCACATTAAAACATGGAGATTGAATGAAAGGCATTACGGGGCATACCAAGGCGTAAACAAGAATGAAGTATATAAGGAATTGGGACCTGAAAAATATCAGTTTGTCAGAAGAAACTTTCACGCAGTACCTCCATTGATAGAATCGAATGATTGCAGTATTGACGAAAGATACGAGACCATCGATATTCCAAAATCTGAGTTGCCTAAAGGCGAGTCCTTAGAGATGGTAATGAAGAGATTGATTCCTTATTTCCAATCTGAAATTATAGAGAAGAACTTGGTTGATCAAAATAAAACAGTTTTAATTGTTACCCACGGATCTGTGGTGAGAAGCTTGATTAAATACTTGAACAACATCTCCGATGACGATATCAGCAAAATCAATGTGCCTACTGGGGTTCCATTGGTATTTGAATTGGATGACAAGTGCCAATTAATCAAGTACTATTATCTAGATAAGGAACTCGCAGAAAAGGGCATAGAGAAAGTTAGAAATGAAGGCACCCACATTTAACCCAAAAATATCGATTTGATAATTCTGATGGTCGGCTTAACTGGGAGTCGCATTTCAATCTGCTTTTGTATGGAATTATAACTCCGAATCCAGTGGCAATCCTGTAGATGGCCCCAATATCTTTTTATAGTAGAGTAGAGAAATATACATTAGAATTACCCTATGTAAAACTATTCGATTGTGCAGTTGTGTAAGCTGTAGACTTGTTTTAACTAACCTTGTTGAGTATGCCCTTTGATCGTAATTATTCGGAACGAAAAGGGAAGATCAAGGCTACCTGTGCATTTACAAATGACTAAAAATGTCTACAAGAACAACGAATTACAACGAATTACAACGAATCACCACAAATTATAATGAATAATAACGAATAATAACGAATAATAACGAATAACCCCGAATAACCCCGAATTATCACACTGAGCCTTTTTACGGTTGATTTCGCAACTTGCTGGAAACCAGTGATGCGTGTGTCTAAGTCTTCATGTCATCGGCCGGTGATTCGGTGGTTGCGAAAGTTCTGATAATATCGATTTTAAAACAGTTCGTTAAGCGTCCATTTAGTCGCTCTAATAATCCTCACAACTCGCGCTATGGCACTATGGCGCTACTGCGCCAGAAAGCTAGAGTCAGTGAACCCGTGTTCTACCAAAGACCAAGAGCTGCTATCATGGTATCACGTCTACCTCTCGCGACAACTCTATTATTGCTACACCTCTACCTGGGAAACTCTCGCTGGCCATTTCTGATGACACCTGCATCACTTCATCTATGTTAGCTACAGCCAGAGTAACCCACAAGTAGCTTAAATATTTATTCCTTATTCTGTTCCTCCCACTATATGTCCACCATGACTTAGTAAATTGTACCTTGACTTAGCCTCGAATACTCTATTTTTATCACATCGTAGTAAGTCCGTTGTCATACTGCTGTCCTTCTGTCTCCCTGTATCTTTTCAAGATGATTCAGCTACTTCCGCTAAAGTTTCCGCTGCTCTTCCGCAGCTTTTCCCTAAACTTCCGCTCAACGTTCCGTCGAATGATCGACTATATGTCCGTTTTCTTCCTTACACTCGCAAATTCGTCTTTTTAGCCTGTTTAAGCTTCAGTATATGTCTGTAGTGATAATCCAAACTTTAACATACATTAACACCGTAGCACCGAAAAGTTTATCTCCGTAGATCACTAGCTAAATTTGATAGTATGCCCGACTCTAACAAACAAGAGTCCTATTTTGGTTCCTAATACAGTAAGGCCGATTGCACGTGAACGAATTTATCGTTCCAAATTCCGATTTCTGGAACATTCGAACAATATCAATACTCTTAGTTGGTCTAATGATTCATTCCAATTACAAATCCAGTATCAAGGTACCTAAAAGAAATTAGTTACGTCAGTATGGACAGAAAAACTTATGGAAGATATGGCAGCTATGGCACACTGCCGCAATCGAATACGAAAGTTCTGTTTTATATATAACTGTGGATCTATAGTCAATTATTGTAGTGATAGAATTTCTGATTTTTTCCTAGACACGCATATATAAAACAAAAACAACTGACTCCTGGTCGGAACCCTCATCGACAAATATCTAACCCCTGAGATTATACTTCTTCTTTAAATAAGATTGGACATCCCAGGAATTTTATATATACGGATTTACATCTATTAGACTAGATAGATATATTATAGGTGTGGGTACTACATTACATCTATTGATAGGTCTACTTACAACACAAAGTACATTTAGGCCGTGCAATTCAAACCGAATTCCAGTTCACTGGAACTAATTAATAAGCAAGAACTCAACAAGAAAATGACTTCTTTAGCTATTTTTCCTCCTTTGAAGAGAACCATCACAGAAATTATGGACGAAGAGTTATACCATCTACCAAACAGCCCTATACAGTTTAGCAATAGCCAGCAATCACAACCATCATCACAGCTAATCACGCAGCAACACATTCAGCGGGCAGATTCCCCCAACCCCTTATTCAGAAACACATCAGTTAGTTCATCGCCAGCATTGAACAACAGTCAATTATATTCCAACAATACTAATTTATCCAATTTGTTGAACATACCCGACTCCTTTGTTGAGCAATACACACGTAATAGCAACAGTTCAAACAACTTTGCGATGGACGTCATGACGGTCAATGATGACTTCTATAACAACCATAATAATTCAAATCAAATGAAAACTAACCCTTTCAACGAATACGGTAACCCTGACACTCAAATTTTCCCATTCATAAAGCCACAAGATTTGCAAAACCAACAATCTACATTCAACAGAAGGAGAATCACTACATTGGATACATCTGATAATAATCAAAAGTCCCTAAAGGATGAAGATTATTTATTATTCAATCCAGATATTCAACCATCTCAGTTATTCAGCAATAAGTTTAACGATGACTACTCAGAGAGCTCCTTATTTGTTCCAAATCAGCCATCAAATTTAAATAATTACCCAATACCCGGTTATGAAAATGACTACTTGTTAGTAGACGATTTTGATGAAGAAGATGAAGAGGAATTATCTGATGATGAAGATGATAACTACTTTTATGAAGACGGCGATTTTGACGAAATTACGACGAATGATTTTATGGACATGGATAACTACTTTAAGCCTAGTAATAAGAAAGAGAGTGAGGAATTATTTGGTGGTTATGTTGACGACTATGGTGTTAATAATGCTGACATTAATGTTTCAGAAGGAGAAGCTGAAGACGAAGATGATGATAACTCTATGATGATTGACGGTGATATAGAAACAGAAGAAACGTCTCCCATTGAATTTTATGAAGAAGAGTCTATATCACCAGCTCCAAGAATGAAGAAAGAATCAAATAATCATCGTCTTGACACTCAGCATCATAAAACAGCTGCCGAAATTTCAGCTAATAATCCTAATCATCAGTGTGATCTCATAAATCCATCAACTGGACAACCATGTAATAAGCAATTCTCGAGACCATATGATCTCATCAGACATCAAGAAACCATTCATGCAACCAAGAAGAAAATCTTCAGATGTGTTATATGTGAAGGTAGATTAAATGGAGGAGCTGGCAATGGAAAACTGAAAACATTTTCCAGAGGTGACGCCCTCTCTAGACATATTAAGGTCAAGCATGGTTTGGTCGGCAAAGATGCTTTGGATATAATTAATGAAGCCAAAGAGAATGTCGAATATGTTTATGTTTGATTGAGCTTATTGTATGTATATACATATATATGATGATACACACCTTATAAATAGTTTACGAGATCTGATCAATAATTTTTTAATAATTTAATATAATATAGTGATGTTTATGTCTCTATTTACTAAGTAATAGTTCTTACTATCTAGAGCGATCTATGAATTTATAATCATAATAATTAAAATAAAACTTATGCAATTTCTCTTAATTCAATGTCCTGTGATGTAGGTAAATCTGGTAATTTATCATTCTTTCCGAAATGAAAGTATTGAAATGCAATAATGATATCTAAGCTCATTTGAAATAATCCCGCCGAAATAAAGATTTTTGAAACGTTCCTGGCACCATAAACCAAATAGCTGATTTTAGTTAAGTCTCCTCCCAACCAGCTTAATAGCAAAACAACTTTAAAATTTTTGATTGATTTTAGACGATGTAAAAGCAAAATCTGAGGCAAAGGTAATAAACTTTCTATGAATAGTCCCATAAAACCGATCACAGAACCATAGCTTTCATTGTTTCTGAATACAATAGTAAGAAAGCCAAACAACCCTGCAAACTTGAGCAAAAAGCTCCAATATTTGTATTCATCCAACCATTGCCAAAACAGAGCGGGTCTTTTATAGTAGACATCGAACAATCTCAAAAATTGATGAAAAGTAACTAAAATGTAGGACCTTGCAAAGCTTAATATATCTGTACCCATTCTCTTTGTAACTTCAACCGACAGTTCTTCACAGTAGGATTCATGTTCAGTAGGGTTTGTGGATGCACTCAATCTTCTCGGTAATGCAGAGTTAAATTCGTTTTTAAATGTCGGGAATGGCTGTAAATAATCAGGATTATAACTTGGGGGTCTGAAATGTAATGAAGTTTTAAGTAGTACAGATTGAATGAATATCATGATGATGCTTTGTCTTAATAGTGTCACTTCGTAAGGGGTTATAAAATAGTAGAATATTCTCAATATTGATGCCATGAACATAGTGGCACATATATCAAGCGAAAAACCCATGCTAGTTTGCTTCAGATAGATACTGTAGCAGGTAGATCCGTAAGAAAACAAGGGTGTGAATGTCATAAAAATATTGGCACATCTCTGTAAATCTGGCAAATAATCGAAATATTGCAAGTAATCATCGGGTATAAACTGGCGCATCTTTTACTATGCAACTCGCAATATCCCCAACTTGTTAATTCTTCTACTAATTATTTATGGTACTAATATCTCTCTGAAGTTCATATGATTATCGAACTGCCACAGGAAATCTACAAAAATCGGAATCAAATCAACAGGTGTGTGCAGGATGATATAGAATTTAACTTGACGAAATAGTTAAGCTTAGCACTACAGCTGAGTTCCTTGCTGGAGCTATCCTAGCGATATAATAAATTGTATTTATACCAGTTCAATCATAACTTTTATTATCACCAGCTCGAATTACCTTCGCTGAATTAGATGAAGTCTCTTGTGCTATTTTTCAATTGTTCGTAGTTCGCAACCAGTGCCTCTCTGTGGATATTTAGCCAAGCTTGGAATGTTAACCCGTATCTATTTCAATAAAGATGGAAGATTAAAATCTTAGCTCAAGCAAACTCTTTGACAAAGACCTGGTAAACGGCAAAAGTATTTTTATAGAATTCGACGCTTCATTTTTTCATTCGCATTCATACTCCTACTCGTTTGCCTACGCTATTTATACCGATTTTATCGTTTCACACATACCCTATACTTACTTATCTATATTCATACAAACTCCAAAAACTTTTCCATTTCCTATATTTTCAATTGCTTTCTCTATTGTTGCTCAGTTGAATCATATTCCCTTTTTAGTATAATGACTCAAGCCCTATATGCCCTCTCGTGCGAGCATGATAAGAGCCTCGGAGTATAGGCAATCATCCAGATTATTTGTGCCCCTCGGTCATATTATACCTCTACATTGCAAATGAACTGATACGGATACGTCTATTCATAGGTCATACGCCTCACTTAGTGCTTATTTTCCTAGTTAATTTTGGTTTATGATCTGGCACCAAAAAAGAGACTGAAATGGTGGTTCTCCACTGAAAATCGCAGGGTTCGAGCAATTCTATCATGTGCAAAAATCAGTGGTGTAGCCAAAGAACGTATAAACAACTTTCAGTGTTAGAGTTTCAGCTGTAGTGCTCCAAGCTCACTCAAGTTCACTCAAATAGTTCATATAGATTATATTGGTTATAGGACAGTTAGATCTTGTAGCAAGCGTATTATTCCAAAGTCCGAATAGATAGACATTTTTTTATCATCCATGTAGCCGACCCATAGTGAAAAATCGGTTTCGTTTCACTTACTTAAAATCATGGGCTAGCGGAACTCAGAATCTGGGGTAACTTTGGAATATTCAGGTGGTGAATTAAAAAGTATAAATAGATATGAATTTTCCTTATACAGATTTACAGGTTTGACTAATACAGAATATAAATCCCATAAAACAAAACATTCAGCAGAGTAATTCGCAATATGGCTTATACAAAAGTTGATTTAAACGAAGAAGAACAATTCTTTCAAAACCAGATCGATGATATTAATAATTGGTGGAAATCTCCACGCTGGAAAAAGACTAAGAGAATATACCAGGCTGACGCTATTGCTAAGAAAAGAGGTACTTTGAAAATCGACTACCCATCTTGTGAACAGGCCAAGAAACTTTACAAGTTATTGGAAGAGCATGACAAGAACAAGACAGTTTCCTTCACATTTGGGGCCTTGGATCCAGTCCAAGTGTCCCAAATGGCCAAATATTTGGATTCGATATACGTTTCAGGCTGGCAATGTTCATCTACCGCTTCCACCTCAAATGAGCCATCTCCAGATTTGGCTGATTATCCTATGGACACTGTTCCAAATAAGGTCGAACATTTGTGGTTTGCACAATTATTTCACGATAGAAAGCAAAGAGAAGAGAGATTAGGTATGTCAAAGGAAGAAAGAGCAAAATCTAACTACATAGACTTTTTAAGACCAATTATCGCTGATGCTGATACAGGTCATGGTGGAATTACTGCTATCATTAAATTAACCAAATTGTTTGTCGAAAGAGGAGCTGCTGGTATTCATATAGAAGATCAAGCTCCAGGAACTAAGAAATGTGGTCATATGGCTGGAAAAGTTTTAGTTCCAGTGCAAGAACATATTAATAGATTGGTTGCAATCAGAGCTTCTGCCGATATCTTAAGTTCTGATTTATTGTGTATTGCTAGGACTGATTCAGAAGCTGCTACCTTAATTACTTCCACTATTGACCACAGGGATCACTACTTTGTGCAAGGAGCAACAAACCCAAACTCTCCAGATTTAGCCAGTTTAATGTCTAAAGCAGAAGCTAGTGGATTATCTGGTGACAAATTGGCTGCAATCGAGGCCGAGTGGCTCAAGAGTGCAGGATTGAAGTTATTTCACGAAGCAGTTATCGATGAAATTAATAATGGCAATTACGCAAATAAGCAAGAATTAATCAAGAAGTTCACAGATAAGGTTAATCCGTTATCCCATGCTTCTAATAAGGAAGCTAGAAAGTTGGCCAAAGAATTAACTGGTAAGGATGTATTCTTTGATTGGGATGTCGCTAGAGCAAGAGAAGGTTACTACAGATATCAAGGTGGTACCCAATGTGCTGTGATGAGAGGAAGAGCTTATGCTCCATATGCTGATTTGATTTGGATGGAAAGTGCATTACCAGACTATGAGCAAGCTAAGGAATTCGCTGAAGGTGTCAAGTCTAAATATCCAGACCAATGGTTAGCTTACAACTTATCACCATCATTCAACTGGAATAAGGCAATGCCCCCAGATCAACAAGAAACATATATCAAGAGGTTAGGTAAATTAGGTTACGTTTGGCAATTCATTACCTTGGCCGGTTTGCATACTACCGCTTTAGCTGTCGATGACTTCTCCAATAAATACTCAAAGATTGGTATGAGAGCATATGGCCAGTCTGTTCAAGCTCCAGAAATTGAAAAAGGTGTCGAGGTTGTCAAACATCAAAAATGGTCGGGTGCTGAATATATTGATGGTTTATTGAAAATGGTTACAGGTGGTGTCACGTCTACCGCAGCTATGGGTACCGGTGTCACCGAAGACCAATTTAAAGAAGCTGCTGCTGGAAAGATTTAAGTTTCTTTTAAAATTTGACTTTATATATTCATAGTTATATGAAATTTTATGAAATATTAATATTTATTAAATACATTTTCTTGTTCTATACTTAGACCAGTATACTTAAAATTGATGCGCATTGATTTTGCATTCTCAATTTATGAGATCATCGCAAGATTAAAATTTACATGCTTTTATACTAACAATTCATTCTTGAAAAAATGGGATTCATTCAAGTGGGTAAGCCTCTTAAGAAAAGAAAGCTTAAGAGAAAGACATCAGTACCAACTAAAAATGAAACTTTGAATATACGACATAATTACATGCAAAAGCAAATGGAAGATGAACCCTCATCAATCCTCGAAAGATTACCTAGAGATGCAATATTCAAAATATTCGTATTAGCAGGCTTGGAGCAAAATAGTTTGCCAATCACCAATAAATACTTCAATACTATTTTAAGCTTTCATTCAGGACCTGATTCAAAAAATATATGGCCAAACCTATCGCTAATTGATCGATTAATTGAAACACATTACATGTTTAATTTGAATTCGGGTTTCAATATCAAGAGAATTGAAGCGAAAATTAGCTTTTACGTTCATAAATTTCCTCCAGCTAATGAAAATGAGAATTTAATTAAATTAATTGAATGCATAGAAATTTTTAAAAAATATACTTATGCTTTAAATAGGGACTTTTTTAAATTTAAGTTTATCTCACTCGATATAGCGAACTACTTAATTTCCAAAAATTTGAAAGTGCTAGATATTGAACAAATATCTGAAGAAATCAACGAAAGACCAAAATATGTGAAGAACTTATTAAGATCTATATCCACCGACTTCAAGAGAAATGAGGAGGAATCCGAGAATGATACAGATCATTTAGCAAGACTTGCAATTGAAGGTTTTAATGATGTGATGAATGTGGATGAGGAAGAGGAGGAAATCGAAGAAAGGGAAGGCGAAGAAAAATCAGCAAGAGACTCTGAATATACTTACAAAACACATAAGAAAAATCCGGATTTTCCTACATCATTCTATCTGAAGGGCATTAATTGCATAAAAAGGTTTGAATTGATTAAAAACATGCATCAAAACTTTGGCTTTCAATTTAAGGAGGTCAACTTGGCTATGGTAAATACAATCCAAAACTTTAACGCTGAAATGAACTTTTCGATTTTAAAAGCCATAGAATTTTTAACTAAAGAAAATGTAACGGAAGAAAAATTGACTTCAGCTCCGATAATAGAAATTTTCAAGCAAATTAATCTGATGAAACTTAGCAGTAATACCAACTTATTGAACGAATTGAATAACTGTGCCGACTCTTTATTGTCAATATTTTATTCTTATGAAGGTTCTCACCAGAAGGATAATGAGTTGTGGATCTTTATTATCGACATACAAAACTTTGATCTTTTTAAGTTATTAATGAACTTCAATGATAATCCTAGTAATGAAATTTTGAGGTTAATGGAGAGCAAAAATACATTTTAACTGTAAACAAGCATACGAGCATACATATATATGGATCTATTTAAATTATTATAATGTTAATAGAACATCAAATTAAATAAATTTTTTGTAAAGAATTGAAAGTTTTCAAATCAAATTATTGATAATGATATTGCTGCTGCTGATGATGATGTTGTTGCTGTTGTTGTTGTTGTTGTTGTTGTTGTTGTTGTTGTTGTTGTTGCTGGTGTTGAATTTGTTGATCCTGTTGATAAGGGTCCAGCAAATGTTGCAACAATGGGTTTGGATTAGATATTTCGTGAAACCAAGGGTGTTGCAAAGCTTGTCTTGCGGTAATTCTAGCATCTGGTCTCATTTGTAATAAACTTTGTAAAAGATTCAATCCCATGGAGTCTAAAGTGGGAATCATTAGGCGTAAGTCTTGTGGAACGTATATTTGCCAATTGGATTTATAGTTTGTGTATTGAGAAATACCTGGCCAAGTCCTTTCATTCGGAGTTCCCATTAACCTGAATATTTTGGTCAACTGATCCTCATTATTCGTACCAGGGAATAAGGGCTTTCCAGAACACATTTCTGCGAATATACAACCTGCTGACCAGATATCAATGGAGGTTGTATAAGCTCTTGAACCTAATAACACGTCAGGAGCCCTATACCACAAGGTAACAACTTCATTGGAGAACGTGTTAAAAGGGATTCCATAAGCCCTTGCCAAACCAAAATCACCTATTTTCAAACTACCCTTATTACTGATCAATAAGTTTTGAGGCTTTAAGTCTCTATGTAAAACTCTGTTGTCATGGCAGAACATTATCCCTTTGAGTAATTGGAACATAAATGATTTTACAACTTTCAAGTCTAAAGCACCCTGATTTCCCAGAGTTTCCATATAATGCTTTAAGTCTTCATTCATGTATTCAAAAACTAAAGTCAATTTGTTTTCAGTGTGAATAACATCGTATAAGGTAACAATATTTTCGTGATCCAACTCTTTCATAATTGAGATTTCTCTGATTGCTGTGGATGGTGTGCCTTCTTCAGAATCTAAATTAATTTCTTTCAATGCAACAAATGCTCCTGTGGAACGGTTTCTTCCTTTATAAACGGTGGCATATGTACCTTCCCCTAACTTTTCAAGCTGTTGAAACCTAGTTATGTTAGTAATTGCACTCATAAGTCTCAATTAATAAGATCCAAGATACTGAGAAATACATACTGCGATGATGGACCAGTCATATGCGCAAATCTATCCTTAATATTCTTGAAAAAAGCCGATTAAGATTGGATAACAAATGTTAATTCCTTCTTAAACTGGAACTAAACGATTATAAGAAAATGGCGAGGTTGATAAATACTGCATACAATAATCTTAAAATGGCTAAATTACTTGGTCTTCTAATTGAAAATCTATCATGATAAACTATACATTATTAATTTTTGTTGGTTAATTAATTCAACTGTTGGAGATTACTTTTTTTCAAAAGACCAATGCTAAAAAGATGAAATTGGCTGATTAATCTATATTGCAAATCGAACATTATCAGACAACGTGATGGCGTTAATGGTTTCTGGGAGCTTTCTTCATTAAAGCCATTGTATTCTCAACCCAGCCTTCAGCGCCTCCTTCCATAGCCAATATATCTAAAATTCTAGTCTGCGCAGTTTCTTTGCTTTCAGCTTCGAAATCCGATTTTTTGCTAATTCCAATAAGAGCAGCATTTCTCGTACTAGGAATTCTTAGCATCTCCTTTTCTACATTCCAACCCATCTGCTTCGAGATGTCTTCGACGTGATCTACTAAAGCTCCATAAGTAGACATATTTTTAGGAGAGTTCAGAGTTTGCTTCCTAGGAGTATATCTAAACTTAGCTCCAGATAACGAATGAGAGCAGCAGGGTATAATAATGAATGGGAAATCTAGTAAAGGGATCCAACATGTTAATTCGTCGGAGTGATTCCCGATGATGAATGTGTTTGAAGGAAATTCTTCAGTAGTGCAAACTTGGGAAGACTGCAATAAATTTGCGGAAGAATAGTAACTCATCAATGGAACGGATTTCTTATCTGAATTCATTGGTTGTTCTTGTACTTGAAAAAGTCTTCCATTGTCTGTAATATGAGGGGCCATTTTCTGCACCGCTGGATGTGGTTTCAAAAGAATACTAGGAATAATAATTTGCTCTAACAAGTTTTCTTGTATCTCTTTTGGATACATACTCCAAGATTTTCTGGCTCTAGCATCAATACCCTTACCTTTAAAACCTTCCATGTTTAAGATATAAACAAGTAAACCATTACCACATCCCAAGTCTCTGAATTCAAAATCTTTATCTATGAATTTTTGTTGCCATAATTCAATTAAGAAAGCAGCAATGGCAATATCTTCAAATACATGTTTCTTAGGGTCTGTACTTTCACACCACAGTTCCACAAGCTTTGAAGAGTATTTCTTCTTCAAACTTATATACCTATTTTGAAATGAAATTTTAGGGACAACAAGATCATGGTTTACTCTTTTTTCATATCCGCTTTTAGCCCCTTGTGAATGCTTAGTTGAAGTTTGAAGCAATCGAAGTGCAATTCTAATGGGTCTTTCAGTAGGATCCAAATTTCTAATCGCTTCTGGTGTTTCAGATTCAAATGGTAAATAATTAATAGAAACAGTAGACTTATGGTAAAGAATTCCGACCCCATAGACTGGTGGTAAATAGAATGGAATTTCATCCTTTGATTCAATATGTGGAATATATACAACTAAAACGGAGTCCGATCCACTGGTCAAGACAAGGCAGGTTTGGTTTATTATGTGATCTTTAAAAGGATTTCTTGGGATAATCCTCCTTATAATTTCACTCTTCGCTTTCAATTCGACTTCACTTTTTTCAGATGGAATCAGTCTCATTGTCACATCGTCGAGGTACCTATGCAAAATTACAGACTCAGAATTTTCTGGTGCATTAATCTCTGGAACTTGATTGATTAGTTTACTGGAAAAAAAAGTGTCCCCATTTATTTCATCATATGTATTTTCCTTCAATATATCTGCTCTCATAATGATTGTAGAATTAATATTTGGTTGCTTTATCAAATTTGACATCGCTGTTTCAAAGTGATGAGCTTCAAAATCTACAGTTGTGCTGTAAATAGGAACCCAGGGATCTCCTAAAATTGACTTCTCAGATATGAGGAGCTTCAGATTGGAGTCCCCATCTCTTTTACTCTTTGTCATTCTTTGTTAACGTAGTTAATAGTTATTTTTAAAATTTGGGCCATTCGAAGGTTTTACGTTTAAAGTTGTTAAATTTTCGCACGACATTTTTTAATATTTTCAGGAACTACATCACTATAAGTCTATAAAGTAAGCATCACTAACATCTGAAAACTTATGTTTTTTATAGCAATAGTGACATTTAAAAATTTCAGTGCCTTTCTTCGAGAGTTGCCAAACGCTATCTTTCAAAGCAAGGTGCTGACAGAAATTTAGCACCACTACAGGGTTTTTTAGACTTGTTGGAGGCATCGCATGGTCCAAAATTGATCTCTTTTTCCTCTTTCTATTCTCTTCATCACACATTATATTCCCACTAGTTATTGGTACAAGTTGCTCTTTAGATATAGGACAGATGAATATTGGGTGATAATTGAATAAAAACCGATTTGAGTCAGGCAATTGGAACGGAAGATCAAATGTATACGGTGCATCTAACAATTGCAGATTGCTATCCGAGTTAGTGTTATTTAGTTGAATTGACTCGATCTCTTTCACTTTGTTGAGCTTCAATTGAATCTTATTATATTTGTAAAAGCTTGGTAAATTTAGAAACCCAGCCAAAATACTTTGGAATAGGGATGAATCGTTGGATAGATTTAAATTTTTGCAATACTCGGATATGAAGTCATTCGCCAAATTAACAAAAATTGATTGATATTCATGAATATTCTTAAAGTTTGCTAAAATTTCTCCTACAAATGTGCTCTCCCCTCGCTTTCTTTGTTTTTTATCGCTCTCAATGTCAAATATAGCCTTCATTTTGATCGTAAGATCAGATATTCTTTCCAATAAGTGACGCTGCGAAATGTCATCATTTTCATTAGGTGTCTTAAATAGTAATAAAGTCATTAAGGGTGATATTTCATCAAGGTAACTTTTAAAAAATCTTGGGAAGTGTTCTTTGGAGTACACGTATGCTTCCAATGCGTTATTCAAGTTGAAAATTGAATCTTTATTCAAAAGTAATGTGAACTGTAATACATGAAATTTAAATTCAATTTCTTCACTTGCTGAATCAGGTAGGCTTCCATCTTTCAAGTCTACTGAAACATTGGTCATATTATACTTAAAATTTAACCACTCTAGAGCCTTCAGCAAATCATGTCTAAGTATTATATCATCAAATATTTCATTCAATAACCTAAATTTAGATAGCAATTCTGAATCAATGGAAAAATCGCTGATTAATCCATGAGAAATATCTTTTATAAGATCACAATGTCCGATTTTTAGTAAATGAGAAATGATAGCTTTTATTAATTCCTCTTGGTTCTTCTCTTTCGCTAACTTAATGTTGGTCAATGAAGCATGCGAAGCCCCTATTCCAGAACTTACTGAAGATTCTGAAAAGTTATTTAAATTCAAAGGATATGTGTATGCCTCATCTAAATCGACATTATAATTCGGATTGGTAAGAATATTTTTTTGGAACTTACTTGTTGAAGAATTGTAAACTTTAAGGTGAGACATTGATTTTTTATACCAGTGGCCCGTTGATTTCTCTAATTTTGCAAGTAAGTCTACATTTTTCAGCTTCTCTATGGTCACACTCTTTTCTTCCTCTATCAGCTTTTCCAAAGATGCTTTTGTTAGATATAACTCATCCAAAAAATTCTGGGAGTCCAAAAATAGATTGTTCAAACTTTTTTTTCCTGAATCAGTGAATATTTCAATTTCCCTTTCCAATCCTTGTAATAAAGAAGCACTCATTAGTATCAGTAATCAATTTCTGTATAGCTAGAAGTGGTTTTATGGTTGTGATCAGGAAATTCTGGGGTGAGTGAGTATTTCAAGTAATCTTATCATACATTAATTTACATGCAGTATAATAATTGATTTCCTTAAACATAGTCATATATATATATACAACGATAAATTTATATATGTGGAGAATAAAGGTTCATAAGCAGTGCCACTAGCATTACGGGGATTTAATTGTAAAATTTACTTTGAAAACACATCTGTGAATAATCTTTAATGTCTAATTGAATAAAATAAGCTTTAAGTCCCAACCTGATTAGCTCAACCCTGCTAAAAGAATCAGTTCGATTCTGATTTCAATTTTCTCATTTCTAACTAACAATTAAAGTCTAGTGTTTTCCAATGAGCGAATCATTTCATATATCAAGAAAATCGGCTTTGACCAATAATTCCAATGCAAGATGTGTAGGTATATTGAATTCAGGAAGATTACTATTTTCTGCTTGATCTTTATATTTATGATTATAGTAAAGATATTCAACAATACATTCCAATATATCCCCGTCCATATCTAGGTTTATTTTGCCAGTTTTGCCTTCTTCAAAACCTTGTGTACTTCTCAAGACAGATGAAATCAGTGCAACTTCTTTGAGAACAATAAATCTGTGGTTATCGGAAGAGACTAATGTAACGTACTCGTCAGAGGGCTCTTCATCAGTCATTTGTAACTATGTTCTTATAATAAGAAAAGTACTAAGATGTGATGAAAATTCAAGTCCGCGTAGAAATTCCTGTACTTGAATTTACGACTAAGATATTACCATTATTTTTAATAACATACTTTGGACACCGCCAATGCCTTCGAATCCAAGTTTGGAATGGTTCAACATTGGAGATATACCATATAGTATTGTGCCCTGTTATGATAAGTTGAATTGGAACTTAGATAACCTTTATTCAAATTATAATGTTACTATATCTACAAATTCTACTTTGATAGCGATTACTTCTAAAGCTGTGCTTCACCCAAGTATAATCGATATATATTCCATTGGTGGTAATAAGATTTCAACTGTGAACTATAATTACAGTTCAGAAAATTATATAATCGGAGTTGCATTCAAAAATGAATGTTTATGTGTTGTATTAAGCAATCAAAAATTTAGATATTATCAAGATTTCAAAGGCGACTTTAATGAGTATCAATTCACAAAAGATTTAATCACACTAGACCCTGCTGCAGCTACTGATTTTCTGGATCAAATCAGGGAAAAAAAGAATGTAAATTATATAACTAATTTGGAGAATAATGAAATAGAGGAAATATATAAGGTGCATAAGGTAGATATTTGGGGAAAATACTTGGTGCTTAAGTTGCAAAGTGGATTGATAATAACAGACTTGAGCACATTTAAGAATTATCGAATTAGATTAGAAAAATATGATGCATTGAAGATCAAGTGTATGGAATGCATTCTATCTAATGATGACTGTTTAACTTTGATAACTAGTTATGAGAAAAATATTCTTACCTTGAAAATTGATTTTGGATTAAATAATTTTGAATTGACTGACAACGGCTTAACAGATGGCCCATTTAGTCAAATTTCAGCCTCTCCGAATGGCCTCTTAGTAGCCTTATTTAATTCTGAAGTGTCAACAATATTCGTAATCAATAATGAATTCAACCAGGTACTTCTCGAATATGATACATCAAATGAATCATCATTACCATATCAGATAAAGTGGTGTGGTAACGACGCAATAGTGTTATCACTAAGGGATGAAATTAAGCTTATCGGGCCCGATCAACAGTCATTTTCTTACTTTTATGATATCGTCAATGAAGACGAACTCGATTTAGACTTAATATTGCAGAGCTCTGGTAACCTATCCTTCACTATACCAATTTTAAATACTGAAATGGATGGCCTTAAAATATTAACTAACAGTAAAGTTCAATTTTTGTGTCGAGTCTCTGAAAATTTGATACATCTTTATCAACTTGGCTCTTCAGCACCTAGCAGCATCCTACTTGACTGCATCGATAAAGTAAATCAAAACTCTTCTAAAGCAAATGTTAGCATTTCTCTTTTACAGTCCGACGGCACTTTAATCTCTGCTATGAATGACTGCTTACAGGCTTCCCTTGAAGAGATTAATCCAATATGGCAAAAAAAGATTTTACGAGCCGTCTCTTTTGGAAAGGCATACAATGAAGAAAAATATGACTCTGACCATTATTTAGAGACAGTCAATTATTTGAGAGTAATGAATCAATTGAGATCGCAAGATGTGGGTATATTTGTAACTTTCAAGCAATTGAATAAACTTGGTTGGCAGGAAATTATTTTAATGCTTTTGAAAAGAGACTTGTACTATTTAGCACTTAAAATTATTGATATTTTGAATCTTGAGAGCCTCAAAGATAATGTTTATATTGAATGGTGCTGCGCAATCATTAAGAAAAGAGTAAACTCAACAGATCTAGAATTATACAAAGCAATTGATAAAAAGTTATCAGATCACCGAATTTCTGTTACGAGAATATTGAAGGTTGCACATGATGAAGGTAGATTAGATTTATGCAAACTATTAATTCATTTAGAGCCCTCTATACTAAAGAAAGTGAAGCAATATCTAAATTTTGAGGATCTAGAATTAGCATTGGTTAAAACTTTTCAATCCAGTGACTTCGATATATGTAAATTAATCTTGTTGCATTTGCAAGATGATCTATCATTGTCACAGTTTTTTAGAATCTTAAATCAAAATGAGCTGAAATACTCAATTGTCGATGATATAGGTAAGGATGGAGACAAGCATGGAGACAAGCATGGACCCAATGAAGAAAGCTTAATTATCAGTGGAGACTTGGTTTCAAACTTTTGGGAGCAAAGCATAGGAAAATATAATTCCAAATCCTTGGATGCATTCTATAAGCTACAGAACAAAAAATATGAAATAATTCTTGAGAGACTTAAGCATCCTAAGGAACACAGGAATTATTATGATTCGTTTAAGCAAACTTTGTTAAAATCTTCACACAGGGCAACCGATAAAAAATTAGTTAAATTCTTTAATCGTGAACAAGAAATACTCGAGCTTCAAAAGAAGCTAGGTGAGATATTTCAAACTGATTTCTTCCAAGAGAAAACTTTAAAATCAATCCTTGAAAGACTCATAATAATGAACCAGTTGAAACAGGCTTTTAAGGTCGTTAAGCAGTTTAAGATATCGAATGAAAAATATTGGTACTCAGTACTTCAAACGTATTCTAAATTAGGTGAATTTGATAAGTTATATCAATTTGTTATCAGTTCTAGTCCCGAACCATCTACATTGAGATCTCCAATTGGGTTCCAGCCATTCGTAGAAACGTATTTTGCATTTAAGGGGCCGAAGGAGCATATTTCAAACTACATTTCAAGTGATGGTACTCTTCAATACTCGGAGAAATTAAACTTATTTATAAGAAATGAAGATTTTATTCTGGCAGCCAATGAAGCATTGAAGTATAAGGATGTTAAAGCATTACAATCTATTTTTCAAACTGCTAACCAAATAGGAGATGAGATTACTATCAATTGCATAAAGGGATATCTTTCTAGATTAGGCTATTGAATGGAAGTGTCGAGTCTTCTAGTAAAGACGCCATCAATCACAACTCCGCAGCTGATTCCTTCCTCACCTGTTATCCAACCTGGGATCACAGATGGATCTAAAATACAATCACGATGTACAGAGAGTTCATGTAGACCTGCAAATACATCCATTCCAGTTAATTTAATTTTTATTGATGAGTAGTCAGCTCCTATTTTATTTTTGATTATGAATTCTGAATATTGTATAGGTGTAATAGATGCAAATTCATTCTTTATAACTGGTTCTTCAAAATTGTCAATCTCGTCATCATCACCTAGATTCATTGCGATTCTTCTTCTTTTATTAGCTTTGTTATCATCGTATAATTTTTCTGACTTGAGCTGACCATCTATAGAGCCTTTAAATCTCAAATTAGCAGTTTTTTCTAAAATTGACAAATTATCAGCACCATTTTCTTCTTTCGACATCAATTTGTTATTTTCAATCATTTCCAAAGGTTGCGAATCAACCGTACCATCTGCGTAAGGTGTCCATATACCTAAACTATTGCCGAACCTAGAATTACCATTCAAAATATGCATAGATTCTAATGACCTCACGGGAATTTGATTTTCAAATTTTGTTATTTTTAAAGGATTCATAGGCTTTTCTTGCAAACTTCTTTCAACTACTTGTAAGATAATATTTGTTACTAGATCATTCCCAGGTGAATGAATAATATGTGGAGAATTCAACGGTATTGCCAAAAAAAATGGCTTCCTTGAAGCTATGTGGGGTCTACTTATTTGAGAACTGATAGAAGGTAAATCAAAAACTTGTACCCTTATCATCACTAACGGAAAGCTTGGATGACGACACACGTAGACGTAACTCATGTATAGTGAACTTAAGTCTTTTGACAACAGCTCAAGAAATGTCTTCGGTTCTAGCAGGATTGGAGATTCTTTTCCAAATGAATCAATAACTGTTGACAGGTTCCAATAGTATGCATTGGGCCTATCTACAATCAATTGACAGTCAACTTGGGAAAGCTGCAACAAATTTAAGCCTCTGGACCAAAATTCAAACAAAATTTTGTCAATGATCTTTCTTTTGGGGACCTTTATATTGCCATTTTTTAGGGATAAGGCATATTCTGTTACTTTTCTATTAAGTTCCTTTTGATCAAATTTACTGTTGATGTGTGGTTGTGTATTTAGCATTTTGGGCCAAACATATACAAGCTCAATCAACGATAATTTAGGTAGTCTTGTGAGCACAGCTACTAAATCCTTTTTTGAAATAACAGGTATATACGTGTTTGGTAACACATTTTTGGTCGAGTTGGAGAATTTAACCATGGACTTATATGTGATTTGTAATAATGGTATATAGTAGATATGTTTACATATTGATAAATGTTTGATGTTCGGGTAACTTGTCTTTCAAGAGATGATCTGCATACTAATTTTTTTCAGCTTTTGCAAGCTAAAACGATGGACCTCATCTTAAATAAGTATTAATATTTACTAGAACAGCATATCATGTCAGAAGAAGATAGAAACAAGATCTCAGATACAGGTGCTGAAGATGGCCTTGACAGAAGAACTTTATTTGTTCGTTCTATTCCTTTTGAGGCTACATCAGAAGAGTTATTAGAATTTTTCTCACAGTATGTTCCTGTGAAGCATGCAGTTATAGTTAATGACGAAAACAAGAAATCCAGAGGATTTGGTTTTGTTTCATTTACTTCCGATGACGATACATTAACAGCATTAGTTGAATCTAGAAAAGAAAAATTTAAAGACCGTTTGTTAAGGATTGACATAGCTAAAAGAAGAGACCGTAAGGATAAAAGCTTCGAAAGAAAGGAAAATAAACCCGTTGCTACAGTTGAGAAAAGAAGAGCAAGATTAATTGTCCGAAATTTACCATGGTCATGTAAGAAGCCAGATGAATTGAAGAAAATTTTCTCTAGGTTTGGAGCAGTCTTTGATGCATACATTCCTAAAAAAAAAGGTGGTCAAATGTGTGGATTTGCATTTGTAACTATGAAAAAACAATCGGCTGCCGAAAAAGCAGCTAAGGAATTGGTTGGATTGAAGATAGATGGAAGAGAAGTTGCAGTAGATTTAGCTGTTGAAAAGTCAAAGTGGGAACAAATTAAACAAGACGAATCGGAACCTGAAGAAGAGGAAGAAGAAGAAAGTGACGTTGAGGAAGAAGAAAACAAAGAAGCCGATAATGAATCTAATAAGGAAAGTGATGCAGAAGATGAAGAGTCCGATGCAGGGGATTTTGACAATTTAAATGAAATTAAATCTGATGATGAGCCAGATTCTGATATTGAATTGGAAGACAGTAAAGAAGACGACAAAGAAGAAGAAGCACCTAGAGTTAGAAAAAACAGACAGGATCCTTATGCAATTTTTGTACGTAATATCCCTTATGATGCCGATGAGGACACTTTGAAAGAACACTTTGAAAAATTTGGACCCGTGAAATATGCATTACCTGTCATCGATAAAGAAACTGGTTTAGCAAAGGGTTCAGCATTCGTAGCATTTACTGAAGAAGATGCTTATACAAATTGTTTGGACAATGCTCCTTCGGTTGCAACTTCCTCATTGTTAATTGCTGATGACGTTTCTCCTGACTATGTTTATCAGGGCCGTATTTTATCCATAGCGTCAGCTGTGGATAGAAACTCGGCATCAAAATTAGCTGAAAGAAATTCAGAAAAAAGGAAAGAAGCATTGGGTAAAGCACCAGGTGAAAAGGATAAGCGTAACTTATTCTTGTTAAACGAAGGTAGAATCACTGAAAATTCAAAATTGGCACAGTTTATCTCTAGAACAGATTTAGAATTGAGAGAAAAATCATATAAATTGAGAGTTCAACAATTAAACAAAAACCCAACTTTGCATTTATCATTGACCAGATTAGCTATTAGAAACCTTCCAAGAGCAATGAATTCCAAGGCTTTGAAAGGTTTAGGTAGAAAAGCAGTCGTTCAGTTTGCTACTGAAGTCAAAGAAGAAAAAAGACAACCTTTATCTAAAGAGGAAGTAAACCGTTCCGTTAAGCATAAACACGATTTAGGGGAATTTATACCCGAAGACTCTAAAAAGAAAACCAAACATACAGGTGTGATCAAACAAGCTAAAGTTATTATGGAGGTAAAGGGTTCCGGAGAAACTGGTCGTAGTAGGGGTTATGGTTTCCTTGAATGTAGGGATCATAAAACTGCATTGATGGCATTGAGATGGTTAAATGCACATGAAGTTACTATACCTGAAATATTAGAAGGTTTAGATGATAACGAAAAGAAATTAGCAGAATTAGAAGGTTTAGCTAAGAGAAAGTTAATTGTAGAATTTGCTGTTGAAAATGCCCAGGTTGTAAAGAGAAGGAGAGAAAAGACTTTCCAACATCGTGCAGGACCTAGTACAGATGACAAAAAGAGGAAGAGAGATAACAATGAAGTTGAAAATCCAGCCGACGATTCTAAAAGTAAGAAGAAAGCCAGGAAGGGTTCAAATAGAAAAGGAAATATGAACAAAGGACCTAAGAAGTCCACTTCTCAAGATGCTCCTGCAAAGAAGAATAAAACTGATTTGTCAGAAGACGTTAAAAAACTTATAGGTATGAAGCGTAAAAGAAGAAAGGGAAAGAATTAATTTCTCACCTCTTTATATATAGTATAATTTTGATGCGTCGTATGAAGTCGTTATTTCAAGTTAGATGATTCTTCAGTATGTAAAATTATTTATCACAGTAGTAGATGAATCTGTAAAAGCTATCAATGAATATAAAAGCGATAGAATATAAGAATAAGAACGTAAAACATTCATCATAATCATTATTGTCAATTAGAAAATCAGAGCTGAAATATGAAGAGGAAATTATGGCAAATCAACTATGAAGCAATAAATATAATTAGAGATTTCAAAGGCTAATTTATTAGTACGACCAGGAAAGACCTTTAGTATCTCACCAATACCAAAATGATCAACTTAAGACGACCGCCTATTGTATATCGGATTATGAATCATTGAAATTGAATGGAAGTTTTAAAATACAAGACAAGAAAATGAACAATTATGCAAACTCTGGTAAATTTTCCAATTCTATATTAAGCTAGAGGAAGTAATCACTTCTTTGTTGTTTGCTAGCATTATTTTTAGCTGTCAAATCTCCATCTTGCACAGCACTAAATATTTTAAAATTTGGTTCCAAATCTTCACCAACTTGCATGACACTAGCCACGTTACCACATCTATAACAATAATTAGGTGCAGACCAAACAGTCACAACATCCTTTTCTTTAAAGTGATATCGAAAACCCTCCATAACTAATTGATGTGCCCTAGCGATTAAGCTCAAATTATTTATATGATTGAATTCTCTACTGACCTTTGAACCGAATAACCAGCCGGCACCTCTTGGGGAAACAGCCCAGGTGTCCACGTTATCGGGATCTGACCATACTAAATCGCAGAATCCACCTTCATGTGGAACTTCTTGGGCTCTACTTAAAACTCTGATTTGATCGAGCATCCTAATTTCTGGAGACAAACCTCCATGTACACATAAAATTTTACCATCTATGATAGCAGCCAAAGTTAAAAAGTCAAAGACTTGACAGCAGTATTTCCAAACTGTAGTAGAACCATATTTCGTTAAACATTCTTCATAAAAGCCATAAACTTGAGTAATTTGTCTGGATTCGTGATTTCCTCTGACCAAAGTAATTCTATGCGGATATTTGACTTTCAATACCATAAGTAGAGTAAAAGTTTCTAAGGAAAAATATCCTCTATCGACATAATCACCCAAAAATATGTAGTTGGTATTATTATCATCAGTTGGTAAACCACCGGATATTCTAAACAATTCTAATAAATCATGAAATTGACCATGGATATCACCACAAACAGTGACTGGTGATTGTACTGGTTGTATATTAGATTCTTCCATTAAAAGCTCTTTAACTAGCTCGCATAATTGCTTCATATCTGACTCAGACAAGGCTATGCATTTTTTGATTTGTTCCAACCATTGATCTGGCCCTCTTTCACCCATTGTATGTAATAATTGTATGAGATTAGTAAAATGATTATTAGAGATTTGATAATGTAGTCTTCAGGGTATTCACTCTATTATATGAAGATTTATATGCTGAAATTTATAACTCTTAATTTTTAGAATACGGTATTACTTATATTTAATGTCCCTGTTAGTATAACTTGCTGGAAATGCAATATTTTTGGACCTTGGCCAACTAAATTGTATTTCAAAAGTAATTAATATTAGCAATCTATTAATTAATGCTGAATGTTTTCAATCCAGACTCTTTGACACAAAATCAGATAGTATTTAATACTTTAATGGTTTAAATAACTCTGAAGTGATTATTCCGTGCTGATTATGAATATGTTTGGTGGGACCGGTTGTTTCAGCAACTTTTTTCATCGCAATTTTTAAATTACACAAAACAGCATCTCAAAGGACTTTTGAAATTTTCTCTTTTTAAGAGCACAACGATATTAAAGTGAAGTTTTTGTTGGAAATAGAATAATTATGATAGCCAAGAGAGCAGTAGAGAATATGGGTGCCATGAGGCAGCAAGTCCGTTTTTTAACTTATTCTCAAAGAGTTTTTAACAGTTTACCATCCACTCCAGAAATGAGAAGCAGCGAATCATGGTCGAAGAATAATAATATAAATAACTCTAATTCTATTACTAGCAAAGTTGTGGGAATTGCCAGATCTTTACAAGAGACTACACAACCACCAATATCCATCGATCAATCTTTCACGAAGAGGTTCAATGCCGGTGAGACTTATGATCCATTTGATTTTTCGAATAACAAGTTGGATATTGAAAAAAGAATATCCAGAACCAAGAATAATGCCATTAACACACAAGATCCATTTGAAAAATCAGGAATTAACCCTTTGGACTTATATACCATGCCAGAAATCTTGTCCCGATTCTTAACCTCTACAGGCCAAATTTTACCTAGAGAGGTCACCGGATGCACGGCTGTAAACCAAAAGAGGTTATCAAACGCTATAAAGAGAGCTAGGTGTTGCGGTTTATTATCTTCAGTACACAAACATTCTAGATATCTTTCCAAGAGAAATATGTAAAATCCTTTTACATTTTAATTTTATTTGTACATAGTCAAATCATTGGATTTATATCCGCTTTTTTGAATATAATAGACCATTTCTAATATACACTCGTTCACTACATTATAACAAGTTTCTTTGCATTTTCTGTGTTTATATGCTATTGCTGTTTGACCAAAACCATCCAGATACTGTATAGTCACGTGCACAATATTCGTCAGGAAATAGCGAATAAGATCGTCACACCGTCTTCCACTCCAGAATTTAATTCTATTTCTTCATATATTTGCCTATTCATTAAGTCAATTGATCTATTTAAACAATTATTCATACTTAAGTCATTTAAAATGTTAAGTCAAATCAGCAAGCGTACTTTACAATCATCTGTTAGAGCTTTCTCCACTACCAGAATTGCTTTAACTGAAGGTGCTATCAACAGTGCCAATGACAAATTCAGTGAAAAAGAAAAAGCAGCCGAAAACGTTTACGTTAAAAAGCACGAGGCCGAGCAATTGAAGGCTTTAAAAGAAAAGTTGGAAAAACAAAAGGAAGCTATTAACAAGTTAGAAAACGAAATTGATGACTTGAAGAAATAAGTTTATTGACGAATAATGTGGGACTTCTCGATTGGGCAAGTAACAGGGGTTCATTTGAATGATTGTTACTCTCCATCCCATTAACTTTCTGGTTGTATAGGTTGATCATAAAAGAGTCTATATGTTCTATTTAGCTCAATGTATATTCCTTATGTAAGGGATTATTGTAACGTTGTCTCAGTCCTGGTAGGCATAATACCCAAATAAGCCTGATGATAGATTCACTTAAAAAATCCTAAGAATTTGGCTGACTTCAGAATTAACCTAAAATACTTGATAAGAACTCGTGGTAGATCTTTGGAATTTGCTCTATGATAGGTGTTGGGCAAAGAGTACGCTAATTAATTTCCGTAACAGGGAATTGTTGTAGAGATAAAATTGCGAGCTCCAAATCTAAGTTAATCTCAAGGAAAACTGAATTCATATTTTAGAATATCTTTTATTAAACTACCCCAGTTCTTTAAAGTCATTGGTAATATTAAGAAAGACGTAGTAAGTGTACTCAAAATGGCTCAGGATTTTGTGAGAATGAAGAAGGCAAAAAGAAAAAACACAGAAATCAGAAATATCAATCCCACCCCGACACTAAATGATTCAACTAGAACTACCATAAGACCTATACGGAATAACCTAGATCACAATAACAGCACTAATAACCCCACTAGAACCAATGAAAGTAGAGTTTATAATAGTCATAGGGTGTATAACCCTTCTCGTAAAGTAATGAATGGTTACAGAATTAACTCTATTCACAACCAAGAAAGAGTGCAACTTGAAAATTTTAGAAATGGAATTTCACAGCAACTTACTAGGCCAGCAATTCACGCTTCTGATTTAGAGGATATATATCAGAGTAGCCCTCCTCCTTTAGACGAGTATATTGATTTTAAGGAGGAAGTTCCTCCTTATAGAGAAAACTTGCATAAATACTTGGATTTATTTTCTTTTGATCCAAGATTTGCGCCTGTTTTAAGAGTAAACAAGGCACTAATTCCTAATAATGAAATTTTAGAAATGTTTATTAAGTATTTCAAAAAGTTCAATTTGCTACCAAGTGAGGTGAATCTCTGGGAGATTCATCATATTGATGACTTAGAATTTAACGCTAGGTTACCAGAGATAATACCGCAACCTATCACTCCTATAGATTCTAGGAGTGTAGTGGAAGATTTAGAACGTATTGAACGTTTTGAGGAGAATCAGAATAATAACAATAACACATATTTGGGGAACGATGAGCTAGATTTAGAGTACGCTTATTTGCTTTCTTTAGTAGAAACAACTAGCCAGACGAGAAGGAACTACGAAGGTTTTAGGTTCAACCCCTTAACTACTATAACTGGTTAAGAAATTGTATAAAAAAGATGTTTATAACTCTAAGAAATTTGCAATTATTATATGATTATGTAATACAGTAGGAAATTCAGAATTTTCATCTCATCCTTATCTAGTTCAACCAAAATTTGACAAATAAATCTCGTCTTTTCCTGCTTTTGTTACTATAGAATAACAATTCTTTAATCATAATTAGTTGAATCATGTCTGTCCCTGAAGGATTTCAAAAAGTTAGTGAAGATGTCCACAAATCAAATGAATTGATCAATTCTAACCCATACGGACCCAACCCTGCAGATTTCTTGTCAAACGTTTCTAACTTTCAGTTGATTGAAAGTACATTAAGAGAAGGTGAACAGTTTGCTAACTCCTTTTTCACAACCGAAAAGAAAATTGAAATAGCAAAAGCCTTGGATGACTTTGGTGTCGACTACATAGAATTGACTTCGCCAGTAGCATCTGAACAAAGTAGAAGAGACTGTGAAGCTATTTGTAAATTGGGCTTAAAGGCTAAAATTTTAACTCATATCAGATGTCACATGGATGATGCAAAGGTTGCGGTCGAAACTGGAGTTGATGGAGTTGATGTTGTCATTGGAACTTCTCAATTCTTGAGACAATACTCTCACGGTAAGGACATGAACTACATTGCTCAATCTGCCATTGAAGTCATTGAATTTGTCAAATCTAAAGGTATTGAAATTAGATTTTCATCAGAAGATTCTTTCAGATCTGATTTAGTAGATTTATTAAATATTTATAGAACTGTCGACAAAGTCGGTGTCAACAGAGTTGGTATTGCCGATACTGTGGGAGGTGCTAATCCAAGACAAGTTTATGAACTTGTTAGGACATTGAAGTCTGTTGTAAAATGTGACATTGAATGTCATTTCCATAACGATACTGGATGTGCTATTGCAAATGCTTATACCGCCTTAGAAGGTGGAGCTAGATTAATTGACGTTTCTGTTTTAGGTATTGGTGAAAGAAATGGTATTACACCATTAGGTGGTTTAATGGCAAGGATGATTGCTGCTGATAGAGACTATGTTTTATCCAAATATAAGTTGCACAAGTTGAGAGATTTGGAAAATTTGGTTGCTGAGGCTGTTCAAGTCAACATCCCATTCAACAACCCAATTACTGGTTTCTGTGCCTTTACTCACAAGGCTGGTATCCATGCCAAAGCTATTTTGGCTAACCCATCAACGTACGAAATCTTGAATCCTTCTGATTTTGGTTTAACCAGATATATTCATTTTGCAAACAGATTGACTGGGTGGAATGCAATCAAATCCAGAGTGGATCAATTGAATTTACATTTGACCGACGAGCAATGTAAAGAAGTCACTAACAAAATCAAAAAATTAGGTGATGTTAGACAGTTGAACATCGATGATGTTGATTCGATTATTAAAGATTTCCATGGAGATTTATCTACTCCAGTCATTAGAGCAACTGGAGGTGCTCCAGTTCCTCACGTTATCGAAGGGTTGGAATCTTCCGAGCCAAAGAAACAAAAAAACTAAATAAAAATAATATTACCATATCTATTTCTCATCATTATTTATAGCTGTTTATGAATCTTTTTTCAACTTTATGAGACACTGTACAAGTTAAATTTAATATTAAATTCGTAGTTACAAATAATAACTCATCTACGCTTAAGCAAGTTGCATCACTTACATCTATATTTCATATGATTGTCATCATTTATTCGGTATTTCGTAACACAGACTACGTTGAGACAATCATTAATCCGCTCAAATTCTCTATCGATTTATATTTAAAGATATAACCTCTGCATTTCTTATTTTCGGCTACTATGATTATCATAATTAAGAAAAATTGAAAAGTTTGAAATCTAAAGATAACATTTCACCAACCGAAGGAATTCGATAGGAGTCCCTATGAAAGTAATAAGGCATTATACTGCTACTCGTCAAAATTGTCGTATAATATGGTGGATTACCTTTGGGAATGGCAATTTTACTTAACATGCTAACAATTTGCTTATAAGATAATGAAAGATTCCAATATCCCGACTTCACAAGGGAATTTCTCTAGACTGAATGCAATGTAAGTTAAGGTGAAATATTAGAAATTATGTGCATCAGAACATTCATTGTTTCAATTATCACTAGGTGTGTCTCCGGTAACCAGAAAAGCTAATAACCATACCACTGGTCTGTAAAAATTGGTCATCCATTTGGATAAATTTAAAGAAAATAAAGTATGATTGTCATTTCTACCAGTTGGCTTATATGTGAAGGTGCTTCCTTGATTCTTGGTCTCAATTCAAGATTCAGAAGAGGGAATTGACGAAGTTGTCCAACTGTTGATTTCAAGCTATCGTAGTAACATATGAATCAGTTAGACGATTATTACATTACTAATGTTTCGATGTTATGGTTAGATAAGTTACTCTATATAATAGTTTAGATATACTATCTCACTACATCAGAAAACTTACGAGTTAAACAAAATTACCTAATCCTAGCATGATCTCATTCAACAAAGTCCAAGCTACTTTTCAAAGCTTAAATATTGTAAGGAGCTATTACCATAAAAAGTAATCGAGTATACTAAGTGCTATTCAATTGCGTAAAATTTCACTTTCATTACTTCCATAGTTCGATTGCATTTTGTAGTCTCTTTTTTCATTTCCTATTTTTATTTGGACCCCCTCTTCGTGTTTTCGTATCCATAACTGGTATCATAAAAGATGTGGCAAAAGACTCATGGATAAATGATTAAAATAACGGAATTAACACTGCTATCAATAAGTATGCGGAGACTATTCGCATTTAGCGGATTTGATCCTCCCCGAATCGCAACCTTTAAAATCGTCTTAAAAATATCAATAACTAGGAATTGCTCCGTTAAATGCGGAAGATAGCCTGAACAAGTTAGAATGAGGAGTATAAAAGGGCAAGAAGATCTACAGTTTTTTTAGTTGGATTTTATCTTTTCTTTCATTAATAAAGCATTTCAAAAACAAGTGCTGCGAAAAAAAAAATTTCTCAAAATGGAATACATAAAATTAGGTAATTCAGGTCTTTCAATTGCTCCAATTATTGTTGGATGTATGTCTTATGGTAGTAAGACCTGGCAAGACTGGTTGATTGAAGATGAAGATGAGGTTATGAAGCTCTTGAAGAAGGCTTACGACATGGGGTTGAGAACGTTCGACACGGCTGATGTCTATTCCAATGGTAAATCTGAGATCTTACTTGGAAAGTTCATCAAAATGTATAACATTCCAAGAGACAAAATTGTTATCTTGAGTAAATGTTTTTTCACTGTCGATGAAAGCATTCCAGATTTCAGCTTTCATGATCTCAACAGTGATAAATATCCTTCATATGAATACACTAATTCGGTTGGCTTATCAAGAAAGCACATTTTTGATGCTGTTGAAGGCTCGATAAAGAGATTAGGTACTTATATGGATGTCTTACAGATTCATAGATTGGACAAAGGGACTCCAAAGAAGGAAATAATGAAGGCTTTACATGACGTTATTGAAAAGGGTTATACTAGGTATATTGGTGCATCCGCTATGAAGGCAGTTGAATTTGCTCAATTGCAATTTATTGCTGAACAGAATAATTGGACCAAGTTTATTAGTATGCAAAATTACTATAACTTAATTTACCGTGAAGAAGAAAGGGAGATGATTCCATTTTGTAATGATAATGAATTTGGAAGAGTCGGGTTGATACCATATTCTCCAATTGCTAGAGGAATATTAGCAAGACCAGTTGATGTAAAATCTAATACAAGTAGAAACTCAGATAGTGACGCCGTACTGAAGATGTACGGGTTGAACGATCTTAAAGATTTTGAAAAACAAATTATCAATAGGGTTGAAGAGCTTTCCAAGAAATATAATGTTTGTATGACAGCCATTGCTGCAAATTGGCTTATGCGTAAAGGTGCAGCCCCAATTATTGGACTTAGCTCAGAGAAGAGGATCGAAGAAGCTTGTCAAGCAGTTACTTTCAAATTAACTGAAGAGGAGATTAAATACTTAGAAGAACCTTACAAAGCAAAAGCTTCACAATTTTAAGGTAATTGATAGTTATTAGCCTTAGTCTATTTATAAGCAGAAATCTAGTAGCCTTCAATTATCACTTACTCTTGTAATCACCGTCAATATCATCCTCATCATCATCACTCATGTTCTCAACGGGAGCAAATGCCTTTCTTCTTTGGAAATCCTTAATATGAGCCTTTTTCAAAGCATCGCCAAGATTCATGAAAGTAGACTTATGATTTAAAGTTGGTGGTTGCTTTCCGCCGAATCTACCTAATCCTAGATCTGCTTCTTCGTCATCTCTGTGACTCGATTCATCTACCCTCGATCTTGAAGTTGAATGAGCAGAATCACGAGAACTAGAAGTCTTACCAACTGGAACATAGTCGCTGTCTATAACATCCAGATACTTCAAATAGACTAGCCTTTTTATTGCATTTTCAACTTTTGCTGGGATTACGTAGGGTAATGGTGTGGCCTTCGAGGCTCTAAATAGGATTACGTTAGTGCAATGTTCGTTTTCCATTCTAAAAAAAATCCAGATAAATCTTCTCAAAATTTCTGCAAGCGCTATGCAAAAGCTTGTAACTGCCAGCTGTTGGACTTGGCTGCTAAAAAATGCGTAAAATATCCATTGAAATCTCAAAATAACATCAGAAATAATGGCAAAATAATAGTAAATTGGTCTATTATAAAATAGATGGTCTCTTAAAAATGCATTTTTTGATCCACTTTGAAAAAGTGACCAATCCATGATTATATCCCATGCTGAAGTATACAATGAGTTTAAAGTTGCAAATACAATAAAAATATCTCTATTATTATGGGATCTGTTTATACGATAAACGCTTAACAAACAATAATATATTGTGGTTATTGCATACTTTATCATATTGGCCAAGTGAGGGAACCAGTCTCCGGTATCCATATAACGTCTTACACATTGTAAAAATCTCCAAATGCTTGGTAAAGAACTAAAAAATCCCATCAGTCTAGATTTAGAAGAGCCGCACATGGTAGCAGCTGAATTTGAACTTTCGTCTAGCACACCATTCCAGTGATGAGCATATAAACAGAAGAAAAACGAAATATTACCCATAGTGTATGTCAATGAACACAATATATCCCCCAAAAAGAAATCCCTAAATTCAACAGGATAAAAGCCAGAAAAAAGTAGTCTCCAAAGTGCAACTTGAAGCCATCGTCTACTAGGTGCGTAGAAATTGTCGAATGGCCAAAGAAATATAATTATTATGAATGCAAAGTAAATCCACGGCCAATCCCTTCCAGGAAATTGGGAAGGCCAGAAGTTATTGAAGCTGAACCACATCAAGAATGAAAAAAATCCAAATCCTACTGACGGTAATAGAAAGTATTGCTTATAGTTGAGTGCATTCGTGACATTAAATTCAAAAATGAATTTATAATTGATTTTAAAATATTCGAAGACAAGTATATTAATTCCAAATAATAAAATCATTGCATTCAATAAAAAGAAACCTGCCCAAATCTGCAATAAAAACTGGCCCTCAGGAAGAACACCATTCAAAATCTTGTGCAACGCCGTATACAAGCTTAAAGCAAACAATGGAACTGCAAACCCCAAACACGTTCCCGAAGAAAATAAAGGAAGATCATAAGTTGGTTGCCTCATTTCCTTATTATTCATAGCATACGCTATATTTCTTAATTTCTCTAAGGAGTGCTTTCTATCAGTTGTTTCAGGATCAAAAAAAGTTATGAACAATTCTTCCATTTGAGTAGTTAACTTATCGAGCATATCACTACTTTGAAAATAAGATTCTTTATCCACTTTCTTCATGTATAATTCGGAAATAACCCCACCCAATGCCTTATCATACTTCTTAGTAATTTTTCTAAATGCTGTTCTATTTAAAATCTTATAGGACTTCAATAGAGATAAAGACCTATAGTACTCAAATGTAGCAGCTTTTAAATGATGTTTTGCGTATAGATATGGAACACCAAATTTTTGTCTTTTGGTGATATAATCTCTCCTATTTGCGGTCATTCGTTCCACTATTGTTTCTTCTTGTGTAACACCATTTTCACCTAATTGTTGTTCAGAATCAATCGACGATAAATCATTCTCAGCATCAAAATCAGAGAGACCATTCCTTATTCTGTTTTCAATATAATTTCTATCGTAGTCTTCATCTTCGTCTCTTTCGTCTAAATGAATCTCTTGGCTCGCTTGATTATTTTTGAATCTTGATAAAAATAAGGTTGAAGGAAATGATGGATATTCAAATTTGCCTAAAAACTCAAACATGCCTTTAGTTTGACGTGTAAGGTTTGTTACCTTATTGGATATATCACTATCATTTCTAGCGGAAATCTTGTTCTGGATTGCTCTAGTTTTATGCTCTCGTAATTTATACAATTGATCTTGCAAAAATAAAAATCTTTCATATGCTTCTTGTTCTTTTTCTTTGTAAAAACTGTCAATTTTCTGAAATTCACCATCTAACCATGTCATAAATTTTTTAGTTTCGGCTTCGTAAGACTCTTTCTTGTCTTTTGGGGTCCTTAGCGAATAGCTAAACATTGAAGTCTTTCTAAGATTGGGCACATCTCTTGCGTCAGTGTGGCTAAGTCTGATATCACTTGCAATTTGGGATTCGCTTACAGCTATGTCTTCTAATTCACCAATTGGGCCAACTAAATCCATGTCACTTGGTTGAAGCAATGGAGTTTTGTCATTTGAAACTTTTCCAGCAGGTAAGGAAGATGTAGACTGCTTCTGGTCAAACTTTAGTGATAGTAGTTTTTTGATAAGCTTCTTACCATACTTGTAATCAAGGTACTGGTTTTTCCATTCGGGAACTAAACCATCACTTAAGGATTCCCCAAACTTCATCTATCTTACAGTTTACGAATAGTAATTCTTCTGAATATACACTATAAAACTTTCATTCGTATCAACTCCAAATGATCACACACGTGCTTTAAATTTGCTACATCAGTCAACTCAGATAAGAGTCCATTCTACAATAGGTTCAAAGTTTCAAGATTAGCTGTTTATATAGCTATATATATGTTTATTCTATATTATATTTCACTTTAAATAGATGAAGATTATCGAGTTTAATGCAATTAAAAGTTTTTTAAAATTATTATTACAATGACACGAGAAGTATTTGAAATCACTATAATCTTCTTCATAAAATTCTACCAAATCAACTTCAAAACATATTTCGCAGTGGCTTCATTAAATTGAAAAATTCATAATTTAAATCAACTTTCATATCTCACATACAATGCATCGATAAAATGAGGATGCTTAATACCAGGAGGTTTAGCAACCTTAAAACCTTCTACGGCTTCTTGAACTGACCAGCCAAGTCTTTCAATCAAATAGCAGCAAATTAAAAACCCAGTTCTATTGAAGCCATAGTGACAGTGTACCGCAATTAATGGCATTGATGAAGTGTTGTTGGCTAAAATATCGTCAACTAACTGGTTAAACCGCCTAATTGCTACTTTATCCGGAACTACCTTGGAAACCGTAGCACATTTATAGTATTTTATATGTTGAAACGATTTGGGGCTATATGGTGGAATATCTGCAGATATGTCAATTATAGCAATAATCTTTCTAGCCAGAAGATCTATAGTGGAACCGTAATATAAGTGCTCTAAAATTTTTGGAGAATGAGTTACGTCTCCTTCTCTGAGAGTTTTCATTCCCAACAAAGGCGCTGTTTCAATTCCACCAGCCGCATCACGGGTAATATTACTCGATACTGGTTGCAACTTCAGCCATTTCAACTCATTTTTCATACCCCATTTATCTCCAGATATTTTAGCCTTAACTTTTAAAACCCATGCCGGTGATAAATGCAAACGCTCTGGAAATTTTGACTCGATATGATTTAGCACCATTCCACTTATAAATTCGGGTTTTGCTAAAAGTAAAGAATGACCAGCATTTTGGATTGTTATAGCAGATGAGACTTTTTTCTTTAAAAAACTGGTTAAAAATTGATCAACTTGTTTTACTATTTGGACAGAAGTCACTTTATCTTCAGAGCCACCTATCAACAATGTTTTCTCGTAAGGTTTGCTGTCAAATGGATTATCATTAAATTGTGATATAGCGGCAATTAAATCAGAATATCTTGCATTCTTAAACCCATGAATATATTTGAGAATTATTGTAGTATTTATATCCATATTCCATCTGAATTGTCTTAATTTAGTATAAACATTAGAATTATTTGACAATTGCCTTGAAACACTCTTACTTTCTAAACCTGGAAGCCTATCCCATACACGAAAGGAATCTAACAAGAAAGGAAAATAACTGAAAAATTGCAATGTTGAAATGCCTCGCTTTTTGCTCTTTTCTTGAATTACAACATCATCTATTAATGATGGAGGAGACAATAATATTAAACCTTCTACTTTGTGCTTTGGAAGCTTTTTTGCAAGCTTTATAGATAGAATAGTGCCCATTGAATGTCCTATTAAAACAATTTTTTTATCTTCTGGAATATTTTGTTTAATAAATTCATATATGATATTAACAATATTATCAGTTTGGAAATCTTCCCATGTCATTTTAGCGATGCTGGACGAAATCTTTGATTTCTCTTCGGGTGTTATAACTGAAACCATATTCCAATCGGCCTCAAATTTAACTTTCGAGTTTCCAAAACCAGGTAAATCTAACGAAATTATCTCCAGGCATTGAGATAATAAGCCCATTAAGGGTTCAAATTGTGACATTTGTCCTCCAAGACCATGTATGAAAACTAATATTGGGGACTCTTTCAATTCCTTCAGAATATCTAAATTCTCAGGTATACTTTGGTTGGCCTCATTTCTCATGAAGTTGACTAGCGGGTGTGCTATATGCATGGAATAAAGTGTAAGTTCGTCCACAGATATGCTCAGCTGAGATGACAAATCGACATCAACAACTGTAGCATATTTTGCAACTAAAGAGCAGTCATTTGGTTCTGTTTCTAGAACGAACCTCTCAAACTCGTTTCTATAGCCAAAAATCCTGATTTTCAAGAACTCAGAGAGTCTCTTAAGGAATGTATTAGTTTTCTCTGCCTGGTTGTTAGATAAGCGAGTGAGCTTTATTGCTGACGTATTATTTGAGCTAGATCCTAATGCAAAAGTTGAAGCTGGCTCAACTAATAGATCTTGCGTTTCTTCCTCCGTTGACAGCATTAATAGCGATAATCGAAATAAATGTTGAATATTTACACTAAAAATGTCAAAACCATGTGCTTAGTTCATTTAAAATGTCTATTCGAGTGTACTGTATATTTCAATTTTGTGTAAGCATCTAAGGGATTAAACAACTATGATCGTATTCATAGATTTGGATAAGAAAACTTCAGCGGATTCTATAAGATTTTAAGTTATTATCGGTAATATGTCTTCCTCTAGGAAGTATTCATTTCATGATGATGCAGATTCGTTTGAGGACCTTGACAACTCCTTAGATAAGGCGTTAAACAATGCATCTAATAATCTATTTAGTTATACCGATAGTATGGGCAAATCTCGTCAGAGCTCTCAGGGATCTATTGGTGCTATCCCTCTCGCAAACATGTTTCCTGATAAGCACAGTAATATAGATTTAGGTGAAGGAAACAACGATAGTTCTCCATTAATAGGAAATCTGATTCGTAGCGGAAGATTTTCTTCATCCTCATCTTCTTTTGACAACACGGCTAGATCATTGTCCTATAAGTCTAAACGATTCATAAAAAGAGGTATAACGTTATTCAAGAATGCTCTGAGGGAGCTCAGCCAAGACAGAATACGTATCAGCATGTCGGAGGATAGATCAGAACCTTTAAATGATCTGAATAATACATTTTTGAATGAACGATACATATCTGCTAGAAATAATAAATCAAGAAAGGACAACACATATCCAACTAATTCGATATCTAATGCTAAGTACAACCCAATCACATTTATTCCAATTGTTTTATATGAACAATTCAAATTTTTCTTTAATTTATATTTCCTTTTAGTTGCATTATCTCAGATTGTACCACAACTAAGAATTGGTTATTTATCATCTTATATCGTTCCACTTGCATTTGTTTTGACTGTTACGATGATAAAAGAAGCAGGTGATGATATTCAAAGGCGCCGGAGAGATAAGGAACAGAATAATGAATTATATGAGGTTCTTAATCATTCTTCTTCGTTATCGCAAGACTCACAATTAGTACAATCAAGAAATCTCAAGGTTGGTGATTTAGTAAGACTTCATAAAGACACAAGAATCCCAGCAGATATGGTTATATTACAAGCATCTGATCCCACTGGGGAATCATTTATTAAGACAGATCAATTAGATGGTGAAACCGACTGGAAATTAAGAATTGCCTCTCCAGCAAGTCAAAACTTGACAAGTCCAGTCCAAATGATCAATAACATTTCATTAATTGTTAGTAATCCTGAAAAATCAATCCATCATTTCAGTGGTAAATTAATATTTCACCCGCATCAGCACGCTGGCTCTGTTTCCCCATCTAATCAAAATCAAACATTCGCTTTGACTGTTGATCAAACCTTGTGGGCTAATACTGTATTGGCTTCTGGTACAGCAATTGCAATGGTAGTCTACACTGGGATCGAAACTAGGCAACTGTTAAATACTACCAGAATTGGAGTTAAAACTGGTCTTTTGGAGATAGAGATCAATAGTCTTTCGAAGATTTTATGTCTAGTAGTTTTCATTCTTTCCGTAATATTAGTAATTGCAAATGGATTTCCTTTGAAATCTACCTGGTATATTGATATTATGAGGTTCCTTATCTTATTTTCAACGATAATTCCTGTATCGTTAAGAGTTAATCTTGATCTAGCAAAATCCGTATATGCATCACAAATTGAAAACGATAGTGAAATTCGAGGCACTATCGTCAGAACTTCAACTATTCCTGAAGATTTAGGAAGAATAGAATATTTATTAAGTGATAAAACTGGTACTTTAACTCAAAACGATATGGAGATGAAAAAATTACATTTAGGAACTGTAAGTTATGCTGGAGATACTTTAGATATAATCACTGATTATATTAGTAATATGCTAAATCATGTTGATAATCTAAAAAAGAGGGATTTGAGTTCTAAAGTATATGATATAATTCTGACTCTAGCTTTGTGCCATAATGTCACTCCAACATATGATGAAGATGACTCTTTATCAGTTTCATATCAAGCCGCATCTCCCGATGAGATTGCAATTGTTAAATTCACAGAATTAGTTGGATTGAAATTATCCAAAAGAGATAGACATTCTATCTCCTTAGTTCATATGGCCACAAACCAACAGTTAGATTATGAGATTTTACATAATTTTCCTTTCAATTCTGATACGAAAAGAATGGGTATCGTGATCAGAGACGTTCAAAAAGATGAAATTTGGTTCTTACAAAAAGGTGCTGATACTGTTATGATGAAAATTGTAAATAATAATGATTGGCTTGAAGAAGAAACTAGTAATATGGCGCGTGAAGGTTTGAGAACGTTGGTTATAGGCCGTAAGAGAATTAATAATACTATTTATAAAGAATTCCTCAATTCCTATAATGAGGCATCTTTATCAATGCATGATAGAGACAGTGCTATGCAAAAAGTGATTGGTCATTATTTAGAACAAGATTTGGAGTTACTTGGATTAACTGGTGTTGAGGATAAACTTCAAAGGGATGTCAAATCATCCATTGAGTTATTGAGAAATGCTGGAATTAAAATATGGATGTTGACTGGTGATAAAGTTGAAACAGCTAAATGTGTGGCTATTGGTGCTAGATTGATTTCCAGAGGTCAGTATGTTCATGAAATCACTAAAATGAGCCATTCTGACTTAGCCATCAATCAGCTAGATTATTTAAAAACGAGTCAAAACTCTTGTTTGTTGATTGATGGTGAATCCTTAGCAGTATACATGAAGTACTATCCAGATGAATTCTTTGCTGTAGTTTTGAATTTACCCGCTGTTATTGCTTGCCGTTGTACTCCTCAACAAAAGGCAGATGTTGCCTTGATGATTAGAAAGATTACTGGAAAAAGAGTCTGCTGTATTGGCGATGGTGGAAATGATGTTAGTATGATTCAATGTGCAGACGTTGGAGTTGGTATTGTCGGAAAAGAAGGCAAACAAGCATCTTTGGCGGCTGATTTTAGTTTTGATCAATTTTGCTATTTGCTGAAATTGTTATTATGGCACGGAAGAAACTCATATAAGAGATCTGCGAAATTGGGTCAGTTTGTTATTCATAGGGGCCTTTTGATTTCTGTTGCACAAGCGGTCTATTCTATTTCATCGCTGTTTGAGCCTTTAGCATTGTACCAAGGCTGGTTAATGGTAGGTTATTCTACCCTTTACACTATGGCTCCAGTTTTCTCATTAACCTTAGATTGCGATGTTGACGAGCATCTAACAAAGTTATATCCAGAACTTTATAGAGAATTGACTTTGGGCAAGTCATTATCGTACAAGACATTTTTGATGTGGACTCTTATTTCATTGTATCAGGGATCGGTGATCCAATTACTTTCACAAAAGTTTCAATCGTTGGCTATCGACAAATTCACTGCGATGGTTTCACTATCATTCTCGGCATTGGTTTACAACGAATTGATTATGGTGGGAATCTCCATCAATAAATGGAACAAGACCATGCTAGGTACGATTGTCATTACCTTCCTTCTTTACATTATATCTATTCCATTCTTGAGCGAATATTTTGATCTCACTTATATAAGCTCTTTTTCTTATGTTTGGCAATTGATGGTTTTATTAGTTGTGAGTTTACTCCCAGTTTGGTTGTCTCAATTTGTCAACAGAAAATTAAGACCTCCTTCCTACGCTAAAGTGCAACAAGATTAATCTAGCTTTACCTCTACGTAATAAACATAACTTATCTGAATCGCATTCATTTGTAAGTGGGCGTTGTTTTTGTAGGCAATACTTGGACTATCGGTACAATTGGGCTAAACAGTAGCTTTGAGACTGTCTATATGAAACCATTCTACATATATTGTATTGTCATCCTAATTTCAGCTTAGAAGAAATTACTAATTTGCTCTTCGATATTTGGGTGCAATTCATAACTTCTTGTTTTCCGCAGTAGGAGTTGCTCTACAATAATCCAATTAGAGCACTCTCTATACGAAACTCCAGAGCAACTCTAATACACGTCTCTACTCCGTAACACGTCCGTATTTCATTTTACATAACACGTCTTGCTTACACGTCTGTCCGATCCCAATTACCTACACGTCTTCCATATTAGTCAACGTCAACATAGTGATAAAAGGAAAATTCAAAATATTGATATTTCATCGCTGCTTGCATATTGACCGACTTGGTTCTACGACTTCCTCTTTAGCATGCAAGTTCGCGAACTTTGTCTCTATTCACTACTGAGCTTCCAAATCATTTCTCCGTGAGGCGGTACCAGTCTCAGCCTGTGCAATTCGCATTCCACACTGGTCCCACACCACTACATCCACAAAAAAATACGCAAGCATCAATTACACTGCAATTACGCTTCAATAATACCGACTCTAAACCAAACTACCCAATGCTACACTCAAATTATTCTAATTTAATCCTAATACTACTTAAACTCTACGCTAATCGTTCAATCAACTTCCAACATTAACTCTATACCAGCTTTAAGTTGTTCATTCCCTCCTCTTGCGCTTTCGTACTTCTATGCGTTATGGTTAGTCCTTTTTTGCATCACCTGAATCACTATCACTACCATAATTACATGTCTAAACAGAATCTCTATATAATATCATCGTTTAACCCAACGAACACCTTCATAACCATTCCTAAAGTGCACAATTCGCCCAAAGAATAAATTTAAACGGACAGCTACTTGTGAAGTATCCGCATAAAGGGTATCCCGACCTCGTACAAACATAGTTAGTGATTATGTAATTTTTACAAAGTCAGATCATTACTTAGATCGAACGATTTTTTTGGCTTATTGTGGCTGCATTGCGAGCTAATTGTAGTCAGCATTATGTAAGTGGGAAATGTTTGTAGTAATCTGAAGATAGTATATAAAACAAGAGAAATCTCAGATATTTCAAGTTTGAAGAAGTTATTGAAATATCAAAATCGCTAGTAATTCCCCAATTTTGCATTTTCAGAGATAAACAGCACCCATGTACTCGATTCATATGAAACCAGTTAACAGGACCACACCAGCTTTGGTATTGGGGTATTTAGCTGTATCAGCTACGTTACCCTTTTTATTATCGTATAAGGAGTCCATTGGAGACCATTATAGCTCAGCAAAGGGCACAATCAACGCCAGATCTCTTTTCAACAAAATTTAAGGTAGATAGGTCTACAAAAAGGTCCTCTCGGACAAAAATTTAAGATGATATTGGGGCTTCTGTGTTTTAACAATGAAGACCTCTGAAATCGTCATACGACGACTTTTATGCGATATGATTTGGTGTGATGTCAGGTATAAAGATGGTTTACTTGGTTGGAGGTTAATCTTTTTGCATTTTACTTTGAGCTGGAACTAGATTCCTGCTGTTCAATATTTAATTTATAATTCTAATGTTACGACTTCTTCGATATAAAAGTGTAAAAACGACATGAAAATTGTAGGTACATCAAATGTTTGAAAGAGCTGGAGTATGTATGATAGTGGTTTGACCCATCTTCTGTATTCACAGGATGTATTTCCTCTTTTGGGGTTGTCAGAATTGCGAAATTTTGAAATATAATTGCATATACACCATAGAATTGCATGATACGAGATACGATGTGCAATTCCAAGTGCTAGGGAAGTGATAAAGTGTCCAAGAAGTGTTTGTTGAAGCAGTATTCTTATCTTCATTCAGTTGTTTGAAGAAAATAAGTCAACCTGCAAGGTGCTTTGAAACATAAGATACGACTGATGTGCTTCAGTCATGTAGGGGCCACTACAAGTTCGTCTTAATATATAAACTTTATATGTCTGTGCGTCTACTCTCTCTTAATTCTAATGGAAATCTGTTTTGTGACTATTAACAAAGATTGCCTTAAATAAACTATTTAACCTGGGTAGCCCTTTATGCTGATTTCTTGAAAGTCTTTAAGCCAGCGCCAACTTCAAAAAATGCTTTCTTGTTAGCTAAAGATAAATCACCGTTTTTCATAAGTCCGTTCTTTAAAAATTCGGCAGCTTTCAATGCATTCGAGTCTTTGAAATCCTTTTGATCAAACTTCAATTCCTCCCATTTACCCTTGACGACTTCATTGATTCTGTTGCTAAATTTTTCTTCATTAACGTCTAACGTGAAATTCTTTTGCAATAAAAACTTATTTTTTGGAGTATCATCTAAAGATTCAATAATCGATTTTGGTAAATTGTATGGATATTTGGATTCGAGAAGTGCCTCTTTAGTGACAGATGCAACTCTTGATGTCAAACATGCATTAACAGTAGTTGCTTTCCCGTAGAAGAAAGTGTTACCATTGACTTCTGGTTTGTAGGCTTCAATGACCAAGTTTTTGGACTTGAATTGTTGAGCTTCTGGGGTCTTGTTCGAAGTTCTCTTGGAAAAATTGGATTTTGGTCTAACGTCTCTTCTCGGTTGTCTAGATTTTGAAGCGGAGTCTGCGGTATTTGTAGATTTTGGTTCTCTTAGGTCTCTTGTTTCTCTTGATTGTCTAGGTCTTGAGTCTCTGGGTGGTCTACTTTCTCTAAATTTTTGACCATTGTTATTATTATTAAATTTTCTTGCATTATCTTTGAAGGAGCTTGACGCTAATGGGTGATCAGCTACTTGAACTTTGGTATCTTTTCTGGATGTTATGTTGTTAACGCGAGTGGTTGGTTTCTTCAACTTGTTGTTAGTTATGATTGACTTCGATTTAGCATTTATTTTATCAATTCTATTCAACAAATCGGACAAAAATAAAGAGTCCTTCGACTCAGTCAGATACTGCCTAATCTGTTTCCTGACAAAATTACTTCTGATACAGCTAATCATCGATGGAGAATGTGTTGATAAAATAGCTTAACATTGGTAATGGTCGATTTCAATTTTTCAGTGTGGAAATTTTTCAAGATAAAAAATTCCCTAATTAGGAAGTAAGTGCAAAATTAACAAATATTGGTCGCAATAGGTCAATACAGCAAAATAGATAGCAAAAGGTAAAATGTAACGAACGGCGAGATACGAAAGGCCTGGAGTTTTATTCATTGATGTATATTCAATAGGTTCGAAAATTATTTGGCGTAATCATTGTGTTTTTTTTTTGTAAATTTTTATAATAAAAACTTGGAAAATAAAATATGCAATAATTGCAAAATTTCATGATATCGTTCCTGAACTTAAAATAACATCTTTCATCGCAAATAACAACACAATCAACAGACTTTCTTTCAGATTAGTGCTTTCCAACTAAAAGCCATCGAAATCAGCCAATCATGATATTTAGTTGAATGCCTAACATTTATATATTCTGAACCATATCTTCATAATTGATTATCTTCTACTCAGCTCCTAACTTGAAAACCGCTTCCCAGCATACAAAGTAATTTATCGCTTTAATTATCCTCAATCCCCGTTCTTATAATTTTCCTTGTAATTATTTTTTTTGCATCTTGCAATGGTTCTACAACTTGCAAAGGTTCTGCATGGCAACAGTCTCTTTCTACCATCCTTGTCCATTCAAGTTACTGTTTCCATACTAACTCCTCCTAAAACCCCGTCTACATATACTACAGCAGCCAACACTTTAAATACAATTCTTCGAATATTCCTAGAAGTGCGTTCCTCTGCGTTTCCCATACTCTTCCTCTTCTATATATAAATGTCTCTTTTTCTTACGAACTCAAATTCTTTCGTACACCTTATTCATTTTAATTGACATACGCTCCCACTAACATTCCTTTCTTCCACAAATCCCTTTCATATAGCCCGATTCTAACATAATCGACTTCACAAACTACATAGTAATGCCAATTTCAATTGTTTATGACCTGTACATAACTTAAAATTACTTAAGCAAATATTACCCGCACATAAATTAGAGTAAGCCAATCAAATTGCGCAAACACGAGCCAAAATTGTTTTCCGGCTCCCACTGAAAAATTGAGAATTGGTTGGTTGGCAGGCTCAACGAGGAACTCTGAGATTTTTCATACTTTATTACGTTCTATTTCATTCAATTGTACGGTTTTTTTTTAACTAACACTTAAAGATTTATATATTAATTCTTTATATAACATTGAAAAGTATATAATGTTGTCGGCTCGTCCTGTTTTACGTACTGCTGCTCGTTCAGCTACTATTGTTGCTAGATCTTTAAGAGTTGTATGTATATGTTGATACAGAGTGTTGATTGAATGATAGGGGAAATCGAAAAATGATTTGAAGGAAGGAAAATCTCAAGCTTTAAAATATATGGGTTGCTGACAGGTTGTCCAATTGCTTCTGGTATTGGCTGTGAGATTGAGAGGAATTGGATGAAGGAAGCCAAGTTTCACGTTGAAGTGGAGGAATCAAAAGCGAAGCAATTCTAAAGAAGCATTGGAAGAGACCACGATGGAAGCACAATTATAAAACGAATCAATCAATAGCTCATTATTCATTTACAAGATTTTTTTACTAACATAAATATAGGCTAGACCAACTCAAATTGCTGCTGCTCGTTTTGCTTCAGCCAAGGCAGCACCAACTGAAGTTTCTTCTATCTTAGAAGACAGAATCAGAGGTGTTTCTGAAGAAGCTAACTTAAACGAAACCGGTAAGGTCTTATCCGTTGGGTATGTACATTTTTTCATGTTTAAGATGAATCTCTGGTATGGCCGGACTCGAGGTCGGATTCGACCAATAATGCTCGCCCATTCCTGATTTTCACCATTTCGTTCAAAGAAACAATTATACTAACATAGAATTATAGTGATGGTATTGCCCGTGTTTTCGGTTTAAACAACATTCAAGCTGAAGAATTAGTTGAATTCTCTTCTGGTGTCCAAGGTATGGCTTTAAACTTGGAAGCTGACCAAGTCGGTGTCGTCTTATTCGGTTCTGACAGATTAGTCAAGGAAGGTGAAACCGTTAAGAGAACCGGTAAGATTGTTGATGTCCCAACTGGTCCAGAATTATTAGGTAGAGTTGTTGATGGTTTAGGTAACCCAATCGATGGTAAGGGACCATTGAACGCTTCTTCCTCATCCAGAGCTCAAGTTAAGGCTCCAGGTATTTTACCAAGAAGATCCGTCTACGAACCAGTCCAAACTGGTTTAAAGTCTGTTGATGCTTTAGTCCCAGTCGGTAGAGGTCAAAGAGAATTGATCATTGGTGATCGTCAAACCGGTAAGACTGCCGTTGCTTTAGACACCATCTTGAATCAAAAGAGATGGAACGACGGTGCTGACGAATCCAAGAAATTATACTGTGTTTACGTCGCTGTTGGTCAAAAGAGATCCACCGTTGCTCAATTAGTTCAAACTTTGGAACAAAATGATGCATTAAAATACTCCATCATTGTTGCTGCTACTGCTTCTGAAGCCGCTCCATTACAATACATTGCTCCTTTCACTGGTTGTGCTATTGGTGAATGGTTCAGAGACAACGGTAGACATGCTTTAATTATCTACGATGATTTATCCAAACAAGCCGTTGCTTACCGTCAATTATCATTATTATTGAGACGTCCACCAGGAAGAGAAGCTTACCCAGGTGATGTTTTCTACTTGCACTCTAGATTATTGGAAAGAGCTGCTAAGATGTCTGATGCTTTAGGTGGTGGTTCTTTAACTGCTTTACCAGTCATTGAAACCCAAGGTGGTGATGTTTCCGCTTATATTCCAACTAACGTTATTTCCATTACTGATGGTCAAATTTTCTTGGAAGCTGAATTATTCTACAAGGGTATCAGACCAGCTATTAACGTTGGTTTATCCGTCTCCCGTGTTGGTTCTGCCGCTCAAGTTAAGGCCATGAAACAAGTTGCTGGTTCCTTAAAATTGTTCTTAGCCCAATACAGAGAAGTTGCTGCTTTCGCTCAATTCGGTTCTGATTTAGATGCTTCTACCAAGCAAACCTTAAACAGAGGTGAAAGATTAACCCAATTATTGAAACAAAAACAATATGCTCCATTAGCTGCTGAAGAACAAGTTCCAGTTATCTATGCTGGTGTTAACGGTTTCTTAGATTCCATCCCAATTGAAAGACTTGTTGAATTCGAAGAAGGTTTCAGAGCTTACTTGCAATCTAACGAATCCGAAATCTTAGATGCTATTAAAGTCAAGGGTGAATTAAGCAAAGAATTGTTAGAAAAATTAAGATCTGCTACTCAATCTTATGTTGCTTCTTTCTAAATTTAGAAAGTAAAGTCTAACACTTAATGATTATTTCAGCTTCTTTATGATTTTTTGTTTTCTTGTAAAAAATTCTTAGAAAACATGAATTGTTTACTTTATTAGATGACTCAGTTAGGCATTGTTTTTTGATTTACTTTTAAGAATTCAAAAAAAAAGAAAAGAATTATATTTGAATAAATTTATGTATTCCGTTTTACAAAATTGTAGCCTGTATTTAGTTTTGATTAGGCATAGCCGAAATATGCTATGCGTGTCGCATCAAGAACAAATTTTGAATTTATAATGCAGAATCTGCAACATATAGAAGAGTTGATTCAAAGAAACAGATAAAATCATATTATTTCTCTAATTCTTAATATATAAATCGAAGGATATGGCACGTTCTAAGAAATCAAAAAAAATTATCGACTTGTCAGGACCGACTCAACAGGTTAGTGATGATTTTGTGGTGAAGGATTACTCAACGGTAGAAACAACTCCAGATGCACAGTTTGAAAATGACTTGGACTATTTGTTAAATGGTCAGGCTCAGTCTGCAATTATTAAAGTCAATTCTTCTAAGGCTAAGATGATTCCAAGGTCTGAACCAAAGATACGAAAAAAAGTTGATGACATAAAAGTTTCAGTTAACGATATTATCAGAGATATGGATGAAATTGTTTTTTCCAGTGATAGTGAAGATGACATAGCTCTTAAAAATGCAAAAACAATAGAGCCAAATAATGAATTTGACAAACCTAAGAAAGTTTCTTCAAGAATGAATGTTCCAAACGAAAAATTAGAGTCCAACAACAACATTTCGTCTAGATCACGGCAAGAAATGTTGATATCTCAAACAAGAGAACAACCCAATCTTGAAAGAAATAGTCGAATTGAAAAAAAGAAAGCTAATAGAGAATCTGCATTATATCTTAGCTCACGGCAACAATTGTTGACTCCAGAAAAAGCCAAAAAGACAAATAATTCTAAAATCGATGCAAATTTCAATGATCTTAAATATAGTTCATATAATGATGATCTGATTTCTCCAGGTGACGAACTTCTTGAAAAAATCGCTAATAAATTAGACAAAGAGAAAAAAAGGAAAAAAAATAAGAAGCGATTGGAACGAAGAATGAAAGCTGCTAAGCTTAAGAGGATGGAGAAAGAGTCAGCAGGTGATCATGGACAACAAATACAAAACCCCGAGGCTGCTGAACATCTCGAGGGTAACTTTGATGGCATAATGCTGAGTTTCGAGAACAATAAATCAAAACAGAGAATTGAAAAGAAATCTGATAAGTGCAAAAGGAAGGATCAGCAAAAGAGTATTGCAGAAAATTATGAAGTAGATAATACAAAGTTCCCTAATCCACTAATAGATACTCAATCAGCTTTAGAAATAAAAGCAGACGAATTTCTGAACATTGATGAAGAATTAAATATCAATAAAATCGACAAATTATTATCAACAAATGAAGCATTAACTGAGCAAAAAACCACAGAATCTATCGAACTGTCAGTAACTGGAAGATTAATTCATACATCAGAAATTATGCAAATACTGGATTTTAAGAAGAAGAAAGACATAGAAATAGATGGTAACAACTTTAGTTTCGGACTTAGAGCAACAAAACTTCAGAATAGTAATGGTAAATATGCAGAGAAAGTACCAGAAATTCGGCCAATAAAGACTATTATTGGTCTTTCGAAAGATCAGATAATGAAACTTGATATGTCTGATATCAAGATTAAAACAATTGTGTCATCATCCTCCATTTCGAAGTATGCATCCAATGCTTTAAAATTTTCACTCAAGAATTCACACAAAATCTTTAAAGAGTTGAATAGTAGACATCTATTTTTCTCTTTATGTATTAATGTTGCATTGTTTGAATCAGTTGGATTTAAAAGGTCTTCTCAACTGAATCCTCAAATTTTTGAAATGTTGAACGGGTGTGAAGAATTGTATTTAGAAAATACAGGCACGAAACTAACACAGTCGAAAAAGGAAGCGCATGATAATAAATTAGATTATACAATATTCGCTTATATAGGTCATATATTGATCTGGGGTTCATTTCAGAAAGGTTTAAAAGATGGAAACTCATCTAATTTGTTGTGTGGATTAGATTTACCAGTATCACTTGTTTTGGAGAATTTGGGAGGTTACCATCTATGGGATAGATTAATTCAGACTAAGTTAATGAATTCAAAGAGATGGAAGCATATCATTAAATTTAGACAAGCATTTCCACTAGAGGTAGATCAATTCGTGTTAATTTTAAGATTATTGAAATTTGATTCCTCCGAATAAGATACTTTTAGTACATAAAGTAACATATAAATTGAAAAGTACTAGATAAATATTTTTAAATTACTTTTAAAAGGCGCATAGTATTTATAAGACCATTTAAAATAAAGAAAAAAAGTACAAAAGAATCAGACATCCTATTAGTCATATCAGTTCGATCTAATTCAAGTTCGCAAAGTCTGAAATTTTAAAATATCAGATATCAGATCTCAAGATATCAGATTTCAAGATAACATTAGGCGGTCACATCACAAAAGGATTAGGGAATAAAAACTGTCGACATGGTATTTCAAGTACTTGCTTTGAATCATGAGTGGTTCTTTGAGCCTAATGCTAATAACAACAAGTTCGAGAGTTTAATGAAAATAATCAATAAGGCCTATTCTAAATCAAAATATAGATATGGTATCATTAAAACAGACAGAATAAAAAACCCTGGGACCTTTATAGATGACTTGGAATTGAAACTGTTTAAGGAATTTACTTTGCTTTTACTATTAGGCTCCGTGGAAACTTTTCAACGTTTGGAGCAGGATGAAGGCTATAAAAGGGATTTTACTAAGTCTCAAAAATTAGATGACATTCATAATTCTGATATTCCCACAAAGTTTAAAGAATTATTTGTAGTCGATTTTGAAGATGATTTTGAGCTCATAGTAGCAGATCCTTGTTTTGACGTAAATGATCAAGTGATAAACAGAGTGTTATGTACTGCTGGCTTTGGATCTGCGAAAAATATCTTCGAAAATTCTAAAGTAAGAGAAATAAAATTAACTGCCTTCACATCATTTATGAATAGAGTTGCCCCCAAAGCACTTGACCTCTTTCTAGAAAAAATTGTATTATCTCCTAGGAGTAGAAGCTTGTTAGGATTTTCGTCAATAGACAATGTTGACAAGGTGATTCTACTAGCAGATGTCATTAAGCAACACAATTTAGTAGAATATTATTCCAATCATTGCAAGTTTATAAAGTCAGACCGTGAAGACATATTAGTTGAAGTTTTGGAGAATGGTTTCTTAAAAAATTGTCCATTTGAAAATGGTATTACGGCTACTCTGGATTTCCATATTTCGTTTATCAATAGAGAAATTACTATAAAATCAGATTGAAGTATCATAAAATACATTATACGTCAAACTATTTAATAAAAACACAAAATGACTTATAATGAATATATCTTTCAACTCGATTGATAACCATTATCTGTCAACCATGTGTAGATAACCTTCGCATCGCGAGATGCCCATTTGGATTTGGATGTTATGATATCTAACGCTTGCGAAAGATTTTGGTTAAAAGGCTCAGTATCTTTGTCACTGAAAAAATTTTCAACGTCTTTCTTGTATTCATCAGTATTTAAGCCGGTCGTAGAAAGTGAAACAACTTGGCCCAAAAGATAATTTATGGGAACTTTTTCGAAGATACTTTCCCAATTAGTAGTAAGCCATTCCCATTTCTTTAATATACTTGTCTTGTGTCCAATCATACCAATCAAAGGGTAAAAAATATCTTGAAGTTTGATATGATCGAATTGCAAAAGTAATGAGGTTACTTTGTCTAAAACTTTTGCATCCCTGAAATTACCGAAAGACTTCAAAATGTCAATCCGCTCTTCTGTGATTTCCGAATCTTTGTAAAGCTTAAATAACTGTTCAAAAACTTCTTCATCACCATATTTTGCAACCGTATTAAAAATACACATTCTCAAGTTTGGATCAATTGCCGACTTTTCACCTCCATAATATGACTTGAATGCATTACTACAGTACGCAACAGCCTTTTCATGTCCGGCACCTGCTGCAAGGGAAAAAACTTTAGTCTTTAACTCTACTTCATCGTATGAGTCCTTTTCAGAAATTTCCCATCCATGAGACTCTATAACTTCACTTGTTAAATCTAGTATGAAGTTATTAAGATAGTCAATTATGTTGCTCTCTTCAAATGACAATGTAGTTCTAAGGTTACCTAAAGTTTCGGAAATTTGAGACCATACAATATGATTTGATTCCTTCTTCCATAGTTTAATTAAATTTAATAAATCTAGAGTTGAAATAACTCCTGAAGTGGCTAAAGAAGAAGCGTCTGCAATCAAACCAACACGGTCTTCTACGGATAATTTACCTTCTTTTCCAGATTGTCCTAATTTAGCCCAACGAGAAGGAGCATAAGCAGTACGAAACATTGCAGACTGATTAGCATTCAACTTGAAAAAATCGTCAGTAGTTTCTAATTTAATCGTCTTAGATTTTTCGATTAATTCCAAAGATTCATCGGTCCCTTCAGACGTTTTTAAGCCCAAGAAAATAGGATATATTATCGTATCATCTTCTGCTCTAACATCACCAGTAGCTAAGTAACGAGATTGGCTTACTGTGATTTCGCCTTCGTTTTCTGTAACATGAATAACTGGATATCCTATTGTTTTCGTCCAAATATCCATGACTTTTAAAATGTCCTTTCCACTGACATCAGATAATGCTTTCCACAAATCAGAAGTTACAGTATTACCCCATTTATGATCATTCAAATATTTGGCAACACCCGCAATGAATTTATCCTCCCCTAACCATTTTGAGAGCATATTTAACAAAACAGATCCTTTATTATAAGATATAGCATCAAAAATTTGTTGAATTTCACTAATTTTTTTAACTGGTGCTTCGACCGGGTGAGAAGACCTCAATGCATCTAAAGATAAGGCGTCCTGTAAGCTGCTAGAAACATATTTTTCCCATACTTTCCATTCAGGGAAGAAAGAATCTGTCGCATACCAAGACATCCAAGTAGCAAATCCTTCATTTAACCATAAACCATCCCAGAAATCCATAGTAACTAAGTTACCAAACCATTGATGAGCTAATTCATGTGCTACAACTTCGCTAACCCCCATTTTCGATTTGTTGTCAGCAATCAATGGATCTAAGAGTAAATACAGACTTCTATACGTAATCAAACCAAAATTCTCCATTGCACCAGATGAGAAGTCAGGAATACTAATCATATCACACTTAGGTAAAGGATATGGGATATCGAATTTCTCTTCGAAGAACTTCAAGGATTTGGCACCAATATCGGCAGCAAAATGACCCAAATTTTCACTACCGGGTATAGTATAAACTCTAATAGGAACTCTAAAATCGTTATTCTCAATGTATTTAAGATCACCGATTACGTATGCAACTAAGTAAGAAGACATTAAAGGTGTAGTATTGAAAACTACCTTTTTCTTATTTTCCCCTAAAAGAGTGCATTCTCTTTCGTCCATATTGGATAATGCAACCAAGTCTTTATCACAAACAATTGAAATTGAGAATTTAGCCTTTGCCGAAGGTTCATCGAAACATGGGAAAGCTTTCCTACAATCCGCAGGCTCCATTTGAGTGGAGGCTAAATACTTTGTTTTGCCATCTTCCTTATAACTTGATCTGTAGAAACCAAGCATATCATTGTTAATTTCAGCAGTAAATTTAACATGCAACTTTGCAATTGCCCCCTGTACAAGATTATCTTTGAGTTTGAAGGTAACAGTTTCTGCTTTTTTGTCAAAGATGATATCATCAACTTCGACGTCATTGAGCTTTGCTTCGTGAATCTCCGTTTTAGCTGTATTCAAAGTAATATAATCAGACTTTTCCTTGACTTCAACTTCAATAAGAACAGTACCAGGACAGGTGAAGTTTTCCAAGTCTGGTTCAATAGTTAGATCATAATGATAAGGCTTGACATTGGTTGGCAAGACTTCCCTGTCATCAATTGAATTCGTCTTAGTAGAAATATTTCTTTCCGTACACATTTGTTAGATGGTTAAATAGAATTTATGAGGAAAAGTTTATACGATTAGAATTCAAATTGTCGGATTGTTGCTCACTTTTATAGGAGTTACTAGGATGTTTCTGCCACTGACCACAAAGGACTCATACATGATAGTTAACTTGATCCTGCTGCATAGACTTAGTTTTGCCTTAGTACCAAATGGATAATGCACGGCAAAAAGAATGTTCCACAGACAATATTTAAAATAACGTTGCATTCCATACTATGTATTATTTATTCGTATATAATCAGTAAATAAATTATAAATAAAATTAATGATTCAAACTCAGTTATGCAGTTCTTTGAATCAAATGGACGCCGCTATCGGTCTCAACGATGTCACTAATTTCACCAACATTTAAGCCGAATGTAGCCTCTTCGAAGGGAGGCTGCATCAGACCTTTTCCAAAAAATCCTAAATTTCCACCCTGGGCATGGGACAGACAATCACTTTCAGTAGATGCTATATCGCTCAATTTCTCGCCACCCAAGATTCTCTTCTGATAGCCTTTTAAAATTTGGATTGCTTCATCTCTGGTCCTGTTAATTCCCTCTGGTGACTTCCATGATTTTGGCTTTCTTGATTGATTGTGCTTTACCAACAAATGAGAAGCACATACTTTTCCATTTGATCCTACAATAGGTTTATTTCCTTTGGCTTTAAATTGAATGATATATTCTTTCAATTTATCTGTGTTTGTGCCAAAAGGTGATTCCCACGAGGATTCATTAGTACCTTGGTTTAAGTAGTATTCTCTATTATACGTTTGAGAAACCCGAACAGTCCATCCAGGAGGCAAACCTGTTTCAGTTTCTGACATTTTATGAAAGTATATATATAGAAAGATATAAAACTACGGTGGATATTGATTAATTTAATGAGTTAATATATTAATAATTGCGTTGAAATTAAATTCAACAGAGGTATCACGTGAGATAGGATATTTCGATTCATTAAATGATTTTGTATATTTGTATCTGATGTATAAATTACTCTAAAAGGTTGCATATAGTAAAATGCTTCTCTAAATACCCTTTGATTTTAATGAATCCTTAACTTGCTTGTAGACTTCATCGACAGGTTGGTCACATCTTACTTGTACGACCTTGTCTTGTTTTTTGAAATACTCAACAACAGGCATAGAGGTTTCCAAGAAAGTCTTGAATCTCTTTTTGATACTTTCGATGTTGTCATCTGATCTTCCACTAGTTTTACCTCTTTCCAATAATCTAGCTAACATAACTTGTTCTGGGCATTCAAAGAATAATGTAAACGCAGATTTAGAAATTTCGTTTTCGAAAGTGATCGCTTGATCCATTTTCCTTGGAAAGCCATCAACTAAAAACTTAGTAGATCCGGCTTTATATTCATTGGTAATTGCTTGTTTTAACAAAGCAATGGTGACCTTCTGAGGAACGATCAAACCATCCTTGATGTATTGAGCAATCAATTCACCATATTTAGATCCCTTTCTATTTTGCTCAGCACGTAACAAGTCACCAGCAGACAAGTGGATAAATCCATGATCTTTGACTAGCTTAGCACATTGCGTTCCTTTCCCAGCACCTGGTCCACCAAGTACAAAAATAACGGATATGTCACCTTCGGCGAAAGCAGGAGATGCCCTAGCAACTGGCTCTATAGCTGACTTCGGGATATCTTGTTTATTAAGTGAAGCGGCAATAGTAGATCCTAGTGCTAATACTCCTAAACCTAATAAGATTTTACCTTTTGGAAGATTATTTGGTGATGGATTTGACTTCGTGCTGTTAAATCTTTTGAAAGATGAAAAAAATAAGCGAGGCTTCGAGGGGTATCTCAATAAGTTCCTAGATAGTAACTGTGGACGTCTTTGTAAGATTAAACTCATAATTATGTTTACTTTTGTATTGATCCAGTGAATATACGAATTTAATCTCGAAATTTAATTTGATCGGTACTGCGAAATTTGTATTCCAACTCAAGACACAACTAAATTGTTTAAGTAGCAAAATGAAAATTTCATTTACAGTGTAAATATCTATAAAAGTAACAGCTATTGATAAATCCCACTTTTTTTAAGAAATTCCATTACTAAAATTTAATAATCTAGATTGAATATTTTTTCAATTTTTCGTCATCATATCTTAAATATTGACCGTTCAAATTTTCTTCCCAGCCTTGCAAAGCAAGGTTTGAATACACCTTGGCTGGAATGTCTGGTGTAAGCAATTGCAGGTTTGTATGTAAATCTGTAAATCTTTTCAATGCTTCAGATGTCATATTAACCCCAAATTTATTTCTAATATCATCTTGCATTTCCGTGTCAACAACTCCAGGAGCAATGGAAATTGCATTTACTTCAGGTTCCTCTGCGGCAACTGAAGATATGAGATGGTTCAAGGCAGCTTTGGAGGAACCATATGCCCCCCAAGCATCATATGGCTTCGTTGAAGCACCCGACAGAACTGCGACAATATTACCCTTCGTTTTACGCAATTCTGGTAATGCCAAACTAATCAAGGAAACTACCGAAAAAAAGTTAATATCAAAGAGCTTTTTCCACTTGGAAATGTCAGCTATAGAAACATGTTGCACAGGTTCAAGGACACCTGCGTTAGCTATAATTGCATTAATTTTGCCAAACTTTTGAATTGCTAATTCTACTGCTTTGGATGAAATTGAAGCATCTGATACATCTCCGACAATAATACCTACTCTATCTTCACCAAATTTTTTAGCCAACTCTTCCAATGCTGGAGCTGATCTGGCAACAGCAATTAAGTTATTTGATGCGTTTTCATTCAAGTATATTTCTGCAATTGCTGCACCAATTCCTATTTTTTTAGTTAGGAAATGAAAACTCTAAGCTCATAGTGAAGTACGTACCTCTAGAAGCTCCCGTTAAGATAGTAACGTAAGTCATTTTTATTTTAACGATAATTAATCTATTTGCTGGAAAAGTTGTACAGGCTCGACTCACTGTAATTTTTTGTTGCTCACGCAGAACAATTATTGAAATGTGAATTTGCAATTACAAACAGAGAGTCTTAAGTTAATACCGATCATAGCCTAAATACTATTATAAGAACTTTTACTACATTAGAGCTTTGAAATTGGGACGGGATTTCCAACCAAATGAGCTCCCCCATCAATTGGTAGGACGATTCCATTTATATAAGACGATTCTTTGGCACATAAAAATAAAGTAGCATTTTGGATATCTTCTTTAACTCCTAATCTTCCTCTTGGGTTCAATTGCACCATTAAATCACCAGTCACCTCTAATAAACCATTTGACATTTTTGTTGGAAAAAATCCAGGAGCCAAAGAATTAACATTAATATTTTTAGGACCAAGTTGATAAGCCAAGTTTTTACCTAAATGTGAAACACCAGCTTTAGATGCCAAATATCCATATGTTCCCACGGGATCAGCAGCATTAATGGAGGCTACGGAAGACATAATTAATATTCTAGAAGGGTCTTCCGTCGTACCTGCTTTTTCCAACATGGGAGCGAAAAGTCTAATTGTTTGATACACTGCAACTACATTCAAGTTAAGTATCTTCTTAATTGCAGCTGGTGAGTGTTCTTCTAATGGAGCACCCCACGTTGCACCAGCATTAGCTATCAATATGTTAACCTTATCAACTTGCTTAGAGACGTCTTCAAAAAACTTTTCACATTCACTTTCATTTGCTAAATCGTAAGCTAAGGATATAATTTTACAGCTTTTTCCTTTCTCTTTGGCCAAATTGTTCAAGTATTCCTTGGCTTCTTCGCAAGCTTTTTTCTTTCTTGAAGTAATTACAACACTGGAAGCTCCATTCAAAACCAATACTTCTGCACAATAAAGCCCTAACCCTCTTGTACCACCTGTTACAACAGCAACTTTTCCATTTACGTTAAGTTCAACCATAACTGGTTAGTTTTCATTTCCAACTATCTAGAGAGAACCAGATAGCATTTTTATACAATGCGATTGTTGTTTCCCCACAGCGTTCACCTCGGATAGCGAAAGCGGACTCGTGCAAATGAACTAACGGAAATGTGACAAACTGCTAGCTTTAACTTTAAAAAATACGTTCTCTACCAATGATGTAAAGTTCTAACAGATGGTGATATTAGTGAGAGGATAATATATTCTTAGAATTCTGAAATTATATAAAATAGAAACAACAACAATATATTTTCCATGAATGCGTAAACTATTATGATACAAGCTCTTTAGCGTTGATCTTGAAAAGAAGCTGCATTCCAAGAACTTCAGGGTTGGCCATAGAAAAGCATATTGAATCCTCTTCACCTAGCATATTTATATCCTTCCCTGTAATTACCTGTATAATTCTATTAGAGCCATTTATAAAGTCACTGATAGACCAAATCTCTATTACTTCATCGGATACAATAAATAGAATGTTTCTTTTGAATGCAATAGATTTTGCCTTAAAACCAAATCTAAGCATCGAAAATCTGGAAAGCTTCCCATGCTTATTTATGAAGATTGCACAATCGCTATATACCAAGATAAATTCAGTATTGTTCGTCAATTTAAACATTCCTTTAGGCTTGATACCTGCAGAGAAAACAGCTTTTCTAATCAATTCAACTCCTCTATACCCACTCCCACTTAACTTTCTATTAAAGCCATCAAATTTCTTGTCGCCATAGGGTATTTCAGGAATTGCTCTAGGAAGAAGTTTGTCTAATTCCAAGACTTCAAATCCTTTACTTGTATGTACAGTGAAGGATTTGTTAAAAACTGAGATTCCATAACATTCTGCTTGAATGAAGAACTCTTTGAAAAGTTTGAAAGAACTAAATACTCCTTCATTATCGGTTTCTGCAAGCATAACTGAAAAGTTGGTTATTCCCGTAGATGTACTTCTTCTCTTAGCATAAAACAACACTGGGATTTCCTTGTGAAAAGTGAAAGAGAAGAACATCACCGAGTCTTTAGAAAGTGATACACATGTAGAAGTTTCCCTTCTTTCATAAAAGATTCCTAATATCAGATCTAACACATAGTACCTCAAATGCTTATTTCCCAATACAATTAACAAATTAAGATTGGTATCAACAGTAATTTTAGAAATATACGATCCGTTGATTACTTTCTTCCATCTGCTTTTCAAATCACTGCAATAGATACCTGACGCTAAACCCACAAGATAGAAAACTTCGCCTCTTACCTTAAACAGAGTTGCACATAAGACACTGCTGAAAACTATGCGATTGTTTTCAACATCAAAGTTATACAAATCACCTTTAAGTCCCATTGCTTCTAATTTAAGCTTCGAATCGGTTGCAATTTGATAAATTGGATCATGAGGAGTACATATTTGTAGTTTTGAAATTTTTTGGTTATTTTCATATGCGAAGCATGTATTGGAAATGAGACTTAATTCATAAGGTTCATTTTTCCTCAATCTTAGGCATAAATTTGAACGAGCTTTTGTTAATTGATTCAACCAAATTTTTCTGTCTTTTTCACTCTTAGCTGAAAATGTAAATGAATTATGTTTTCCTCTACCAGCATACCTAATTTTGAAAGGAAATGTCGAAGGCTCGACTTCACTTTCTTCTCGTTCGGGAAGATGGGGACTTGACAGTGATGTCAAATTTTTTGCAATTGGTTTGAATTCTAAACCAGGCTCCTTTTCCTCAAAAATTAGCAATTCAATTGGTATCGGATTCTCTATTACTCTATAGCTATAAATCATCTTAGAGTTTTTCACCTTATCTGTTATGAATAAGTAATTGTCCAATAAAATTACATGATTTGTGCTGGAATTAATCTTCAAATCACCCTTCTTTGCCAAATCTCCTCTAAAAAAAAATTTTCTATTTTCCGAATTAATGTTTATAGTAGGATGACTAACGTTACTCTTCCAAACAAGCTTGCTTTCAATCTCTTTTAAAGCATATATATTGTCTGCATGCATTTTCATATCATTTGCCTTAATACCCAATTTTTTAATTGCACTTATTGCCTTTGTTAATGAAATATATTCTGTGTCTTGCGGTTCAAACAGTTTTCTAATATCAGAAAGCTGAAGTGGTAAAGATTGATAACGTGAATTAAATGTACTAAGAAATAAGAGCGAGCCATTCACTTTCAATTCTTTTACCTTTTTCATATTTCTAACATTAAAATCAACCCAAGATTTAATTGACTCGTTCTTCAAAAGATGTTCAATCATTGGAATGGTACTAATATACATAAGCATCGCACGTTTAACCTTTTTTGCCCATGCTGTATATATTTCAGCGATTTCAGCAACTGCTTTTACTAATATTCCATCTGATATTAATATTCGAAGTAATGGCTCAAAAAGATCTTCTCTATGGATTCGAAGAATATCAGAACCAGGGTTTAATAAATCTTCTTCGAATTTATTAATCAGGATGATCTCACTTGGATCCACTAATCCATGGATGGCTTTAATAAACTCCGGTGCCACAGTTTCTAAAAAGCATTCTGCTCTTGATATAAATGTCTGTTCATACCTTAGTAGGTCAAATATTAAAGATTGTCTTTTTGAAACATTTGGATGGAATTGCTCCAAATCTTCAGCAGTTAACTTCCAATGGGATGCCCAATCTTCCCCTAAGACTATTTCCTTTATATTTGTGTTCTTCAATCTCTTCTCGTAATCAGTTATTCTATTAAAAGTACAATCATAAGAATAACACAATAATTGAAGAGTGTCAATCTTCAAAGAATTGTCATGACTACCGCTATAGCATTCTATAAGTTCAGTCATTACACCATTAACAGAAACCTTCTCATTCATAAGAATACCAACTTCAGGGACTTTTAAAGGGTCTACTTTATTCGCTGGATTCGTAAACTTGATAGCTTCCGATTTTAAAAGAGAGCTTATTATCTGATCTGCATTCTTGCTAATCAGATCTAAAGGAATATCACTTTTATGAAAGATTAAAAGCTTTATAAGTGCTTTCTTGAATTCACGCTTGGATATAAAAGAATCGTGAGTCCATTCCCGGATCTTCAAGAGCCATTTAAATAGGTTTGATAAAGACCATACATTTAAACAAGTACTGAAATGTTGTGTAACCAAAGATGAAGAAGAAAATGGTAGTATTGGCAAATCAAGTGGCACAGGCGGAAGTGAATCATTTCTCTTCCTATTTTTTACAAGCAGATCAGATTCACCTTTTTTGAAAGATATCGCTGAGTTTAATGTCAATCTCTTAGATGGCGAAGAACTTTCGACAGGCGTGATGGGAATATCAGGTAGCTCTGGTAAAATCGAATAATCAAAGTAATTCGTAGAAGGGCTGTCTACAATCCGCAAATCCTCTTGTGATATATGAAAGTCGCTGTTGTCGGACTTACCAGATTCAATAGTATGTATGGATGTCCATTTAGTCGGACTGCTTGAGAATGTAATGTTAGCGTCTGTACTTTCAAACTCTATATTCATCTTTTCGTCAGAATATTCAGAGTTATTAAATGGATTATACATTAATGACGGTGACCTCCCGTATAATTTCTTGGGAGATGGAGACCTGCTACTTCTTTCTGCCACATCCGTCTTTCCTAAATTCAATATATATCTGCTTGTTCGATTCAGATTGTGTGGTGGCTGGTTTGATGCTATGTAAGTTGCAGTATTATTTTCCCATGTTGGGCTCTTCAAGTTTGGAAGCAGTTTCTTGGATAAAGTCGAATATAAAAGCGTATTTGGAGAATGTATAGATGGTATTCTTGTTGATGAAGTAATTTCCGAACCTCTTTGGCTCGATGGAGAAACACGGCTATGCGTTGACCACTTTGAGGGACTAGAAGATGGAGTTAGTTCGTAATCATCATTATCTTCATCTTCTTCTTCACTAGATTCACTTGTAAATTCAAGGTCTAGTTGTATATCATTTAAAGGATAAGGTGGGTTTCGTATTTGATTAACAGGACTAGCTTCAGGACGAGAGAGCTGCTGAAACTTCCTTTGTCTTGTCTGCTTTTTATTGATAGATATATTGTCGTCATATTCCAAGAGACCTTTAGGACCCATTGGTTTTGGACTCTCAAATGAGACATGGGAATCGTCAATGCTAGAGTCAAAAAAATTGTCCATTGCCGTAGAAGAAGTGAGATGGTATTCGTTATGCCCTTCCACAATTGCACTTTCTATATCAATTGTCAAGTTCATACTATTGGCGATTGTACGATGACTTATTTTAGGTCTCGGAGGAATCGATGGAGCTGAAAAAATCTCTTTGTCCACAGTCAGTACACTCAGCTGCATGACTTCCACAGGAGTGTAATTTGAAAATTCTTCCTTATACAGCTCTGTAACTAGATCTGGTGGTGGTTTTCTCCTCAATGTCTTCACTTTACTTCTATCTAAGCTGCTATTTGGTTCTTCCATTTTATACTATTTACCATTTGCTTATTTGTCAATAAATTGATCTTTGATGTAAAGCGATAGTATTTAGCAATTTAGTATTTTCAATTTTGAGCAAAAAAAGTAATAGATAATTAGCCTGTTGTGAAATATTTATAATCTTATATAACTTATTCTGAAAATATGTTATCAAATGTAGAAATACTGCTACAGCATTGTTATGATCACGGGACTTGCATTAGAATTTAATTGGAGATGAATCGCGTTAAATATATATTGTGTAGTTTATTGAAGCTATTTTCTGGATAATTGCAAAATCTAAATTCAAATGTACGGACCAGAGTTGAGTAAGTTGTTGAATGAAGGAGCTAAGCTTTATTCTAAAAAGGAATATGAACTTGCATCAGATAAATACGCAGAGGCATGCGAGATATACAATAAAGAAAATGGTGAAGACGATCCAGATTTGCTTTTATTATACGGAAAATCGCTATTTCAGAATGCTGTTTCAAGATCTGAGGTCTTTGGTGGGGGAGATAATGCTAAGAAGGAAAACGAAGACGTAAATGAGGATGGAAAAGAGGATGGTGAAGAAAATGAAGGTAATTTTCAATTCTGTGATGATGCACCATTAGCTGAGGAAGAAGACGATGAATCAAACAGACATCAACAAAACGAGAATGATACAGCATCTGGATTGGAACCTTTGAATGAAGTATCCAATGAGCAGAATGAAGGAGAAGAAGAGGAACAAAGCGATTTTGAAGTTGCATGGGAAATTTTGGACTTAACTCGTGCATTATTTGAACAAAAGCTTGAGGAAATTAAGGAGCAAGGTGAAAAGATAATACCACCATTTTTAGAATCAGATAAAGAAAAGACTGACAATGAGTATATTATTTTAACCCAAAAGCTTTCAGAGACCTATGATATATTAGGCGAAGTTTCTTTGGAGGCCGAAAATTTTCCACAATCTGCAATTGATTTAGAAAAATGCTTGGCCTTAAGATTGAACTTATACAATCCTGATAAGTCATCACTTATTTCAGAATCACATTACAAATTATCTTTAGCATTAGAATTCTGTGTGGAAGATCCCGCACTGAGAAGCAAAGCCGTCGAACATATGCATTTGGCCATAGAATCGGTTAAAAGAAGAAATGAACATGAAACTAGGGAATCTGAAATAAAGAATAATGAAGATTTATTACAAGATTTAATTGTTCGCTGTCAGGAGATTGAAAAAGATCCATCTGAAGAAATTAAAAGTGAGCAGTTAGATATTATAAAGGGAATTTTAGGTGAATCTACTCTGGAAGATTCAAATAAAATTAACAATTTAACTTCGCTAGTTAAAACTTCGAGTAAGCCTGCCGTTAATGATTTAACTTCAATGGTCAAGAAAAGAAAGCCAAAGAGTAAGTCTGAAGCTCCTTCTAAGAAATCTAAGAATTAGAGTGAATCCGTGTGTATCAATATTAATTATATGCAGTATGTATCGAAATAAAAAATTCAAGTAGGCATCTCTCACACATATATGTAGTTGAGTGCTAAATTTCTCTAAGATTCTGTTAAATAATTGCATAATGGCAGCTGTACTGGTAAAAAATGAAAACATAAGATCACAGAATAATACTAGAAGAAGAAGAAAGAAGAGAAGAACTGAAGATTTTTCATCTGATTCTGATTCTTCGTCTGATTCTGCTCCAGAAGAGGATGCTGAAAAAGACAAAGTGACTACAGAAGTAACGAAAACACAAACAATAATAGCAGATAACAACATAAATATCGATGATGTCGATATACTTTCAGATGATGAAGCCAAAAAAGATCTCATACCAGAGTCATTAAGTAGCGATACATTTAAAAAATTATCAAATATAAAGCTTACAGCTACAAACTTGCCCAATGTATCAATGCAAGGCAACAAGAAAAATATTTTGAATAGTAGAGAAACAAAAGAAGCTATTTATAAAGATAGAAATCAATTAAATAATGAATACTTAAAGTTGATGGCATCAAGTTTTGGTGATGATTTAGATGAATTGAGAAAGAAACCAGATTTTACAGATAAATCTTTAGTATTATTGGCTAAAACTCTCCAATCGGGAAGTAATATGTTTGACGAAGAAACACTTAACGTTATATTTAGCAAATAGATAATCATTACAAACTATTGTATTTATGATAATTTAAAGGCTTTTTATAGTTAAAATTAGTTTGCATGTAAGTAATTTGCTAGCATCACATGAAAAACTAGCACAGATTTACTTATAAGATAATTCGAGTTAATAATATATAATTTATTGTGGTAACCGTCATATCTCAATTAAATAATAATTTAGAAACTGTTACAATATATTTAATACTATCAGAAGTTATGTTGATACTTGATAGCATCACTATAATATCCTTTAGATTTGCCGCAACCACTACATCCTGTCATCTTGAAGCCTAGTCTCCTATTATTTCAAGTAACTTGCCTCTTAACGAGGATGTGCGTGCTATCATCTGCTTCATCTATTGGTTAGGTAAATTTGTAAGTTATATCTGATATGTTAAACTCTGGGCAGTAATAAACAACGTCGCTACCTGCCTGCTTTATCTGAAACTTCATAACTGCCAACTAAGTCTTCAATTCCACCATCTACTGTCATTATATGTAATCCTCCCGCTGTGGAGGGGTGAGTTTTGGTATTATTTTGTGACTGCCGCTTTCGATAAAAGCAGCGCAGAAGTTGCGAATAATATAAATGTCTTCAGTAACAATCTGATCATTATTATATCAAATAGCATGACTTTGACTGATCTATTGTTGATTTGAACGATGCTGAATATGCTCAATATATATTCCTCTTGTTTTACTACCGCGTCGCAAATCAACTACGGTGAATCAATATCTGTAAAATAATTTATAGCCATAAGTTGGATAAGTGGTAACGATATGACACATCGAGTTACACATGTAACTCTATGAAAGCGACTCTTCAGTTTATAGTCACTCAGTATAACAATATCGTATACCTGCATTTGTTTCGAAGAAGAACAGGTAGCCGCCTGGCTAGCTCAATCGGTAGAGCGTTTGACTCTTAACAGAGAAGCGATCAAAAGGTTGCGGGTTCGACCCCCGCGTCGGGCTGATACTTTTTTTTTGCAGTGTTCTATTATTTGAATAACCATTACGTTTGGTGAAAAAACAAACAGATTCTACAAACATAGATAAATTTTGTTTGTTATTATTAAAATTTTTATATTAATGTATTTGAATATTACTATTTGTTTAATTTGTATTCAACGATTGGCCTGGCTAGCTCAATCGGTAGAGCGTTTGACTCTTAATAGAGAAGCGATCAAAAGGTTGCGGGTTCGACCCCCGCGTCGGGCTAATTTTTTTCACATAATATGAGAATATTCAGTTATCGAAATACTATATCGATCATGAAGTACCTTACGAATTAAAATTGAAAAAATTTTATCTCTTTATTTACTTAGACAATAAACTATAAAAAATTAAAAATGCAATAAAGATGAACCATGTCGTAGATATCATATGATATGATATTGAATTGAAAGTAGAGTGATAAACGGTCATTGTGAAAGAACTATAGTCTGCAACTAGCGATACGGTTTCTTCTTCAATATTTAGTACTTACCGTTTGTTCTTTCTTTTCTTAACTCAGTATCTCTTTTTTCTACGGCCTCATCGAAAACGAGGAAATCATCTAATGCATTTCCTGCTGGAACCATTGGTAAAACTGGAATCTTCTTTTCAACAATAACTTCCAATAATACAGGACCAGTAGCATCTAAGAATTCCTTGACACCAGATTTCAATTCCTCTTGAGAAGAAATTTTTATACCTTGAACACCCATTGCTTCCGCCAATTTCATGAAGTTTGGATTCAATTGATGTGTGTGTGCATATCTATGTTCGTAGAATAATGATTGCCATTGGGTAACCATACCTTGTTCTTCGTTGTTTAAAACACAAATCTTAACAGGGGCATTTGCTTGAACAGCAGAGGTTAATTCGGTTAATGTCATATTGAAAGATCCATCACCATCTATGTCAATTACAATAGCATCAGGTCTAGCGATCTGAGCACCAATAGCAGCTGGTAAGCCGTAACCCATAGTACCTAATCCACCTGAAGTAATCATAGATCTAGGTTTAGTCCATGTGAAATGCTGTGCAGCCCACATTTGATGTTGACCAACACCAGTTGTGACAATTACATCCTTGTTGTATGTAGAAGATTGTTCCGAAATCTCTCTAATTAAAGTTTGTGGTTTTACCAAAGAACCTGGGGTTTCTTTTTGATAACTATAAGGGAATTTAGCCTTCCACTCTTGAACTTTGCTCATCCAATCTGGTCTTTCTTTAACAGTATTAATCAAAGGAATAAATTTAGCTAAGTTTGAAGTAACATCACCCTCTACAGCTTCAGTAGCTTCAACAACCTTATTAATGTTTTTTGGGCTAATTTCAAAGTGAATGATACCACCTCTACCTTCTTGAGCAGCTAACTTAGCTTGAGGAGCAAACTTACTAACGTTACATGTGACTCTGTCATCAAATCTTGCACCTAATGCAAGAATCAAATCGGCATTTTGTATAGCGGTGTTTGCAGCACCATTACCATGCATTCCTAACATATCTAAAGACTTTTCGTCTCTTTGGTCAAATCCACCTAATCCTTGAACAGTAGTTGTTACTGGTATTATAGCCTTGTCAGCTAATTCTTTTAACAACTTTGGACCATCCTTGTGGTTTAAAATACCAGCACCAGCATAAATTATTGGTCTCTTAGCTTGGTTTAATAAATCTGCGGATCTGGCAATGGCTTCATTTGTAAATTCAGTAGTAGCTTTTCTAGTGATTTGACTTAAAGCATTAGACGGTAAAGTAGTATTTATTGGAATTGGTTCTCTTAAGATAGCGGCTGTAACATCTTTTGGTAAATCAACTAAAACAGGACCTGGTCTACCTGAAGTGGCAATTTCAAAGGCCTCGTTTATACGTCTTGGTAATTCTGCGACATTCTTAACCATGACATTCCATTTGGTACAAGGTCTTGATATACCAACAACATCAGCTTCTTGGAAAGCATCGGTACCAATGGCAGTGGTAGGAACTTGACCAGTAAATACAACTAATGGCACACCATCCATTAAAGCGTCAGCTATTGGAGTGATAACATTAGTGGCACCTGGACCAGATGTTACTAAAACAACACCTGGCTTACCTGATGCTCTGGCATAACCTTCTGCCATATGACCAGCACCTTGTTCGTGTCTTGGTAAGACAAAATTGAATTTATCTGAGTTGTGAATAGCATCGAAAACTGGTAAAATTGCGCCTCCAGCATATCCAAAGATAGTGTCAACATTGTGTCTTAACATCATTTCGTGAAAAATTTCACCACCAGTTAAACCAATGAAAGAGTCATCCATGTGTGTCTGTTCTCTATCATCTAAAATTTTTTTTCTAGTTCCTGAACTAGTATCTTGGTTGAAAGAAGGTGCTGGTGTGGGTCTAGCTGCAGTGGTAGCTGACATGGTGGCCTTCTGTAAGTTTGTCTTCGCTATTGATCTAATTTGAGTTCTAGCTAATCTCACAGCTGCCGTGGTGCATCTTGCGGTTGAATTACGTGAAATCATCTTGAAATATTATTTGATAGATTCTATACCCTAATAGACAAATTTCAAATGTATACCTTGTAGAAAAGAAAACTGATTTTAATCCAAAGAATATAAATGGAGTAGCTCTATAAATTTTTCAGTGAGTCAGGTTATACTCTGCATTGCGAAACCGCTTCCCTGTCCGCTCGAGCGGAATGAATTTTTTTTTGAAGAACATCTCACGCTTTTCTTTTTTCTCTCAATAATTGCTACATACAGTAGTATTTGAAAAGCTGGCACTATGTTTGGATATTTTACCTGCCAGTTCCTATATTGGGCAGTTCTTAGATATTAAGAAAATTAAGTGATTTTGTAGATATGGGGTATTTTATGCAATAATCTGTGTAATATTTTGTAATCTAATATACTATTTTACTACAATAAAATTTTTAATAGAATTGAATTATTTTATTAGTTTTTTAATTATCATGCTATCCATTACCTTATGTTTATCCTACTTGGCTTCCGGTTCTATGACTGTACCCTTTTCATGCTTCTCATTCACTATTTCCCCATTAGTAGACACATTCGAACTACCATGTCCCTGGAACAGTTCTGGAGAATCATCAGATTCAGATAGATTCTGTTCGTTTTCCACGGGTGTTTCAAAACCCAGGTCTATGTTAATAGTTGGATTTCCCCAATCCAAGAAATCTCTTCTGACTTCAACATAATCGTAGGCGAATTCACCAATTTGATCTTCATCAACACCTATTTCTTCGGCATTGTAATCAATTCTCAAATGTAAGCCAGGAATTTTGTTAATTACGAAACATAATACAGCTGTGACTCCAGCTGAATAAGCAACGGTAGCTAAAATGTAAACAATTTGAATGTAAAGCTGCTTCCAATTGTGATCTAACCACCCACCAGCATGATCCGTGATACCATCGTATCCTATGACCGCAGAGCTTCCAAATAAGGCATTGAATAACAAACCGATCATACCAGCAACACCGTGTTCTGCGAGAACATCTAGGGAATCGTCGACTCTACAGATATATTTGAATTTCGTAGAAAAATTACAAACTGCTGCAGATACAATTCCCAAGATTACTGAGGCCCACAATGGAATCATACCAGAAGATGGAGTTGCAGCAACTAAACCAGAAATACAACCAGAACATGCAGCTACCATCGACCATTTGTTTTCTAACCTGAAATCAAGTAAACACCAAGTGATCCCCCCGAATGCACCACATAAATGGGTATTCATCATGGAATATGGCACTTTAATTGAAGCATTTAAACATGAAAACCCATTAAAAAACAACCAACCCATATATAATAAACTGGTTCCCAAGAAGATAGTGGAAATATTATGCGGTCTGTAATTAATCATTAATGTCTCATTTCTTCTACCTAAAAATGCACTGTAGACAAATGCAGAAACACCAGATAATATCTCGACAGGACCACCCCCGGCGTAATCTAAAACACCACCTCTGTAAGTGGAAGCCCAACCTCCACCCCAGATCCAATAAACAACCGGACAGTAAACTATTGTGGCCCAGCAGAATAAAAATATCATGGAAGGAAGGAATCTTCCTCTCTCTGCAACACAACCTCCTGCTAAAATGGCCAAAGTGACCAACAAGAACTGTAATTGGAAAATAGCAAACGCTATCTGAGGGTAGTTGTTTCCGTCTGCAGCTCCAAGTAAATTCTGGAATCCAAAATTGTGCATGTTTCCGATGAAGTTGTTGGAAGAATTATTTGAAAATGCTAAGGAATATCCCCAAAAATACCACTGAAAGATACCCACAAACGAAGACATGATACAGATCCATATCATCGATAATGCACTCTTACGTCTCGCCAACCCAGAGTATAAAAATGCTAATCCTGGCACCATAATCCAGATTATGGAAGACGAGATACTGAACAACAATACGAAACTTGGATCATAACTGTCATTCTCGGTGAATATCTTTCTTCTACTTAAAAGTCCTGTTATTGTTTCCTGTGACAACATGGCCAATTATTAGTTATTTTTACTTATAAACTTGTTAAAACGTTCAAAGATGTAGTACGAAAAAATTGAATGATGTCGAATGATAAATGTAATTTACACTGAAATGAGATGAAAACTTTGGCCAACGAGTGAAATGCTATGACTTAACAACAGGCGAAATGAAAAAAATTATAGCAATAGTTCGTCACTGTTCCAAAACTCTATCTCGAATCCTAAGAAATTTCACCAGATAATCCTGTTATTTAATACCCAAGCGAAACTCAGTTCTTCTTTTACTTAAATTAATTTTCTACGCAGTGCAAAAAGAGTCTGCATCGCGGTTATGTGCCCTGTCTATGTTTCCGCTCATCAAAAATTCGATTATCTACTGCGATAACAATTTTCGCCAGCAAATCATAGGGCTACATAGATATACATTAAATACCTGGGGCCATACAAACTGCAAATTTGTTAGCTAAATAACGGGGTGTTATTGTAAGCCTAGGCAGTGGTATATAGTTATTGCTTGGCCGAAATTCAGGTATATTCATATTGCATGGACCGAGTCTAAACCAGAGCACTTTTGAAAAGCCGCATTGATAACAGCGTAGAGAATGCTTGATTGGCCAGGGCTAACTGCTTTGGCGGTGCTTAGAAGAATGAAAGTGTCACGTGCTGTTTGACTCTTAGTCAGGGCCAGTTTTCAACAAATCACAAGGTAGGAACTAGTGATAACGGAGATGGGAGGAAAAGGAAGAGCCAGAGTAGGTCAATGGACAAGTAGGGGTAAAGTCACAAGGTCAGAGTAGGAGAGCGTAGGGAGGAAGTAGTATTTAGGAGTGTATATAGAGAATGACTAGGTGGACAAAGAAATTGGAGATCGCTTATGTATAAGGGTATTCAAGGGTTGATTAGAATAGATTAGATTAGCAGTTCGTTATAATTGGATTAGAGGTATCATAGGGGCGATTTTAGATTATTTCCATGGCGTAGAAAAAGCGTGTGACAATTCGCATAGATACACTAAGGTTATCGGGCTTCAGTTAATGATGCTGCGCGTGAATACAACATATAGGATACAATAGGGTATTTTATATAGATCGTGTATTTCCGGGAGCCAAGAGGAATGATGTCAGATGGATATCATATGATTAGAGAGAAAAAGATAGCCAAATAAAGAAGGCAAGTTGATATGAGTTTAGAGCCTCCAGCCTCGAAGGTCGAGATGAGGGAAGCAGAGGATGTCAATGTAGTAGTAAAAATTTCGATGTAGGTAGTAGTGGGAGCAGTATGAGTGGCTACTGATGTAGATATCAAAGTAGTTGCTCTAGTGACACTTGGGTTAGATTGCACTATTGATGTAGCGTCAAGCGAAGATGAGTATATAGAAAAATCAGTCGAACTGGCCGATGTTAAGAGGGCAGTTTCCGAATCGGAAGATTTTGCGACCAGTGAGCTTAATGACTGCAAATTAGACATAGAGTGTGGGATATAAGTCGAAGTCTGTGATATGGAAAATGGGATTGTCAGTTCAGTTGGGAGAGTAGATAAAGAACTTGTGTCTGAAAGGGTGGAAAATATACTGCTTATAGTGCTGGTGAAAGTGTCTGGCGATGAACGTTGCAGGACCACACTCGAAGGTGCAAAAACTGTTGAGCTTGATACAATTGCTGATGAAGAATATGGTACAGACGAAGTGAAAGTTGAACATGGCAGTGAAGAGTACTGGGTACTCACTGGAAGGCCGATAGATGTGCTTGGAACACAAGATGTCAAAGCAGACTCAGAATATGACGAAGTTGAGGCAATAAAAGTTTCAGTTTTGGAAGTTGCAAGTAGGCTCGAAGAAATGGCCACAAATGATGAGGTAGATGAAGGCAAGGAAAGTGATAAAGTGTAAGAATACTTACTACTGGAATAGGTGATTGAGTCTAAACTAGAACTTGCAGGGGAATTGGAGAAAGTTGGACTTGGACTTGAACTTGGACTTGGACTTGAACTTGGACTTGGACTTGGACTTGGACTTGAACTTGGACTTGGACTTGGACTTGGACTTGGACTTGGACTTGGACTTGGACTTGGACTTGGACTTGAACTTGAACTTGAACTTGGACTTGGACTTGGACTCGACTGCAAACAGCCAGTACAAACCGTTTCAGTACTGGTTTCTGGGACATATACAACAATAGTTTCAGTGCTTTCACCAGAAGGACATGGTAATGTAGTGGTTTCTATAAATGTTTGGGACCAAGTCTCAGTAGTAGTTACAATTTCAACAATATTTCCATCTGACGACTCAGTGCCATCTACTACTTTAATCACTCTGTTCAATGAATCAGCTATCTTGGTTCCATCTCCACAACTCAAGCTTGAATAATAGGAATGGGTAACAGTCTCTGTTTCCAATCCATATAGACTAAATCCCTGCAAAAATACTCTGTATCCTGAAGGGATATTATTAAAGCTTGCAACAAGAGTTTTATTATCGCTGGAACATTCAATAATGGCAGAGTCAACAGATTCGAAATTCTTAGGAAAATAAAAGTCATTCAAGCTATTAGTTGAACTAATACCAAATTTTGAGCAGTCAAATGTATTATTCGTAGTCATCGCTAACTTCCCGGAAGTAATCCCATCAGAACAAGTATTTCCTAGAAGATATATCTGCTCATAATTTTGAGGAGTCGAGCGTGAATAGTATATTAAACTATCATCATTCAGACTTGGTGAAAAAAATGGACCAGCATCAAATTCAACAGTAGAAGATAAGCTCCCCCAAGCAACATCGTTTTCTCCCGAAACCCAATGGTTTGCACAAGTAATATCAGCATTCAATGTGGATCCACCGGCATTAAATACGAAATCAAATGATAACGTACCAGTTATAATGATATTTTCAAGTGTATTCAACGCTTCAGTGACACTGCATTGCAAATAGGAGTAATAATTGTAAACTGAACCGTCATAGGCAGTGCATACGGCATATGTGGTACCATTTGCAATTAAGTTAAGAGAACTAGTTCCAAATTTTGATCTGAATACATAAGGCATGCTCAACGTAAATATATCGTTAGGCAATGCTTGACCTGAACTCAATTGCCATGATAAGATGGCAGTTCTTATATCTTGGGGCCGGTTCAAAGTTGAAGGATTTGAGATCACTAAAGATTGAAAAACATTCTGAAGAGTAGCACTCAAAGAAACATGACAGAAAAGAAAAATTGCTAATATTTGATATAACATCTTTAATACTAGGTTTTTGAAACGAACGACTATACATTGGGTCTATATTACATGTAATAATTATAGGAGTCAAGATATTATTTATATTAATTTTTAATAATTCACGAATTTAAAGAAAGATGCAAAATTCTTTATAAATTTCCGATATGGGATTTCAAAGAGACTTTTGCTTTAATATGAAACAGAGTCACTTGAGGTAAAAAATTCAAGTTGAAATATAGCTAGTTTGATTGATAACTTATTGCACCAATAGATTCAACGTGTATTCTCGAGGCAATGATGGAAATTCAGAGAAACAACAAGCAAAATTTAATAACTATAGAAAGAATAAATAAACAGCTCCAGAACTGTAGATGAGATGTTCAATTCGCTTTCAAATTATATCTTGAAAGATCTTACTTTAAATTAATTGTGATTCATCTAAAATATGTCTTTTGAGCCCAAATTGGGCAACTAATTTTTCGCAACCTCAATGTAAGTACCATATCGCTGTCGCTTTACCCATCGGGATAGTTCTAACAAATGAAATACATAATTTGCTTTTAGTCGGGGAAACATCAACATGATACATTTCTGATACAAAAGTGGATTGGAGCCAGCTCCTTTTAGAGCTCTCTATATATTTCTATTTACAGTTAGATTTATTGAATTAATGTGGTATATTCTTCTTTGGTATCTTGCTTTCTACCATAGCGTTCGTAAAAGTGGAAGGTTTCAAAACAAACTTCTACCATAATTAAAATTATGATGACCCATTCCAACCTGGTTCCCTTTTTTTCATTCAAGACACTCAAAAATGCTCTTTGTTCATCAGTAGCATAATCCAATTTTCTATTCAAGATACTGATTCTAGAGTTTATATCCAACACCTTGGAGATAGAGTCATAGATTTTCTCAAGTGCTGGTTCAGACCAATACAAATCAGGAGTTTCAATTAATTCACTATAGAGATTCAATTTGCCTCTGAGCAAAAATAACCTTCCAGTTAACTTTAAGATATCGGCTTCGGATGCAGCTATCTTGTAACCATTTGAAAGGTGTTCTGAATTCTTCTTGGTCAACAACAAGTGGTCTTCCAATAAATTCTCTAAAATTGACAATCTTGTAGATCTTGACAAACCAATAGAGAACGCAGCCTTATCCAAAAGCTTTTTCTCATCATTAGCTCCTTGAATAACCATAATTTCACCCTGTAAGTATGAGTTACCATTGTTCGAGGAATTCTCCGGCAAGTAGTCAAGCTCAATCCAATCTATTTCTTCAGATTCAGCAGGATAGCTCTCCAAAATTGAATTTTGGATTATTGGAAAAAAGCTTCTGAGGATCGTTTCTTCAGATAATCCCCAACCCACTAAAGTACCATTAGAAAGTATCATAAGCTCTTTATTTTGAAAGTTAACACTAATGACTTCATCCGGTATAACTATTTTTGGCTCGTATCCCTGCAAACTAGTCCACAATATGTCGAACTCGATCGACTCACCAACAGTGATGGATGTCACTGTGGAGAGATACTTTTCAAGCACTTCTACATTCCCAACGCCCTGGTTTTTATTCAATAATGACAAAATGTAACCCGTAGTTTCACTTTGAAGCTTGGAGTTTGACCTTCTCAATTTTTGAATGTTCTGCTTTTTCTTCACTTGTTTGTTCGATTTTACCTTATTCTCCACTGAAAGGGTGGAATTGAGTCTAACAAACTCATTTTGTAAGAAGCGGATCGGAAATTGAGTTGGAGCAAATCTGATTATCGATTGGGCTCGTATGCAACACCTAGACATCATAATTTTACTTAATTACTATTCTTGTAAAATGTTTCAGCTAATCTTGTTAGATTTTTAACTATATGCATCATTATGGAGAGTAGAAAGAACAAGGGTTACCCGGCCCTCTCACTGCTCCTGGAAAGTTTCTTAGCTCAAGCACTGGGCCAAATATTTTGCGAGATGAGAGCCATTACCGCCGTCTTCGTCCCGACTACTGTGATCTCTCGGAAGCAGCTACCGTGTATTTTTGGCCACGTAAGGGGCCTTCCAGTCAAGATTTCGCAATAATCATCCCATAGAAACCCAAATTTCAGGGCATAGTTTAAGGAATCTCACTAGAGCAAACTAGAGTAGCAAAATGGTCTCACATATGTTCACATTCTATTATGTAATTCTGATGTTTGATCTCAAACCTACGAACAATCAGCTAACTCTTCCATCTCCCTTATAACGCAGCACTCTCTCTCTCTCATTCTCTATCCCCATGCACCTTCTCATCCTCTCTCTGCTTACATTTCTCAAAATAGAACGCCATTGTTTGTTTTTTGTGTTTTTGAAGTCAACATCGTGTCTCGCTACGTTCTTCAGGGGCCTAAACATTTTTTTTAAGTAACAAGCGAATTATGAAAATTATTAATAGAAGGTATTCAGTGTAGCAAAAATTAATTTATTGACAATTTAACCCAATTTAGTAATGTAATAGCATCCTTGATTTCAGAGGTGTTAGGCGTAAGACCTGCGCTAAATGTACGGATCGGCGAGGCCAATTGTAGGTCCACAAATGACTTACAATAATATCAGACCATATATAGTGGTTTTCAAAAAGAGAATAACTTAATAATTAATTGCTGATATACTGTGTTTGTACACTTCTAAGAATAGAAGGCATATCAAATACAATTTATTCGGTGCAGCATATAATATAATAAAACTCAAAAAACAACGGAGTATAAGCCTTCTCAGCCATTTTTTACTAATTCCGGATAGCAGAAGTTAAACTCTGGTCCGCATAAGAAAGGTGAATAAAACTCTGATTGTTTACACTAAGAATCTCATACTGAAATCCAATTTAGAATAAAAACTCACAAAACGCCGGAATTTGATTATAATCTTTTCTTCTTAAGACAAGAAAAACTTGAACTATTTGGAGGATTTAAGTAGAGTTGAAGTAATAAATTTATTCAGTGTACTTAATCTTTGAAATTCACTCAGGCAAGTAATATAATACAAGTTGAATTTGAACTATGTGGTAAGTAAATTTCAGCAAACTTCAGAAGATATTTAAGTAAGAGATTTATGAATACTAACAGAGAAATTTAGTGGTATTTTTGGATATGTTAACTTTCTAGTTGATAAGACTAGAGGAGAGATTATTGACAATGTTATTGAAGGTCTTCAAAGATTAGAATATAGAGGATATGACTCAAGTGGTATAGCATTAGATGGAGAAAAGGAAGGCGAAACTATTATTGTCAAGACCCCAGGTAAGGTCAAGGCTTTAAAAGAAGAAATTGAGAAGCGTAATATTGTCAGAGACACCATCTTTGAAAATCATGCTGCCATTGCGCACACGAGATGGGCTACCCATGGTGAGCCAAAGGTTGAAAACTGTCATCCTCACAGATCTGATCCAACTGGTGAATTCGTGATAGTTCATAATGGTATCATCACTAACTACAGACCATTAAAAACTTTATTATTGTCCAAGGGTTTTCAATTTGAATCCGAAACTGACACTGAATGTATTGCTAAATTGTTCAAGCACATTTACGATACCAATTTGAAAGAAGGATTTTCATTAGACTTAAATGAATTGACCAAGCAAGTTTTGCGCGAATTGGAGGGATCTTATGGTTTACTAGTCAAATCCTCTCTTTTCCCCGGTGAAGTTTGTGGTACTAGAAAAGGTTCCCCATTGTTAGTTGGTGTCAAAACGGAAAGCAAGTTAAAAGTAGATTTCGTTGATATTGAATTTCCTGAAAGTAATTCTGATCCATCAAAGACTATCTTGACTAATGAATTAGGCTTATTGCCAGTAGCACAAGGTGAATCAAACTTGAGGACCTCTCAATCAAGAGCTTTTTTGGCTGATGATGGTATTCCAATGCCCGTCGAATTCTTCTTATCGTCTGATCCAGCATCTGTGATCCAACACACAAAGAAGGTTTTATTCTTGGAAGATGACGACATTGCTCATATTTACGATGGAGAATTGCATATTCACAGAGCTAAAAAGTCCAATGGCGAATCTACTATAAGACAAATTCAAACTTTAGAAATGGAATTGAATGAAATTATGAAAGGGCCATATAAGCATTTCATGCAAAAGGAAATCTTTGAACAACCTGACTCTACTTTTAATACTATGAGAGGTAGAATTGACTTTGAAACCGGCACTGTTACTCTTGGTGGTTTGAAATCTTGGTTGCCAACTATTAGAAGATGTAGAAGAATAATTATGATTGCCTGTGGTACATCTTACCACTCATGTTTAGCAACAAGATCAATTTTGGAAGAACTAAACCAAATTCCAGTCTCTGTGGAGTTGGCGTCAGATTTCTTAGATAGAAAATCACCAGTCTTTAGAGACGATACATGCGTTTTTGTTTCTCAATCTGGTGAAACAGCAGATTCAATCTTAGCTTTACAATATTGTTTGGAGAGAGGTGCATTAACCGTTGGTATTGTTAATTCCGTTGGTTCATCTATGTCTAGACAAACCCATTGTGGTGTCCACATTAACGCAGGTCCAGAAATCGGTGTTGCTTCTACAAAGGCTTATACTTCACAATATATTGCTTTAGTTATGTTTGCGTTATCTTTATCCAACGATTCAATTTCTAAGGTTAATAGACACAAGGAAATTATTGAAGGTTTACAAAAGATTCCGGAGCAAATTAAGAAAGTTTTGCAATTAGAAACTAAGATAAAGGAATTATGTGACTCTACTTTAAACGATCAAAGGTCTTTGTTATTACTAGGAAGAGGTTATCAACATGCAACCGCTCTTGAAGGGGCATTAAAAATTAAGGAAATTTCATACATGCACTCTGAGGGTGTTTTAGCAGGTGAATTGAAACATGGAGTTTTGGCATTAGTTGATGACAAATTGCCAATTATTGCGTTTGCTACTAGAGATTCATTATTTCCTAAAGTTATGTCATCTATAGAACAAGTCACAGCCAGAAATGGAAGACCAATTATTATTTGCAATGAAGGCGATGATATTGTTAAAAATGATAAAGTTTTCGCAACTTTAGAGGTTCCTGAAACCGTGGACTGTTTACAAGGTTTATTGAACGTTATTCCAATGCAATTAATGAGTTATTGGTTAGCTGTTAACAGAGGCATTGATGTCGATTTCCCTCGTAACTTAGCCAAATCCGTTACCGTCGAGTAAGTTATATTTCCTAATATCCTCTTTATTTTTTGTGAAATGGGGTGTTCCCATATCCTGTATTTTCCGTTAAATTTCGTTCTTTTTCTGGGTTACTACTCAGTTAAATTTGGGTTATTTATAGTGTATTTTACGATAGAATGCTACTATGATTTTGGGTCCAAAATTAATACAAAATATATTTATTTCACATCTCGTAGACTTCATACATATTAAACATCGCAACAAGGCCATAAAACTTCATAAAGAAGTACACATTATTTCATCTGCGCTTAAAATAATCAGAAGATCCAAAGTATGCAGCGCTAAAATCAAATATTCTTTCTCCTAAATCTAAATATTTGTTAGCGTAATACCTGAAATCTTCATTTTGTAATGAATCAGTATTCGGGCTAAACAATTACATTAGTAACTTAAATGAAAACGTGCAAAATTCTTTATAAAAACTCACCTTAAACCTGTGTTTCTCTTAACACCTGCCAAAAATGCTGATACTAAAGCCATATCAACGCCAAAATGTACCACTCTTCCAATCTTCATTGCTTTAGTAATTGAATATAATCTCTATATTTTAGCACGCTTGCTGTTACAGTGTGAATAATACCGTAAAGAGTATAATAATTTGATGAATAGTATTCTTTTTGCCACAATATAAGTAAACGATAACAAAGTCTTTTTAATACTGTGGTTACCCGGACTTTTCTCAGACAAATTCTAAATTCGAACTACGTTGGATTACAACATTGCTTCAGTTATTGTTTAATCAACAGTAATAAGATGAAGATTGTAGTTGGCAGTATCATAGCATATACCAACAGTGAAGAAGGACATTTTCAATAGTGTCAAACAGTTAAAAAATGAGTTGAAGCAGAAAAGGCATACAAAAGGCTTTGAAAGAAGGGATGTCGGCTAAGGGCGCATATAGTATTATGATTTACATATAATATTTACTAATTCTATCAAGTGTCATTTGATTCTAAATGAAGTCCAGGAATACTCTCATGCTATTTGAGGATTAAAAATTAGTATAAGAAGTACTGTTGGTATGCTGATTCCTCCTTATTATACCTCCATTTCATTTCAAAGGCTACCAAATTTTAATCATTGAATTGTTTTAAGTTGTACTTAAAATATTTGAAGTTATAGAAAGCCTGTCAGTATAGGGTGGGTAAGTGCTTTCTATAACTATTAGCTTATTTGTTGGACATAGTTAGATTTTAATTTTCTCTTTCTTGTAAAAGTTCGCTATTTTCGAGTTAATTCTCTTCAAAGAAACCCAGCTTACAATTAACTATGATATTAAGGTGTTCATGCTAAATTTTCAGAGAACATTAGTCTTTAATTACTGCTATCTTGTTGGATAATCATATTCAGTTGAAGGATGACATTTGTTTAGTTCCGGGTAACGAAACTTTTACTGTTTCGCCCTTCATTAAAATAGTGGAAACAAATTTGAAGACCTAGGACATCATTCAACAAGCTTCCATTACCTCTATTACTCTTAAAGCATAATGTCAGATAGGTATAGACAACCACCCAAGCCATCTCGGAATTATAGTGAGGATAGAAGAAATGCGCCTAATTCATATAAATCATCATATAGTCTGAGAGACCAGTCTCACGATCGCTATCCTCCTAGCGAATCCAAGAGATATAGTGAAAGGGATAATTATAGACCCCCATCATCAGCCCAAGATGGGTATCATCCATCTTCATCTCAAAGTCAGAAATACCGACCATCTGGACCATCAAGCTATAGATCTAATGACAGCCGTAATTATTACAAAAGCAATAATCCAACACCTGCACCACAGGGCATAAAGCGGCCGTTACCGTCAGAACCAAAGGGTTTCAGAAATGATAAGAAAAGAAGGGATTATAATGGACCATCCGGTTCTTCTCTGTATAGAGATAAATCATCTTATAAAGGTCCACAATTTGATAATAAACCCAGAGTTAATCTAAAGAATTTACCGAAAGGACCTAGGTCATCAACAGTTCAAGCTTCCACAGATAGAAGAGCAAAGGGTACTTTCAAAAATGAAAACACTCGAGTAAAGGGCCCTCAAAAATTAACACAATCACAAATTTATTCAATTAAGATTACTAGACCGTCTGAAATATACACAAGGGTGCAACAGGTCGGAGAAGGAACTTATGGTAAAGTGTATAAAGCTAAAAATTCTATCACGGATGAGTATGTTGCATTAAAGAAATTAAGGCTAGAAAGTGAAAGAGAAGGCTTTCCAATTACTGCTTTAAGGGAAATCAAGTTATTACAATCATTTGACCATGAAAATATTGTTGGATTGCTTGAAATGATGGTTGAACATAATCAAATATTCATGATTTTTGATTATATGGATCATGATTTAACAGGATTATTAACACATCCAGATTTGAAATTGACTGAAAGTCACAGAAAATTTCTTTTCAAACAATTAATGGAAGGCTTAAAGTATTTGCATGACAAGAGAGTAATCCACAGAGATATTAAAGGATCTAATATTTTGATAGACAATATCGGAAGGCTCAAAATAGCCGATTTTGGTTTGGCTAGAACAATGAAGATCATCAATGATGGAGAGAGCCCTGATTACACAAATAGAGTTATTACCATATGGTACAGACCCCCTGAATTACTTTTGGGATCTACAGACTATGGTAGGGAAGTGGATATTTGGGGTGTAGGTTGTTTATTGATTGAGTTGTATTCTAAAGTTGCCGCCTTCAAAGGATTCGAAGAAGTTGGTCAATTGCATCAAATTTTTGATATAATGGGTACGCCAACATTGGAAGACTGGCCGGATATTGATAACTTACCTTGGTTTGAGATGCTCAAACCTCAAGTTAACAAATTAAGTAGATTTAGAGATGAGTATGCGTCTACCATGTCACCACAGGCGTTTGATTTAGCTGAAGCTTTATTGAAATTGAATCCTTCGAAAAGATTAACTGCAGCAGAAGCATTGCAACACCCCTATTTCACAGAAGAGCCCAAGCCAGAACCCTTAACTTTCTTGAAAGATATAAAAGGTGAATGGCACGAGTTTGAGACTAAGAAGAGAAGAAGAAAAGAGCGCAAGAGATTACAAGAAGAAAAACAAAACCAAGTTCAAGTTCAGGGTCAGCCACAACCACAACTGCAGCCAATACAGTCAGCCCCGGAATCTGAAATACTTGATCCAGAACCAAGAGTATAAAAATTCATGATGTATTTATGTTATATAGATTATAGGAAAAATTTTCAGGTTCAGGATTTGATGTAGTTTTTGAAGGAGGTGTTTACAAACTCGAAATTGGCCTTGTGCGACTACAGATTGTGCACTTACAAACAATCTATGTGAAGATCCCTATATTTCGAGATCAATTATTCATAGTAACGTATCTACAATGCAAGGGACTCTTCATAAACTTGCTTCATTTGCGCTTATACTACAAATTGCTATTTGCTTAGATTCTAACTTGAATTTTGCAATCAGTTCTTCGCACATGAGCATTTTTACTAAGCAAAATTATCCACCAACCACTCAAGCTGCCAGTAAATTGGGGAACTTAGGAAAGCAGCTTCAAGATGACAAAAATAGCAAATGCAAATGTTCTATTTTCAATAATAATGTCAAAGATATAGGTACATACACAATTCCAGATTCAATTGCTTCAGGAAAGGAGTTCTCCGAATTAGATGCAAATACTGAAGAAAAGGACTGCGAACCAATGCACAAGAGATTACTTCAATATAAAACTCATGTCGGCGGTGACAAAAACATACAAGGGAAACTAAATGCAGATGCCGACAACAGTGCCTTACCTTCTCTTTCTACGTACGATAAGGCGTTTCTTTCTGCAATTGACTTCAATAAGTACTACGCTAGAAAGGGTCCTAGTGCCATGACGATCGATTGTAAGCTTTTGAATGCATTGAAGGTGACAAGGACTCCTAATAACAAAAAAATAACAATCAGATCAACCAACATCCTTGTTATAAAGCCTACAACAACATTTACCACCCAATTGGAGCTAATTGAGGTTTCGGATGTCACCAAGAAGCAAAAGAGAGGCTATAATAACTCATGGTCATCTTTGCATGATCTCTCTACGAGCACAACACCTGCTTTATTTTCGCCATCAACATCCGACGCAGCCAGTCCTCCAAAAAACCGGTTGAAGCTCAAGATCTTTGCTGCATTTTCTTTCATTCTAGTGATATTTCCATGGATTACCGTAGATGATAAACCAGATGATTCTTTTCCTAAAGTGCCGTCTAAAAAAAGAGTTCGGTCCATTACTAGCATTGAATCTCATAAGAAGAGAATAAAGTGTAGTTATATCAAATAGAATCTCATTTTTAAAATTTGCTAACCAATGTACTAATTTTGTGTACCTATACTGCTTTGGTACACTTGTAGGCTATATATTAGTAGAGAGTCACTTATTATCTGTTGAATTTAGTTCATGTTCTCTACTTGAGCCAATCAACAAATTTTCAGTTGTGATTACGGTTTTCCAATTCGGTCTATTAAAAAAAGTCATGTACAGAACATAAAATATTAAAACCAACACTGCTTTTTTGTTTAAATAGCAATTATCGTTAAATAGTATATAATACTTATTTTTAATCAATTTCATTGCAAAAGCATAAGCAGTATTCTTAATTGAAAAGCTATAAAATTTCAATACCTTAGAGGTTTACGAAATTATAAGCAATCCCTTCCCCTTAATTGTGACCAGTGAAATATTATTGACTTGAAAATAATATACGCCTGCAATGGGATCTTGTTTATCGAAGGATGAGACAAGCCCACCTAATAATAGGGATAAGGTCACCAGTAGAACCAAACCAATACAACAAAAATCCACCTTGGCAGCTGCTGAACCTAATAAACCAAAAACCCCAAAAAATACTTCATCCTTGGAGTCATCTAACGATATACAAGAAAAATACACCAGTACCTCCAATATAGCACTAGAAGAAGGGCAAAATAAAGTTAAGGAGGAGGATAACAGAAGTGTCAAAATATTGTTATTGGGTTCGGGTGAAAGTGGTAAATCTACTATTGTCAAGCAAATGAAAATCTTACACCAAGATGGTTATTCAAAAGATGAATTATATGAATATAAACCATTTGTATACAAGAATGTCCTTGATTGTATAAAGAGTGTTATAAACGCAATAATTGAATTGGAACCTTCTTTAATAGACAAAGATCTTACTGAGCAGTTGCCCGATGTATTTGAGGATGCTAAGGAGATTGAAGAAAAAAAATCTGATATTCAAGATAAGACTGTATCTACAACTAAAAAAGGAGTTTTAAACTACGATTCATTAAAAGAGATATTAGGATATGAAATTAATATTGATTCTGAAGAAGTTTTCGATCCGAATATTGCCTCTAAAATTTTAGAAGTTTACAATAAACCTGAAGTACAAAACTTCATTAAATTCCAACAAGGAAATTTTTATTTGATTGATTCGACTCGTTATTTTTTGCCAGAAGTTCAAAGAATAGCCCAGCCAAATTATATACCATCTGTCAATGATATATTAAGAACACGTAAAAAGACATCTGGTATATTTGACTTTAAATTTCAAATGAGTGGTTTGAAAATTCACATGTATGACGTTGGGGGACAAAGATCAGAAAGGAAGAAGTGGATTCATTGTTTCGACAATGTTACATTGATAATATTTTGTGTCGCACTATCTGAGTATGATCAAGTTTTATTGGAGGATAACAATCAAAACAGATTAGAGGAATCGTTGACTTTGTTTGACTCTGTAGTCAATTCCAGGTGGTTTTCAAGGACCTCAATTGTGCTATTTTTGAACAAAATTGATGTATTTGCTGAAAAATTACCATTCTCTCCACTTGAAAACCATTTCCCTGATTACACCGGAAGTAGTAATATCAATAAAGCTGCCAAATATATTCTATGGAGATTCACTCAAGTTAACAGATCCGGGTTGAACATTTATCCACATGTTACTCAAGCAACAGACACCTCTAATATTCATTTGGTATTTGGTGCTGTGAAGGAAACAATCTTGGAAAACACGTTAAGAGACAGTGGAATTTTGTGAAAAGAAATTGAATTGATTTTATTTCTAATCCAAAATTCCTACACCGGGAATATTTATTATCTAATTTCATTTCTTTAAGACTATCTAGCTATTTTTAATTCAGAATTAAGTATCGATATCATCAAAAAATTATGGAATGATCATATTAATGGTTTATTCATTTCTTTGCTAAACTCAAATATGTAAAGTAAACTTTTAATAAGACAGAGTAAATGTATTAATGATTCAGTTATGTAAAGTAAATAAGACAGAGTAAATATATTAATGATTCAGATGTACAATACTCATAATTATTATGATTTCGGATATGTATTTGCATCACCCTCTTTATTTCTGATATAATGAAGGTTGAAATTACCTCTTCCTCTTCCTCTCCCTCTTTCTGCTCCTCTGCCTCTACTTCTGCCTCTTCCTCCTCTTAAAGAGCCCCTTGAGAATGATCTTATTGGTTCCCCTTCAGTCTTTTCAACATTTGTAGATGCTTTTGATTCTGTTCCTCTTTGTTCATTGCTTTTACTCTTTTGTGAAATAGAACCGTTTGATTCATTACTAGGGCTACTACTCTTTTGATCGCTGTATTGATCACCACTTTTGTCTTCAGTCTTCTCCATATTTATTTCACTCTGGTCTTTTGATTTGAAAGGATTGCTACCTTTAGAACTTTTGTCGACTCTTGACGATTCGTTGGGAGTACTGGGCTTACGAACGCGCTTTTTAGCATCAAACTTCTTCTCATTTGGACTTTGTTCTTTCAGAACGTTGTTCTCAAGTTGGACCACTTCCCTAAATTTCTTCTTCGAGGAATCAGATTTGAAATTCCGGGGAGAGACTTTTGTTATATTTTCATCCATCTTGGGAATTGTCAGATTATTTAAATCTCTCTTGGATGATTTCTCAAATGTTGCATTTTTTCCTTTAATTAAAGGCTTCGGCTTAAGCTTTGTCTCATCATTAAGTTCAAGTGATTTCTCTAACTTAACAGGAATATCCAATGATTCACCAATATCATGAATTTTTGTATTCAAAAACTTGCCATTATTTTTATTAGGCTTCTTTCTATCCTCTATCAGATTCTTATTTTCTTTGACTTGAAGTTTCGAGTTTGATGTTTTGTTATTATTGCCACGAGGATGATTTGAAAGAATGTTTTCCTTAGACGTATGAGGCTTTTTAACTAACTCACTTAAATGCTTTTTGAAATTAGGTCTATCTGTCTTCAGGCGTGAAGCCTTGTCTTTTAACAAAGAATCTGAGGGCTTTTCTTTAGTATCTTTTTTCGTCTTAACTTTATTATCCAGTAATTCAGTCTTTGGCAATGATTCATTAATTTCTTTGGAGATGTCTCCAAGATCAGGCTTATTCTCTTTGTCATTTGATTTACTGACATCAATAGTAGATTCTGGTACAACTTCACTCTCTTTAGTTGTTAAGTCAACTCTTGGTTGATTAGGACTTTTCTTCTTCAAAATTACAGGCTTAAGGACTGTGGGCTTGGTAGCTATGACTTTATTCGGTTTTGGAGTTCCTTTCCTGGAGGCAGACTCTGAACCTGGTTCATGCTTAGAACTTAAGAGTTCTGCAAGACTTAAGTTATTGTCAGTTGGTATCTCATTCGATGGAATTATATCTGACTTGCCATTTTTTTCATGGGCAACTTCCTTAAATGTGCTGATCAGTGGCCTCCTTAATATATTAAATGAGGGTCTTCTTGATTCGGAATGTGAGATTCCCCGGGATTCATTATTATCTTGCAGTTCAATGTTTGATGACTTTTTCTGGTTAAGGCTAGATTTAGAGTGATTATCTGAAGATCCCATTGTTCTTATGGTTGTTTGATTTACAGTTATTAACTTTTTATCAATTTCGTGCAGTTTGGCTACAATATCAACAGGTTTAGCAGCTCCAAAAGGATTTGGTTTAGGTTTAGGCGGTACCATAGCTGATGTTGAAGTAGTAGTTTCTGGCAGTGCTTTGATTGTTGATTTCTTAATAGACATTCCGAGGCTGCTTTGGATTGAACTTGAAGGAGCTACATGACTAGGCCAAGCAGCATGATCCAATGACTTATTTGGTTGGTGATGTGACTGTGTTTGCAGCAAATATTGAAATGGCTTTTGATGCAGTTGCGGTTGATGGTGGAATTGTTGTTGAGGTAACTGATGATGTTTACCGGAAAAAAATTCGTGTTCAATTTCATAGATTTCTTTTTCATGCTCTTGATTAAATGAAATACAATGCTGAAAGTCTTCGAAGTCCGCCAATTCAACAATAACTCTTCTACTTGCCTTATAGTACAAGTCCTGCCATTTCAAAACCTTCTGCAAATCCTGACTGGAATGCAATTCAACAAAAGCAATTTTCCTTATAATATGTGTTTCTAAAACATTTGAAGAAGGATCAACTACAATTTTGAATTTGACGAATGTAGTGTATCGGCTTTTAAATAAATCCTCGATGAACGCATTATCACATTTAAGTGGTAGATTTAACAATTTCACAATGTAGGGCGCTCCAAATTCTTGATGCATAGAGCCCCTGTTATAATTGTTATAATTGCTTGAAGAACTATTACCAAATGGGTCGTTAGAATACGAAGGATAGTGTTTATTCTTCTCAATTGGTACAGAAATAGACGCTATGTCTATGTCATCATCTGCCCAAGATCCTCCAAATGCTGTTTAATTTGTTAGTAATGATCGATCATTAATTCGATTAAATTTTACTTACATTCATCCGTGAAGAACTCTTGTAATGTCATTTTCTTAGGTGGTGCTATTTACATGTTAGTATATTATTGAGAACAAGTCACTATTTTATTTTTTCAAATGAAGCGAAATACATACCCATGTTTGATCAACTATAACAGACTAGATAATAACAATTTTATTCAATTGATTCAATTACAAAAAGTGCTTATATATTGTATTGCATAACACATAAATTTAAGGCTGACGTTTATATTATTTCCACAACTATAATGAGAGATCACGTGATACAATTGATACATAATAATTTGAAATATGATATTGAAAATATTTTGATATAAAAGTAACGTTAAACTGAGTATACGTATTATAAGTCGGTGTAATTATCGTAGGTTTCTCTCCACTTGGCGAAGAAACCAGTCATAAATTTGGTTCCTAAACCGATATCCTTTGAACCAAGTGTAGCCCTAATTGAGTGCATTGATAATTGGGGGATACCTAAATCAATTGTTCTAGCACCAGTTTGAAGGGAGATAGAAGGACCAATGGTACCACCAGACCTACTGTCGTTACGTATATGGAAATATTGAATTTCATCGCCATTCAATCTTCCCAATTCCTCCATTAATGCCAAACCAGTAGAATCGGTAGCCATGTTACCGTTAGGATCCAAAGCAACGACAATACCCTTATTAGGAACTGGCTTGTGGTGTTCCAAATAAACACTTGAGAAGTTAGGATTAACTAAATGGTTAACGTCAGCAGACAAAATAATGGTGTTGGCATAAGCCAATCTCAATTGAGATTGAATGTCAAGCCCGTCTGGATTGAATGCTTTGGAAGAAAGAACTCTGGTAACAACCAGCTCAATAAGACCTCCTTTAATACCTTGACGTGTAGCAGATCCAATTTCTTCGTTATCAAATAATCCTACTAAAGAGAAAGAATCAGACTTCAATGCTGAGTCGGCATCGGCTTCAATCAAAGCACTGATTGCAGCAAAAGAACATACTCTGTCATCCACACGAGGTGCAAAGATAAATTCATCTCTTAAACCACCTCTAGTACCCTTTTGAATATCGTATAATTGCAAGTCCCATTGTAAAATATCGGATACCTTAACTTTTGCGGATTTGGCAATGTATCTCAACAAGGATAATGAGTGTTTTCCATATAATGGAGCACTCTTTTCTTCTTCAGTTGCTGGCTCTTCTTCCTCAGAGGCGAATCCAATCACTGGAACAGTTTGTGTTTCCTTGTTAAATGGGCCAACGGCTGGGGCACCAAAGTGTGGTGCCAATGTTGGAATGTGAGCAATAGCATGTGGAGTAGAGTTGACTAATTTTTGAGTAACTTTACTAGATTCTGAGTCCTTGACTAATAATCTTCCGCCAATACCTAAGTCTCTGTCCCACCAGAGGTCAGATAAACCACCGGAATAGGCAGCTACACCTAATAAGTCGTAACCTTCAACTTTTTCTTTGGTAGAATTTGGTTTTAAAACAACCGTTAAAGAGTCAACATGGGAACCAATGATTCCAACACCCTTGCTTGGAGTCCAATCCTTTCCAACGATGAAGGCTGCTAATGCTGTGCCATTTCTGTATGTAAAGTACTTACCAGGAGATAAGGAATCCCAGGACTCCTTCTCAGGAAGATAGCTGAAGCCCTTGGCCTTCAATTTCTCTGAAAAGTAGTCGACAACATGATAAATAGTTGGGTTTTCATAGGTGAAGTTTATATATTCATCACCTTGGGCCTTGAAAAAGTCTTCAGAGTATTTACTGGCAGAAGACGTTGACGAAGAATTATTTGCGATGGTATTTGTACTTACATCTTCTTGATCAAGTTTAGAAATTGCCTCTTGAAGGCCCTTGAGAATGTTTTGTAAATCGGACATGTTTATAATCTAGTAAGTTATACAATTGGAGATTTATGAGCCAATGTAGAAACTATATATAGATAAGCCATAGGTTATTTATGTTCTAAAATCTCGAGCACTACAAAAAATGCCAATCTCGGAAGAGGCTCCAGAACCAGCACCACGAAACAGTCGAATTTTATACTCAATCGGTATCTCTATTCAAATACTACGAATCGGTTATTAGTTTGGTCTTTCAGCCGCAAATGTGGCTGCGACTATTAATGGGAATACTACACTAACATCAGCATAAACCTTAACGGATTTGGCTTCAGCTTTTATCTTACCCCAACTAACAGCTTCGTCAGGTCTAGCACCAGCATCTGAACCATCAAACTCTTGACCAGTATTGATGTAGACAGCATAGTCAGCACCGTTACGCATCAAACAGGCGTTACAAATGTGGTGCTTGATCAAACCACCACCCAAGATGATCATACCGGCGTTGGAAGCGGCCATAGACATAGAGTTTATCTTTCTGATATCTGCTACAATATCTAATCTTAACTGCAGTGGAGAAGCTTTGAAAGTGTGAAAGAACAACATATCACCTATGGAGCCATCAGTTAAAGCAGGGCAAAATATAGGGATTTTGTTCTTATGAGCCCAATATAGGACAGAGCTCTCATCGTTGATTTCTTTACCAAGTCTATCGATCAATTTTGATGGAGTCCAGATTGCGGCAGAATCAGCATTTAAACCTTCAGAGCCCAATTTCTGCATGGCCTCCTCTTGTTCTTCCAAGCATTTATCTAAAACCGGTACAATCCATTCTTCAAATTTACAATAATTATCGTTAGGAACAAGTAAATTTCCAATTCTGTTCATACCTTGATCTCTTAAACCTTTACCTGGTAAACTAAAATCACCCATATAAGTAGGAGCCAACACTTTAATAAGATCCTCTTCAATACCACCTGCACTTGCTACTATGGCGCTGACCATTTTGTGCTGAACCAAGTATCTCAAAGTGTCTCTTAAACCTGAAGAAATTAAGTTGGAAGTATAACCCATGAAAATGGTTGACTTTTGATATCCTTTATCATCAAATTCACCAGTTCTTTCATGCTCCGGTAATTCGTCAATATGCTTTCCTCTCCATGTCCTCATTCCATTAATAATTTCACAAGCTTGACCTACAGAAGACGCTTGGAACCCCATTGTTTTCATAGATGAAATCAAATCGGTGGCCTTCATATTGTACGCAGAATCAGCTGAGTAGTCAATACCTTTGACTTCAACAAAATCTTCAGGGACCGGGGCAGATTGCTTCAAAACAGCATCTGAAGCTAATGTAGGAAGTTGGCCAGAGTTTGACATTTTGTACTACTGTAATATTAATTATTTCGTCTTAAAAAATTTTTAAATTAACATTCGAGATGTTCGATTTTGCTCCATATTTCTACTTATCGCTATGCCATTTATGCCTAAAATAAAGATAAATTACAAAATTGAATAATTGAAACTTTAAGAAAACTTGTATTTAAATTAAACAAGATTCTACTATATCCATAAATAATTCTTTGTCTTTAATCAACGACAAATGAAAATTAAATGTAAAATTATGATTATATTGAAAAATAAATTGTGTTTGTCAGGATGCTGAAATATGTTTTTAAATCGCCACTGAATCCTGGAAGTATTGAATGCAATATCACTGACATAATCGAGTTATCAATTTAATATTCTTAGTCAAGGATAACAAACGTAATGCAATAATTCAAATATGTTTGAATATTCATACTCTTTCCCTAACTCGAGGAGTCCAAGAACTACATTTTGGCTTGGCTGTGTTGTATGGGACGTAGGCACCTGGAGTACCAGTTAAGTTTTCTTTGTGCTTTGTTAATGGGTAAGCCCTAGTAGTCTTTTCGTCCCCAACTAATTTGGTTGGAATAGTGTTGGTACCATAACCCAACCAATAATGCCAACCTGGTTCAACTTGGGAAATATCAAAGTCCCATCTAGCATATTCAACCCATCTGGTTCTCAAGTGAATTTCTTCTGGTGCATCTGTTTCATAATACTTATTACCGAAGTCGTCTTCACCAACTAACCAACCTCTTTTGGTATCGTTGTGAACTTGGATTTGCCAAGCAGCCCTTTTCAATCCAGAACTGTAGATATTCTTAATCGTACGAATAATAGAAGTAGACATTCTTAGTTATTTATGTTATATCAATTATATATTATTCTAATTGAATTAATGGACCATAACCGTAAACTAAAAGCTTTTAATTGGAGAGAAAAATCAAAATCATGTCACGTGCTCAAGATGTTACACAAGAAACATTCATATATGGATTTTAGGCAACTGATTTAAGTTTACAAGTCTTACGAATGTTTGATAGACTTCGGTATTTTATGCATTAGCCAATTAAATCTTCATAGATAAACGTATATACTATCAACAAATAAATTAAATTATAATATATGATGAAATAAGAAAATTGATACACATCGAATGTTAACTTCTTACTAATTTGAAGCACGGAACTATCTGTTCGTGAAAACTAGCTTCAGCGCTTCGTGATAGCAGATTGTTCAAGCAACTTATTAACATCAGCTGAACTTATCACTACTCCTCTCTCTGAACACTTTGCCTTATTCTTCAACTCATAACATAAACCATCGATATCAATTTCAGTATATTTAGGATGAGTGGAAATTCTTTCCCATATTTCAGAACACTTCATAGTTTCTTCTGGTGCTGGAACAACTTCCTCAGCAGTACCGCTGGGTATACTACCAAGTCTGCTTTGTGCTTTATACACTTCCGGTGAACTTTTAGATGTTTCTGAAGGTAAGCTGCTCTTAACAAATTCGTTGAAATTGAAATCTACATTGACAGAATCTTGTAATGGATCGTAAATGGAATCTTCAGTTGTCAATTTACTTACTGGATCGACGGTGTCTTTCTTTTCTGCATAATCATCATTAAAAGCCAATGAAACATCAAAGTTGGTATCATTCAAGAAGGACAATGGGTCGTCATTGTTATTAGCAGACAAAGAGAAGTTAAAGTTCGGGTTAGTGTTAAAAAATGGATCGTTTACACTTTTTGTTTTGGTCTCATTAGGAGTCACCAAATTTGAATATGGAGAACCTGAATTGCTGCTATTATTTCTGTGGTATTTGGGTATTGGAGCTTGTTTTGTACCACATGCTTCATTCAAATTGGCACAAAAGGGGTCTATTTGCTCCTCAAATCCACTATTTAAATCAAATGGATCATACTGATTAGAATTGACAGTATTTGGGTTGGATATACTATCAGTGTTATTGGACGAATCCGGCGATACCAATATATTCTCATTAAGAGGAGATGTGGAAGATGATGAACCACTTACTAAATCTGGTAACTGAAAATTGTTACTCTTCGATTCTTGAAGAGAATTTAAATTATCCTTTGACCATGGGAAGTCCAATGATAACTCGTCAACTGAAGGAGAATTGTTATTGGAAGCAGAGCTCATTGAACTCTTCTTACCAGTAGATGAACTCGTTAATGCACCCACCTTAGACGGCAATTTCAAATCTGAAAAGTCCAGCGTGCCTCTATATCTTGAAAGCTCGTTCTTTAACATCTCCACTTGGGCTTTGAGAAAATCTGATTCTGTAGCAGCCTTAATATTCTCATCCTCCAAGTCCTTGACCTTATCCTCTAAATCCTTCATCTTGCGCTCCTTTCTCTCCCTATATGCCCTCTGCGCCGCTCTGTTTTGCGCTGTTCTTTTGGATTTGGGCTCTGTGTCTATAGGCTTTCTCCCTGGTTTGGAGTGTAACTTCTTGTCATCGTGTGTGTCAAAAGTTTCAACCTCCGAAAAGTTTCTCTTTACCTCCATAATGTTTTCTGTATGTGTATGTTGTTTTTCAAAAAGACAAATATCTTCTACGATACCCTAAATCAAGTTCTTTTCGTAGTAAATTATCAGTTCCGTCTTCCTTCTAATGTTACTAAAGCTATCGATTTTCTAAAAATGTTAACTTCAAATTAACAATTTCCCAATTTTTGATTTCCTGAATTCCTTAAAATCTCGTATCCTTTCCGATTTCTCTGCAAAAATCCGTTAAAACAGCTAAAAGTCCTCTTAAATTTCTATGTGCTTGTCCCCTGGGTCAGCTAATGCGTTCTCTCGATAATTTGATACTATTGCAGACCTGATGCTCTCAAATAAACTAAATAAACCTGAAAGAATAGCAACCGTTTTTTGAATTTACATTAATAAGGGAATGGCGCTAATTTATATGAGTAAGGATCTAGAAGTTTCTTTTGAATTTCAAATTCCGAGGGCATCATTTTATGCTTTACAAAATAGACTCTTACTGAAATTAGCGGTTCGTCCGAGTCCGCTAAACACTACAAAGTCGCTATTATTAACAATATGTAGACATCATAGACACTCTTGACACACTATAAAACCTCTACGAAGGATTCTGTTAAAATTGCGAAGCCAAAGATTTCGAACTAGAACCTGAACTGGAACGATGAACTGGAACGATGAACTGAAACTCTTGATCTAGGATTAGGTTTGAGTCAATTGGAGTTGTAGTTCTAGTTCTCATATTATACTTAGGGTTCGTTTAGGATAAAATTTGACTGAGTTTATCTGTGGTTTTTCTGAGACTTGTCTACGAATCTACGATTAGCTATAGTTGCTCATTTTTGCTTTTGCTCCAGTTCCTGGTTTAGATAATGAGTAAAATTGCTTAATTTTACTTTTTTTTTGCAAGTAGATTGCTCGATCCTTAAGCATTTCGGAATTGATTCGTTTTATCATATGATGCCGTAGTGCAATGAGCTAGGTAGGGCTGACGGTATAGGAGCGTTGTGGGAGTATTGTGGAAGCATTGTAGGAGCGTTGTATACGATACGAGTGTTGAAACTACGGCCAATTCTGAGGGAACATCTTCTAATATGTAGGTTCGTAAAGTGGTCGGTAATAACCTCGTAAGTGATAAAGGGCCGCTGACAAATTCTAAACAACGCTATTTCTATATACGAAATTAATGTGAACTGTAAGCGTATGAGTATACGAGGTGATAAATTGATTTGATCTAGGATGAAAGAATATGTGAGTATAGTAAATGGGATCAGAAGGACGACAGGAACAAATCAGAATGAACTAGAGATGAAAGAACGGATTCTGAGTGATTACAACCTGAATTGGTAGTACTAACACAAGTAGAAAGACGAAATTCGATATCTTCAGAAGACTAGATCTGTTCTAGAATTGGTTCTTCAATCCACTGATAGCATCTATCACGATGTAGCAACAATTTGTCGTAATCAGAGTGAGATCAAGGGGGAGGTGGAAGGATTGCGAAAGGACGTAGCGAGGGTATTAACAAAGAAAGAATAGGCTACAGCTAGTGGACCAATGGGAGAGAAAGAGAGAGTAAACGATGGAATACAGTGAATGAATAGAGCTTCTAGAGATAACTAGCAGAACGGTCGACTCAGGACTATCTATGGACGTATTAATCGTTGACATATATGTATCTATGTAAGCTGTTTTACTGAAATCATGGGGAAATATTTATGAGATTGAGCCTCAAATACCACTTTATGGGTAGGGTGAGTGAGACTAATATCACTATTGAGGACAAGAGTCTCCAATTTATTCAATTGGCTGCGATATGCTTCACAGGTGCTGATCAATGATTCATATTGTTCATGAACATTTGTTCCCAAAAACTGGTCTGAAATGTTTGAATCGGTCAATGAGTCTTTGATTTTTCGATACTCAGCTTCGCAGAAGTTGAGTTTGCCACAAATAACTTTAATGACGGCCAATTGCTTTGCTGAAGAATCTAAGAAATCTATTTCAATGGACCTCTTATATTGGCTGAATGTGGGTAATTCGGGAACCCCAATACTAGACCACGGTTTCATTCTAAGGTTGTAGAGCAATTCAGGAGATGTTGCGAGATATTTAGGATTATTAAAATCGACAAATTTGAGGGATGACAACAAAATTAGATACATTCTAATAGCATCGGTCAATGCGTAAAGGGTATCGTATTTTTTAATGAGATGATTGTTGTTGTACTCCAATGTTTTTTGTAGCTGAGGTAAAAATACTTCAGTATTGTGTTGATGAAGTTCTTTAAGCTTGTTCTTTTTGGGGCCTGCTTTTATTTTTTTAAGTTTTTTTGGAACAGCCACCAATATTTGGTGGATCTTCAGTTCAATCAAGCTGTTGACTCTGGTAGCAATATGCTCAACTAAGACCTGAGATAAATAAGACGCATACCAAAATATCAAGCATGCTTCAAATCCCTTATATATTTCTAATTCAAATCCAGATAAAGCCACTTCGATCATTAATTCCAATTTAATGTAAAAAATATAAGAACTTATACTTAAACCCATCTCTTCATTTTTCAATTGGTTACCAATTTTATATGAGTCCCAAAGACTAACTTCGAGATTTTCAAAGCTTACTTGTAAAGTATCCCAAATCAATAAACTCTTAGAATTCAATTGTCTCTGTCTGCATCTGTTATTAGCAGCAGTGGTAAAATTGTGGTAAGCTGAAGTATCAAAGTCTCCCAATAAAATGTTTAATTTTTGTAATACATCAGTTTGCGTTTGTTGAATAAATTCATCATTTCCTTGTATATTCCACTGATCTGGGTTTAAAATGGCAGTATTTACCCCCACAAGTCCTTCAATTAACTTCAAGGATAAGGAACTAATATTTTCGGCGGATCCAACTATTGATCTATCATCACGAATGAAAAATAGTTGAAATATGCCCCTTGCAATTACGTTAAAATTGTTGTCAATTTGATAACTAATATTATACCTCAAGAAATTTTGAAGTTGGTTGAGATTTTTTATACTCCCTAAATCAGTCACATAATCTATTATCTTGCTGAACATACTTTCCAAGCTCCTATATGATTCATCTAATGAGATCTCATATAATTCAGCTGGGATATTTCTATTATCTTCGTCTAATTGTATGAATTTTGAAAATGAACCTACCGGAACATCGTTGGATTTGTTCAAAGATAAATATTTGATATTTTCAATTGCATCTTTTAGAAATCCAATTTTTTGAGAAGTGTTGGAATTTCGGCCGAATAAATCAATTGAAATATTCAATACTGTCTGAATCTGCACCATTCTATGGACCAATTCAAGGAAGTTGACTAAAGTGTGTCTATAATTTCCATCAATATTATTCTTCACCCATTGAATTGAATCTTTTATGTCGCTTAACACCAAATCAACTGAAACATCCGCTAGAAAGTTGAAATCCATGCTTCTTGTAGTTAAATCTTCCTCTTCGTATAATACATTGTTTGCAACGTACAAACAAAAACCAATAAACTTGCACAAGCCTATTACAATTGATCTTAGGATCTTATTAATCAATTTATATTCCTTTGTGTTAATGTCGTAGTCAGCTTGGACATCGAATCTATCAATTTTAAATATGCAGTTCGATAAAGTTTGTCTAAGCTCTGGAGCTTTACGATAATTGGTTAGTAAACTCTGAACATATCTGCAACTGAGGACAGTGACTTGTAAGGAGCTATTATCCAACCAACTGCTAAAGGATCTCAATAACTTTTCAATTATTCCAACTACGTTCTCAATATCTTGTGGTTTCAAAGTGTCAAATTTAACGTCTTCTTCTGATAATTGTACTAGTCCGGTATCCAACTTGATATTATTCATTTCCAATGCTCTGGTACCTTCTAACAAGTTGAAAAGCTCAGATTGAACCACTCTATGATCGGAGATTTTTTTCAATGATTCAAAAAGTTCATCTGTTATATCTATATCTTCCTTCTTATCGTCTAATTTGGGCACTGGATGATGTTAGTGATTTCCTTTAGTTTGAGAATTACAATAACTTACATGAGCTGTAACTATCCATCGCTTAGATGTATTTGTTACTAGTATGAGGCATGGATATAAGTTATGCCAAAAAAAATTGTAGACAAATATGTGGACTGTATATACTTGCCAGAGGTTCCACATTTTCTCCCAGTAATAGCTTTACTACCATAAGAGTAAAAACTCAACTTTCAAATACACGAAAAAACATGGATTATTTCTTTTTATGAAATGCTTATTCATGTTCATTCTATATTTAATTTGTGGTGCAGGTATGATTATTGAAGATTTTTGAATTTAATTGCATTTAATTGAATAATTGTACATTATTTATTTAAATTTTTTAGCATGACAATATTTCCCTCTATATGAAGCATTCAAATACATGAATTTCCTTTAGCATTCAATTTTTAAGCTGAAGAATATTTAATTACAATAGATTTATTTTCAAATATAAAATATAATTAGCTCCTCTAGTTGGTATTCTTAATTAGAAAATGTATCTAAAAGGGCGGTTGGTGTAGTGGTTAACATTTCTGCCTTCCAAGCAGGAGACATGGGTTCGATTCCCGTACCGCTCATATATTTTTGAAATATCGCGAATAAAATGTTTTGATGTAGGACGTAATGTTTACACTTCTACTTTTTTTTACAACTTTTTTGAGATATCATTAGCTATTCAGAGGCAATGAATTTTGGAAAGCCAACTCTCAAGTCTATCCTGAAGATTAAAACTTCGCAGGAATTAAAAAATGTGATGGCACATGTCTTTCAGGAGGCACAACTTTCAATATCAAGTCATCGTAAACTAGTGGTTGTTATGAAGAATGTATTTAACAGATCTATTGAAATTGATTGCCACGAACATTTCTCTATGTTTTTCTCCAAACTACTTAATAAAATCTTGCCATTAAAAAAAGGAGAACAAGTTGGTGATAGAATTGCCAAGTTTTGTTCAGCATTGGTGAGAGCATTGAATAACGACGAATTGGAAAGAAGAAAGGCAGACGACAAAGAAATGGAAGAAAGTTCTGACGATGAAGATTCAGAATCTCATGTTGATTCTTTTGTGAAGTACATAACACATCACTTATTGAGAGGAATTGAATCAAGAGATAGAAATGTCCGCTATAGAGTACTGCAGTTGTTAGCCTACCTAGTGAATCAAATTTTAGAAATAGATTATGAAACCTATCAAGCCTTATATGCTTCTTTAAGTAAAAGATTATTTGATAAAGAACCGATGGTTAGGATTCAAACAATTATCTCTCTAGCTAAATTCCAAGTTTACGAATTTGAAAATGATGACGAAGAAGATTACGAAAATAATGTCTATAATATCCCTATAACCAAAGAAGCAATAACAGAAAAAATTATTGCCGCAATACAAAACGATGAAAGTGCCGAAGTCAGAAGAGCAGCTTTGATCAATTTAAAGAGAATTCCTGAAACCGTACCATACTTGATTGAGAGAGCCAGAGATTTAAATTCTATCAATCGAAGATTAGTATATTCTAGAGTCTCAAGAGAGCTTGGCGATTTTAGAGATCTTGACTCTAAGAGTCGCGAATGCTTATTAAAGTGGGGTTTAAACGACAGAGACGAATCTGTACAAAAGGCTGCCGTGAAAATGTTTACACACGATTGGTCAGAAACTGTTGACAACAACTTACTTGAGTTAATAGAAAGTTTAGAAATTACAGAAAGTGAGGTTGCAGAATCAGCGTTACTGATTTATTATAAAACGAGAATTGATAAATTATCTGAGATCAAAATAACTGAATTGGATTGGAAAGAATTAACTACTGAGAAAGCATTCCTAATACGCACATTTTATTATCATTGTAATGATAACAATTTATATGACTTAATAGATTCTAACTTTCCAGAATCCGTGGATCTAGCTGAAACATTAAAAAAATATTTGATGTTGAGAGTCAACCATTTAAACGAAAATAATGAGATTTACCAAAATTACCTTGACAATAAAGCAAAATTACAAGAAATAGAAAACCAGATATTCTTTAGCCATAGTGAATTAATCAAGTTAAAAAATGAAATAGATCATAATTATAAAAATTACGTGAAAGCTGAGAATAACATTAATAACTTAACATATCAGGTTAACCTTTATAAGAAGCGTAAAGGTAGTTTAATTGATGGTACTGCCGAAGTTGAGCCACTTGATGACGAAGAAAATGAAGTTTTAGAGGAAAAAGTTTTCTTGTCGTTGACGCTCGAAGAACTTGAAGGTGCAATTGAAGAGAATGAGGAAGATATAAAATCCAGCAAAACTCTAATGAAGAAGTATGAAAGTAATGTGACGTCAGGAGAAGAAAAATTCAATGAATTGGAAGTGGAATATTCGACCTTTTTGGAAACGAAGGAAGCTCAATTGATGGCTTTGAGAGAATTTGAAGAAAAATTTTGTACTTTCTTAGACAGCTTGAAAGATTTAGAATTTATCATTGAGCAATTATTACTAGTTTCTAAAGAGTATGACTTTAGTGATGAAATAGGTAGACGTAAAATGCTTCAAATTAGTCGTTCTAGTTTGATGGATGATGACTTGTCCAGTAAACTAATCGAGATCACATTGAAAGTCTTAAGAAAGATCTCAATTAACGAAAGAGATTTTACAACAATGTGTACTGAAATAATTAATGATTTGAAAGATTCTTACGACTACGATGACGATACTTTTCATTCCGCTGTTTCTGGTTATGATGGTGAACCACCCGAAGAAAATATCGAGGTAGACCCGTCTAGTAAAAAGAGAAGAATTGAGCCGAAGTTACCGCCCGATGATGTTATTTTGAGGTGTTTAATAATCACTCAGCATGCTTTAGAGTTAGCTGAAGAACCATTAGATCATAACTTATCGTTGAGCTCTTTAAGGTACAGTTTGGTTAATTATGCTATTCAGCAGATGGATAAAGCAGAAATATATTCTTTGGGTTTGAAATGCTTCGGCTTATTTGCTTTGCTTGACCAGGAATCAGTTTATGATGCTACGGTGCTCTTGAATCTCAAGTTCCGTGATGGAACTGAGGAAATTCGAATAATATCTGCTAAAGCTATAGTAGATATTTTATCAACTTTTGGATCATATGTAATCAAGGAGAAATCATTATTGTACTCTTTAGCGAGAAATTTTCACAAGAGCTTAAATCAATTTGATATGCCTCAATTGCAATGTGTGGTTGCAGAAGGGGTGTCTAAGTTATTTTTGGCTGATATATTTAATGACTCAATGAAAGGTAATGATAATCAAGGAGGCCTTGAATCTGCAAAGCAACTATTTGAATCTTTAGTATTAAGCTATTTTCATCCGCTCACTTTGCAGAATGATAACTTGAAGCAAATTTTAGCTTTTTGCATTCCAGTTTATGCATTCAGTCATCCAAGTCACCAAATTAGATTAAGTTCAATTAGTGGAGATTGCGTGTTTAGAATGTTTCACGAAAGTGGTGAATTTATGAAACATGACAGCAAACTTTCTCCCAACACAGTTATACAGCAATTGATTCATTGGTGTGATCCAAACAACCTAGTCAATCTCACACAAGAAGAGATCAAGAAGCAGTCGTCCCATGTGTTTCAATCTATTTCTCTTTTGCAAGTACTTGAACAGGGAAGTTCTAAAAATGTTAAAAAGGCAATTATCAACAATTTGAATAAATTGTCGATTCATGAAGATTTAAGTGTTGCCGTGTTGGAGGGTTTGCTCAATGGTGTACAAGAAACAAGGGAGTGCATTGAAGTAAACAGGGAAAATCCAGAGTTTTCCTTCGATAAGCTTACAATAAGGAATTTTGATAATTTCTGTCAATTGGTCCAGGACTTACACCAAAAAGCAGTCGAAAGAGAAGGAACCGATAAATCAAATATTTCCATAAGATCTGCACTTATTACGCAATCTGGAGATGCTAATAAGTCTGACGAAGAGCTTACTACGAATAACGAGGAGAATGACTTCAATGTGGATGTTAAAGCATCTGACCGCTCCAGTAACGTAGACTCTCATGAAAGCCCAGATAATGATATCAATAGTCCTACCCCCTCAAATACAAGTAGACGTCATGAACATAATACCTCCAAGATCTCCCAGAACGAAATAAACGATACTTTGCAAAAGATTGACCAATTATTAGCGGAAGAAGATGAGATCGAATACGACATCTCCATGGAAGAATCTTGAATTTATGCAAAATTGATACTTAGATACAACCTAACCGACAGAGTTGTATTTCATAATCTCATGTGTGGGGAACATTTCTACACTTAAATATTAAAATACCATAGCTATACACATATAAACGACTAACTAAACGATTCAAGAATACTAACTAATAAATCTCTAAACGAGCTGAATATTTTATACGAGGGAACGAGCAGTGTATCAAATGTCAAATTTTTATACGACCGCTATGCAGCGCGTCCATGTAGTATTTCGAAAAATAGCATATAATCACAAATAATTCCGTGGGTTTTTATAATTTCAATAGATAGAAAGACAAATTCAACTGGTTCTATAACATCACATTAGTAGATTCAACTCCAACACATACAATGAGCAACGTTAAATTAGCCGAAAAGAACCACGAGAGAGATTCCGAGTTCACCAAGGCTTTACACGGTGATTCTTATAAGAAGACTGGTTTATTTGCTTTGATGGGCAAGGCTAAGGATGCAGCTGATGTCGCTTCTAATGGTTACTTTAAACACTGGGACGGTGGTGTTTCTAAAGATGATGAAGACAAGAGATTGGAAGACTACTCTCAGTTGACTCATCATTACTACAACTTGGTAACTGATTTTTATGAGTACGGTTGGGGATCTTCATTCCACTTTTCTCGTTACTACAAAGGTGAAGCTTTCAGACAGGCTACTGCTAGACACGAGCACTTTTTGGCCCACAAGATGCAAATTCAAGAGAACATGAAAGTTTTAGACGTTGGTTGTGGTGTTGGTGGTCCAGGTAGAGAAATCTGCAGATTCACCGATTGTGAAATTGTTGGTTTAAATAACAACGATTATCAAATCGAAAGAGCTAACCATTATGCTCAAAAATATAAGTTGGATCACAAATTATCTTATGTCAAAGGTGATTTCATGCAAATGGATTTCGAGCCAGAAACTTTCGATGCTGTCTACGCAATTGAAGCTACCGTCCATGCTCCAGTTTTAGAGGGTGTATATACTGAAATTTACAAAGTTTTGAAACCAGGTGGTGTTTTCGGTGTTTACGAGTGGGTCATGACTGATGCATATGATGAAAATAATGAAGAACACCGTAAAATTGCTTACGGTATCGAAGTTGGTGATGGTATTCCAAAAATGTATAAAAGAGAAGTTGCTGAGCAAGCCTTAAAAAATTCTGGTTTTGAAATTGAATATCAAACTGATTTAGCTGCCAAAGACGATGATATTCCATGGTATTACCCATTAGCTGGTGAATGGAAATACGTTCAAACTTTCAGTGACTATTTCACTATTTTTAGAACCTCCAAGTTAGGTAGAGCTCTTACTACTGAAGCTGTTGGTTTAATGGAAAAGATTGGCTTAGCTCCAAAAGGTTCTAAACAAGTTACGAACGCTTTGGAAGATGCTGCTGTCAATTTAGTTGAAGGTGGTCGTCAAAAATTATTCACTCCAATGATGTTATACGTGGCAAGAAAACCATTGACCGAAGAAAAGTAGTAAAGACAATAATTTAATTCCTTATTCCCAATTATTAGAAAATTAGTAAAAATTTGCAATAAAATTATTTAATATATATTCCGCTAGAGTAAATTTATGTCATGTAGAAGTAATTCTAATATTGATTTTGAAATAAAATTTCAAATATTGATATGAATCTAAATCTTTATGTATATTTATGCTAAAATATACAAAATGCAAAGCTTAAAGTCTTAACTTTGGAAGATTAAAAGCAGGAGCTGTTGGTAAGGCGAACTGAGGTCTTTCGATAACAATGATCTCATTGTTACCAAAATCATTAACTTTCATAATTGGTCTATACTTAGTTGTAATCCAAAATGGTTTGCTAGTACTATCTTGTGAGTCTGACTCATCATCCTGAATTTGTTGTCTCAATCTATTAATCTGACTTTGCTTCAAAGATAGTTCTAAAATTTCAGCATTGTTCTCAACGATATCCAAAGATCCATCTATTTCATTACTAAGTTCCTCGGTGGTATCAATTGTTAAGCCATCTCTATACCTTTTCTTGGAATTGGAAGTATTTTGATAGACTTTCAGGATAGGAATATTAAGTAACATGTCAAAGAAGCAGACCCAAGTAGTACCATATATCCATACCTTTGAATCCTTAATAAATATGTCTTGAGCCTTGTCATCTAATGCTAAATACTGCTTTGGTAAAAACTCACTATTTCTTTTAGACCATGGTGTCAATAAATTGTTATTATTTTTGCTAACGAAAAACTCGAATATTTTATTTTCTTCAGTTACTACTAACAATTTGTCATTATCGGAGAATTTAATTAAATGGGGCAATGAAGTCAACTTCGTTAATTTTCTAGCAGATTCTTTCTCATGTAATGAGAATAGTTCAATCGATCCATTAAACCTTGAAATTGCTAATTTAGTTTCGTCTGGAGAAATTATGAAATTATTAATACAATTTGAATATTGCAATTTTGAACTGTTATCTGAATTTGTTTCAATTTCGTCAATTAATGAAATAGTTTGGTCCTCAAAACGTATTTCAAATTTGTAAATTTCTTCGTCAGGAGTTAATACCAAGATTTTATTTTCAGAATATAACTTGACTTTTTTGGCTCCATCAATAATAGAGTCAAAGTTGGAATCTCTAACCTTCACAACTTCCAATTTCTTTCCTGTATCATTCAATACAAAAACCTTGACAGACGATAAAGTAGAAACTGCTAAAATACTCCCTTCCTCATTAATGTCAGCTGCTGTAATATTTTCATCATCAGCCAATGATAATTTAGAAACGAGTTTATGCTTATTCTCCAAAATTTTCCAAATTTTTATGGTTTGATCTTGCCACAACAAAACGAGTTTGTTTTTTTGGTTTATTACTGTGTTCGATATTTGTTGATTGATAGTCAATTTTCTATATCTACCATCATGAAATTGTTGAACCGATTGAATGACAATAGATTTTTCAACACCACCGCTAATCAAGAAGTTGTGAACTTTACTTTCAAAAATAGACATAGATCTAATATCATTGGAATGTAAAAGTCTGTTGAAACTATGAACCCACTTAGAGGTTTTGCTTGATTTGATCATATTGAATTGATGAATTTTTCTATCCACACCAGCTGAAAATATTTTCTCTTCAGCTATATCTTTAGCTAAACATAACACATCAGCCTCATGAACTTTAAAACTTTGCAATAAAGTGAAATTATCCAAATCCCAAAATTTCACAGAACCAGTAGAGTCACCACTGACAATTTGTCTTTTGTTAGGCAATACAGTTACTGACCAAACTAATGTACTTTCTGTTTTTGATTTGTCAACTCTCATAGTTCCCATTAATCTGCCTTTTGTTTCTCCTTTAGCAGACCAGCATCTTAATCTGGCATCAGCACAACCACCAATCAACTGTTCATTTTCAGACCATTTTATACTTAAAACTCTTGAATCTTGCCTTTGACAAATGAGCTCGTGCTCTAAAATTCCAAATCCACCTGAGATATCGACGATAACAACAGAACCATCATCACATCCGACAGCAAGCTTGTCACCATTCTTACTAATATCTATGGACCAAACTATACCTGCGTTACAATCGTAGTTGGCTGCTGGCTTACCAGTCGATAAATTCCATTCTGTGATGTATGTAGATCCTCCAATGGAGAATAAACGTGGCGAGTCATTTTCCTTTGTGGACCAACATAACCCCTCTATGGATCGACCTCTAGAACCTGGTAAGACAAGCTCGTGAGTCCAATTATGTTTAGGATTCCAAATTTCAATATCTCCATTACTTCTTCCGATGGCTAAACGTAAATCACTAGACACAATTTGAGTCAAGGAGGATGGGTGAGAGAACGCTGTTGAAGTAATGGTATGCGGCGTGTAATCCACGAAACGACAACGATGTATATCCATGATTCAAGGTCTTATGTCAATATATCTATTAGTGTTGAAAGACATATTTAAAGTCATCTCGAAATTTTTCAATACATCAAAAAAAGGTCATGTGACAAGTTTTGGTTTACATGACAAGTTTTGAATTTATAGATATAGGACATTTCATTAACTATTGATGAGAAGATATATATGGGTGCTACTAATGGATTATATAAATTTCACTAAACGATTCAAAATGGTGGCCAATTTGATAATCCAGCTATTTTCATCGGCTTTCAACATTAAACTTATAACATACTCCTTCGGATGAACATGTGATCCTTCATGCTTAACGAGGGTTCTCTTAATAGCTACATTTCTCTTAAAACACCAGAGAACGAAGCATATGGCCAATATGTTGAATGAAAAGGATTTTACAAGTTTGAGGAAGTTCTTACCTACTATTTTCAATATTTGTGCGATACGAAGTCTAAGTCTTTTACTATTTGATTCTAAATCATCTTCGTCACTAGAGTCTTCGTTCTTGGATAAATACTCTCCTGCAAGCTTGCTGATTATAAAATTCACTTCTGCTTGCCAGTTTTTAAAATCCTCTGCGCTTGTTTGATTATTCAGATTTAAAAGTGTCTGAGGTAAGACCTTTTCATGCTCTGCAATAGGTAAAGAATAAGTAGATTTAGGACCTCCCCTTGCTTGCATATTATGTTCTCTCTGTTGATCAATATAATTGTTGATTGACATCATAGTATTTCGTCTAGAATGAGAGTAAATATTTTGTAAATTATTCCTATATTGTTGATTGGTTGGTGTCATTGTAGAATATCTATCCGAAAAGCCATGAGAAAACAGAGGCGAATAAGAAGGCAAATGAATTTGGGATTCTTCTTCTGGGGTGAATTGTAGATCTTTGATCTGATCCCATAAATATTCTAGTTCACTTAATAATTCCCGTGCCTCCGCTGTACCGCTAGCATATAACTTCATTGTATCAATTAAATATGAAATATAACGTCTCTTTGCCTCTGTCTTTGAGAGGCCCTCTTCCCTTTTCCAGGCATCCCACTTCTTTTTGGCGCCTTCATCTTCAATACTGAAACCCACCGGGCGTGGCATAACTCCATCTACATTGCCTTCAGTTGCTTGCTTGTACAAACCGTAGAGTTTAATACGATTATCTGCTGGTGGACGTGGGAGCGTTCCGTAATTAGAACGAGAAGATAATGCTCTAATGGTGGTAATTGCTTTCACAAATACTCGATCTTTTTATAATAATTAGTTTATACTCAAGAACCAGAAAAAAAAAGTAACTTACCAATTGAATCCGACATCTCTTTGTTTCACCCCCCCCTCTATGAATTGTTGATTCAAGAGACGTTTTATGGAAGCTTTATGGTTTTCTTCAAGAATGTTTATAATTCGAACTAAGGGGAGTATCTTCATAACACGTGATACAACTTGACAATAGTATTCAAAACATACTACAATAAGACTAGAGTAAATAGACTACAAGCTACAGTCAGATGAATTGATTAGATTTCCTTGTATTCACAATCTAATTATGGATTGTGAGCTAATGAAATGGACCTGTCATAACCATATTTGTAGGATACAACGGTGAGTAGTCAGCTCGAGTTTTTCTAGTTTGCACCAAAATAGGAACCAAATATAGCATTATCTATTACAACAAGTGTAAAATAACAATGATCTAGCACCAGAGTGTTGGCAAACAATATGTTTAACTTGAGAACACAATTCATCAAAATCAATTTTTTTCATCCCTCGAAAAATTTTTACACCCCTGAATTCAAACAAGATGATTTATACGAAATATCAATTAAAACCCTATTAAAACACTTTTGTACATAAATTAGTTTTCTGGAACTGTAAAAATTGTTAGTAAAAATATTCTCAATAAATTGAATTGGGGACAATTTCTTCATCCGACGAAAAACAATATATTCCAGATATATTGATCAAAGCGAATAGAAAAACTGTAAAAAGTTTAAAACATACCATCAATTTCACCATCGTTGATGGCTTCAATAATGTCATGTGGGTTCTTGTAGTTAACACGGCAACCGACAGATTGAGCAGTACCTAAGATTTCCTTGGTAACAGAAGCTAAGTTCTTACCGAAGGATTTTTCTTTCATGGTTCTGGCAATTTCGAAAATTTCTTCTAATGGGATGTTACCGTTGTGCTTAACGTTCTTTTCCTTCTTTCTATCTCTTGGAGCTTCCTTTAAGGCAGTAATAACCAAGGAAGAAGCAGATGGAACAACAGAGGCAGTAGCTTGTCTGTTTTGGATCTTTAATTGAACGGTAACTTTAATACCCTTGAAGTCTTTGGTAGCTTTAGCAATATCTTCACCAACCTTCTTTGGGGATAAACCTAAAGGACCAATCTTAGGAGCTAAAGCTGAAGAAGCACCAACTTCACCACCAACAGCTCTTAAGTAAAGGTATTTAACTTCATTTGGATCGAATTTTGGAGGCATCTTAACTGTCTATTTTATTGGTTTTATAACTGACCTTAAGGAATATAAAAATCTTTTATAAACTAAATGTAAACTATGGTAAAATGAAATTTTTTCAGGATTAGGGCCAACGTAGGAGATGGTAAGGTGAAAAGTTTCGCGCACACATTAGGCAATTATGTTACACAAAACTATTTACTAACAAAGTAAATTTTTGTGTAATTTTAGCAGAATGTCATACAAATAAAACAGTCACTTTATTTAGGGCTCGCTCATGTGATCACTTATTCGATATTAATTAGAATTGATGTTTAAAGAGATGTTCTGGGTGGAAGATATTGGGCTATTAACAAGTAGAAGGGAAGGTTGTAAAGTTATAATTGAAAGAACGCTGTAAGAACAATTAATAAGCAAATGGAATTTAGAAGCTGACTGCAAAGAAAGTTGAAGGATCCTATGGTGAAATTGTGTTTGAGCTTGGAGCGAGATGTCTTATGAAATGAACTAGTATGGTCTACTGTATGTTTCAGGGGCGGATATTGAATGATTATAGAGTGAATGGAGATTGCAATCCAATAATTTATTGAAAGAATGCACTACATAATAGGAATCATATAATGGTTCCATGGTGCAGGTCAAAGTACAGGATATTCCATATATATTGCAAAATATTGATTTCGAGATAAAATCGATAAGAATTGATTACTTGGTTGTGCAAGGGATAATGTAGTGATACGATGATAAAAATCGGAATTTTGTCTTTGAGGAACTTGGTGTCGAATTGCGTTGAAAAAAAAGAGCAGAACTAGGTTCTGGTTAAAGTAAAACATCCGTTCTGTTCACATATCTTCATCTTCTGCGAAGAGATTAAAAGAAAACAACATAATGTTTGGCGATATCATAGATTGATGCTAATGATATTTTCAAAACTGAATTTAGGAGTCTGCTACAATTGTGAAAATCGTGATTTGAATAAATTTAATATACATTTATCAATGATGCGATACTGCTATAAGGTTCCACCTGGTATTTCGTCACCAATTCTGGAATTTTCGTAAAGTTCTAAGTCGTCTTCTTCCAGTGTAATAGCTAGCTGTCTTAGCATAATTGCAGGATGTTTACCTAAATCTTGCAATTCTTTGAATATAATTACAGGCTTTTCATGTAGTTTTAAAATTCTCTCTTTGTCACCATAACAGATAATGAGAACATATTTAGACCAATCAGCAGGGGGGATATGATGACGTTTCATTGCTTGCTGCAAGATTTTCAAACAGGAATCATCAGACGAAGCCCTGAGTTGTTTTAATGGTTCATTAGATGTCTGTGACGAGCTTGAAGGAGTCTGCGAATTGGCTGATTGCAGAGAGGAATGTTGCTTGAGTTGAGGTTTTATATTTGAGCCAGAAGAATGTGTTGCCGAGGAATTGTTAGATTTAGTCTCCACTAAACGAGGTTTATTGAGACTTCTATTAGAAGTACTTGAACTCAATCCTTTTTGAAGATGGACTTCGGGCAGTGATTTTGATTCCACTATGACGGGTTTTGATACAGCTTGTTGAAGAACCTTTCCAGTTCCTAAGGAGAGCAACGATCCTGATGAGAAACGATTGGAAAAGGTCGGACTAGGTATATTTACATCTTTATTGCCAGGACTTTTTACACTATTATTTCTTGATATGCCAGGAAGCTGTAAGGTTGAAGCATTAGAACCTTCGCCTATAGAATCGGCAATATTTGGATTAAGTGAATTGCTTGGTGAGATATGTGATTTAGATCCTGGGTCCAACGTGGGTGTTGGTAATGGCTTTGAATCTTTCAACAACCGTATCACTGGTATCAACTCTGTCTTTAATTTAGTAAAGTTCTCATTTAATTTCTTCATGTCCAATGGAGAGTTTGGTGACTGCGGAGACAGTTCAATTGATTGGTGTTTTAGCTGTTCTTGGCTCAAATCAGTAAGCTTTTTTACCATATCTTTCATGATTACTGTCGACAAATGTAACGACTCGAGTTGTATATAATTATTATTAATATTCACGTTGCTTAGCTTGTAGTTTGGATCATTCATCGTGTTAGGATTATTTTCTTGATAGTGCAAAGCAATCTTATCAGAGATACATTTTTTTATTATCAATCTTATCCGCAAGTTATCGATTCCCAATTCTTTTAAGTGCTCAGTAGTCATAAATGGTAGTAACAGTCCTTCTATACCATTATCTAAAAATAATGTACCTAAGTGTTTATTCTCTTCAGGTAACTGTTCGCTGACAAAACTGCACACCTGTGCTGGATCCCACTGTAAAAATGATTCATTGGATGCCATTATATCTGTATTCTTTATTTTCTACAGCTACACATTCAATTCATAGAATATAATTATATGTTGGATGATTTTAATCGGAAGTCTCTTCTATGCAATTGGAAATACTCTAGTAAAACACGAAATCACTTTCGATCACTTTCTGCGTTATATGCAGACTGCTCCATGATTTAATCGATAATCACTATGTGCAGTACTTGGGTAGATAACGTAGATAGTACGGCCCTGGACAATTTGAATTTTTTTACCTTTTTATTTATATTTTTCGACGATAAAACAAATAAGAACTTAATAGAATGTCATACGAATTGAACAAGCCACAAAGGGGTGTAATTCACGAATTTGCTCCAAACTTAACTGCTTTTGAATTCACCAAGTCGGAAGAATATGCTCCAAATGTTGTAATCTTCATTGGAGGTTTGACTAATGGACTTCTAAATGTTCCTTATTTGGCACAATTGGCAGATAAAGTTGCCAATATCGATAATGGAAGCGGTAAATGGGTACTTGTACAAGTATTGCTCTCTTCAGCTTATATGGGATGGGGTACTTCTTCCTTATCTCAGGATACTGATGAAATCGATCAGTTGGTGAAATATTTGAGGTCTGCACAAGGTGGTAGCCGTAAAAAAGTCGTATTGACTGGTCACTCTACTGGATGCCAGGATACTATTGAATACATCACTAAACATTCCTATAAACCAGATTTCGATAAAGCTTCTGCCATCGACGGTGGTATCTTGCAAGCCCCTGTGTCAGACGGCGAATTTTTCCGCTATTACTTGAAAAACGATGAATACTACGATTCATTAGTCAAGGAAGTATATGATAACTATATATCCAAGGGCTTGGGAGAAGAATTGTTACCTGAAAAATTCCGTAATATAATGATAAACTGTCCAATTACTGCCTACAGATTCTATTCTTTAATCAGTGAAAGAGGAGATGATGATTATTTTTCTTCTTACCTCACTGATAAGGATCATGAAAAATCTTTCGGAAAAGTCAATGTTCCTTTATTAGTGTTATATGGTTCCAAGGATGAATGTGTTCCTGATTATGTTGATAGAGAGGCATTAGTGAAGCTGTGGCAAGATGCAACTAATCCTAAATATTGGAGTCCTTTAAGCAAGGTTTTGGTAGGTGCTGTTCATAACGTTGGACCTGATTCTGACGAAGGTGCAGCTACAGATTTACTTGAAACTATTGCAAAATTTGTGGAAAATTTATAGACTTTATTTATTTATAATCTAATCTTCTACCTTGCAGCTTTTTATCAAATTTAATAAAGCAGCATAATATTGCAGCAGGTTTATATCATCAGTCATCAAAATATCGTAAGTTTTTTCAATCTTTTTATTTGGGCGTTTGAATAAACTCCAAAAGCTAGAGGGTATTTCTTCCAGAATAGAGAGCTTCTTCATCTCTAGCTTAACCTCCTTCTCAACTGGGTCCAACCTTGCGAGTAGAAATCTCTGCTGAGAATGATTTGACTGTGTAATTCTGATTTGTGATATTGGTTCCTTGGAATGAGGTAAGAACTCACTAATAAGTTTAAGAGGCTCCCGTAATATGCCTTCGGCATCACTGAGCAATTCATCATTTTTAGTTGGATGTAGATTTAATCTGCTGTTAGTGTCAGTCACAAAATATACTATGATATTAAAAATCGAGTCCATGATAAAAATCGTTCCAGCTCGTGATTTCAAAATTTCTGAATTTAAAGGTACTTCTTGCAACAAATTTTTCAGGATTTTGTAAAGACTAGGTTGAATCATTGTTATTCCCTTCTCACAATGTAGTTTTAAAAACCAATGATGATTGTAAGATGTCTCATCTGGGCTTGAATTAATAATCCTGATCAACTGTGGGTTTTTTCTCAAATTATATATCAAAGTTGGCAATAATTTAAAGCTAGGTGATAATTGGGCTAATTCAAAATCATAAGGATTATTGCTTTGTGATTGATTAACTTTGAGTGAATCGCTGCAAAAATTGTATAACAATTTGACCAATGTATCGTCCAAGAGTCCAACAAGATCGGCAAATTTATCAAATCCTAGTGTTGTATCAATTCTATCAATTAGTAATCTAGTCAATAAAACTGTCCAGCACTCTTGATCAAAGCTTTCTCTTAAAGCTAGTTCTTTAGCTTTCAAGCTTTTCAGATTAATCAATTTTGAGGTTATCTTATTAGTGGTTGTGTTATTCACTTTAACTATATTTTTGACCAAGATCGATAAAGTAGTAGGCTTCTGTATTGTGGTGATACGCATTACCCAAGAACGATTTTTAAAATCCCAGTATTTCATACTAAACTGAATATATACTTCCTTAGTTCCTTCTGAAGAGAGCTCCAGAGATGATCTTGCGGTATCCATTTCAAAAAATATGGCTAATGTGAGAGAGTCACTAAGTGTATTCAAAGCAATATGATTTGTGAAATTCTTTTTCGAAGATGCAGACTCAAATCTCGTAACAGTATCACTTATCTTTGAATTATACATGTATGTATTGTTCTCCTGTTTGAAAGAAGATGGTAAAAAATGTCCTTCGGAAATTAGCTTTTGCACCTTTAAACTGTTCGAAGTGTAAATCTTTAGTCTTGCATTAGTCCGATTTATATTTACTGACTCTCTGAGCAGTTGCTTGAACTTCAATGATGCCGATGATTCAAACATATATATATTTCCTGTAGTATTCAGTGCCAATGATTTCATCTCATAAATTCCAGCTTGATCGGGTGAAAAAGTAAAAATATCAATTGACCATCTAGGTGCATCTTCACTAGTGTTAAAATCGGTTAATTTTGCAGTTAGACTATTAGCTATGGTATCTGCAATCTGTAGAGGCATTCCATTTGCTACATATGATAACGCCATATAGAATTTCATTGACTGAAAAACATTTGGTGCTTTTAATTCGAATATGTCATTGTGAGAACGGATAAATTCCTTAGTTTCTAAATTTAACACCAAACCAGGTTGTTGAGTACAAGGACCGCTCGTCAAAAATAATATTTTTCCCATCATATTCTTAAAGCTTGCTCTTGATAATAATATGGATGCAATGTAAATGGCTAAACCAGAAGCTCTAGTAGGTTTATATGTATTGGCGAATCTAGGCTTGAGAAGCCTTAGATAATTAATAATTTGTTGCCTTGTCTCTGGTGTTATAAGTGTCAAGTAATTATTCACAAATAAGGAACTATCCTTCCAACTACTCTTCAAATTTGGAGATGCCCTCAATTTTTTTAGAATCAGATGTGGCACCTCGTCGTCAAACAACACACCATAATCAGTAGACTCCTTTTTCGTAAAATCTGATTCCATATCTTTCCCTATAATCAAATTCTTGTCAAACGTAACTAATTTGCTATCAAGCAAAGAGTATACTTTTACCGTCTCATCAAATGAAATTAGTCCAACTGCATAACCATTTGGAATGTTCTCTATGGATGCTACAATTGACTCGATCATGTTCTCAAATGGGGAGTCTTGTTGTTCATCTGAGTGCTGATAAAGATCAATTACGAAAAGATAAACAAAAGGTAGGTCTTCCTCTATTTTATTTGATATGTCTTCTGGTAGTCTGTAGTCAACAGTGGTGGAAGTTTGTCTTAGTTCTACGGGCCACTCTTGTATTCCAGAATTTGGAGAAGGAATATCAATGTCAGGTGGTAATGGCGATCTTTTTTCACAGAACGGACACCACCACATTTGGTTTTCTCTATCTAATTTTATGTATGGATTAATGTAGGCGTTACAGGAAGAACATTTAGTGGGGTAGCACTCTTTTTCAACTGTCAGATCTTTTTGCTTTTTTTGGAGCATAGGAGTGAACAAACATCCTACTGGAGTCTGCATACGAGATGCCTCTAGCCTAGTTGAAGGAAATATATTCCAGTTAAAACGACAACAGTCAGTACTATTCGAGAAGCCAGCCATTGTATAAAAAAACCTACTTTATTTTGAATCTATGAATTTGAAGAAATTTTTTTCTTATCTGTGAAAGCGGGATTGACCGACAATAATTTTGCGATAAGTAAACTACTGTCAAATCTTTTTTATTGAAGTTCAACATATTTTAATGTGAATATAACCCACTGGTAGCTATACGTAGGGAATATGGATCTATGAAAAACACATTTATTTTATATCTTAATAGTTTCTGTGACAATTGTCTTCTTTTTATTTTTTTTATTACATAGTGCAATGGAAGATCAAATATTGATGCAAAAGAAGAATCAATAATTTGAAAAGAGAGATAAATCAAATTATAGTGGAAAAGCTAACATTAGTTTTATAGTAAATATAACCTTATCTTTCGGTGCCTTGGATTATACAGATCAATATGAGAATCAATTTGAATGAGCAATAGATTTGACTGAGTAATAGAATTTAGAGGGGTAAAACGACCACCTCGGTATGTTAAGTATATATTTCTCATTCCTTTATTCATCCCAGTAACTATTTTTGAAGAATATTGAAGCAAGTTGTATATTTGAATAATTTTGGATATTTTCTTGTCGGTGTTTACCATCTCATAGAATTTTTCATTAAAACTAGAAAATCGAAAGATACTTGGTAGACCATGTCAAGAAAGTCTGATAAATTTTGTATATCATTTCTTCCTAAATATGTATTATTGTCCCTTATATCTTTTAAAATCCTCTACTGACGAATTTGCAATCATTTCAAATATAATTTGTTTTAGAGTAGTCACGTGAGTAATTTGATGTACATCTCTTCGAATTTTTTTTTTAATTTTATATACTACAAAGTATCACATCCCGTATCTTTTATCAAATATAATGGCTCCAAAGCAATCTAAGACAGCCAAAAGAAGCAAGTCCCAGAACAAGATGCGTTCTGTTGAATCAGAGGTTTTTTCTGATTCAGTAGCTAGAAATTTATTAGCATCTCAACCTAAAATGACACCGAAGGCTAAAGTCAGAAAAGTTTCAAAGGCACAAATTAAGAAGGAACAAGCTAAAATAAGATTATATGGTGCTAAGAACGGCAAAGATTACAGCGAGGATCAATTGGATATACCAACGTTGAATAGAGCAATTGTGCCAGGTGTTCAAGTAAAAAGAGGAAAGAAGGGAAAAAAGTTTGTTGACGACAGTGATTCATTAACATTAAACAGATTGGTTAAATCTATCAATGATAAATATGATGTTCAAAATGAAAGTAAGTTGGAAAAGTCGAGAAGATTGGAGGAGCTTAGAGAATTGAAGAGGAAGGAAATTGAAAGAAAAGAACAACAAAAGGTAGAGAAGTTGGAAGGGAAGAAAGAGGAATTAAAAAGTAAGGCCTCTGTAGCTAGATCAAATAGAAGAAAGAATGCAAAGGCAAGAAAGTCCGAAGACGAACCCCAACCTATCACAAAGAGCAAGAAGAAGACTGTTTCTTTCGCTTAATGGGAAAAAGATATCACACTCTTTTCATTCATTCTTAAAAAAAGCATTTACGTCACACATTGTATAGTTAGACTTTAGTTCATACATCTGGTTTTAATCTGGTTTGAAGGGACAAATAAAATATATTAGCACGAATTATTATTTAACATCATTAGAATAATTTCTTGTAGTCTATTCTATGCTTTGAAGAAATTTCTCTATCTAGTAAGCATATACCCTTCTTCTATTAACTCTCTCTTTTCTTTTCTGATTGTACCACCAACCGTAGGCAATACCAGCAATTGATCCTCCAATATGAGCAGCATAATCATACCTACCCCATCTAAGAGCAATACCGGCAACATTATAAGCTACCGATCCCAAAAATAAAAGCCAAGCCCCTCCTGGAACTGGGACAAAGAATAATGCGACCGGAGCCTTTGGAATTAAATATGAAAAAGTACCGAGAACGGCAAACACAGCACCAGAAGCACCTAAGGAAGCGCTCGCCAATGAAGATCTCATTAAAACTGGAATCATTAATGAAATAAATGAAGAAATCACAGCTGAATTAAGATACATAGTTGCAAAGTTAGCCACTCCTACCATTGCACATAACGAAGTACCAAACGATTGTAAAACAAACATATTTACCAACACATGCCCCAAGCTCTGGTGAGAAAATGCAGCACCTAATAATGACCAGTTCGAGTAGATAGAATCCTTGGTAAGTAGTCCATATCTCGTAAGAAGTCTCGAAAACTGAGGAGCTTTCCACATCAAAAATACTGCACCATTCACTGCTATCAACGAGTATACTAGGGCATAAGGTGATCTTTTGAAAGATTCAAATGGTGTATAGTTGAAAATATAAGGCATAGCGATTGTAGTGCCCATGCAAAAGATAATGGTAAATATAGCCGGACCCTTAAGTTGATTCCAACCGCTTCTTCTATAATGCTTGTTGTACTCAGACCAGGTATTGCTCCTTTTAATGCCCCTTGACTGCACAACAATCTCTTTGTATATCGACTTAACTTTTCTAGCCCTGAAAATGCTACTAATGCCTAAGGACGACTGTAAAACCTCTCTAGGCCCACCATAATTAGTTTTAAAGTAGGTAAGTGGCAAACCATCTCTATTAGAAAGAAGCCTCTTTGAATTACTTGGTAGCAACGAAATTAAATTTCTATTATTAAAAAATGTTTTTCTTGGGAACCCAAGTAATCTAAACATTTGAAAATTCAACATTGTCTTAATTAAAGCCACAAATAGATTCAATATCCAATTTTTATAACAAAATGCACATTTGATATTTATTTTCGATAAGGTGCGCAGTGCCTATAACCATTTAGTGAAGTGACTTCAACCTTATTCAACAAAAAATCGATTGAACTGAAATTTTTTAAATTATTCCACAGGAAATCACATACCATATTTAATAGAATAGCCCCCAAGGAAGCTTATCTAATATTTATTGAAACGTTGAAAACAACTTTCTTAAGAGATTATAAATTCCTGTATATTGACTAAATTGTCAATTGAGAAGATCAACTGAACATTCAACTACATCAATCAAAAGTGGTCATTTGACTATATTAAATGCCCTTCAATTGGAAACAAACAAAACATTAGCTAAAAGCATATTCACCTTAGATAAGTTATCCGCATATTGTTGAAAATGAGTGGAATAGCTTTAAAATTAACTTCACTTCTTGTAAGGACAGTGGCAAAACCAATTGCAACTACAATAAAAGGACAGGCCAAGGAACATGAAACTTTCAGACAAATATGTATTAAAATAGCACAGACATTGCATTCGACTGATTTGAAATTACGAATGAGTTTGTTGGGGGAAAAAAAAATTATCATCAGACCATTGAACGACAAAAAGGCCATTGATAATGGAGCAACGTTTTTATCTGAAGCTTTTATATTTTCTGTTGCGGGATCTTTGATCTTTTATGAGAGCTATAGAAGTAGAAAAAAGGCAGCAGACCAAAGAGACGCAGTTGCTGATGATATATCGACGTTACAAGACGAAATTGAATATATTAAACACAAGTTGGCTGAATATAACGTGAAATTAGACGATTATAGGCCGCCCGAAGGTATTAACCCAAAATATATTAAATTTGATAGTAACAAGAATGATAGTAAGATTGTGAAAGAACTTGTTTCCAACATTTCCGTGGAGAAGGCTAAGAGTGACATGCCAAAGGATGGTAATCTAGCCCCGGCGAAAGCCTAGAACCTTGTATATAGAATATGGTTTGGTTTAATTAGTATTGCAATGAATGATGGATAGAATATAGACCATTCTTATTTGCTTCTATCTTGCCAATCATCCTGCTCTTATTGAGCACTTGTTATGAATACATTTCACTCTAGACAACCCACTGAAAAACAATATATATTAAAACTTAGAATACATCAAGAATTTATAGGATAAACTAATCTTACATAACATAGAAAAAAGATAGAACTCATTGGAACAAACGAATAGCACGGCTATATTACAGATATTCAAAATCAAAACGAGCTTACTTTTGCTTCTTTTTTTCGACCTTCAATAATAAGGCTTTATTAATGTGTGGCAAAACACCACCGTATGCAATGGTAGCCTTGATTAAGTTGTCTAATTCTTCATCACCTCTGATAGCTAATTGCAAATGCCTTGGTGTAATTCTCTTAACTTTCAAGTCTTTGGCTGCATTACCGGCCAACTCCAATACTTCGGCGGTCAAGTATTCCAACACAGCAGTTAAGTAAATGGCTGACTTAGATCCAACTCTAATCTTGTTTTGAGCGGTCCTCTTTAAATATCTTTTGATTCTTCCAACTGGGAACTGTAATCCGGCTCTGGCTGAGTGAGAAGTTGATGACTTTGATGATTCAGAGGACTTACCTTTTCCTCCATGTACTTTTCCCTTTCCTGACATAATTTGATCGATTGATTAACAATAATTTTCTTTATAATGAATAAACAAACAAAGAGACTCAAAAATAAACAAATAATTTCTAAACCTGTCTGCGCGCTCTCTACTGCCAGCATGTAGGAGAGTTTTGAATGATATAAGATTGATAGGGGTTACCCGCAAATTGCTGCAAACTGGTTGTATAACAAGATCAGTACTTGAAGTGTTGTATTAAGCATTTATCACGTTGAATGAGCCTAACTTCTCTATAGCTTTCTCAACTTCAGCTCTAGACTTCTGTAGCTCAATGTTTATCGAGTCAAAATGTTGGAATCCACGCAAAAGTTTAACCAATTTTATCACCTCTTCGCTGTCGTCTTCGTCTCCAGCATCGCTGGAATCGTAGTCCTTATAATCATCTCCATGAGTGACACTGTCGGATCTGTCTGTGAAATAGTCGCTATTATCGCTGTCATCATTGTTGTCTTCATCATCGTCGCTATATAGATCTTTCAATCTAGAGGGCCTCGAGTTGACATTGTAGTTAAAACTGACTCTTCTTTTTGATTTACCTGTTTGAAGATTCGACTCATTTACCATATTCTTCAATAATGACTTCTTGGGTGCAGCTGGGGTAATTGCAGTATCCGATGATGATTTCAATGCACTTTTCTGCTTGATTTCTTTGATTATGTCATCTAATTCACTGTTATGATTACTTTCAATAGATCTGGTGACAGAGTTGAGAACTGGATAGGAATAAATCCTATAAATCAAGCCCCTTCGTACCCCGAAGTTGACAAACCTTCTAATATCAATATTAGTCAATGATTTTCTATGCCGTATGTACCACTCTTTAATAGTTTGGCTTTGATTCATTGATCTGTATAAATAAAAAAGAGTCGTTTTTGATGGCAAATGAATCGAGTTATGTTCGTTTACAGTTTTGATCTTGCTCATTGACAAATAGGATGCCTTACTAAGCGGAGACACTGAATTATTGAATGTACTTGAATTAGGTGAATTTGAAAAGCTTTCTTTATTTGCCAACGGCAAGTCACTCAAGGTATTGCGGTTTTCACCTGTCACTATGTAAGCCTGACATTCTTCTGCCATCCCGTTGACTTTCAAGAAACTGTCAATATGATTAGTAGGTGCATATATATTTCCAAACTGGAAGATCTCCATGATTTCTATGCACTTGTAATGCATCAAATGTTGAATACATTGCTTAGTTAACAAATAATCAGCATCGGCTAATTCACTTATTCTTTTGATTGAATTAATTCCGTCGATATAAGGTAAAATCTTAAGCATAGTAGGATCCCAATTAGAGTCCACTAATTGATTTAGTTTAACCTTTGCAACAGGCACCTGAAATGCCTTGATATTGAGTGGCGGTGGTAAAATGGGAAATAATTTTATATCCACTGAATTGGCACTATCTAAAGGGATGCAACATTCTGAATAGTTATTCAAGTCTTGATATATCTGATGAACCAATGATTCAATTGAAGATAATGTAATTTTCTTAGTTTTGGAATGCCCCGGTGTATTTATCATTTCATTGTTATCATTGAAATTGAAGTTATTATGTTGTATAGGCGGTGTCATTGTGTCCTTGCTCTTGAAAAATGAATAATCCTTATCCAATTTTGAAAGTAAAAAGCTCTGCTCCTCTAATACTCTGAACATTTTACCCATTCGTCTGATTGCAGACTCATACGGTGTGGTATCGCTATCGTAGGGAAAGACGAAGCAAAAATTGAAATTGAATGAATTTCTCGAGTAATCTGAATTTTGAATATTTACAGGAAAACCCATAACTCTAAATTTATCAATCTTGAATGTGATAAGCTTATTACATAACTGTGGTTTTGGTATAATATAATTCTTGACAGTATCAAAATCAAAAAGCGAATTTGAATTGTCAGTGTCACCCTTCACAGAAAAAATAGATCCTTCAGGAACTTGGTGAATGATTTTAGTACCTTCTGTAGGATGAAATACAGCATAAAATACCGCTAATATGGGGGTAAATCCATCTGTATTTTCCATTTATTTCTAACTATTAGCTTTGGAAAAAAGAATCAGATTTTTATCTTTAAAAATTTCGGTGAGCAATAATCTCAACAATTTTGCAGTTACTGCACTGAGAAGTTACATTAAAACAAAAAAGCTTCGTCTTATTAAAATGCTTACGTTTGATGCTACAGAATTTTTAATAATGACCTTCTTATTTAGTCAAACTCATTAAAAGATTTATCCATACTTCATTTATATATAGATCAGATGTTAACTATGGGAACCTTCATTGCCATATCTCCATTGATTATTCAATAACGTATTTGGTTGGCTATGTTTCATGTGGATCAAATCATTAACGGCAAACCTTTCCTTTCTCAATAATTCTTCATTTTTCGAGTAAGGGCTAGCCACTGTATGACTTGGAAAATTATCTTCACCTAACAAAAAATCGAATTTACTGTCAGAGTGTATCTTATGCATATTACTGTAGTTTGTAACAGGGCTGGAATTATTTGGAGTGCTAAAAAAGTTGCCCACTGAAGATTGGGGAGGATTATGATGATGATGATGATGATGATGAGTAACTATTGATGGATTAGGAATGTCATTTTTTGAAATGATCTTGTCCTCCATTATATCATTCTTATATTTAATGAATTTCAAAATCTTTAAGAATTTCAAATCCTCATCCATTTCTTCGTCATCCCAATCAATTTCTTGGAAAGAATGTAAATGTTCCTCTTCGTCCTCTTCATCACTGTCTTCTTGTACTCGTAAAATTTCTTCCTTAAGTTCATCGTTAATCAACTTCTTGAATAATTCGCTTTCCTTTACCTTTTTGGAAGTCTTCGTATTTGGTTCATAATTAATGAAGACCTTTATAAAAAGGTTGACACTTGCATTCAAAATTGGAATAGAAGACCTAATAAGGCTAATCTCGTTTCTTTTAAAGAATTTTAATTGACATATTATCAAGAACAACATTTGCAAGATAATTGATTTCTTAAAATTTATTATAGTTATAGATAAGCCATTAAGCATATAGTTGAATGGGGACGACGGAATTTGTCTGTATCTCCTTCTTCCACGATCGCTAGTTAAATGTGAATTCTTGCTTCTCCTTTTAACTGAAAAATCATTAATTACAAATCCATCCTCGTCAACATCTAATCCCAAACTTTCCATAATGATATTATCGGGTCCTTTTGTTTCGGAAACCTCCGTAGCTAAGGTGATATGCTCAAAAATTAGCAAAAAATAACTGAGTACTTCTTTGGAAATATCACAAAGCTTCAAATAATAGTCATGAGTTAATTCTTTGTCGATGATGAAATTCAAATAATTCATAGATCGAATTAATAAGTAATGGAAATTTAATTGAATTTTCATCAACTTTGATGCAGTGTGAATATCAGGAATGCCACTGTTATAATAATTCAAGATGGCATCCTGACTAATTCCTAAAGATGCGTCCTCACCATTCAAGTCATGATATAAACTTTCCTCGGATGCATTAGACAAAACTGGTAAATTCATTTCGAGCTGTAAAGATGCTAAATTTAGAGTTTTATCTTTAATGGAGCTTCTCCATTCTTCCAAGTTTCTGTCTATGGTAACGAACTGTGTAAAGTTATAGTTCAAATTTCCATCATTTCCATCACCATCGTCATCATTTAAGATAGAATCTAAAGGTCTAGCATTATGTTTCTTGTTATGTTGAACATGCTGACTAGCATTTCCATTTTTCAAATATTGATAATAATTAGGCGAGAATGAAGAAGGAATAATAATGTTTACCAAGTTCAAAAACTCTACACTTGGCTTCAACAAAACTTGAAATAATTCATCAACAGCACCGTCATTACATTCCAATAAAGAGCTCAATTTTTCGGGAGTGAGCTGAAAATATCTATCAATAGTAACGGGATTTATCACAGTTGTATTTATACTGGGCTTGAAACCAAATTTTAAATTAAAGCACTTTAGCAAAACTTTGAATACCCAAAATATTTTAACTCTATTTCTCTTCAACTGTAAATTCAAAGCTAAATCATTGAAAAATAAATTTTTTGAATTTAAATTAATTCCCAATATTCCGATGAAAGAATTAATTAATGACGATAAAATTAATGACTTCTCTTTATTATTTGTTAATAAGGAATAGTATAAAAATACCAAATACGTTTGTAATTGATTGATGGAAACGTGAAATACGTTAAAATATGGCAAAAGATCATAAAGAGAGCTTATAATAGACTCACTTCTATCTTTAGATTGCATTTTTTTGCTAAATGAATAACTCGGATCTGAATGATTTAGCAATAAGTTTAAATTTATAGAAGGATCATTCATCATAATCATTGCATAAATTTGGACAACTGTCATCAAATACTTGTTCACAATCTGATAGTCATTATTCAGGATGTTGAAACCATTAATTGTAGCATCATCATATGTGAACATAAATGGATACATTGTATGAAATGCATCATATGACTTCATGAATTGTTTGTAATCAAATATAGGAACGAATGTATTGTAGTTCAAAAAAAACTGTGTTATCTGGTTATCCAATTCTCTTTTATTATTAAAAATCTTCTTAAAGTTATTGATTAACTTAATAAATAAATCGTAAATGTCCAATGGTAATTGTGAGTTCGTGAAAATCGAATCTTCCGTCTGATTCTTCCCAGTTAAAGGGTTATAAATAAGTTCAATATCCTTGTTATGAAACAGGTTGTAGTTTGTGTATGAAGGATTATACAAATATGAATCTGGATCATTTAATAAATAGTTGTGAGAGTTAGTAATCTTTAAGAAAGGCAAATTCAAATTAATTAATAGATGATTAAACTGCGACTCAAAGTTTAAGTTATCATTTCCAATGATTATACCTTTTCTATCAAGATTGAATATTTGGTCTATTGGCTTGTTCATTGACACCTTATTCTTTTGACCATTAACTTCTGTTTTTTTGTCATGATCCTCGGAAGGATAACTACTAAAGGCGTTGCGGTTACGCTGGTCACTTTGGCTCGGTTCATAGTTTGTTTTGAGGTAATTAATCTCATCTTCTAACTCCTTTACCCTCTTTTCTAGATTCTCTGTGTATCCCTTAGGAAATGCTCTTCTTGTCAATTTGTCACTAGTCTTACAGTCGAATCCTATCCTCTCACAGTTGTGACATGGTGTCAAGCCGTTACATTTAATCTTCTTCACACGACACCTATCACAAGCTTGTGATACTCTGACTCCCGTAGTGGTGGTAATTAGTTTGAAATTGGACACCTTTTCTGCTTGATTTGTTGTATCTTTCATCGCTATACCAATGTAAAGAAATCCAACACTATTTTAAAGCCCGATATTTTAGAGCTCTTTATTAGTTTAAATAACACTAACAGGTCTAATTATTTTCTTTGTTGCAGTTGATTAGTGGTAATTTTGTTGTTAATTCAATATAAAACAAAAGCTTCCCCAGAATTCGACTGCTCGGCTATTCGGAGCATGACACACTACTAACAATTCGAGTTTTGTTCAATAGTTTTTTGTATTTGATTTAACGATAGTTTAAATAACATAGATTACATTCAAAGATGGAATATGGTAGAAGCATGGGATTTAAATAGAAGAGGTTATTAAGCTAAATATATGATGATTAAAAATTAGCACACATCTACGCTCTTTGCATTATACTAGCTATTGTAGCAAATCAGATTTTTTCTCACAAAGTTTCAATTGCTGGGATAATTAAGTGATAATGGATAAGTTAGAATAATTAAAGCCTCATTTTCTGGTGCCAAACCCTTCAAAGTAGAATTTAGTGATATTTAGTTATCATTTACAATTTATTCATCTCTGGTAAGTATATCTATAGCTAATTGCAAAAAATAACTCCATTCGACCGGATCCATTAATATATTCTCTGAATCTCAACTCAAGGTTGGTCAGTAGTGGCATTAATTACTAATAGTGAAATACACCATTTATTCTTTCTCTTTGAACAATAAACATTGTATATATATTGCTATTTTTAATTGAGATGGTAAATTTAACGAAAATATTCAGAATAATTTGCGACTTAGAAATAATACTACCAATTAGACTATTTAAAACTTGAATAAAATTAGTGGATATATTGTAATTGGAGCTTCAAATCTAATTTTGAACAAACTTTGATTGCAATAGAGAATTTCACCTCAAAATGTGTCTTTATTCGCTTGCTTCGAGGATTCAAAATGTGAATGTGCAAAACTGCATTATTTCACATTACCACATTAATCCAGTAGATTATGTGATTATTGACGTACAAATTGCAATTTTTTGCAACTTTCATGAAATCATTCAGAGTAAGATGTGTCAATTTAAATCCTGTCTTAATCTTTGTCGATGTAATTAACTTTATCTCACTGTATTGGTGTATATTGCTTAGCTATACAGCACACACAAAAATGCATGGAATTCCTCTGAGTGTAGATGTCTACATTTTCGTTATGGTCTTAGTTCTTTTTTATACTACATGGCCAATGTATACTCAATTATCTAATTCGTTTAAAGTATCTATATCATATCACCTTGAGGCAGAGATTTTAACTCCACAATTTAGCCTCAAAATGCATTCTGTTTGCACCCATCGGCACTAGTAAACAACAAAGGGAATGCTTTCGAACAGACACATACAAGGTAAAATAAATACAATAAGTTCATATTTCTGGGACTATAATTACAGTTCTTGGTTCGAGTACACCTATTCGTAGTGGCTCCGAATGATTATTCTGTCATCTGATATCAGAGACTTACAACTTTTATATTCCAATTTCTGAATACATGAATAAGAGTAGATTTGATAAAATTAAATAATTTCATAGACTTATGTAACGAGCTAGATCAAAGCAACAAGTAGCCGCCTGGCTAGCTCAATCGGTAGAGCGTTTGACTCTTAACAGAGAAGCGATCAAAAGGTTGCGGGTTCGACCCCCGCGTCGGGCTACGATCATTAGCCGCCTGGCTAGCTCAATCGGTAGAGCGTTTGACTCTTAATAGAGAAGCGATCAAAAGGTTGCGGGTTCGACCCCCGCGTCGGGCTAAGATCATTTTTTTTTACATTTTATACATATTAGAAAAGGAATTCAAGTTGCAAACGGAATAAAATATAGGCATTGGCTAGTGTGTCACTCTATGATAGGAGTTATTCATGTAGAAATTATAATAGCAAGTAGTTAAACCAAGAAATAAAATAAATAGGTGTCAATAATTTTAATTGGAATAATGCGCTACATATTGAAAAAAGAAGCATATGGTCTTGAATGTCCCATTTATCGCGCTCCAACAACACTGAAAATAATATATATTGCTATATAATTTGGGGCTCGTCCCGTTTGTTCTTCTTTTTTAAATATTATCATACTAAAATAAGATTAAGTAAAAGTAATTTGAGAGATATAATTAGTCTTATAATAATTTTTTTTAAATACAAATAAAGAGTAGCGTATATTTTTTTTCTGCAAGGTAGGTTCCGCTGTTCATCTAGTAAGTAAACTTCGATAACTGAACTATAACAATTGAAACAGACACTACCATATTCGAATTGGAATTTCTCTTTAGGAATTGTAATAAAATATAGACACAATTTAGAGGTTCTGTATCTCATATTATTAGAAATAACGTAAAGGCATTGAAATATATTTTAATTTTACAATTTTCGGAAAACTGCTTTATTTACTATACCTCATGCTTAAAGTCATCAAGATTGGCCTGGCTAGCTCAATCGGTAGAGCGTTTGACTCTTAACAGAGAAGCGATCAAAAGGTTGCGGGTTCGACCCCCGCGTCGGGCTATTATCATTTTTTTTGAAATTTTAATTTGCAGAGATGGATAACTGTTCTAAGCAATTTTGTGCACTAAAAGTTCTGAGCCAAAATCACAACGATTGTAGAATACATGAGGCTGTTTCATGCATGCAAATTCAGGTTATAATTGCAAAGAGCCCTTCTTATATAAAGAAAAACTAATTTAATAAGCAGTGAGGTTACAGGAGTAGCAGTGAAAAGCTGGAGTAAACTTCGTGACTATTGGTAAAGATGCGTTACAATAGAGTATGTAATATCAATCTAAATATGCATTTGAAATTTAATAAATATGTAAGCAGGCAGACCATTTGATCCTTTGCAAAGTGAAATATAATGCTAAAGCAGTGACCGCTAGGATGATGAGGAAGAAAATTTTGAATTGTTGAGTTGTAACCAAAGCAACTTTCAGTTTCTTTTTCTTCCTCTTACCTTTTTTCGATTTTTCTTTGACGAAGTAGGGATTTTCTAATATTTGGATTCTCATTTTGGCCAGCTCTGGGTATTTCTTCCGTTCTTCTGCAATAACTTCACCGACGTAAAATGGTGTTAGCATCCGAAGAGCATCGTCGGAATGGGCAACATCCTCAAAGGGTTCAGTTGCGTCGACACCTCCACAGTCTAGTAATACTTCGACACCTCCTGGGTGATCTTTAGCAAAAGTAGTGACATCATAAATCTTATTATATATGATCATCCATAAATCTTCTGCGCTGTCATGACATTTCACCTGGCTCAACGAATAAAATCGTGGATTGTCCTTTTCATGTTCATTCTTTTGTGTCATGGACAAATCGATTTTTCATTTATATCATATAGTAATCATGAAGATGCTTCTCTAAGTATAGTTTGTAGGGAAAGCAGACAATCTACATGAAATTCTTGAGCAACATCACGTGAAATATTGAATATTGTTGATGTGACACAAAAACAATAGGAGATGATCAGGGTTTTGTGATGTCTGAGTTAGGAACAACAGAATAAGAATTCTTAAGAATTTATAATTGCATTGGGGTCAGTTTACAATCCACTTTATAACAAGAGCAAAATAAAAGCTAAATCAATAATTGTAGTAGATGCTTGGTATTCATGAACTATTGTATATTATGATAAGTTGAAGATTTTTGTAAACATGTTCTTAATACCGATTTTGCAAGTTGACTAATTTGGTTAGATTTCCCGATCAATTTAGTATAGTGGCAATAGATTAATTTTGGTTCCGAAGAGTCTAAGTTCGATTCCCGAGGGCGACAAGTCTACTAAATGACAGAAATACATGGGATTAGTTGTTTAATTAACGAAATAAAAAAGCCTAAATAAGTATTAATATTCATTTATGTTATCCTCAGTATCTGTGACTTTGCAGCTTTCTATTTTGACAATTATTAAAGCATTGTTGTCATCTTCAATATAGTTTTTGGATTGAACTTCATCAATCAGGGAATTATTTAAATGTAAAGACTTGTAAAAGTGGAATTCCTCAGGATCTTGTTCCTTATTTAAAATTCGAGCTTTTCCGCTGATCATTACCGAAACTCTGCTGATTTCTGTTCTGTTTAAATTTGTTAAAAGTTCGTACAATGAATTTCTTCTTTTACCTGTATCGGAATCACCATCTGTGGATTTAGCACTGATCCAATCATGGACTAACAATGAAACATTAGAGTTAGCTAAAATATTTTCAAACTTTTTGGTTTTTTTGGGTGTGGTTATGATAACGTATCCTTCATCACCTTTGCTATAGTAGGTATAGTTCATTAAAGAAACATGTGGGATATTATCGTGACATGTAGCTAGATGAACAAATCTTGTAGACTTTAGTAAGTTAGTTACTGATATAGGTAAGGTATTGGACGACATAGGATGAATAGAATAAGCTTTCTTATAATTGGATTTGTAGAGATTTGTTTTTTTGTTTGCACAGATAGAGAAGCATTAAATTCAAATGCGATCTTTTGCTTCAAAGAGAAACACAAAAGTATCAATAACATTAGTTGAATTTAGATTTGTAAGGCCATAATGAATGCAAATGACCTGATAGCTGATGATTTTGAGGGAGAATTTGATCCTATAAGACAGCTTTCTGAAATTGAAGCTCAAAATGACGATTTGGTGAAAAGAATTAGTCGCCAACGGAAGCTAGATCGAATGGAGATTTTAGAAGCAGAAAATACTCAAGATTATAGTGATTCTAATGGCATTGAAAAGAGATTAGCTTTAGATTCAGATCAAATATTGGGGAGAGTAGAGTCAAAAAATTTAAAAACTTACGAGAAGAAGAGGAAAGCTTATAAATCACATGGAGCACATACAGAGATCATTGAAGATGTCTCTACTGAGAAAGATGATACAAATAAGAACCATGGGAAGAAAAGGAAAGGTGACTTACATAGTCGAAAAGAGTCAAAAAAATTTGCTAAGATCAAAGGTCTTAAGTTATATAATTCATTAGAAGGACCTGATCCGTATTTGAATGATGATGTTTTGTCGAATCCTTCAAATAAGGATAATATCGAGGAAACTAGCCAAGAAGAGCATCCTCCCAAAATTAAATATTCCTTTCAAGATCCCGATTATAAGACTAAAAGTGAAAAGATATCATTGTTACTGGACGAATCATTCGATGTTGCAAGATTTGACCTGAAGGAAATTATACACGACGACTCTTCCAATGAAGATCCTTCGATTGAATTGTTTGATGAACGAACACCTACATTCGAAAAGAATGAGCCCCTAATAGAGGATGATGACTATTCTGATGCTTTCAACGAATTCAAAGATTTTGTTCCTGACATTAGTGATTTTCAAGCAATAAAAGAACGAGTTCTCTCCCAATTGACAACAAGAATAAACTTCCCTAATCTACCAGATTGTCAGGTGTTGACAGAAAAATACAGTGAAATATATAGGATGTTTGAGCACACAGTGAGAGATAACGAAGGTCATTCTGCTTTGATTATTGGTCCTAGAGCATCCGGAAAGACGGCCATGGTGAATTATGCTTTAAAAGAAATAAATAAAAAATACGAGGGTCAATACATCACGGTAAATTTGAACGCTTTTATTCATTCAGATGATTCTATAGCATTGAGAGAAATCGCTCGTCAACTTGATGAAAACGCAAAAAAACTAGGTAGCACTAACGAAGATCAATCTTCAAATTCTTTGAAAGATGAAGGAAATCAAAATCAAGGAAGTTTCGAACAAAGATCGATTAGTGATACTTTTGTTAATATTCTATCAATTTTAGATAAAAATGTAGCTCAAGAAGAACAGACAGAAGTTAAAGCTCAACAGTCCTCGATATCTATCATATTTATTATTGATGAGTTTGAAAAGTTTACTAATAATCATAAGCAAACTTTATTATACAACTTATTTGACTTGTCTCAAAGTTCATCTATTCCAATATGTGTAGTTGGAGTCTCAACAAAAATTACTACTAGAGAACTATTGGAAAAGAGAGTTAGAAGTAGATTTTCTCAAAGAGTTATTTCTATCAATAAGTCTAGCACATTGGAAGAGTTTTGGTCATGTTGTAAATTGAATCTTACTTTGAATTCACAATTTATATCCACTTTAAATAATAAAAAGTATGGTGAGTTGTGGAATAAATATTTTGAAGTGTTATTCAACGAGAAGAAAAGGTCGGGATCTTCATATTTAAAAAAGATAGTTTTTCAAAATTATTATACTTTAAAAAACTATAAAGATTTTAATAATAATTGTGTTTATGCAATTGCTAATATTACACTATCCGAGCCTTTCCCCAAAGATTCTCGCTTTAAAAAGTATATTTTGAATCAGTCCTTGAACCACATCCAAAGTATGGTCAGTTCATTATCAATTCTAGAATTACTTTTGGTAATTGCTGCTGCCAGATGGGTCGAGAAGTCTGACTTAGAAGTGGTTAACTTTAATTTGGCATTCAAAGAATACGAAGACATGATCAAGGATTTTAATATCAATTCTACAATATCGAATGCATCTTCCATAGTTACGAATAACATTCTTACAAACATCAAAGTGAACCAAAAGATATGGTCTGCCAAAATTTTGAAAAGTAGTTGGGAGGCGTTGTACAAGCTAGGTGTACTTATGGATTCTACAGGACCTGCAAATGATGGAGGAGCTCAGTCAATACAATCCAAATCTGTAGTTATATCTGAAAACAAGATGGTTCAACTAGACGTAACTCTAGAAGAGTTAGGAGAACTCATTGAAGATCTGAATGCATACAAACGACTTACAAAGCTCTAAACAGATATATTCAAGATTCGATACAGATTCTAATTTTAGTCATATTTTGAATTACCCTGTTTCATGTTAAAGTCTGACACATTCATCTACTTCAAATAGGAGCATTTAGTATGTTGAGTATATATTATTATCTATGTATTATTATCTATGTATTGCTTTGTTTATTAATGAGGCTGTTTGATGAATTGTGTTTGTGTGTTCGCCGGAATAAACTAAAACCACATTTGGGGCCATTTCGAGAAATCTGAAACAAATGCTGATAAGCCCTATTTTCTAATATTATAAAACTTTTGATAAAAAGAATTGAATCAAAGTTGCTGGATAGCTCCAAATATATCACATGAAACCAAAAAGGAGTATAAATAGATATAAATCCTTTGAAATGATCAAAATGCCTCAATTATCAGGCCAAATTGCATAGGGTCTATAGAACCATACAATTGAAATGGCAGATAGAGATAGCATTAAAAACAATAGCGTATATGGGTTACAGTCATTTTTTCACGACAAAAGTATATCCACGGCATATAAGACTTTACACGAGTCTAGAGGCTGTAATTTTAATAAAACGTCTTCTGGTAAAATATATGAAAGTGACATCAAGGATATTTACGCGATGATGTTGATATGCTTGGACTTAAAAGAGACCAGTATTGGCAGGAGCAAGTTTCCTTTTTGGTCCAAAGCTTCATACCCTTATTCATTCTTCCTCGATGGAGCAATGCACACCATGAAGCAAATGAAGGTTTGTGTTGATTTTACTATGACAAGCACTATTGTATCGTATAACATCGGATCCGAGTTGAGCCTAGCGCTAATTAAGAAGTTTTATGACGCAAAATTATTGCATTCTCCTGCTGATAGAACCAGGTCTCAACCTAAAACAGGAGTAGCACTACAGCCCACTCCAAAAGGTGTTGCAATTCTTCGTGATTTCTGCAAAAAAATTGGCATGAAAAGAGAAAATTTACCACAGATATTGAGGTCATCTTTCAATTCCATGGATCTATTTAAATTTGATAGAGATCTGATTTCTGATAAGATTTTATACTCAGACTATTTTTTACATTTACTATTCATCAAATTAATGGGAAATGCGCCTAATGTCTGGACCATAGAGAATAAGCCCGATTCTCTTCCTCTGTTTTATAATAATGCAGATGTTGATTGCTGTTCTGAATTTAATACATTTGAAGGACTCACAGGAGATTCTATTGCAACTGTAGCTAATGGGTTTGATTTGGTCAATTCAAATTTACCTACATTTAGTGAAGAATCTAATTCAGATACCACTTCAAAAACTTCAACATTTGTAAGTACATTTTATCATCGTTATTTTACTAATCCCGAATCTGACTCTCATGTTCAGTACTATGTTTCCTCTACTGGGGTTAGACTATATAAAAATAAAGTCTTTAAGCAAAAAGAGGGAAACGATTTAATTCTTGACTATTGTGTAACAGGTAAAGCAATATGTCAATGGCTAGCTGATTGTACTGATGTGATTAGTATACGACACTCAATTGAAATTTCAAATTTGTTGTTGAAAGCAGGTCTAATCGTTCCTTTAAATCTAAATGATGAAAAGAAGCCCTTCAGTGCTGATCGAAATTCAATTTACATTTTAAGTAAATTAGGATATCAAGTATGCTATTGGAACAAAGAGCTTGCTATTTCTCCTAATGAGTTATCTGTTAGAGTTTTAAATTCGGTCAACTACAATGATTTTGTATCGAATAGTGTAGATACTTTTATTGAGTCAATTTCTTCACCTAAGAAGCAATTTTATGCTTCTGATAAGAATAGTCAGAACATATTCTTGAAAGATATTCTAAAAGACCCCGGCATGAGGTATGCATTCAAAAAGCATTTGGAAAATGAGTTCTGTGCCGAGAACCTCGATGCATATTTACAATTGAAGCAATATGCCAAAAAAATTAATATTCTAAGTAAATTGATTAGACTTAGAAAAAGTGACGATCCCAGAAATAATGAACAAAAATTGAACAGCCAAATTATTAGATTAGCGAACATTTGCTTATCATTAGCTTATCATATTTATTTCACTTATTTAAGTTCCGAGGCTCCATTTGTGTTGAATATTGACTACAATTTAAGAGCACTGATTACTTCCATATTGATTAGACCAGATACTTCAATAGCTGAAATACTGCAAAGCTTTTTAAAGACCCCCACAGTTCCTTCTGCAGGTCCTTTTGAAAACATACAAATCGAGATTATTCCAAAAGAAAATAGCATTACAGGCTCTTTTTTATCTTCTATGGCAAGTCTCAATAAATCACAAATCAGGGAGAATGAAATTGAGACTATTTCTTCAGATACAAATATCAAAAGCCAAAACATCACTTATATCAAGTCAGAAGAACTTCCTCCATCACCTTCTGAAATCATGATAAGCGCGACTTTGGACAACTTGGCTCAAATTTCAATAACATTTGAAGATATATTAAGGCATATTTTCAGGTTGATGGAAGTGGATTCGCTTCCAAAATTTTTAAACAGTAGCATATATCGAAACTCTACGTCGACAATTAGTTTGAAGAAGAGATAACTTTTAAACTCATATCAAGAACGTTAATTTACTTACATTACTTACATTAGGCAGGTAAGTACGGAAAGTTATGAAATTATATATAGCTATAAATACAATATAAAGGATGAAAGTTGATGAATAAAATATTATATGATCTATGCAATAGGATCTAAAGTAGTACCTTTCTTAATAGTAGCCCAACCGATTAAACGCCAATGCATTGCAATACGTCTGGATAAGGCAATCTTTTCGTTAACTTCGGTACAAGCAGGAGATGTCAATTGTAAACGAGCCATATCAGCCTTAACGGCAACAACTCTGGCACCAGTAGCGGTAGAACCGATATTAACCATTAAAACTTCACCAACTTCTAATTTACGAACCTTAGCACCCTGTTTCTGACCATCAGTTTTCACACCTAACAATCTTCTTAACAAGAAATAGTTAATTTCGATATCAGTATAGATAGATGGTAAGTGTCCTCTAGCACCAACGACCTGACCAACTAATCTATCGGCTCTACATAAGGTAGGGTCAACCTTTGTACCAACACCAATCAAACCACCTGGAACAGCAAACTTCAAGTCATTATGTTCAGCAAATAAAGAAACAACGTTGGAAAAGATTGGCTTACATTGTATTTTACCGTTGTCGTCCTTTGTAACAATACCTGGTCTAATTTCAATTTCATCACCAACTTTAAACACACCGTTTAAGATGGAACCACCAGCAACACCACCCTTCAAGTCATCAATCTCAGAACCTGGCTTATTAACATCAAAGGATCTGATTACGATTAATCTTGGAGAGGCAGTAAAGTCTCTTGGAGGGATTGGAATAGTGTTGACAATAAACTGGTTAACAGCATCAATATTATATTTTAATTGGGCAGAAATTGGAACGATTGGAGCTCCATCAGCAATTGTACCCCTTATGAATGATAAAATAGACTTTTGATGTTCTAAAGCAGACTCTTCTCTCATCAAATCAACTTTGTTTTGTAAGATAATAACATGGTTTAATTTCATAATTTCAATAGCTGCTAAATGTTCAGAAGTTTGAGGTTGAGGACAACTTTCGTTACCAGCAACTAATAATAAAGCGGCATCCATAACGGCGGCACCAGACAACATAGTACTCATTAAAATATCATGCCCTGGACAATCAACGAAAGACACATGTCTAACTAATTTGTAACGACCATTACAACCTTCTCTTTGACATTTTGGTCTAATTTCTTTATCAGACTTGAATGATCTATAACAATCTGGTTCTGGACAAGATTCATCATCACATTTGTAAATCTTTGCGTTGGCATAACCTAACTTAATGGTAATATTTCTTTCTAATTCATCCTTGAAACGAACAGTTTGAACTCCAGAAATAGCTCTAACTACAGTGGATTTACCGTGAGCAACATGACCAATAGTTCCAATATTTATGGTAGCTTGTCTATTAATAATATCAGCGGACAAAGGTGTCAATTTACTAAAGTCTGGATTTTCTGGTTGTTCTGGTAAACCACCACCTTCTTCAAATTCCCTCTTAGCAGCTTCTTCATCAAACTCTTCATCCAACCCTGCGAATGCTACTGATTTTTTTTCTTTTGTAGTTTCTTGTAAAGGTTCGTCTACTTGTTCGTTATCACTTTCAAGCTCATATTGATAGTCTTCTGTATCTTCGATAGTACTACCGATAATAATGTCTGGTGTAGCGTTCTCAATATCGTCGTATGACATGTTTATATTTAACTAAGTTGCAGTAATATTAATATAAAGATACTTTACGTCTGATTTATGACTACTTCATCTTTCTTCGTTAGAAATTTTTCATTCAAAAAAAAAGGATTCGACGCCGCACGAACTTTTCAGGTCGTGCACTTACTTAAAAATTTCCTATAGACAATGAATGCAAAAAAATATGAATACATTCTAGATGACATATTTCGTATAAATATAGCCTATTGAGTGTGGAAACCGAAGTCGTTCATGACACTATCAACATCTTTCCACAAAAGATCGCTGTTGATTTCAATACTGTCTAAACCAAGACCATCTATCTCTATGTTCTCGAGACCCCTCTGCATTGAAGATTCATTGAATACCATATCGGAGAAATCAATATTACTTTCACCACTTTTATAAGCATTAGAAGAAGCTGGGGCAGCATTAGTTCTTCTATTTGAAAAGGCATTTGCAATGTGACCCATTGGGGCCGAAACTGGTATTCTATTTTGTTGGGTGAAGACACCGGGTTGATTTTGATGTTGCGATTGTCGATTATTTATCGCAGATATAGCACCACTTGGCATGGATGGGTTTATAAAATTGCTGCTATCTTTGATTGGAGCAGATAATCTCGCATCGGGAGATCTCTTGGAGTTGCTATCTGGGGATCCTTTGTCAGATCTGACCCGCGGAGATGAATCTGTAGAGTTGTTAACCACTTTGAAAATGCTGCTTCTCTTCCCACCGCTGACAGATATTGGGCGAGGATCAAGAGGAATTGTACGTATAATTTTTCTTGCCTTGGACTCGGCATCCACTGTATTAGATAACGATCTTGCCTTTCTTCTACCTGAAGATTGACTACTAGGAGTGGACTTAGTACTTGTAGGACCTTTTTGGCTCAGTTCTTCTGAGTTTGATACGTCTTCAACAGCGACCTCTTCATTCTCATCGGACTCTTCATTGTTGTCTTCATCTTCATAAGAGCCGGCTTCATTATCATCTCCTTCTCCCGGACCACTATTCTCATCCGTCCTGTTATTAAGTTTTATCATGCCCACTTGTTCTCTCAATAAAAATAAACAATCGAAGAATATAGAAGCAGACATTCTTGTTTTGATACTGATGCTGAGAGTGGTCAAATTTTTTTCATCTAATGTCCTAAAAAGTTGCCATAAGTTTCTCATAATGCCACTAGCTCTGTAAGCAATATCATGTCTTAATATAGATGCCTCTGCTGCTAATGAGATAGCCACCTGATAGCTTTGTTTTCCCGTTCCCAAATCAACAACTTTTTTCATTGACGAATGCGCAAGTTTCACAATAATACACGAAGCTTGCCAAATATTTAAGATATCGACACCTGGAAGATACTTAATAAATCTTTTATCTTTAGCTTGGCATATTTCTGCATGATTGATCAAAGCTATCGCTGAATTATAAAGACGAACCAACCCTTTTTGGAGCTCAAAAGTTGCTATCCTAGCAGAGTCCATAAAATAATATGTAAGAAGATGAAGCCTTGCAGTCAATAGTTGAAATTTCCTAAAACCATCCTCAACAGGCACTTCGTTCATTAATTTAAGTTCTAACCCATCCAAATGCTTCAGAAGCACTTTAAGCAAGGGTAATCTTTCCGTTGGATCTATTAGGCCATGAGGGTCCATCGGATTTGAGTTCAATGTCTTTGCAACCTCATCTTCAAAATGTGCTATTTCCATCATAAATTGAATAGATTTTGGAATATTTATAGAGCTTTCTGGTCTACATGAGCTCCATACGGATGAATCAAACTGGACAAATGCAGGAAAGCCAAATGCAGAGGCAATAGTCTGTGATACTATATTGCATACTATCCACGTCTTTGCCTGTTCATTGGCCATACCTATTTGGTGGGGAGTTTTGCTAGACTCTGGTGTTTGAGATGGTATTGGTGTATGGAGACCAATACGGATTGCCTGAAAAAGTGCCACCCCGATTGTATTCCAAGATGAATCAGCACTTAAAGATGATGCAATTGGAGGCCAAAAAGTATACAATAAAAAGGCCTGAACGGAATAGACAGAACATGCATTTAAAATTGGATCATCTTCTTCAGTAGGATTATATCTTGTAATTGGAGAAATAGTGATTTCTGCCAAAATATCCTTAATTAGTGGAGACAACTGTAGAAGCAAATTTTTTTGAAATTCATCCTTGAACCTCCTAAGAGAAATGAACATGATTACCCAAAACAATGCAGGACAAAGTTTATATATCCTCTCTGGACCTTTAGATACATCAACAACCGGTAAGATAGGATGGTAACAGTCGACAAACTCCAAGTACAATTCACGAATTCTTGCAGATGATAGTGTTACTATACCCAAAGTTTTTTCTCTACATAATAGCACATAATCTGGTAAGTTGGTCTTGGAAAAAGGATCGACAATTTGAAATGATTCACTTGTTAGCTCAGGGACTTTATGAATAGATGGGGTATTAGGTATAGAGTTGTTTGTTTCTGACGAATCTTGATTATTATCTGGCCCACTATATTTTTGGTGCCAAATATCAGGCTTGTGTGGTGCAACATCAGAATGTCTAAATGGAGACTGAGATCCGCTAGTAGGATGCGAAGATATAATAGAATTATTTTCTCCGTATACTAGCTGCCTTGAAGAGTCTATTGGCAGAATAGAAGATCCAGTTACAAATTGACTGTTGGATAAGGTGGGAACTTTACTAAGTAATTCTGCAGCCTGCGCAGCATTCAAACTATTCTTTAACTCGAGGAATTCTTTTTCAATCTGTGCTATTCTGGCCCGTTTATATGTTCTTTTATAATTTGATTTTAAATCACACTTGAGACCCTTCTTAAAACATCTTGAACATGGTTCCGGATGTTTCTCATGAGCATCACACCGAGATTTCTGTTGTCGACACTCTACACATGCCATACGTTTCTGTTTACCAGTTTTAGGCATAGTCTGGTCATTTTCATTGTTAAGATCATCCTTTAACCTTTTGTTAATATGTGAGTTTGTTGCCGATTCTTCTTTCAACTGATTATTGAGCACCAGTAGTTCATGCGACATGTTTGCAATATGTACTAGATTATCTAAGGAGCTCTGACGCCCCCCATTATTCATTTTGAACGTAATATCTTGAGGAAGTTTTAATATAATGGTTTTAGAGTATAACTTGTTAATTTATACATAACACTTTTTTTCTTTATGGCAGAAGATGCTCTATAATGTTATATACAGTACAATAGATAGAGATTAAAACTTCGAAAATATCTACAGATTGTATGAATTAAAATGAGAAAAATCGATAACAATGAAGGACACACACTTATTTGAGTCTTTAAAGCAATCTAGCAGAGATATCAGAGTATTATGGGCTTTGTCGTTTTTAAGAATGGGTAGTTATGGGCTCACCAACCAAGTGTTGACCTTATATTTGGAATCTATTGGGGTAAGCGGAGGTCAAATTGGTATATTTATGACATTAACAATGCTAGGTGATATTTTTATTTCATACCTATTGACGTGGTATGCAGACAAGATAGGTAGAAGGGTAGTTATAGTTACGGGATCTTTAATGATGGCAGTTTCAGGTTTGGTTTTTGCGTTCAATTCTAATTTTGTCATTTTATTAGCTGCGGCTGTTATCGGTGTAATATCACCATCTGGTGAAGAATCGGGTCCATTCAAGTCTATTGAAGAGGCTTCAATGGCCCATATTACACCTCCAAATCATAGACCTGAGATATTTGCATTTTATGGACTATTTGGGGCAGCTGGTGCAGCATTGGGTGCGCTCATTTGTGGAGCCCTTGTTGATTACTTACATGATATACTTCAATGGGATTTACAAGAATGTTACAGGTTTGTTTTTCTAGTTTATACTGCAATTGCTGTTGCGAAGATAGGATTGACCATCTTTTTATCAAATAGCTGTGAGGTGACAAGCCTTACGGATCAAAGCCATGATTCAGAAACTACTACAGAAGAAACCTCTTTGTTGAATCAAAGCAGTGTTTACGAAGAAGCTTCAGATCAAACTAACCTTAAAAGAGGGTTTCTTGGTCTTTCGGCTACTACATCCCACTATTTAGCAAGATTACTTGTCATATTTATGTTAGATTCTTTTGGATATGGAATTATGCCCTCAGCATGGACAGTATATTACTTCAGAAAGTTTTTTGAAATAACAGCTACAGGACTAGGAGCATTATTCTTTGTCTCTAACGGATTTAACTCTGTTTCGTCAATTCCTTCTGCTTATTTAGCAAAATGGTTAGGTCCAGTCAAAGCTATCTTGTTTACACAGGCACCTTCAGCAATATTTGTTGGCCTAATTTCAGTGGTAACTAGATTAGAATTGGCTTCATTTTTACTTATCTTGTATTACGCTACCGGTTCTATGGATGTGGTGCCAAGACAAGTATTATTATCCTCTATTGTACCTGCCCACGAATTGACTAAAGTTATGAGTATAGTCAACATAGGAAAAACTTTTGCAAGATGTATTGGACCTGTCTTTACAGGTATATTAGAAGACTACGGAATTTTATATTTGGGCTTCGCTTTCAATGGTTCTTGCGTATTATTAGCTGATTTAATTTTGGCTACTTCATTTTTACATTTAGATGCTATATTGCTTGCAGAACAAAATGTTCCACTTCCAATACTGTAGATTATTTAGCAAATATTAATGCATTAATTAAATTAAATGACTATTTTCTATAAAACAGACCATATCCGTACCCGTTAACATTAATTTTTCATTAGTGACTTTTATAATTAAAATAAGAAGTGGTATACCTTTGCGTACCAAGGCTTGATAGCAAATAACTGTCTTTCCTCTGCGACTTCTTGTTTCAATAAATCAACATCTTTTTCGGTACGACCAGTATCTATATCCATTGTAGCAAGTGGAACCAAAGAAGAAAATTTTCTAGTATACAATTTATGTCCCAAGAAGAAAACGAGGACAACAACAGCTCCAAGGTAGTCTTCAAAGAATGCGGCAGCATTTGGAGAAGCACCTAATGGGAACAATGCTAACCAGAATTGTAATCCTAAAATTGCAACTAGCATCACCATGGAATATATATCTCCCCAAACACCAGTTAACGCAACATATGGAATTTCAGATGTGTCTCTTCCTTGCGCTTTCAAGGCCATTCTGAAACGGAAGTGACTCAACGAAATTGAGAACCAAGTAAATAAGGTTGATAAACCTGATAATGCAACTAACCAATCGAATACTTCTGCTTCTTTAGAAGAGGCGGAAACGAATGCCAATAAACCAAATACTGCAGAAACGGCAATTCCAAACAATGGTCTACCTCTACGGTCAACATACGCACAGATCTTTGGAGCTAATCCCTGTTCTCCTAATGCAACCAATGTTCTTGTAAACCCATACACGGATGAGTTACCGATAGACAATAATGCAATTAATACAACAACATTAAAAATAGATGGCAAAACCTTGATACCCCCTGCTCTAATGGCAATTACGAATGGCGAAGCAGAGGCATCTGAAGAAGCACCTATCAAGTCAGGAGAGTTGGCTGGAACTAAGAAACCGATTAAAGTCAAAGTGAGCATGTAGAATATGACAATTCTCCAAAGAACTTGCTTGATAGCGTTTGGTAACACGATTCTTGGGTTACCATCAGCTTCTGAGGCAGTTAATCCAACTAATTCAGTACCAGCTAAAGAGTAAGTTGCAGTGATTAAAACTGAAATAACACCTTTTGCTCCTGTAGTAAATGCACCTGGATCATGCCAGTACTTTGCTCCTATATAACCTTGTTCACCACCACCGCAAATTAAAATGATAGCTAAGATATTGAAACCAACAATAGCTAAAAGCTTGATGATAGATGCAATGAATTCAAACTCACCAAAACCTTTGTTACCACTTAAGTTTAAAAGAATAATTAATACGTAAAAAATTGCAACCCATGCGACTGAATTAATGTTCGATGGCCAAAAATTTATAGTTAAGGAAGATGCAACTAATTCTAATGGCAAGACAATTACCCAAAATAAGGCATAGTTCCAACCTATGGCGAAACCCCAAGATTCGTCGACGAATCTAGTAGAAAAAGTTGCGAAGGAACCAGAAACTGGGAATAATGCAGCCAATTCAGCTAATGATTGCATCACACAGTATAAAAATGAAGATACAATTGCCCAAGCTATCAATAAACTTGCTGGTCCATTTTCTAAAGCTTGTCCGGAAGCAACTAATAAACCAGATCCCACACATCCACCTAATGCAATCATTTGTAATTGTCTTTGCTTAAGTCCCTTTTTTAATTGGGTTCCCTCTGCTTCTTCTTCGTCTTTCTCATATTTTAAATCTTCTGGCCTTTGTCTTCTGAAGGTGTCTACGAATTCATTCCACCTGCCACTTTTGATCTGACTACTTTGAGTACTGTATTGCTTGGATACATCCTCCGTTTTCGAATTGGATTCAATACTATCAGAAATTTTTTCCATTTTCTTTAAAGTAATATCCTTTGAATATCAAAAAAACTACAAATACTTAATTTAATTTTATCTACTTTTGACTTCCATCATATATAAACATTTAAATTTTCTTGTTCTGCCCGTTTCAGGCTTGTCAGTCATATAACGAAGCGTAGGTCCACTTTGCGGCAATCGATGTTTAGCAAAAAATATGCACGGCATTATAACGGTCAGACGGTGTATAGCCTTTGCTAATCATGAGTTAGCCAATATTTTGGTAACGATCAATTTTTTTTGCATATCCAACGCCTCGAGAGATATAGAAGAGTCTATTGTTCACATTTTTCACTTGCTAGAGATTAAAAGAAATATAGTTCAAGGTCATCGTAGCAGTTCTTTAATGCATGGATCACCAAATATGACAAAAAAAGAAATCCGTTTCTTCACGTGAAGATACACGTGAAGAAATCATAACTTCTGTACGTCACCTCACATTTCAAGCTATCAGGGCAAACTAAATGAATCATCAATTGCTACGTTGATAACAATTTATATAGTATTATTCAACAATAAGACGATAAATAATATGACATCTGAATTTAAACTTTACTCTACGACAGAACCAGAGAAATTGAGAGAAATTTACACCCTCTGCGGGTCAGAATGGAGTGGAAGATTAACCCAAGAACAGTTTGGGGAGAGTGAAGCACACAAATTCACCTTATCGGAGGAATATGGGATGCAGCCGGAGGGATTTTACATCGCAGACAAGAAGGATGGAAAGGTGGTGGCCAGTACTGTTATCAAAAGAGTCAAGGGTTTTTACAAGGAAACCGATCGTTCCATTCTGTCAGTGCCAGATCCCGCAACGATTGGAGTAAAGAATGCCACTTTTCTTCTTGTGGGATATGTATTTGTTGCTAAGGAGCACAGAAAGAAGGGATTAGCCAGGGTAATTGTTAGTAAGGCCATGGAGCTGACAGAAAATCAGATTATCAATCAACACCTTGAAAAGAGCGACAAGTCAAAGACTGACAATTTTAAAAACATGGTTACTTCCAATGGCAAGTTTGACAGAAGTTTAGCCAACTATTATTTGGGGAAGAAGTATTTTTGGTTTTTGTACTCGGGTGCTGGAAGGTTTTACGAAAGATTTGGATTTAAGGCTTACCCCTTGGAATTCTACAAAATACCAATTTCGTCTTTGGGTGAGGAAGAGGAGAATCTCATTAGTAACATGTTAAAAGGGGATGAAAGTGGTGTTAGTGTAGGGAAGATATTGCGTTTACTTCATGGCTCTAATGTTCAGGATCAAGATTTGATATCTTTTATTCTTCAAGGTTCTGAGTTGGAAATAATGACTGATTTGAATAAACAGTTATTTCACCTGGATTTAGGTGGAACGCATAAGTCATCCTCATCATTAACAAACATGAGCGATGTTCTTGCAATGTCCAAACTTGGATCATTTAATGAATTGTGCTCTATTCAAGAGAGTGCTGAAAAGGTCACACGAGATAGCCATCCTCCTCAAAGAAGAAAATCATCGATTCTTCATTTGACTGTTCCAAAAATTGCAATCAAACCAGACAAAAGAAACATTGAATTGATGTATAAATCTGAAGAATATACTGCGAAAAATGAAAGTAACAGTAACGATGATATTGTTAAGTTCACGGACATTAAAGGTGCGATTATTACCAATGAGTTACTGCAGAAGTCTTATTATATTATTTGGGTTGTCTTGATGCAGCAGCGGTTTTATATTTTGAGTTTAGGAGAATTGAATTTTGATTTATTGGGTGCAACTGCTATGCCACCTACTCCAGATCAAGGTAAACGTCGCCGTGGGTCGTCATTCACAGGTATGAATGAACTAGGTGCATTCAACTTTCAAGATTTGTCTATATTGATCAATACAGCTTGCTGGGTTGCTAAAAATAGGTCATTACCTGATCTGAAGGCAGTCTATGTATCTGCTACGGATTTGCCATCTACAGTTCCTTCGCCAGTTTTGCATGATTTTTTCTTAAACTACCTCCCTCAGAAATTCGAGAACGTATATTCTGCTGAGGATGAGACAGCACATCCTGATTTAAAGGTTGAATTTATTACCAATGCTGCCAATAAATTGTTAGTTTTGCCTATGATTAGAAAATTTGGAGGTACTTCTCCGGAATTTGATTTAGACTGGACCTATAATAGTATGTGTACTTGGGGCTAATATAAAATGTCATTTAGATATATATGTTATATATTATCCTATTGTTTTAAAAAATTGATATTTTGTGGTTTGATTTAGTCTATTGAAATTTCAGAAGAAAGAATACCTTTGTACTATAATCAAAACCAATAGCTGACGAGGAAATAATATAGTTAATTAACGATTGTAAACTTATTAATGCGTTTTTGCAAAATTTACTGGGTGGTAGACGGACTCAATCCGGAACCTACGTCCCCTTCTATTAAGGGTATCGTGTTCTCTGAAGAAACTTTGGTCCCTAAAAAAGCATATCCAAAGTACAGCACACGCACATAGCAGCTAGACATGCCATCAAACAGTCTTGGTTATTAGAGCTTTGTTGTTGTTGGACGTACATTGGCTGTTGTTGGTATTGCGGTTGTTGGTATCCTCCGTACTGCCCGTGTTGTTGAGGATAGCCTTGTTGAGGTGCGTAACCCTCTTGGTATCCTTGTTGTGGATATCCTCCATATCCCTGCTGTTGGTATCCTTGTTGATAATATCCCCCACTTCCTCTCTCTTCGTTGTGGTATGCTGGTTGAGCCTGCGGTACGTATCCACTGTTCAGTTGGTTCTTGCTCCACTCTGGTGGCGGACCTGTAGGAGGTGAATAGCTACTATAATTCTTACTCGACATTGAAGTCAACTATTGTCTTTTCAAATTCAATTGCGTTAAATTATGTCATTTTATATGTAAATTTACAAGGCTATACATGTCATGAGTGAATTAACAGGGTTGTCTGGTCGTGTGATTACCGATCATCATATTTCTTATTAAATGCATTATTAAAAGAAGTGAATAAAAAGGATACTAGAAAAGAGTTAGACGTCATTAAATTAGTAGTTGTAAAATAAGATGATCGGATTGCTTAACAGCATTCAATAAGTGTATTTGAATTTAGGATTTTTGTCACCTTTTAAAATTTGATCTTTTGATTCCAAAGCTTCGAATTCCGCTATGTACTGTTCAGACTGTTTCACACGATTTAATCTGTAGATACTGAAGAAATATATCAAAGTGATGCAAATAGAAAAGCAGATGGCGGATATGGAGACAGCTAAACCTGGTCTATAAACAGGGGCGTCTTTGGTTAAGAAAATGAAAGTAGCAATTATACCTCCGATGTTACCGAAACCAATTTGCCATGCCGTTCCAACAGATTTTCTAAGATGACCTTGAAAGTTTAACGAAGTCCAACAGATTAAAACAGGCATAGCTGTGTATAATCCAGAGACTGCGAGGAAACAACCACCGTAACGAACTTTTGGATTTGTAGGAGCACCCAAAACCATGGCTAAACCAGCTATTGCAATGACGCTGCACATGATAACAAAAGGTAATCTCCTTCCCATTTTATCAGATATGACTGCAACAATAATATTCATGCCAAAAGCTACTAACCAAGGATAGACCGAGTGTTGTTGGGCACTAGTGGCGGTGTAACCCATTTCACTGATAATGGTGGCTGCGAAATATGCATAACCGTAAGATGGAATAATCAAACCAAAATAAGCTAAAGCTGGTAACCACATTAAGTAGTCTTTGAAACATTTTGCAACATCCTTAATTTTGTGAGCAATTTCGAAACCAGAGTTGGCACCTGAAAGAATTTCTAATTTCTTCTTGATGAATTTAATTTCATTCTCCTTCAAGAATCTACTTTCTTCAGGAAAATCAGCAACAGTAAAGAATAAGATGACAGCACCACCACAGGTGATGATACCATCAATGATGAAAATCCAACTCCAAGAAGCGATACCATGGACACCGTCTAAATCATTGATTCTATAGGCGATGGCACCTGAAGCAGCGCCGGCCAAACAGGTGGCAGAAAAGAAGGCAGAAAATCTTCTTTGAGCTTCAGCTTTGGAGTAGTATGTGGAAAGCAAGTAGAATAAACTTGGGAAAGTACCAGATTCAGCCATACCAACTAAAAATCTGCATGCAACTAAACCACCGAAATTTTTCACAAAACCCATACCGATAGAAACCGCGCCAAACCCAAGAATACAAGAACTAAGCCATACATGAGGCTTGACTTTCTTGATGATGTAATTACTGATAACTTCAAAAAATATGTATGGAACAAAGAATACGGTCAAAGCAGTGTTGAATTGATTTCCCACCAAGCCCAAGTCCGTCAGCATACCATAAAGAGCTGCGTTGGATATGTTCACTCTGTCCAAAAACGATAAGAAGTATAAGAAGCAAAACGGAGGCACCACGCACAAATCTACCTTCCACATCAATTTTCTGTGATTCACGCCATATTCTATAGCTAATTTATCTATTTGTTGCTGTGGACTTAAGTCCTCGTGAGCCTTTATGTCTAAAGAATCACTTAAAGGTTCGCTACTATGTTTCTCAATATCAGACATACTGTTCTGAAGATTTCTTTATTAAAATTCTATATGATATTGTTTATTGTCAAAAGATTTGAGAAATGTCTGAATCCGTGGAATAAGTTAAATATATACTACGCAGGTGAAAATTTCCTCTTATATATATCATCTGGTGATATAAATTTTCATGGGGTAAAAGATTACTCATTTAATATTATGAATAGTTATCAACTGAACCTTACGTCCGGTAAAGGAAAGACATTTCCGAAAGAGGCACTTCTACGAGATATCGCTAATGATTTTATTTTAGACGGACTTCACCTATTAACAATACCGGTATAAATTACTGAAAACCGGGGCGAATAAGGAGCCGATCTCGCTGCGACATCGCAGCGGTAACGGACACAGTGCGTTTTAATAGAGGCGGGCCGTCAGATTTTATATATGATTATTTTTGCGAACAGTCCTAGATTCAGAGAAGTAATTACGGGCGTCTATTCGTCAGAACCGTAAATCAAATGTCGCAATGTCGCAAAATTCCCCACCTCTTTATCGCATAAGTTCCGAACTGAGGGCGCGACGCGCAATTATCGGAAGCCGGAAAAATAATCACAACAATGTCGTGATGCTTACAATTGCAAGTTTGTGTAATATCTGATCCATCCATTCAAACACCTCAGCTGAAATTGATGTGCTGACATTTTCCATCGGTACAGATTTTACATTTCCTAATTGAGCTTTTGAAGTAAAAGTGTAGATAAAAATTTTTATGTATTATATACAGGAATGTAACAAATCTTCAATAATGGGGTTATATTCGAAGAATGAAGTGAAATTGGAGTTGATTGAAGGTTAAGAAGGAGGGTAAGCGGGATTTAGTTAAGGGGAAGTGTTTCTAAGAATATTTTAAAATACTCTGGTTGTTTTTAGCAAAAATATAGCGGCAATGTGCTTGTAAATCGGACAATTGTCTTTCTATATACTCGCAGTTGCTTAGTGTGAACTATAATCATGTAGATAAATTTTGGGATGAACTCTGATGTGAGAGAACAAAACGCTAGCAACCACGATTACTTCGGAAATGGTAGCATTAATCAATACCACCAACTTATCAAATTTCGCCTTGTTGTAATATAATTCTTGTATTATCACTATTAGTAGCCATCTTAAGTGATAGTTGCAATCTTGTTGATGTTACTCACGTGCAATTAACAAGGGCATAACACCTAGAATACGTCGGAATATTCGGCTCAATTAGGAAGTCGTTCCAAAATGTTCAGTACTTAAGCTAGATTTGTGAACATTTCGTACTGATAAATCCGGGTAATCATAAGCTGAAAATTTTCAATTTGTGAGATTCATACTAAGTCTGGCTCAAACTCACAGTAAACCTCTACGATTCTTTTGAAAATTGTATTACTGAAAGTTTCAAAGACCATATATAGATCATATCATATAAGTAAACATGTCTGACGTCGAAGAACAATACGTTGAAGAACAACCAGTTGTCCAAGAAGAATTACAATTAGTTGAATTAGCTACTGCTATCCCAGCTGATGTTCAAGCTGCTCAACAAGAAGTCAAATTGTTCAATAAATGGTCTTTTGAAGATGTTGAAATCAAGGATGTTTCCTTAGTTGACTACATCCAAATCAGACAACCAGTCTTTGTCTCCCACACTGCTGGTAGATACGCCTCCAAGAGATTCAGAAAGGCTCAATGTCCAATCATTGAAAGATTAACCAACTCTTTAATGATGAACGGTAGAAACAATGGTAAGAAATTAAAGGCTGTCAGAATCGTTAAGCACGCTTTAGAAATCGTCAATGTTTTAACTGAACAAAACCCAGTCCAAGTTGTTGTTGATGCTATTGTCAACTCTGGTCCAAGAGAAGACTCCACCAGAATTGGTTCTTCCGGTACTGTCAGAAGACAAGCTGTTGATGTCTCTCCATTAAGAAGAGTCAACCAAGCTGTCTCCTTATTAACCATCGGTGCTAGAGAAGCTTCTTTCAGAAACATCAAGACTATTGCTGAATGTTTAGCTGAAGAATTAATTAACGCCGCTAAGGGTTCTTCTACCTCTTACGCTATCAAGAAGAAGGATGAATTAGAAAGAGTTGCTAAGTCTAACCGTTAAGATACGTTTATTCCACTGTGTACATTTATCTTTTCATGTTTCTATAAAGTCATTATTTCTATCTTGTTAATGTATAAAAAATATTGTAATTTATAACTCGTACTACTTGTAGCATCGTATTTTTCAGAAATATGTAATATGAATATTATGCATTATTTTATTGAATATATACGACTGCTTGTTATACCTTTATAGGATATACCGTCCTTAAAGAGAATCCCCAAATAGTGTTCTTTAACAATGTCTGATAACGATCTATTCTCTCTGTCAAGTTTTCTAATTCAGCTTGAATTTCTTTGTTACTTTCCTTATCAGAATCAACTCCCTTCTCCTTCAAGTCCTCCATTCTTTTTATTGAAGTCTCAAGCCTTCTATTTAAATTCCTCCTAACCATCCATTCTCTCATTATTAGACTTAGCAAAAAGCAACCAAAGAATACCATGCCAACAAAGATTTGGGTATGTAAATAAGGCTTACTGCTATTATTGTCTCTCACAGCTAACGCTATAACTTCCGCTACTAGACAAAAGAACAGGACAAATACATTGAGCCCAGACCAAACTGCAGCAAGTTTTTCAGGAACATCAATTATATCAGTAGCTAATGATTGTGTAAATGTACTTCCCATTCCTACAACACATCCTAGTATAAAGGCAAAAGGAACTAAGGATGCAAAGGTTGTTGCATTAATCCACCAGGCAAGAATTAAGATTGTAATTATAAGACTAACAGTAGTGACAAGGTTGAAACGTCCAATTTTATCAGCAACCAATCCCATTGTAGGTCTTCCAATGACTTGACCTCCATTCATTATTGCCGTTAACGATGAGCCTTGATGATTTGATAATCCTATCAGCAGTGCGTAAGATGATATAGAAAATAATAATAATGTATACCCCATGATTGCCAAAGCAAACCACCATGCAAGAACGCATAAAGCATAGTTTTTAAATACAGAAAAATCAAAAATAATTCTGAAATTTTCTTTAAAATATTCCTTAGTCAAAGTTGTGGAGTATGGCAAAGGTTGATGATTCCGTGGCTTTAAGAAAGCGACAGCGACAGCACCTGTGACTAATGCAACAAATCCAACCATACGTAAAGCCCATTTCTGATCGCCCGTATCAGCAATTGTTTGATTTATACTAAGTGAGAAAACAACACCCCCCAAACCAGCTCCAGAAACAGCAATACCCATGGCTGTTGCCTTCTTTTCGGTAAACCAAGTAGCGAGAACTAAAGTTGCTGGTATGAAAATCATAGAGAATGAAACCCCAATTAGAAAACCTTGTGTTAAAAATAATTGCCAAAATTTGGTGGAGAACGACGCTAGTATGTATCCAGCCGTTTGTAAAACGAGTCCCGCAATACAAACAGGGGTGAAGCCAAATATTTTGCCTGCCAAAGCACTAAATGGAGCTAAAAATTGGGCCAAGCATGTAACAATGCCACCTATCAATGCAAAATCGTACTCCGTTGCTCCTTCAAATTCGTCATTTTCTAAGTAAAATGATAAAAAGACTCCGAATCCAGCATTACAACCCCAAGTTGCAAACACAGATAACATCGCACATAAAGCTATGATCCAAGCATATCCAACATCTGGTGGCTTCTCATTGTCGTATTTGATAGATAACTCATAGTCCATGTCATTTCTCTCCAATTTATTGTGAATATCTCTAGTATTGTGAGTTCCACTTCTCGAAACAATATCAGCCAAGATTTCCTCAGCTTCATACATTGGTTGATAATTGTCATCTTCCAAATCTTGTTGTCTATCATCCTTTATACCTGAAATAATTCTTGATAACTCAGAAATATTTGATTTCGATTTGTATACATTTGACTGACTATTCTGGGTTTCACTTGCGTAAAGATCCTTTGGTACATAAGATTCTTGTTTGGAAGAGTCAACCCATTCCATCTCAGATTCGGAGCTTATCGAAAGCCTGTACAGATTCGTCTCCATATTACCACCTTTAGATACAAACTATGCTACAGTAGACTTCATACGGTTCTGAATAAAGTTGAAAATAAGAAAAAAAGAACATGGATATGAGATTTTATAGATTTTTCCAATGACTAATTAATTTCGGAAAGGGAGAGCCGCATTACCGAAAAATGCTTTAAATTCTGCGACCATTCTGTAAAGAGATAGAAGGGCATTGTCTTCAATATATAATCCAATGAATAAGCAAGCAACCTAAATTATATGCTTATTTTAAATTATCGAGTTTGACCAAACGTACTACTTCTTAAAACCAAGTATTTTGTAAAAACTGGATATCTATGAAACAGTTTTCTCATCGCATATTTCGCAACAACTACTTGATATGCCTTCTATGTGAAAAACTCTAGCACTAGTCAGTTTTTGTTAAAAAGAAGTAAAATTAACTAAGATAATGTATAGAATGTTGTGAAATTTAACGCTTCAAAAATAATATTTCAAATTTAAACTTTGAGAATTTCGTAAAACATTTATATAGTCATATTGAAATATTTCATTTATTTATTAAAAGTTTTTATTAGGAAAATATCAAATTTAAGAAAAATTACTTTTCAAAAGTCTTTTAATTTATATTAGAACAAGTTTTAGAAGACGAGATAAAAAGATGGATACCAGCATAAAAGAGGCTGTTATGGAAGTGAAATGATTGGTTTGGCTAATTGTGAAAATTGACGGAGGAAAACTAGTTAAATCTGCCAAAATTCAACTTTTGCTTTTCTACAGCTCGAAATCGATTCTTCAAGCTGAATTGATATTATAGAAGGATACGTTATGCTGGATCTATAGAATAATCAACAGTTTGTAGTCCATGACCTTATTGCAGTGTTTGTGTCGCAATTTTACACACTCCACAATATTCCAATTCTTATTATAGTAGGAGAAAATTATTTTCAAACAGGTCCGATAGATTTCTGAGAGAAGTATTGAATGCTTTGTGATCTCATATATGTCTTAAATATATATATTTTTGCTGCAGTTCTCTTCAAAACCAAAATTCTATTATCTTATCGTCGAACAACTTATTCCGGAGTAAACGTTCAGGACTGAATATAAAAATCGAGTATCAATTTCTCTCAAATAACCCGTAATCAGTCCTTCTGAACTGTACGATTGAGTATTAAGACTACAGGAGAGAATATACTTAGTAATAATATATAACTTGGAAGCTCCAATTTGATAGATTACAGTTAGTTAGGAAAAATTTGTATTTATTAGTCGATGTCAGGAGCGTCCGATTTCTTGTCTAAGGGTATTGATTTAGTTCAAAAGGCTATCGATGCTGATACTGCCACAAAATACGAAGAGGCTTACAAGTTGTACTACAATGGATTAGACTACTTGATGTTAGCTATGAAATATGAAAAGAACCAAAAATCAAAGGAATTGATCAAGTCTAAATTCACCGAATATTTGACAAGGGCTGAACAATTGAAAGATCACTTGGAAAAACAACTGAAGTCAAATTCAGCAGAAAACTCTGCGTCAGGGGGGTCTACCAAAGCTAAGAAGTCTGGAGATTCTGGTGATGATGATGATGCTGATACCAAAAAATTGAGAGGAGCTCTTGCTGGAGCTATTTTATCTGAAAAACCGAATGTTCTGTGGAATGATATTGCAGGATTAGAAAGTGCAAAAGAAGCATTGAAAGAAGCTGTTATATTGCCAGTTAAATTCCCTCATTTATTTGTAGGTAACCGTAAGCCAACATCTGGTATTTTATTATACGGTCCACCTGGTACAGGTAAATCTTACTTGGCTAAGGCTGTGGCAACAGAGGCAAATTCTACTTTTTTTTCTGTTTCTTCATCAGACTTGGTGTCTAAATGGATGGGTGAATCCGAAAGATTAGTCAAACAGCTTTTCACAATGGCAAGAGAAAGCAAGCCGTCAATTATTTTTATTGATGAAGTTGATGCATTATGTGGACCAAGAGGAGAAGGTGAAAGTGAAGCATCAAGAAGAATAAAAACTGAATTATTAGTCCAAATGAATGGAGTGGGTAACGACTCAAGTGGTGTGTTGGTCTTGGGTGCAACTAATATTCCATGGCAATTAGATGCTGCTATTAGAAGAAGATTTGAAAGAAGAATATACATCGCATTACCTGATGCGGAAGCTAGAACAAGAATGTTCGAGATAAATATCGGAGAAGTTCCATGTGAATGTAATAATAGTGATTATAAGGCTTTAGCTGATATGACGGATGGATACTCTGGTCACGATATCGCCGTCGTGGTAAGAGACGCATTGATGCAACCCATCCGTAAAATTCAGCAAGCAACACATTTTAAGCCTATAATTGCAGATGATGGAATTGAGAAATTAACACCTTGCTCACCTGGAGATGAAGGGGCAAGGGAACTTAATTGGCAAGACATTGGAACTGATGAATTGAAAGAACCGGATTTAACTATTAAAGATTTCATAAAATCGATCAAGAGTAATAGACCTACAGTTAATAGTTCAGATATCGAAAATCATGTGAAATTTACAGAAGATTTCGGACAAGAAGGTAATTAAAGATATATATAGTCTCTAAAAATACTTTTGTTATAAACATATTATACATTTTAAAAAAATTCGATTCAGTTAGTCTTGATCAATTCTCATAGGAGATCTGGATCTTTCTTTTCTAGGAGATCTCTCCCTGTTTCTTAACTTTTCAGCAAACAAGTCCTCTTCTTCGTCATCATTATTATTTTGTCTACCACGTCCATTACGAGAAGAACTCAACTTGTCAGCGAATAAATCTTCGTCTTGATCATCAGTGCGACGAGTACGACGAGCCTCTCTCTGTCTGTAGTGATTCTTATGATATGTCTTTCTTTCTGGTTCACCATGTAAAAGATAGTAACGAGAATATGCACTAGCATTTTTAACTTTCCTGTCAGATTGAAAAGATTGTCTAATATATAAAAGCATAGATGTTTCGTCTTCTTCCATTGTGTTTTCTTCTATTGGATTGGTAGCTTCTTGAACTGAAATTCCTAATCTATTTGATAAATTCTGTTGCTTACGGAAAGATATGATAGGATTGTATGTCTTTGCCTCTCTTTCTTGCACCAACTCAGCAAGATATGCTTGTTCAGTCAAACTTGTTTCCACAGGGAAATTGAATGGAGTGGCAGATATACTCCTCAAGGCCTTAGAGCAATCTTCATGGGTCTTAAATACCACATTGACTGCTGAATCATCTATCCATTGAATTCTAAATGTTATTTGTTCATCAATTGGCAATGCTTCATAGATAGTCTTGGTGACAGGTTCTTCTTGATTTTCAAGTTGCTCAGTTTCATCTCTTACCTCATAATTAAGATAGTAGTCAATAAAAGCTTTGATGTCATCAGTTGAAAGACTATCAACTCCACGAATATGTATTGATTCTGGTCTTAATATTTCAGTATTACCATTAACAGTCACTTCAACTGCTTGCTCCTTTAATTTTGATTCCCTTTCCTTTTCATCATCAAGTGTCTTTGTCATCAAACCTCCATATGGAGCTACGTAAGGTTCATTCATGTTTTGTACAGTCTATTAGTTTGGTGACTTAGAAGTATCTTCGCTGAAATATGACTTTTTGTCGATGAATTATGTCTGTCCGCGTAATAATATTCACCAACAAGATGTAATGTTTGGTGAATAATTTAATTAACTACAGCACAATTATCATTATATTAATATTCAATTATATTTATAAATCTATATAGCTATTTATCAAGCATATACCCAACTGACTTGAGTTTAATTTTTGAAGATAAACACAAATTATGTACTTATTGCCAAATATTTACGTTTTTTTTTTTTCATTTAGAAAATGAAAATGGATAGACAATATATTGAATATTGCTGCTAGTATACAAATGAATGAAAACAGTTTACCTTTAGTAAAACGTAGGTGCAGTAGTTCAAGTTTAATGAGGTAGTATAACACGAAAACACTAAATTTAACTCGAATAGTTCAGTTTTAGTTCTCTGCAGAGCTATTAATCTTCTTCCATTTTTGGCTCTTCACCATTAGTGGATTTCTCTGGAACAGAATCCTCTCTAATAAATAAAACATTATTACATCTAATGAAAATTTCTCCAATTAATTCTTCTTTTTTAGCACCATCTTCATAAATGATTTCATATGTCTTATCAAGCTGCAAGTTCATGTAATTGTCTATGGCAAGTAATGTTCCCTTGTATTCAGCTTTGTTCCATTTCAATCTCACTATAACATTCTTATTCACTAATGTTTTTAAAAACGGTTTAGGATTCACTGGTTGAAACTATTTTTGTTAATAAAACTTTCTTTAACTTCAAATCTCTCTTAAAAATTTTAAGCATTATCTACTTACGGATGACATTATTGACCTTTTTTTACCTCAATTTTGGTAGATTTAGTTATAGGATTTGTTGATAATCATACTTATTTCACTATTTAGTCCTCATCATAATATTATATACAGTACACAATTAAAGATATATGATGAAAAATTCAAAACACGTACATATAACATGTTGAAATTCTGTTTAGAACGATATAAATGGGTAAAGTACATCAAGTGTTGCTCATTGGGTTTATAATTAGGGTGGCTATACCTCAATTGCTACCGCAAATTCCATGTATTTTATCTTCGACAGTGGAAATATCTACACCTATAAATTCATTTAAATCATTACAAGAAGCATTTTATTATTTAGAAAATGATATTAATCTCTATGATGGAGGTATAAACCATCATCCACCATTGGTTGTAAATTTATTAAGCTTGGTAAATGGCCTCCCAATGAAATTTAGAGAAGCTGCTTTCAGCCTTATATTCGCTTTGGTGGATTTGGTGACCGCATTCCAATTGATTCTGTTAAATAAGTGGTATTCAGAATACAATAGTAAGCGTACCCAAAAGAAATTAATTGGGCTAGACGATTCTTTGATTGCTACTTTTTTTTTATTAAATCCGTTATTGATTTTAACTAATTTATCACATTCTACATTATGTTTCACCTTCCTTTTCATATCGACGACATTAACACAGATAGTTGTTAGGAAGAACCCTTACAGAGCAATGATTTTGTTGTCATTTGCTACCTATATTTCATTTAGTCCTGGGTTCTTAGCTGTGCCAATGTTGGCATTAGCTCATGCAGTAAGTAGTGACAGAGATTGGAAGACTATATATTTCCAAGGTGCCGGTATTTTCTTTGCTTCGTCGAGTCTTTTGGTATTATTATCATACGCTGTGACATCTTCTTTTCAATTCATAGATCAATGCTATGGTACAATCATCAAATTCTCTAAGATTTCGCCAAACGTGGGTTTATGGTGGTATTTATTTACAGAAATGTTTACATTCTTTAACAATTTCTATATTGGAGTGTTCAACTTGTTTTCAGTTATCTTCATAGTACCACTATCTTTAAGACTATTTGAGTTTTCCAATGCCGCAAGTCTTCCAATTGGAGATTCATTTCTCGCAGTTGTTTTATCATATTTTTGGTTGTCGTTCACCAAATCATATCCTACAGTAGGAGACTTCGGCTTTGGTTTGGCCCTTATCCCAATACTTAAGCCTACAATAATACCTCATTGCAGATATTACTTAGTTTCGGGCTTGATTCTTTTGGTCTGCTGTCTCTTGTCGCCAATTTTCTACTATTGTTGGATCGTTCTCGGTAATGGAAACTCAAACTTCTTCTACAGTATCAACCTTTTCTTTGGAATAGTCTATGGTCTTATTATGCTGGATCTTCTCTGGGCCTGCCTAACTAAGGACTACATTCTAGAGAACGCTATCCCAGACAACGAGGTCGCTGCATTAAGAATCACTCAATTCTGAAAGACCCACAAATTTTGAGTTTCCATCAACCACATCACTTTAATTCATATTTTTTTTTTTAAATTACATTTTGCTACGTATTCACTATAAGCTTATGAACCCCTCTATACATAGCCTATAAATGCATTAATATTCCATATATTATCGTGGTGATACTTCATAGAAAATGCTACCAAAAAACCTCACGTGATATCAATATCTGCCAATCAACAGGCGAGAATTTTCAATTGACAAAGGTCCCAATACAAATTTTCTGTTAGTGAATTTTCAATACTCAAGTATACTTAATTAAATAATTGTATATTCAAAGTATAATACGCAATCGCAAGCTATAATGTTATCTCGTGTATCAGGTCGTTCTTACAGCACAGCCGCTAAAGCTATTAAAATTACTGCTCAAGAAGCATCGAGTAACTTATCCAGTCTCTCAGTCGTTGTTAACAACAGTGGATCTAAATCAGGAAAATCAGGTATTTCCCACTTATTATCTAAATTCAGTTTCTTAAACACCGAATCCAAATCTGCTTTAAGATTCACAAGAGAATCTGAATTATTGGGTGGTAGTTTTTCCAGCAATGTCACCAGAGATGCCATTGTTTTAAATGCTCAATTCTTGAAGGAAGATTTACCATATTATGTGGAAGCCTTAGGTAACGTATTAACCCAAACCTCATTCAGACCACACGAATTAACAGAAACTGTCTTGCCAGCTGCTAAGGCTGAATTCGAAGCTGCTCATGCTTCTGGTGCTTTTGTTGGTTTAGAAGCTTTGCACGAATTGTCTTTCAGAAAGGGATTAGGTAACCCATTATACTACGATGGAACCAATGAAATTACCCTCGATGACATCAAACAGTTTGCATCTGATGCTTACAACACATCTAACGTTTCTGTCTTTGCTTCTGGTGTAAATGCCGAAGACTTAACTAATTTCATCAATGCATCTGCCTTCTCCACCTTGGCCACTGGTTCTACATCTTCTGCTCCAGTTCAATTTTTCAACGGTAAAGAAGCCAGAATCAGATACGGTGGTAAATCCCACGCTTTAATTGGTGTTCCGGTCAAGCAAGCTGATTTTGCTAAATACGAAGTTTTATCTGCTGCTGTAGGTTCTAAAACTTTACAAGGTGCCCACTCTCCATTATCTCAAATTCCAGGTGCCACTTCCCACTTATACAAATACCAAGATGCCGGTTTATTCGTTGTATCTGTCTCAGGTTCTGGTTCCTCTGTTGCCGAAGGTATCAAACTTGCTAAGAAGGCTGTTGACTCAGTCTCTTCTGGTAGCTTGTCTAAGGCTACTAAAGCTGCTGAATTATCAGTTGCTTTACAATCCGTCTACAATGCTCCATTAGACATTAAGATTTCTGCTCCATCTTCAGTTAAGTTAGGCGAATTCAACTATGTTGCTGTAGGTGATATCGATGTATTACCATACGCCAATGAATTATAAGAGTCCAATTTTTATCTTTGCTTATAATAATGAGGTTTCATGTGCATATTTTGATTTTGAACAGGATAAAATCCCAGTAGTTGGAAAAGAGGATCTTAAATTGAAATGGTCAGTAATGACAATATTTTTCTTCCCATATAGAAAATTCACTTTACGAGAAAAAACATCTTAAAATTGCTCCATTATTTTTAATAAAAGAGCTTTCTATCTTTATTTTACAACTTATATCCTTATAAAACATATAGGCTTATATATATCAATCTGTTTAATATATTTATTACAATGTTTGATCATATATTGTCTGCAAAATACAGTCGTGCTCGAACCAATATTGATTTTTTCATCAATTTTTCTGATGGAGTATTTCTAGATCTTCAATAAAAGTATTTAGCAGTTGTCAATACACCCTTAAAAAATCAGTATATAATGTCAGACTTCGAGGATAACGCCTTTAACGAGGGAAATGAAAATTTCGATGATTTTGATGCTCCAGAACACTTCTCAGATGGAGATTTTAACGAACCAGAAGGAGAAGTTGTCAACAACATAGAAGAAGAAGTCAAAACAGCTGATGGAAGACTTGTCGTAAATGGAGGATATGGGCCAGACGATGCTATAATTCAAAGACAGAAGACAGCTAAAGAGTTGGCCATACCAAGGGAAAAGAGAACAACCACACCTTACATGACTAAATATGAGAGAGCAAGAATTTTAGGAACTAGAGCTTTACAAATTTCCCTTAATGCGCCAGTCTTAGTTGATATTGAAGGTGAAACCGATCCACTACAAATTGCCATGAAGGAATTAGCTCAAAGAAAGATTCCATTAGTTATAAGAAGATATTTACCAGATGGTTCCTATGAAGACTGGGGTTGCGACGAATTAATCATTGACCATTAAACAATTCAATAATTCCTTATTTTAAAGGAAACTAATTTATCTCATGGGAACTTTAGACAGGCGAAATTGGAGATCAAAATCTAAGTCTACCAGAGATTTTTTAATTAAATTATTCGATTTTAAAAGTTCATTTTTACTGAGATGTTTTTTTTGCATATATAACAATACTTATAAATTACTAATAAAAACTGTACATTAGTTGAAATTTATTTCGTTATTGTTTTCTTGTAGGCTAGATTTTTTCAATAAGCATCGATCTTATTTTATTGACGTTCTAATAACCGAGCCAATAACAAACTAAATAAGATAAGGTGTTTTATTTAGCAATAGACGACACGACAGATGAACTACCGAAGTCAGCAAGACAGTGTTATTACACTTTTGACAGAAGAGTAATCGATTGTAAAAAACTCAAAAATCATGCTAGAATGAGCATCTACTAAAATTTAGGATGGCTTGCAAAAACTAAAATTATTGTAATGAGCGGTATCAATTCCATCTGGATATGGTTAAGATCTTACTTGTTGCAGTGTATATAATTTGTTTCTTCTGAGAGCTAATCTATCGCAAAATTAATCTGTAAAAGATCTGAACGAGATCAATTGGATCACTAGTCATGATCTGAACTTAAACTGGAATGAAACTAATCAAAATTGATAATTTTTGGAATACAACTACTTATGTAGAAGAATACTTTGAATACAATTTTATTCAAAACATATACACACCTAAAAGACACTCTCTTTATATACGAATATAAGACTGAGATTTACCCTAACCCATAAATTGTGATAACTGAATTCATTGAAATGAATTGTATTTAAAACCAAGATGTTCCCCCATATAAGAGGATTATTAGTCCATCAAGCACATTTATTGATAGTGGGTCTGTTCCAAGATTTCGATGACCCAAAAATCTTACTCGAGTAGCGATTATCTGCAATTTGGTAAAGTAGTACACTGTAGAAGCCATTTGGGCTTGTAGAAGCCCTTTGTAACCTGTTCCAATCGTAGTTACACTGATAAATTTATCAAGACGATCTACAGGGTCTCTCTACTCAAGTAAACCTGTATCCAGCATGAAAACTTACAAAAGTAATCAGCAGAGCTGAGCTGAAAAAATTACAAGTAAAGAATACTTTGTTGCAGAATCTATGAAAACTATGATGCCGAGAATCTATTTTTATAAATAGAGAAGCTTTCGAGAGGCTAAAGCAGACCATTCAAGATTTAGACAACTCAATTGAATTCAATCAATATAATTCAGGCTTTTCAGAAAGAATTCGCAGCTATACTTCCCATATAAAAACTTACCACAATATTACCTTCCAGTGGTTTCACTGTGCTAAAGATTGCAAACTGACAAGGCACTAACCAAGCCTTGATTCCTCTAGCTACCAAGGATCGTTATGAGAGTGTACCCAGCCGTGACCAATAGAAAACTTCTCATATAGCTAAGATGTGCGTATGATAAAAATTAAATAAAGTTTTTAGATATTCATAGAATCTATAAACACTTCAAGAAATGCACAGTCTCTTATAGTCATATTTGTAAATATTCTAAAATAATTAAGACATATGCTTCGAAGTTTTGCCTTGTTTCAGTAGGGATAATTGCAGGATTTAGGAGAAGCAGTGAATTCTCCAACGTAATTCCTAAAGAATTTATCAATTCCAGCACCTAAAGTTAGTTAACCCTAAGGGACGGGAAATCGAAACAGATTCGTATTGTGAGTCATTAAAACTGATGAGTCTTGCGAAGAGATAATGGCTAGATATACGAAGGGATTTTTTGGGGTTCCAGCTATGCTATTTGAAAGAATTCCATTTCGATTACTTTTGAAAGACAAATGACAAGTTGTAGGCTTCACTGAACTTGGTGATAATCTCTCTAATTCCTCTAACTTTTTACCTACCCAATGTGTTTTTGAAATTTCCGTTATCTAAAGATGTCACCACCATTTGGAATCCAAATGACATATCCGCTACCAGCGTCTTGCCATTAGAAACTATTTTTTGCGAAAGCTTTCGAATTGCAAATTACGAAATTACGAAATGACGAAAAAAGTTGTATTTTAGATGTTGTCTTTGGCTCTGAATTAGCTACATTCTCGGGAAGCCATAGATTTGAAGTCATTCGCTTGGGAGAAAATAAAGTCAAATTAAGCTTCCATCATTTGCATTGCAATCTTTCTGAAGATCGTGATTCTCCCATGAAGCTGTATTATATTTTCATTATCCCTATGCCCGTGTGCTTTTCTATAATGCGATTCATGAAATTTTGAAGCCATAGAAGTTTTGAAGTCATAGAAGTTTAGATATTTTGATTCTTTTTATTCTTATAATTAATGTTCTTTCAATTAGTTATCATTTCAATTGGTTCTAGTAGAAGAAGTTCACAGCAGCTAGCCATGATCAAATATCTATGTATCATATATTCTTCAGCTTTTTGTTGGACTCGCCCGTCAATTTTCGCAATTAACTTGTGGTTCGAAAATGATAAAGAGTTTAGTAATGGTAATAGATATACCAAATGTTTCGCAGCTACCCGTTGGTAAAAATTTTTTAAAAAAGCACTAATCCAGGACAGGGAAAACCACTAGATCTCTCTTAAATTTTGATTAATACCAATTTTACCCCACATCAAGAGAGGCAACATCTCTAGATTTATCTTTGAGCTCAATCTAGAATTCCAAAACTTATATCTAAATGGCAAAATCTCAATAAGCCCTTCCACTTTTTATAAAGCTTTCATATTAAAGAGATCTTTGAGATGATTGCACGGCTAGTAGAATTATATCCTCTTTATGTAGGATTTATCGTTGAAAGTGCAGAATGTTTTTGCATTTAGACATTAGTCATGATTAATTTCAATAAATTATTCCGAAATCTTTAAGATATTCTGACATAGTCGATGTAAATACAAAATCCTTTAATTCCTGTGGCAAATTACTAGTAAGATACACCAAAATATCAAGTAGAATACTATTCATTGAAATAAAGCCATTTGCAGTTTAGTTATTCTAGAGTAAACATAAATTGGTTGAATAGAGCTTAAGCACAACAGACGAGTGCGTGACGATTCAATTGGAATTGACTCCATTCTGCTTTATAAGAGTGCTTCCACAATTTAGATCCCCAATGATCCCATCTACAGATTTTCTATCCATAGGAGCTATTTTGTATGGTGCCTTTCAAGTAATTTAGAATGATATTATATCAAATAAGCGGAATACAGCTTGAAAATGGGGTCTAACTCAATATTTTTTTTTTTTTTTTGGAGAATTTGATAGACTTAAAGTGAGTAATTAGAAAAGTACAAGACTAAAGTAATTATCTTCCTATCCTATTTCAATTTATTGAAAGCCTTTAGTATATCTTGAGTATACCAAAATTTTTAGCCAAGGTCCTAATCATGTATAATATGTCTTGAGAAAGCAAAATTATGATTTGTATCTAAACTTCGGCATGGATCCCTATGATAACTCTTATAATTGAATGCGAAATTAAACTAATAAAATCCCAATTTCGAATTTTCATTTACGGTTGTTTGTCGTAATATCTTTCTTTTGTAAGAATAGCCATATGAATCTTGATTTAGCAATCTTCTGCTTGTCTAAAATATGGTTTCCCAAGGTTATTAAAATTGATTAAGCTTTCACAAGCTTATCCTGCGAAATAATGTTAGCATAACTTACAATCTTTGATTGTTTGTACTCCGTTAGTATTGAAGTTATATCTAAAATATACCATTTTAGCCATAAATAGATCTCTAATCTATATATGCATCGATCCATTTGGAAGCAAGGAATAGCTTCTTACCGTCTGTTTGTTCCTTAACAAAACCATTTACTAGTTTATCAAACGTAGCTCTCGCTAATCGGTTGTCTCCAGAACCAATTTCCCCTAACTGAACCGAACAGCATGCATCCTTCAACCTATCAGCATCAATGATAATATCACTATCACTTCCTTCATCTTTATCTTTGTTTTCACCAAATACCTTTAACGCGTGATATATTGTCATTCTGTCGTCAAACTTCAGAAGTTCATTTGCCATAATGTTCAGAAATTGGGAAAAGTTTATACCGTTAGTTTTTTCATCTAATTTCTTACCGCCTAACTCTAACATGGAAAATAATTGCTCGTCCGTTGGCACTTTTAGACCGACTGTTTGATATATGTTTATTAAATCTTGTTTTGTTATAACTGAATCTCTTGATTCCCCGTCTATGAGAGTGAACGCATTCCTGAGCTGTAACTTCTGGTTGCTCGAGAGTGTGTTTAATGCCAGCATTTTTAATTTATTTCTTTATTAGGCTTGCGTTCACTATGAAATTTCACTACTTAAATCAATTCTTTAAGAGATCAATTTTTTAAAATTTACAAACAAAAACACTCGCACAAATTTTTATAGTAGAAATCAAAATACTACATTCTTTTTATCCATTGAAATCAATTCATAGCATTTAAACTGATCAAAGTTTATGTAATAGGCAGATATATATCTAATTTATTCATCATTTAAAATCAATCTAGAAAATAGCTTCATATCGGTAGAGATCATTGAATCATGGAATCTGGAAATCTTTACAATCAACCGGTTGTAATAGATAACGGGTCAGGAAATTTAAAGGCAGGTTTTGCTGGGGAAGATAAACCAAAGACATATGCATCATCCATTGTGGGAAGGCCAAAATATCAAAAAGTTATGGCAGGATCTCTAATCTCAACGGGTGACGAAACAAGTAAACATACAAATGAAGATATATTCATTGGTGACTTAGCACAACAAAATAGAGGACTACTCAGATTATCATACCCTATAGAACATGGTATCGTGAATAACTGGGATGATATGGAACGCATTTGGTATCATACTTATAGTCAGGAATTAAAGACAAATGCTGAAGACCATCCATTGTTGATCACAGAGGCGCCTTTAAATCCAAGAATAAATAGAGATAAGATGTGCCAAATACTATTCGAACTGTTCAATGTTCCCTGCATTTATGTATCAATACAAGCAGTGTTGTCGTTGTATGCGTCAGGGCGTACTACTGGAGTTGTTATCGATAGTGGTGATGGTGTTAGTCATATTGTTCCAGTGTATGAGGGTTTCTCTTTGCCTACTTCGATCAAAAGAATGGATATCGCGGGACGAGATATCACTGAGAATTTAGCTTTTAATATCAGGAAGATGACAGGTGTGTCATTGCTGAGCAGCTCCGAGATGGAAATTGTACGCATGATAAAGGAAAGTAGTTGTTTTATTTCCAAGGATCCTATTAGGGACGAGAAGTTATACGCATCAAACTACTACTTTAGCTCTGCCAACTCTGAACTATTCTCAACATATAAACTACCAGATGGACATCAAATTCAATTGGGTGCAGAAAGATTCCGTTCAAGTGAGATATTATTCAACCCACAATTGATCGGTGAAGAATCACCCGGTATTCACGAATTGGCATCAATCTCTATCGCCAAAACTGACTTAGATCTAAGGCCAATTTTATATCAAAATATAATTTTATCTGGTGGAAATACTTTACTTAAAAATTTTGGGGATCGACTTTTATCTGAGCTCAAAAATCAACAACAGCAGGCAACTACTTCAAGCATATGGGCAACTTCAAAGAATTCAACAACAAGTTATAATACGAAGATGAAAGTAAAAATTTACGCTCCTCCAGAAAGAAAATATTCAACATGGATTGGTGGATCAATTTTAGCAGGGTTATCTACATTTAAAAAAATGTGGGTTACATTGCAAGAATATACCGAGGACCCTGAAATTATTCATAGAAAATGTATGTAATATGCGTACATCATAATTAATTTACAAACATTTCATAATTAAGTTTCGACTATCTTAAATACAATAGTATCTGTCACCGAAATCACCTAAACCCGGGACAATGTATTTATCTTCGTCCAATTTTTCATCAATTCCTCCTGTAATGATCTTGACATCTGGGTATTTATCTTGAAATGCCTTGATACCTTCTGGGGCAGCCAATAAATTCAAGAAAAGAATTCTGTCCATCTTCACTCCTCTTGATAATAAGACTTCCACTGCCATCATTGCACTACCACCAGTAGCTAACATTGGATCCAATAAGAAAACATAGCGGTCACTAATGTCTTCAGGTAATTTTTCGTAAAATAATTTGGGAAGAGCAGTTTCTTCGTCACGTTGAATTAAAATCTTACCAATTCTAACTGAACGACAACAATCTCTAAGACCCATTTCCATAGATTCACCAGCTCTAACAATAGAAACACCACATATCTTACCCAAAAATGAAGCACCCTTATATTCATGCCCTCCGTGACACTTGATAATAGTCTCTTCCACCGGAAGTTGGTTTAAACCCTCTTCAACAAGTAATCTGATAATTCTATCGGAATAGAATACAAAATCACCCCTTTTGGTTTTTTGATCACGGATGATGGAATATAAACCAATAAGCTGGTTGGTTTGAGGAAGTAATACAACGTTCTTGCTCACTTCATGAGAGTTAGACATTTTATTGATAAAATACTTAAAAATGTATTTAATATATCTTAGAAATATATTTCTACGATGATCTCAAGAAGTGCGCAAAACCCTTGGCATGGCTTAACTCCATTTTATAGCTACTAACATGTATTTATATGTCAATAATGTATTATCTGTATCCTAGATCATTTATATAAACCAAAGAGGACATGGATAGTGAATTTGATTAAAAATTTAAAAAGTTGCTATTATTTTTGACTTGAACAGCCTCTGTCCCCAGTAAAAATGGTATAAAAATCGAAATGTATATACAGATTCAAAGTCGGTAAAAGTAAGCTACATTAATCTTCAGTAGCGTCAGAAATGCCTTCAAGTGCCAAGGAACAATGTTTACCATTAGTTGTAATATACACAATCTATTCTTCTTGTGGAACGAATGGGTTATCAATAATTTCTGTTCCGTTAACTGGAGAAATGGTTAATAAAGATGTGCATCTAGCAACCACCACACCTAATTCTCTCTTTTCACCCGTGTATACGGTGTCATCTTCTGGATCTAAAAATATGTTAGAATCAACATTTGTAGAAGTAAAAATCCGAAGTTGGAAGTAGTACGAAATAACAAAGATGGAATGCACATCAGATTAATAGCACTTACTTCCATGCGGTTCAATCAAAAAATATTTGATGATTCATTACAAAAACATACCTCTGACATCTTCTTTCACGTCCGCAAGAACTAAATTCATTAATTGGTCGAAGCCTTTTAATACACCCGAAATTTGTCTGCCTCCGATGAACTTAACTCTAATTTCTTGATCTCTGTATTTTTCTAAGTCCAAGATTGCCTCCCTTTTTGGTCCATCTTGCTTATTAGTTCTTCTTCTATTATTATTTTGTTGTCTCTGCTGATAATTGTTAGTACTTTCTGATCTTAATATGAGCATAAAAAATACGTTTCTTCGGGGTCTGGTTTAATTCCATCCTAATACATACATTTCCCGACATATTATGTTATCTGGTTATATCTTTATCGAATTTGTGGCCCTTTATGTATTGTTAATTATTCATATTATAGTTTCCAAGGTATGTCTCGCAGTATAAATTTATTACACAAAAGTGGATTCAATTGAAAATTCAGAAACAACAAATTTCTATATAGAAACGCTTAAGATAAGAGGGTACTATCATCCTATTGAAGGATAAATAATCAATTTTTAGACATTCTTGATAGTGGTAATCTCTCTTTTTTAGATTTATTTTGATATCTCTCACAGACGAATACAGGGAAAAACTTTGATACCATCTGTAGATAAATATTTCCCAAGCTGAAAGTTCAAGCAGTACTATTTTTAAAGAGTTAAGATTGCAATCATCCTTGTTCATATGATTTTAATCACTTGATATAGGTATTTAAGTCAAGTTGTAATTCATTCAAATTACTCCTGGTGCAAAATTATGTGCAGTAGAATAAATCAAATGAATAAATAACTTCATTTGTTTTCGTTACTAACAATATAAAATTTTTAACTACAGTAATGAGTGACATTAAAGTGTTTGTCACTTCTAGTTTGACGTCTTCAGAAAGAAGAATTTCCCCTCAATGGAGTCTCAACTACTTGAAATCTAAGCTTGAATTGATTACGGGAATTCAACCAGAGTACCAGACAATTCGTTATTATCCAAAATCTTTAACAAACGAGTCCTTAATTATTTCAGATGCTAGTTCCTATAATGAAGAGGAAGATAAAACTAAATTTGTATCTCATTTCAACATTGGACCTTATACTCGACTTCACATCGACAATACTGATCCAGAATCCAAATTAAGCGAATTAGAAGACGAAGCAAATAATGATGCTATTTTTCAATTGAGTGAAAAAGAATATGCAAAGAGAACTGATAGTGTATTGAGCTGGAAACAGCAGAATAAACTAGGCAGATTTGACCCAGAATTTCAACTGCAAAAAAAGTTGTTAGCAGAGGAGAATGCAATAATTTCAGCTGATTGGAAATTAGGCGATAGATGCAGAACTGTTACTATTCAAGGGGAAAGACGTGGAACTATACGGTACTTAGGGAAAATAGATATACTAGACGAAGGGGAGGCTGTATGGGCTGGAATTGAGTTCGACGAGCCTGTTGGTAAAAATAACGGCCTGATCAATGGAGTAAGAATTTTTGAATGTAATGATAAACACGGCAGCTTCATGAAGCCAAAGCAAGTTCAAGTGGGCGACTTTCCTGAATTAGATCCTTTTGCTGAAGAAAGTGATGATGAGATTTAAGTTTTACCTCGTCAGCATAAAAATGCAGAAGGATCTATTTGTATTCATTACTGATGGTTTTACGGCAAATTTTCGCTAAATCTTGAATATATCATTCGGAGTAAATTATTAATCCACCAAACAACCTTTAACGAGCCTTATAGCATATATATCGATATCATTTACGTCTTATAATTATCTTATAATTGTATTTTATGAAATAGTCGTGCCCATTTTTTCGGCCGGAACTGAATCATGGCCGATAAATCAAATCAACAATTACAAAAATATGTAATCAAATATATAACTTAACCAACATACAATTATTGATATGTTCGAATCGATATATAGCTATGTTGAGAAAGATGAGCTCACTAAATACATTCGTTTGACTATGGTCATCTTCGTGTATATAGTTGGACGTCAATACTATTCCTCTTGGGCACTGAAAAAACAAACCCAGAGGCAACTCGCTTTGGATGAAAAGGAAAAGAGGGAAAAACCAGAAAGAGAAAGAAAAGAAAGGGAAGAAGAAGAAGAGAAATTAAAGAAAGAAGCTGCCTCTTTTGGTTGGGGCAAAAAGACCAGAAAGGATGTCAAGCTCAAGCAGACTATCTTGGAAGACCAAGTTTCCGAGTTAAGAGAAAGAAACCAATCTGCTTACGATGCTGCAGAGGATCACGATATAGATGACCTTTTGGAGGATTAATCATCTAATGATCATTATGAAGGTTTCTTGGAAATAAATCCATCTATTTATCAGAAAATTCCGCAAATTGTCATAAGTTTTCAAGCTAATTTGCATTGAATAGGGACTTTAGTTTCCTGATTAATCACTACCGATACAAACATCTTGTCATATTACTTATTACATGACTACTTTCTGTATATACATATATGTAATACTGTGTGATAGACATATATATGTCAATATAATCAATATAGTTATCAAACGAATTTATAATATGATCACGTGACTTGCGAAGAGATGAAAATTCAAACACTTAAAAAATTTAAGACCATCTTGAATAGTTGAAAAATAAAAGTCTATAGGCAATTTCTGTACAAATTAAGAACATTGAAATCATGCCAAGTGATCCATTCTTGTCCGATCCATCAAGGAAGAGAAAGCGCGCTAATAAAACTAGTAGTACAGTTAAAAAGAACAAGAGATCGACTACAACTAGTAGCGTAACCGCATCTAACAATCACGATGAAGAAATTTCTGGAGCAAGCGATTCAGATGACGAACAAGGAAATGTATCCGTTGGATCTGAAGATGATGGAGTTAATGACAGGGATGACGATGAGCTTTCTTCTGATGAAGAATTTGCCTTTGAAAATGAAGCTGACAAGAGAAGAAGACTTGCCAAACAATATTTGGAAAACTTAAAAAATAATGAACTTGCGGGAGAGTACAATGACTTCGATGCTCAAGACTTGGATGATGAGATCTTATCAAGACGTTTACAAGTAGATGTGGCGGAAAATAGAGGTTATGTATACAAGTTTTTTGGAGAGAAAGTATCTTCACAAATTGATGACGAAAGTGTCAAATTAATAACTACTAGAATTGGATCCAAGAACTTGACAGGATTAGCAATCAAATATCCATATTTATATACCGTTTCAAAGGATGTGGAGTTGATTAAATGGAATATTTCCTCCGACAAAAAGAAACCTCAAAGAATAAAGCATACCAAAGGTGGATTCAAGTATTTTAATTTGAATAATAACCCAAGTCTAAATCATCACTGGGACCAAATAAACTGTGTAGCTGCATCTCCGGATGGTAAATATATTGTTACAGGTGGTAATGATTCTAGGTTGATAATTTGGTCGACTGAAAGCTTATCATGTTTAAAGGTCTTAGAAACCAGAGCTGCTGTTAACTCAATTACTTTTAGAAGGAATACAGATCAATTGTTCGCAGCTTGTGCAGATTTGAGAGTCAAAACATTTTCCATTAACCAATTTTGTCAGTTGGAAGTTTTGTACGGACATCAGGACAACATTACCGATATATCTTCTTTAGGGAGAGAAACTTGCGTTTCTGTGGGGTCTAGGGATAAAACTGCTTTGTTTTGGAAAATCGCTGAAGAATCTCGTTTGACTTTCCGTGGTGGTGATTCTTCTGAAAAGAAGAAGAAAAAGAAGAGAACAAGTGACCACGACGATAATAATATAGAATCTGATCAACCATTTCATTCAGAAGGTTCTATAGATGTTGTATCTATGCTAGATGAATCACATTTTATTACTGGTTCGGATAATGGTAATATTTCATTATGGTCGTTGGCTAAAAAGAAAGCTCTTTTTACAGAAAGATTGGGTCATGGTCTACAACCTAAATTTTCTCCATCTCAGTCTAGTGCCGAATTATCAGTTGAGGTTGCCGCTCAACAAATTCCAGAACCACAACCATATTGGATCACTGCTGTTCATGCAGTTCCTTTCAGTGATTTATTCATAACTGGTTCATACAATGGTACAGTCAAGATTTGGAAGTTGGATCAAGAAGGCTTAAGATCTTTCAAGTTGATTGGGGAAATTTCGGGCGTTAAAGGGTGTGCTGTTAAAATTGATAGTGTAGAGATTCCAGATATTAAAAAACTTGCAATTTATGTTTTAGTTGCTAAGGAACATAAGTTTGGAAGATGGTTAGGTAAGATTGATGGTAGTAGAAATTCATTGGTGAGCTTTGCATTCGACATTTGATTTAATAGATTAAACATATGATAGTATATAATTATACATCTATTCATTCAATAAATAATAAGATTGATTAAATTGACCCTTAAAGGGATTTCTGATTTTTTAAAGGCTCTAGGATACCTTTTTCTAGTATACAATATTTCTTATTTAATTACTTAGGATGTACAAAAGAGTGACATTGGCATGACGAATATTAAAATGCAGCTTCATCGTCACCATTGTCCGCCATATCATCATCACCATCATCAAAGTATTTTTCGGCATTATAGTCATCATCCTCTTCCTCGTCAAATTCATCATCCATTTCTAGCTCTATTTCTTCCTCGTCTTCTTTGTTACCATTATTTTGCTCACCCGAATCTAAATCTTCTGCAATTTTTTTCAATTTCTCCAACATCGAATTGGCCTGGTCTTCGTTTGGATCTACGTTTGGATTGAATTCCCTTAGTCCCCCATCAGATTTGTAAGAAGATAACGACAATAATTTCTTTTTCCGTTTGTTAGATATTCCCATAACAGAGTACAATTCCTCCGGAAAGAATTCAATCTGATACGGGTGTTCTTCGATCGTCCTGCCTATCTTCTTGATTTTCTTATACTTATCAGAGTGTCTTTGAATTCCGTCTGCTGCTGTGCTGGACATTTCTTTATCACCACTGTGGTTTGAACCCGTATAAAACGGACCATCGATCATCAATTTGGAGAGTGAAATAGACTGTTTAGCTGCATTCACTTCACTATCTGTCAATGGTCCATTTACTGGTAAGACAAACTCAGGCTTATCTATCCCGCTTGTAGTCGATAAAACATCGCTGAAATCTAGCCCAAAAGGCAATAAGGCTCTTCCATTATTTTTTGATCTGAATGACATATTACTACAGCCACTTTCCTTCAGATGGAGTCCCCAATAATTTAAATGCTTCTAATGTTATATAATTCTAAGCATCTCTGGTGGAATCAAAAAATTTCCGTCTTAAACGTGATTATACTCACGTGATGCATCAAACTGAATCATTAGTTAAATGTAAACAAGATTAAAATAGCCCTATTGTTGAAGGATATATTGAATTAAACCAAAGAAGAGTGTATTTTTTCTATATAAGTATTATATTCAACGGATATAAAATATTATGGAACCCGATAGTACTCCTTTTGCGGAAAACTTGGAAAATTCGGAGCGACAATCTGCTGATGGAACATTAGTTGTTGTGGTATGCCGTGGAAAGCATCTACCAAATAGAAGAAAACTAGACAAACAGTCTCCATATGTAACACTAAGGATAGGTACCACTGCGAAGAAAACTACTTCACATTTTCGAGCTGGCCAGACACCCGAATGGACACAGGAGATTAGATTTCCACTTACTAGAGATAAAAGGCCAATAATGAAAGTAGATGTTTTAGATGAGACAAAAAATGACCCAACGCCTGTAGGAAGCACAGAAATAGATTGTGCTATTGTATTTTCACTGGAAAATAATAACGAAGGTGGTAAATATATTCATGATGATTGGTACAACCTAGAATTGAATGGAAGAAATGCTGGTAAAATATATTTAGAAATGACATTTTATCCCCATGCGCCAATATTACCTCCAAAAATAGAACAACAATATATTTATAAAGATGCTATCTCCCAGGACAACAATTCAAAGACGTATTCTGCCCCACCAAAGCATCCAGCACAGTCAAGAATTAAGAATGTAGGTGATGACATATTTGTATCTTTATCAGGATCTGATAAATCATCGATACTGAAAAGGCTATCATTGTTAAAACATAGTCAAAGTACATTAAGCAATCCTCCATTAGGAAGCGCAAGAAGTTCTTTCGAAGAAGACGTCTTTGTTCAGGCTGAGGAGAAGGAAAGTTCTGGCGGAAAATTTGCTGAGAAATTTAGAAAATTCAAATCTAAATTTGAAAGTAAAGAACCAATAACTACATTGTGGCATTCTCCAAAAAGAAATCAATCACCTCCGGGTGAAGAGATGGATCAACAAAAAGGAAAATTACCAATCAAGAAGTATTATCAATTGCCTAGTAGTAACGAAAAATGGTATCAAGATATAGCTGAGTCTGACGAAGATGAAGAGATGAGTTTTGCTCCCCCTGCTCCTCCACCGCATTTGGTGCTGTCGGTTTATGAAGAAGAATTACCATCGTTACCACACAAACACATAAACCCAAAATCTAGAAAACCCCCTCCAAATTCTGACTTTGAATTCAGATCGCAAGACCATAAAAAATCTAGTATTCCATTCTCTGCTGATTCTATTGGTGTGGAATCGGAAAGCGATTTGATACCATCTAATGTTTATATGCTTGGGGAACCAGTCAAACCATTATCTCAAAGAAATCAAAATGATAATGGAGCATATCAATTAAATCCTAACGAAATAGACCCGAAATTTTATGCACCCACGCCTTCAGAACAGTTGGCACAAACTTTACGTTTACAGAATGGAAATATTCAAAGAAATGACATTGCAATCGACTTACGAACCGCTGAAACTGGTTACTTAGGAGATGGTAAATTCTCCCCCAGTGTTTTTGACAGAATCAATGGCGAGTATAAAGAAAACAAACCAGCTGTTCCTCCGAAGATACCCAAGGGATTGACTGAAGTAGAATACTACGTTTTGGAGAGGGAAAAATATTTAAGTGATCTTAAAGGAAACAGGATATAAGGACGGCATTCATCCTTAGATTCACTTAATTAATTATTTATACATCACTAATAACGGTTTATAGTTTACAGACTTTAAAATTTTACCTTAAAATATATTTATTTAGATTATGTAAAAAAATAAGCTGGTATACTTTCAAAAAGAATCAAAAAAATTAGTACTAAAGATTGAAATATTATAACAACATCAGGAAATAAGAAAAACAAAAACAACTCCTTGTAATAGGTATATATGCGAATTGCATATTCACAACAAAAATAAGAATTCAACACCAGACAAATTTTTTAATAAACTCACAATTTAATTATCCTAAAGTAAGGCAGCAGCAATAACACCAATCATACCTAATGAAGCACCCAAAGCAGCTTCTTGTTTAAAGTTTCCAGCACCGGCTGCTGAAGATGAACTAGATGAAGCAGCATTTGATGAAGAGCTTGAAGCTTCAACCGAGCTTACTTCGGCACTGCTGGAAATATGGGTATAAGAAGAAGTGGAAGGAACAAGGGAATAACTGTAGTTAGAGCTGGAACTCGAGCTATAACTGGAGCTAGTAAAATTTGAGGTAGTGTTTACAGTTGAGGCAACTGCAATAACACCTTTAAATCCATCTAATTTGGCAGCAGCTGAGGAAGCTGATGAAACACTGGAAAGGGAAGCTGCAACGGCTTCAGCACTGGCAACGGATGCTGAAGAGACAGAGGCAGCATAGGCAGCAGATGCTACTGAGGAAGCAGATGCTACTGAAGCAGCGGAGGCAACAGAAGCAGCGGAGGCAGCTGAGGCAGCTGAAACAACAGAGGCAGCGGAGGCAGCGGAGGCAGCTGAAGCAGCTGAAGCAGCTGAAGCAGAGCTAGCACTAGCAACACTGGCAGCACTAATAACAGCATCAACAGAAGCAATTGAAGCAACTGAAGCAGCAGAGGCAGCGGAAACAGAAGATAATGAAGCTTCGTAGGCATCGTAGGCTTCAGCTGCGGCAATAGAACTAGATTCTTCTGGTGTCAATATGGTTTTGGTAATAGTTATAGTAGATACTATTGTGGTATCGGTGCCAACAGCTTCAGTCAAGCTGGACATTGCTAAGACAGTCAAAGGAGCAATAGTTAACTTTAAATTCATAACGAAGGGATATAGCAGTTAGGCTAATATAGACTGTAAGGAGTGACTAGGGTAAGTGATATGAAAGTGGTTAGTTTCCAACGATGTTGGTAAAAATTCAAAAAGAAAGAATGTTTTTTTTAAATTCAAAACATTAACAATTCCACAATAGATGACCGGAGGAGGTTTGAAAAAAAAAAAAAACATCGTTCAAATAGCTAAATTTGGTTTGTAAATATTGGTATCCGCATTTGGTGTAAACAATCCCGAAACTGCATTCACAGCGATTCTTCGCATGCGCTCAAAAATGCGCCGTATAATACGACACGACGTGAAAATTGTATGAAAAATTGCATCCACGCTAGTTTTAAGTATACTACACTCGTATAGTACTAAGATTTGGCATATGCTACATCAAGAATAAAGGTGCTTGTTGATTTCTAGCATCCGTGTTTAATATATATTAAAGCAGTTTCGTGGATTGAGTCTTGCACCAGAGAGTAGGACCGTACTTTCCTGAAATTTGATACTTTTTTTTGGCCCTTGAGGAAGTTACAGTCCATCCAGTTCGTCCTAGAAACAGACTCATTTATTTTCTTGCCTTTCTCTCAGACCACCTCAATTGTAGTCCATTTATTGCATTTACTAGGACCAGATTTAGCCAAATGACAATTGCAATGCCATCCCTAGCTTGAATACTACGGCTTAATTTCTAGTTTAAGATAGTAATGCATGACCCATCACTGGAAGTCTTGTAACTTGCAATTAATCTTCCAAATTCAACCACCTTGACTTATGGATCGATACTGGCATCATGTATTAACGGTGAAAGCCCAGAGGTCTACCTTGGACTGACATTTTGATTGGCAGCGAGACAACAGTGCCACGCAAGTCAGGTTTATAAAACGCACAATAATACATGAAACTATTGTGTGCATCTGCAAATAGTATCGTTTATGTGAGTGTCCTATTCTAGTATTTTGCTTACCGCATTGGGGTTAGAATTACACATATTTGTAAACAAATTCCAACTTTGAAATCTGATCTTATTCGGCTTGCTGATTGATTTAGCCGATACACACATTTATCCTGTATATTCTTGATCTGGTCAAGTACTTTCCGATTATGGCACAGACACCATTTGCCGAGAGTAGGTCACGTTATCAGAGCGAACTGCTAATAGCCAATAGAATGAATGAAATAAATTCTGGCAACACAAAAGATAATATAATTCGCGATAGGTCGTGTACGATAACCTATGATCACAAACTTGAAATTTTTAGTTCACAAAAATGTATGCTTGATGGAGCTCGTGTGATTGATCATGTGACAGTTTATGTGTATTTACTTTTGTGTTATTATCGTTATTATCGTTATTACCGTTAGTATAGTCGATCTTTTCTCTAATATGCTATTTGTCAATAGCGTGTATATAAATCAACTATTGACTTTATTAATTGGGTCGTGTGATTAAGCAAGTGATATATAATTGATATGTGTGCAACTACTGGATTATATATGTAATTTGCAAGATTCAAATTGGCTGTTTAGAGAGTTATGGTAAATGGAAGCATTAGTTATATAGGCTTTTGCTTACTCTATTTATGAGTATGATTGCTGGTTTATGACGAGCTTTGAGAATATGTAGTAAAAGAAATAATCAGATACGCCAATATGTATCCAAAAGAATACATTGCTTCAATAAAGGTAAGCGGTCCAAAAAAAATATTGTTTTGATAGTAAGGATTCGCAAAAAAGTATGTAATGAGGGAGGAAATTGATGCTATTTCCTTTTAGCATCTCTAAGGTGGCTAGGTTCTGGTTTGGAACAACTCTCGCGGTGTCTGAGACTGCAAAAATAAAGTACATATAATCAACTATAAACTGGTAGATGGGCCGGGGAAGTTTATATTTCAAATTTTGAGAATTTAAGCACTCTGACAGTATCTGCAATCTTGTTTTGGTAAGAAGTACTGCTTATTTCAAATCCAAACATCCTTCTTTTCATTTGTCTTTTTCGGCACACTATCATTAACATCAACAATTATGGTATTTGTCTTGCATATAACCTTTTTTTTTATTTACACTAAGTCCAAGAACTTATATTTGTACAACTAGATCTAAGTGAAATTGGAAACGATAGTCTTGAATCTCATCAAATATAGTTAGAACTCTGTGGATCCCCTACTCTCCCTGGAGCCTGTAAATGAGTGCACTGTAATGTGGTGGAACCTAGCACACTTATAGAATGTTATAAATTACACAAAGACATTATATGAATTTTTCGGTGTGCAAACTGAAAAAAGATTTTTCAAAATTAAAACACTAATCTAGAACGTAATATCCGTTACGAAATATAATATTAATACTCTGAATACGATGTTGAGGACCTCTATTCGTAAATATTCTATAAAGAATATACCATATGAAGCTATTCCAAAAAACAAATACAACCAGCAAAGATCTGCATTCAACTTAAAACCAGTACCAACAAATGGATTAGTGTATAACCCTCCAGCATCTATAGTGTCACCAAAATCTACTCCCAAAGCATTTTTACCACCTACTGATCCAAGATTGACTAAATTATCAAGTAAATACAAAACTTTTACCAAAGATGAATTAGCTGACTTTCCATTGATTCACGGTTATGCCGGTAAGACTTATGATTTAACGCCAGAAATAGTTGAAAAATTAGTTAAATTAAGAATTGAAGACCCTAAGAAATGGACCGTGTCAAAATTAGCAAAAGAATTTAATATAGATCAAAAGAAAGTGAACGTTATAACTGCATTTAATATACAAAGAAAGAAGGAAATTACTGAAGAATTGGATCAATTAAGAAAAACATGGTCTGAAGGCAAAGTTAAAGGCAGAATGGACAGAAAAAAGAGAGTCTTAATGTGGTTAAGAAATGATTTTTAAGTATCTTAGTAAGATAATTGTAAATAGTCGATGTAGATATTTATCTTACAAATTTAAATAAAATCCGATATTATAATACAAATATTATACAGTAAATTACAGTGAAGCAGTGATGATAGTAGTATTTCATTCAGTCCTTGATTAAATTAGCTTCTTTTTGTTCATTTTCAAACTCAATCACGGTTAAGTCATCTAGATCTAGTAGGTTTGTTTGAATATTCAACTTGAAATTCATAATGAAATCGGCTATCTTGTATACTTCGCCAATCAATTTGTTTTTTTCTTTCTGCAATTCATGATTAAGTTCGTCATGTTCAATTAATGTGTTTTGATATTTATTTTCCAACTCAATAAAGCCTTGATTTGTATTAATTTTTATTGATCTCAATTCTCGCTCTAGCTTTTCGATTTGAGTAGAATAAGTTGTAGAATCATTTATCATTGTCTCATAGATCTCATCATAATTCAATTTATTAGCTGTTAATCTAGATTCCAATGACTCTATCATCTCTCTCTGTTCTAGTATTTTTTCCGCTACTAAGTCACTTTGTTCTTGCAATTTTATTTGTTCATCCTGGTACTTGTGAACTGCTAGATTGATTTGATTTCTGAATTTAAGCAATTCTATTTTTTCATCCTTTAGCACTTTATTAATGATATCATCAGGTGTAAACTCCACATCATGATTACTAAGAATATTATTATTCAATTTGATTTCAAAATCGTAGTTCTTAGATTTGATTTTAAAAATCAAGTTGTTATATTGCCGTATGAAATTTTCCAAACTTTGGTAATTCTTTATCAATTCGATTTCTTTAGAATTCGCTTTCAAGTCTTCTAATTTATTATTAAGCAATTCAATGGATTTTGACAATTTATCTCTTTCTTCGTTGAGGTTGTTAATTGCTTTAATAGTCAATCCTTGATTTGTGATATTTTGTTCTACTTCTTTCTTTTCATCCTCAATTTTTTTTAATTCTGCATCACATTTATCTGATTCTTCTTGAATTTTATTCAAAACTTCTGACCATTTATATTTTCTGGCTTCCATTGTCTCGATGTATGCCTTGAATTTAATCAAGTCATTTTCCAATGCCTTTGATTTCTTCTCACTTTGTTCTAATGTGTTAAGTTGGCCATTTAACTTGTCGTACTCTTCAGCTAATCCCTTATTCTCTGCTTCCAAAACATTCATATCTTTCACGAGATTTTCGTTCAATCCTTCAAACTTTTCTTGCATTTCTCTGTAAAATTCGGAATAATCATCCTTTTCATTTATAAAAGCGTTATAAGAATCTCTGATATATTGAATAAATATTTTGTCGAAATCATCATCGGGACTTATTAATGAATCGTCTATGTTTAAATTTATAACCGATAAGTTGAGTTTTATCATCCAATATAACATTCCTAAAAATGATGGCCAATTTTGCCCCCCTACAGCACTGATTTGTGATCTGTTTATTCCATCCAAATAGGGATAGTTCAAGTTCTTTAGTACGGAAAATACCTCTATTTCAATTGATCTGGTAAATTCATAGAACGGATCGATTTTATTATACAAGAATTTAAAAATTAATATGAAATCTTTCTGGGTTGGTTGTTTTAATGTTTTACTTGTTATGGAGTGATTCATTTCTAGCTCAAACTTGTTGGCAACCAAAAAATCATAGATTTCTTGTTGAATTAATGATTGGTAATTCTTATCTCGAAGCGGTCTCTGATCAGTATATGTTGGAGTTTGCTGAATGGGGGTTTGCTGAGAAGGTTGTGGAGTTTGTTGTGATGACTGCTGTGATGATGATGGAGGTCCCAAGCTTTGCCTGCGCTTGTTGGTCGATGCCGGTGTAGAAAGTAACGATTTCCTCTTAACTGAATTTGATATTGATTCGATGAAGTTTCTTGATCCAAGAAGCGACGACCTTGTAGCCGACGCCATTGACAATCTCTTGCCCGTATTCGTTCTCAATAGGCTCGAAGGTTGCGGTAAGTTCGTACTATTCATGGCTCCATAAAAAATGCTGAACCTGTGTATGATTTATTGGAGTATAAACGAAAATGAGTTTGTTTATTTACATGTTGGTGCTAGGGACGCCAGAAGAGCTCACAATGATTTTGGTATGTACACGTCTTGTATAAACTCTGAAAGAAATCAGCAAGATTAAGTAAAAATTCGTAATAGAAGATGATACAGGCTATGGGAGAGAAGAAAGGTTTAACAGCATCCGATTTATAAGGTGGTTTATCTATGTGAAATATTAAAAATTCGTATATTGAATTAATTTGCTAAATCCTTTTTCAATTTCGCAATTAATATCCCTTGTAGGCATAACGATAGAGTTAATGACTTCGAAAGCTCCGAAAGCCTTGTTTAATATGTGTCTTGATTTGAACAAATGGAGATATAGAGAGGGAATATTTTCCTCGATGTGTAATAATCAACAGTGTTCAATTTCGTAAAAGTAATTCAAAGTACATTTTTCTATTGAACTTCTCTTCCCTTCCCATAAACGGGTTAGTTCATATAAAATATCACCTCTATTCTCTACGTATCGTCTACATAATCTGTTTAATAGCCTTATAGTGATACATAAAATTAATGCTTTGTGAATGTGACCAATTCCAATGTCTTTTAAATACAAATAATTGTTCGAAATTAGAAATCTGCTTGGACGACATGCCCTGTGTAAATGTACCAATTTTTGAACCAGTAGATATACTCCTGAATATGCCTGCCTCCCCATGTATCACGTAGAATTTGTTTCATTGCTGTAGATTAATGAATGCTATTTTCAAAATCTCTTACTGTTGCTTTCCGCCATGCTAAATTGTGATATTAATAAAATTCGTTAGATCAAGCTAATGCATCGTGAGGCTGAATACAAATTGCAATCTATTCCCATATAACCATAGCCCTTCATCAGATACCTCTACTCATAATATACTATTAATGCACCTCAGGACGCAAACTTCTATTGCTACATCAATACCCCGGGATTTAAGCGTTACTCTATAGTGCCTATTTATCTTTTGAACCTGGGTCATGTCAGAATTATGAATAGCATTGACGGATAATTGATGAACACAATTCATCTCATATTAGTTGTTATGGAAATTACTATAAAACTTTTAAGTCACTTTCAAAACTTCAAAAATAACACTTGGCCCTTATTATATTATATTATTATATCTACATACTTGTTCCTATGGATGCAGCTTTACAAAACTTATTCAATCCCAAACTATGAAGTTTATAGATTCTATTTATCCATTTCCATTAGACAATTACATAATTTGCCGCAATTAGCCCTGTCTTTGCTATTTAGTCAAAATGGATAAGTCTAAATAACACAGCAATGTCATTCAAGCTCCCCTTGCATCCCTGTCTAACCTTCTATCTATTGTTTGTGCTTCAATTTTGCAATTTTGAACAATAATTGATCCAATTTGGAATGTGTGTAACATGTAAATATCAATTTCTAATCTGTAAACACATATTTTCAAATGTACTAAATGTTTGTTTGTTTACGTGAAGCTACTAAGGGGTTGTATTACAAGGAACACTTTTTATAGAGGCAGAATTAATCAATTAAGATAAATTGCAGTTGAAGTAGTAGAGAATAGATTTTCATAAAATAACATTTACGACTCTGAAACGATCTTAGTTATACAAATTCCAGAAGTCACTCATATTCAATCAACTAACCAGCACTACCAAGAAGCCAAGGTAGCCAAAAGGAAATCTCGGATAATAATCCGTTAATCCATATAGTATTCGACATTAATAGAAATACTAAGTAAATAGATCAAAATAACTATAGTGAAACGCCGATTCACAAGCTTTAATAATCAACCATTTGAAGAGGTACAAAAATAATGAATAGTGATAAACCATCAACCCCTGCCACGTCACCGAAGATTCCAAAGGCCGTTAAAATGGATGCCCCTTCTACACCCCCAAGTGTATCAAGAGGAAAGCAGAAACGATTGTCTTCAACCTTCCTAAAGACTCCGGAACAAAATGTTGATAATGTGCCGTTTTCGCCATCAGTTAAAAGAACCAGCTCAGGAAGCTACAAGTCACCAGATTACAAACTCAATTCTAATAACATTGCTTCTCCGTATAGTCACAATTTATTGAAAACCCCAAGGAATTCTGGCTATGATTCGGATGATAATTCTACAGAGGGTACTCGTTTAAAATTACAGAAGACGCCGCAATACTTTTCTCCCGGTAAGAAATTGTTTAGTGATGATTCTACTAATAAGGAAGAGTTATCAGAAATAAGTCTGCAGTTGAAAAGTAAATTGAGTTCAGCATTAGGAAAGATTCAACTGAAAGAAAAACCAGGGAAATTCAACTTTACTGAGCTTAACTTCGATTCACATTTATCGCCTACCAAAAAAATGAAGTCTCAGACAGCTTCTAATAACTGGCTGACATCTACTTCCCTACAACAAACAAACTTGAATCTACAAACACTTCAACAATCACCACTCCCTAATTCTGGATCTCCAACATTTTCGCAATCATCTCAATTTGCACATACTAATACTCAATCACCATTAAAACAATCTCCTATTCTTACCAGAAATGGTGCACCTGATAGACCTATTAGTATGCCCTCTCCTGATGAAGAATCAAGTGCTCATAATGCATTAATAGCTGCCTTATCAAGACAGCGAAAGTCAAGATCTCTATCAAACTCTGGCAAACAGAGACCAATTTTTTCTGCAAAAGGAGTTACTCAATTCATCCCTCCAGGTTCAGAAGCTTCTGATTTAGGCTTACTGCTTCCGCCACTTAGTGTTGCGTTAAGTGGCGATTCCAAGCCAAAGGGGGAAGATTCATCAAATAATGAGCAAGATGCTGTGTTATCGTTGATGTCTCTTTCTTCACCTCAGTCTATAAAGTTTGCACATAGTAGGACTCATAGTCAAAATAATAATTCTCCTGAGTCCTCCAGATCATCCTCTGTCATGTTGGGAAGCCCGACAGCTACTAATGCTCGAGTTCTTCCTCTGGTGAGCGGTGTACTAACTTCAAAGGATGTAAAGCCTGAAGGGCTGGATAATGATGAAACTGATGTTGATAATGATGTTACTGATGATGATATGGACGATTCTTGATATTTGACGATTTTTATAATGTTTAATGCTGTACGATTCATATTTGATATATTTTTATAGACTAAAGTAATATTAAAAGTTATGTGCTATGGGAAAACTGACAAATTAGATGTAATATTCCAGTAAAATGGAATAATAGGTGAATAATAATTTTTCCTAAATCAGTGAAAACTCTAAAAATAGTGCATTATTTTGTACTTTTAAGTTGCGAAAACGAAACTACACAATACATACGACGTGAATGATTAACTTCATTTTAAAATTCAGAAAGATGAGATGAAAGCAATTGGTAGATTATTTTAAATCCTGTTTTATTCTGATTATATTAATAAAAATATAAAAATGAAATTTTTACATGAAAGCTCAATTTGATTCTTATTCTAATTGAGAGATAATTGACTTAATTTTGTTTTAAGAATGTCAGTACATCTAGAATAAAATTAATTATCCAAATATGTCATTTAGACATAAATTTCAACCAAATAATCTGAAGAACTTTGATAAAATTTCACGAACTTGTGTAAATGCAAGTCTCTAAAACGCTAATTCAAAAAAAAATCGATATTGTGTTAATCTCCTTATTTGATATGAAAGGCTACATACTGACTCAAAGCTTCAAGACGAATCACCATTCTTTTTTGTCAGCTCCTCTGACTCAACCTTTGCGGCACTGTCTTTTTTCGCTCAGTATGTTGAGCCAATTGCAAAACATTTATTAGTAACCTAAGTTATGCACAATCGATTATGTCTATCTACCACTTAATGTTATCGCATATGTGGTTATCGTATAATTATTCATGTCTTGAAAAAGACCTTCTACAATATTCGATACATTTTGTACAAAGCTAAAAAATACAGAAATTCTATCTAAAAAAATATACAATATCTCTTTGATTAAATGCCTTATAAAATTTGTTTCTTCGACTGATTAAACAATTAGTATATTATATATGTATTATTCTCTTATTTGGCGTCTTCGGCATCTTTCTATACCAATTGTAAGCATCTTTTCGCCATTTGTCATTTTTAAAAATCGGTTACACAAAAAAATTTTCAGGCTATCTTGCTTACCAATATCAGCGCACAATACCTAATCAAACTATTATCATTTCAAATTACAGGATTATTTTACCCTTTTCATTACAATAATTAATTTTTAATTACTACAAACTTCCTAAATAGTGACAGCAAGTTTTAGACGAATATAAAAAACATTTGAAAGTTCTTCACACATTAAAACAGAAGTTTTTTTTTTCAATACTTGATAAAAGAATAGTAGATTAGATCTAAATGAAGATTTTACTTTTATTACATCCCACAGTGGTTACTGACCAGCTGTTGGTGGAGAATATAAAGAACAAGCTTTTAGAAGAAAATAAAAGTAGCGAGGTCACCCAGCAGATAATAGACAGAGTCGCCAAACAACAAGTTGATCTACCACATGGATACTACAATAAGATTATATACATAAACCCAAACGAGAGCAATAGGGCCATACCTTCTCTGACTATTAAAATAATTCATGACAGCTTAGAATATGCTGGAACACTTTCTGGAGACTTGCCCGTGGATCAAAATTTAGATGTGATTATGAGTGGAATGATTGTTCAAGATGAGAAGACATGGCTTAAGCCGGAGCCAGCTGAAGCAGTGTCTATTCCATTGAAGAAGGTAAATAACGGTGGTACGCCTGCCAAGACTGGTGCTAAGAAGTTGTTATTCAAAAAGTTGGCTTCTCCACAATCAACTGTTGGATTGACAGATACTTCAGCATCCAACTCTGATGATGAAAATACATCGATGAAACGAAGATTAGTGGAAACTAAGTTAACTTATTTTAGTGACTCTGGAGATGAATCCGACTCTGACAACGATGATGTTATCAATGAAAATGAGTTGATCAACGAAGTCATAAGCTCAAATTTGATTATTCCAAAAAAATGTGAGTTACCTAACGGGAAAAAGAGAAGAAAGGCATGTAAGGACTGTACTTGTGGATTGAAAGAGCTTGAAGAAGCTGAAGAGACTCAACAAAGATCATTACAAAGTTCCATCTTGGGCAAAATGGCTCAAAGTGCTACCGCAGAAGCTATCAAAATCGAAGAAAGATTAAAATCGAGGGTTTTGTTTACCGAAACTGACTTGGCAGAAATTGATTTCACCGTTGAAGGTAAAACTGGAGGGTGCGGTTCTTGTGCATTAGGCGATGCTTTCAGATGTGACGGTTGTCCATATTTGGGATTGCCACCATTTAAGCCAGGTGAAGCAATCACCATCGATAGCTTCGGCGAGGATATTTAAAGAAGAAACTATAATTTACACGAGGACTATTCCTGGTGATGGTAACTTCAAGTTACCTTTAACATCGCATTTTCTACATTCGGAATGCGATCGAACTTGATTTGTGGCATGAAAATTAGACAGGTATTTCTATACATTAAGTCTAAGAGCATCAGTTCGCTAAGTACTAATCGTTATGGTTTCAAGACTCGGTTATTGATGGCTTTAGAATTCGATCTTACTACAATTTTAGGTGTGATCCGTTAGAGAGCCTATTTTTTAGCTTCTCAGTTTTACGGACGTACTTAAAGATTTCTAATAGTTTTATAGTTTATTCTATCGCAGGCTTATACATTATTTATTTACTTTGCAAAATCTGTAACCATTTCATCTATTGAAACGTAGACGACAGCGTCATTACTCGTTAAAATTTCTCAATGATTTTTCGTATTGGTACTTCTCTACTTCTACATCCAAATTTCGCCTATATCAAGTCATCTTGACTCTGATATTCATATATGTGCCCAAAAATCGCGCCCTCGAGTTGAACCTACGCCAGCATAAGATTTGTTCCTTTTGTGGTTTCAGGAATTTCGTATCTGACACAATTTGAGCGACCATCTCATCATTCACTATTATGAAGTCATGGAATCATCCATCTAGCAATCTTGTTTTGAGCATCGTGATCCAATTATCATTTCAAATATTCCACCCATAATTCCGCTTCACTATCCTCTATCACCTATTCTTCTCAGTCCTCTAATTACACTTCTAGCATCCATTCAACCTTAACTAAGTCTAATAGTTACGCCATACGAACGTCATCTGAAAATTTTCTAAATCACTCTTCCATATCACTGAGATCTTCTATGTCAAAATTCCCCCCAGGGTACTGATCATCATTTTTTGACCAAGAAAATTCTGCGCAACGAGAACACACTTATGACTTCAGGCAATCAATTCAGTACCTACCACAGTACTCAAACTGTATGGGCAATTCGGTTATAGTATCCACCTTTGTATAAGATCTACAACAATTACAGAGCTACAATAGTGTTAGATATATATCAATTACTGGTGTCAGTAACATGCATCCCCTACCTAACACAGCTAACGCCCCCAATAAACAATACTGTAGAATGATCCACAGCAAAGAAGATTCACTACTACAACTACATTTAGTGTGTTAGGTAGTCCGACAAACTCCGGCGAGCAAGCCAGCTGCATTTTGGATTACGCAAGAGACAGCTACCAAGAGAATAATAGTGAATAATAGAGAATAATAGAGAATAGAGAATAATAGACAAAACTACCGATAATAAAAAGTCTAATTGGCACAGGTAAAAAAAAAACACATACAGCAGCCGTGTATTGAACTGTTTCTTTTTGAATATTGATGAGTGTATGTACAGGAGCTAGGATAATCATGTAATACCAACTGTACATATTCGAAAACACAGCCTTCGCACATCAACGATCAGATAATGTTACAACGGAATTGAAGCTAATACTAAGAATAGTACTGCAGAGTATGCATTCATGTTTGTATACTACGATTTTTGGAAGTGATTGGCAGTGATTTTCAGTACAGTTTGGCAGATGACATTTTTGGCAGTTAATGTGGAATGTGTAACATGAAAGTCGGTTAGTGTCAAAAACATAAAGTGAGTTAGCAATAGAATAAAGCAGAGAAAACAAGAAAACTTCGAAGCGGCATACTCAGAAATACGCTGATTTTTAGGGCTGCTTGCAGTACTCAATAGTTGCTGGTGGTAGTAGGGAGGATCCTTCGTTGACTGTTTCTACTCAAGCAATGACATGCCCCCATCTTTCCCCCATCCACCATATTTGTTCCCCAGTCAAAGAAAGTTTAAGCAATAGACTTCAGGATCAAGACCGGATCAGTATTTTCCGGTAGTGGAGGCATAGACATAATCGGGGGTAAAGCAATATTAAATTACGGCTAGTGCGTCTTATGCAACCGGAAGCGCCAGATTCAATTCCGTAGTTGCATAAAAATTCACATTTATTACAAAACTACAAACAGATCAGTAACAATTAATCAGAGTCATATATGTGATAAGCTGACTACTATTCAAAAAGGGTTAAAATGACGCAGGCTACATAACCATAAATTTGAAAATTTCTTGGAATGAAAAATGATGGGTGGTTTTTACAGTTTAGCAGAAAAAATATGCCGAAGACTACCGAGGAAAATGTAATGAGAGGCATATGAATTCTAGGTGAGGATGAAAATTTTTTGACTTGCGCTTAGGATGCCCCAAAGTGAGGCTCAGTTTTGTGTCAAAAGCAATTTCTATGTATCTGCTGTATCACTACTGATTATAGTACTCTTGAGCAAGAGCGCGGAAATGTCTCTAAGTATTACTGAAATTAGAACTGTGAAATTATTTAAGTGAATTCAAATTTAATTGTAAACGATATAGCACAGAGAACTGAAAGGCAAGCGTGGGTGTAAAGAGATGTCTGAAAAATAAGCTATAGTAATAAACAATAACAAAGAGACATGAAGTAAATAAGTAGCGAGTGCTTGTAATGGTTGACACAAAATCATAAGGCCGTTGAAACAACATAGAAGAAGCACAAGATACTTTCGAACCAAATAATTCTTGTCTCTTGTAGTTGAATAATAAAAAGATATCTTGATAAGACGGACTGAAGCACACAGTGGTATTATATCTAATTGTAGCACAAGCGAGTGTAAGGAAACCAATAAATTTAACAATAAAGAAATGCAATCTTTCTAAAGTCAGCAAAAATGTCCCATAGATGATGTCCCAGCTGTATTGATATAGCAAATCAGATTCGTGCCAACATGCTTGTTCTTGTAAAGATGTTTAATAAAACGTCTAAAATGGGCCTGAAGACATTTATTGTAGTTGAGTAGAGCTCAGACTGTTATCAAAACCGTAGATAGAGCCTGAGCCTGAAACTGGGGTAGGCAAAGAGTTGAATCTCTGAGCAGTTACCATTGGCACATGTGATGTTTGAGTAGCGTGATTGGAAAGATCATAATTAATAGGATATTGTTGTTGGTTGACTGGTTGACTAGCAAACTCTTGGTTAACACCAGCTGGAAATTGAGTGGGCATAGATAATGGGCTCAATCTGTCCTGCGGATGTTGTTGTACAGAGGCATTTAAATCATTATTGAAAGAATACTGGAAGTTGTGCTGTGGAGCCATTTGAACTTGCTGTATGTACGGATTGGAAATAAGATATTGACCAGCTGGCTGATTTATGTAGTTTGAGCCCAGCGGCACATTTGTTTGCTGTTGTTGATGCTGTTGATGAATTTGTAAATATTGTTGGAATTGTTCTTGTTGTAATTGTATCATTTGCAGGTTGTGTAATTGGGCTTGCTGTTGCCTCAACAATCTTTGATGACAACCTGGGCAGCTTTTAGATTTTCCATTTCTCCTTGGTGCGTATCTATAGCCTGGATACTTCTTAGCATGATTTTGCTTTTCTTCCTCAGCCAAGTTGTTCCAGTGTTCTTTGTCCTCCTTTGACAAAGATCTCCATCTTCTTCCCAATTCTCTAGAAACCTCAGGGTTGGTTCTGATGACGCTGCCTTCGTCCAAAACAGACTGGTGGTATTTTTGTCTGAATAAGATGAATGCATTTCTAGGTCTGGGAATTCTGTTCTGATTGGACTTGCAAGTACACTTCTCAGTTACCTGACCTTGTGTCCAAGTAGGCTGTAAGTTGAATGAAGATGCTGGAGTAGTACTATTACTGGAGGTCTGCGATTGGCTCGAGAGCACATCTGGAGTGCTCTGAGACGACGGAAAAGAAATATTGTTGTTCACGGGAACCATGTTGGCACCCATCAACACTGGCGAGCCCGAATGATCGATCGATTGCACATGGTTTTGTTGCTGCTGCTGCTGTTGTTGCTGGCCCATAGGTACTATTTGTGACAACGATGGTAACGTGTGTTTGGAATGGTCATAATCAACTGGCATGTTGGGGTTGGCATAATATACTGCTGCGGACATTTTGCGATAAACCTGGACTAAACTGGTAAAATGTATGTACTTCAATAGCGACTCGCAATATTCACAATAATCTGGCCCTGCTTTCTAACTCTACCGACCTGATATAATCGATTACTATTTAATAACTTTTTCTTCCCACTATTTGAATAACTTTTTGCTATTCAAACAACTCTTAGAACTATTCAGATAAATAATTCAAATAAATAATTCAAATAAATAATTCAAATAAATATAATAACGATTTCAAGTAGATCAATAAGTATCAATATATATCAATATATATCAATATATAATTTAATAATAAAATAAATCAAAGTTATAAAACTATAATAAGATCTGGTTAGAAAGAGAGATTATTCTACATATATATATTTTGCATAAATTTGTATGTATAGGTGACATAAATAAACTTGCTAAAAATTGCTTAATTGTAGCATGGTACATCATGTGCTCGATACCTCTCAGGTTGATCACTGTTCTCGCACATCACTGCTTGCAGCTACTAAGGACGATTGCTCAAAACACCATGAGCAAACAAAATCCCCAAATCTCAAAAGACTACTGGAATAAAGAGTAAAGACGAATTTCACGTTTCAGATTCAGTCGTATTGGCCGTATTCGGACTCAGCCTTGAAATGTGAACATAGGAGATGTTCATAAGGTCGGTATGATAGTGGCATAGAGTTGGTACAGAGCTGGTACGGGTAGTAGTGCTGATAGTGGTGCTGATAGTGGTATTGATAGCGGTACTGATAATTGTGTCTTGTAACGGTTTTGGTGGCTGGCACCAATGTTGGCAGTGACCTGTCCCTATGTTGTATTTGAATAGTTTTTCTGTGATTGCGCTTTGATTGTGCTACGTCTACATTGTCAATACGTAGATTGTGGGTATTGTCTAGTGTATCTATAGTGGCTATATCTGCACCGGATGTATCTGTAGTTCGAGAGTAGGCTATATCGACAGTAAGCCATATCGACAGTAAGCCATATCTACGCCATTTCGTCGTCATATTGACGGTAGCAGATATCTTGCATGTTGTTTGTCCTGTCCCATCAGTTGGCTTATTGCGCCAGTAGGGTTGCTGCACCAGTTTTGTTGTTTGACCTTATTATGCGATATAGTTTCGCCAGAGTTTCGATACAAATCAATAGCAAATAATACGTCTAGATTATTGTAGCAACCGAAATCAGTCCAAAAAGTCGATTATAAGTTTAGCCGCGGCGTTGTTACCGTAATTCTTAAGTTATAAGCTTAGTTATAAGCTTAGTTCCAAGCTTAGTTCCAAACCTTAACCAAATATGCTACTATTATTACGTATGTTAATAGAGGAGATACTCAAGTTACGTCGTAATCTATTCATCATTACAATTCCATAAATTGTTGTGATAAAGGCTAAAACCTGCTTCATTCGTTTTTTACCTTTAAGGCAATCATATCTAATATACGCTAATATAGGGCAATCAATTAGTTCCAAGAAATTTTGAGTTTTTATTACTGTAGGTACGATGTGTCAGATGTGCGATATGCCGACCAGGTCGGAAATGAGTGTTGAGATATCCACATCCCCCCACCAGAAATAGGTAATCGTGCCGGTGATCAGTGTGTCTGAACGGAGGTTCCTCTTTTAAGTCGGATGTGAGTGCGATGACCGATGACGCATTGTCATACCGTAATGTCTTGGGCCGGCTCGACAAGAAAATGTTGGTGATTACTTATACATGTCCATATGTAAGGTACGGCTTTTATTTCAAGGACTAGATATTATTATTTTGCATGTTAGAGATCCAGACAGAAAACAACAAGAATCAACTTTGAGAAACAGAGACTGAGAGAGACAAAATAATGAGATAAGAAAGTAAAACGCAAATAGGGATAGAAATGTAGAGAAATTAGAGATATAATGGGGTATTAATGCGAAAAAAGAAAGAACCATGTTAATACCCCCACCCCTATCTTTGTGTTTCTCTTATTCGGTACTATTTTAATATATGAATACGGATTTAGCAGTGGAAGACTTGTGATAATCTAGAAAAAAGTAAAGTCTTCACGAGGATCTACTGCGGACAAGACTTGAGCTTTTTGCGCATGTGTTGTGCCAAACTGGAACGCGCGGCACAGTACAGTAGAGCGATACGGGGGTAGTATAGCGGTAGTGTATCAGGATATAGCGGTATTGTGGCAGTATTGTAGCGGTATTGTGGCAGTATTGTAGCGGTAGGGGTAGAACGTGGCGGTACAGTAACATAAGGACAAGACTGTAATACCGGATTAAAGCGCAGGATTGTAACGCAGTTCACAGTGTGATTTGTAAACTGACCTGTGAGATTAGGTAAAACACTCACGATTAGGTAGGACGTTTGGATCAGAGAAACAATGTTCGCTAGTGGATTAGTGGAATTAATGGAAGAGCTGGGATACTATTAATGGGGAGGAGGTACACACAGGGTGGCTGAGACGATTTTCCAGAGAAGGGATCGATAGAGCAAGAAGACATTGGAACCGGCGGTGGATCTAAGAGCGACAGAGGCGGAATCAAAACATTGCGACTTTACGATATTATAGTAGATCATCAGCTAGTAACCGTGGGAAAAGTAATGGAACGGCTCTAACATCAAATAAGAATTGTGAAAATTGAAATTCTCAAATTGAGATACTCAATCAGACAACTGCAGAGAATCTACTCGGTCCAGTTAATTCGCTGGCACCAAAATGCATTATTTCAAGAAATTGCACACTTCAAATTTCAAAAACCAAGCTACAGAAGTCAAACTTCAATAGTCACTTGCAATAGCATTGGATTGGCCGAATGAGGCGCAACTTTTTGCCCGCTGATTGTACTGCCAGGTACCACAGACGGAACGCCAATCAAAAGTTTGTGTTGTGAAACTGTCTGTTTGTGAACAAAGCCCGCACACAATAATGAAATAGTGAGGTAAGTGCCAATTGCAGCATACTCTTGAGATGATTTGCTGTCATGCATTTGGTTTTATTCAATTTGAAATATGAATTCACATATGCCCCTGGGGCTGTGGTTAGGTACCATAGCACAAAATATTATTTCATCACTAAAAGGCTGTTTCATATCAGATTTTCCGGAAGAAAATTACAGACTCTGCGTTAAAACTATAGAGTAGGTGAATAAGTGTAAGAAAAATTCAGTTTCTGTCTACGGTAATTGCAAATTAGTAATACTAGTCGAGTATCAAATTAGGTAACTGAAATAGTAAAAATAGAATAATCAGTAGTTCAAAAATTTGGCTTGGCATTTAAAAACGATGTCCCTTTTTCTTTATTATTATATTTCCCCTGTCGTTGACAGCATATTTGACAATAACTCATAGATCAAAATCGATAACCAATTATTCAATATTTTATTTTCAGTAGTTAGGAAATTGGGAAAGGTGCACGACTATCGATAGGAATTTCTCTGAGAAAATTCCAAAAGCGTTATCATTGTCATTAATGCCTGTAAGAATATAGTGAACAATCTTGGTTAACTAGATTGTAGTTAAGCTAAGATCATTAGCCGTCATCTGCATTACATTTTCAGGAGACTTTTATTTATTTGTTCATTTGCGTTTTTTATTTGAGTTGTTCTTTTTATTCTTTGGGTGATTATTGTTAAGACATCAAAGAGGTGATCATGTCGGTGAATATACTAAATGGAACAGATGAGTTTCCATATCCCAATTCAATTAATAGGGAAGATTTCCAGGATTTCAAAAAGGAAGAGATAGACGCATATTTATTCAAAAATCACAGATTTTCATCGATTGACTCGTTGATTAAAGAGTTGGAAGCTCTTTCTCAAAGTCTCAACCAAGAGCTTGTGGATTTGATTAATAGCGAGTATAATGACTTTATCAAATTGGGCAAGTCTATAAATGGCGGATTGGAATTGATAAATATGATAAGACTTAATGTGAACAACTTTAAGAAAGTGTTAATTACTACCAGCGAAAGCTTAGAGGAATCATATAATCAGACAGACTATAAATTGCAAAAGAGGCGAGAATTGAACGATTTGAAACAAACTATAAAATTATGTATTTTACTTAACAGTCAGATCGCCAATTTTGAAAATATCTTGAAAGTAGACTCCCAATCTGGATTAAATTTACAAAACCTCATGCTGTTGTACTTGTCTATGCTAAAATTGTTCAGTATACTCAATATCGAGAAAAACAAAGACAATATCTACATAAACAAGCTCTTGAGTAGTAAAATTGCCTCGTTGAAGCTCGAATTTAAGTCCTATTTGGATACCGTGTTGAAAATTGCCAACAAAGATAGAAAGGACAAGGCTTCTGAATTGCTTGATCTTATGAGCATTTACAAAATAATGGGCCACGAAGCTGATTTCATATCGATTATGAAATCTAAGAATTAACGATTAGATGTTATTAATCTTATAAAGCTTCAAGAACAAGTCATGGTTTTATACATTGATATAAATGTATATATTGAAGTTTAGATTATATGTATATTAAAGTCACGCTTTTTGAACGTGACTATTTACGTACTGGTTTTTTCTCTTTAAGTAAATATCAGCACCAACCATAGGACGACAAATTACACGCAATTTTCATCATTAACTAAATATTGAATGTACAACTGCTAGTGAAAAACTTAATCTGTAACGAAAGCAGCTATATTTATATAAAATTCAAGGATGGCATTAGGTGATCTTTTCATTGGCAGACACGATTGGGAAAACGTTGACAAGAATCAACTTCCAAAGGATATTCCTGAGGTCGATGAGGTTGGTGCAACATCAGCACCATTATTATCAGCATCATACTTCATTGGAGCTAAATGTAAGCCATACAACGATGATTTCATGTTATGTAAAGATGAAAACAACGGAGGAAGTTTAGAATGTTTGAAAGAAGGTAGAAGAGTTACTAGATGTGCTATTTCGGTATTAAAGGACATAAATAAATATTGTTTTGATGAATTCAAATTGCACTATGAATGCTTAGAACAAGAAAATCACAGATTGGGACATTGCAGAAGCTCAGAATCTTTGTTGAACAAATGTATTTTCAATAACTTGAAATTGGAAAAGAAAATTCCTGGTATTGAAAAGCAAATCCACTTAAATGAAAACCCGATATTTCAAGGTACCTCTAAGGACAAGTCAAACACTGCTGCTTTTTTAAAAGCCAAAGAAGCCAAGGAGCAAACTAACTAGAGTGGTCTCTGAACCTCATTTTCGATCTAGAAATTCTCATTCCATTCACAACTTCAAGGATTTATTTATTATGGCAATAACCTACCACAACTATGAACTACATAAGATCGTTGACTATCCCACCCAAAATCAAATAGATGCATTTATTCGTAATTGCTCTGGTGCTATCCATCTTCCAGACAATTATTATTGATGAATATCAAGTTCGCTTATAAGTACAAATCTTGATAATTCTTGCTTTAGTCTTATTAGAAAAAGATCGATATCCTTTTAATCTACATTTTATTCATTTTTTCTAGTTTATATACATAGTAATATATATACATATATACATATATATATATATTTATCACATTTACATTTGATTAAATCACTTCCCATAGTTTGATCTAAATTCAACGATTATGTAAGCCGAGTCGAATATTAAGCGTCTGAAAATTTTACTAGTAAACATTCATCGTATCAGTACAACAATCAGCAATTAAAGAAGAACCTTAATCAATTGATTATAATGTTTGGTAGTAATACAGGTGGTTCATTGTTTGGTAATAATACCAATAACACCAATACCAATTCTACAGGAGGTGGATTGTTTGGTAATAATGCCAACAACGCTAACTCCTCTAGCACAGGAGGTGGATTATTCGGTAGCAAACCAGCTACAAGTGGGTTTGGAGCATCTAATACAGCAAGTACTGGTAGTACTGGTTTTTCATTTGGATCTAGCAACCTGAATAACACTAGTAATACTTCTAATAACACCAGTTCAGCTTCAGGGGGATTATTTGGATCTGCGAATAATAATAACACTAGCGGTGGTTTATTTGGTAATAGTGGAAGCAATAATACTCCAAGTGGTGGCTTGTTTGGCTCTAATAACAACAATACTCCTGCTAATACAACTTCTAATAGTTTTGGAAATGCGAGTGGTGCGGCTACAACAGGAGGTTTGTTTGGTAATTCTAATGCTAACTCTTCAAATACTAATAATTCTGGTGGATTATTTGGATCCTCTAACAATGCGGCCCCTTCTTCATCTAGTGGTGGATTATTTGGAAATAAGACCAGTGCACCAGCTTCTAGTGGAGGTTTATTTTCAAATTCAAATAATACATCAACCACTAATACAGGCTTATTTGGAAGTAACAACAATACCTCCACAAGTGGAGGATTATTTGGTGGAGCAAATAATTCAGCTAATACGAATACAAGCGGTGGGTTGTTTGGTAACAAACCAGCTGCAAGCACTACTTCGGGGGGGTTATTTAGCTCATCAAATGCTGGCAATACTTCTGGGGGATTATTTTCTAATAATAATAATAATAATAGCAATATCAATAACACTAATAACAGCAATATTAATAATTCGGTAGGTGGTCTCTTTGGAAATAATCAACTGCAATTTCAACCTGGGCAATCGAGTGGAACATTGGGATCTAATACAACTAACAACGCACAACCATCATTTGGCTGGAGTCAAAATCAGCAACAAAATTCAACTTTACCAAGCATTACTACTTCAAATTTGAATCAAATCTCTTCAAGTGCAATGGCCACTACATCTGCAAATAGCACCTACACCCCAGCCATAAATGATCAGCTTATAAAAATTAAGGAACAGTGGGATCCTAACTCAAGTAAATGCGTTTTGAAAACTCATTTATATAATAAGTTGAATGATGTAGAGGCAAATATGTTATTAAACCAACCTAGGCCAGTAAATGAATCTCCAGAAGATTGGGATGATGCCATGAATAAAAGACCTTCTGCCAATTATTATCCAATTAAAATCACTTCGTTTAACGATGTTGCAAAAAGAATTGAAGTTCAATTAGAGCATGTGGCCAAGTCACGTATATTATTGAATTCTATAAATGAAAAACAAACTGCATTGTCGTCGAAGCATGACTTGGACAACACAACTAGAATTCTCAAAGCAAAAGGAAAGCATACGAAATTATCTAGAAGATTATTAAGATTGGCCACTGTTTTGGCTATATTAAAATTGAAAGGTTATCCATTATTACCAGAGGAAGAAGAAATCTCTAAACAATTTGAATTATTAAATTCTAAATTAAATGATCCAAATAGTTCAGTTGGTAAATTAAATGATATATTTGCTAGATTGGCGATCTTGAAGGAGAGAGCTGAAGATCTAAACTATCAATTTGACAATTCTGTCAATTCTATGAATGGCTTATCTTCTAAGGAAGTTTTAGATAAAGAAGGTTCAGAAAAAGACGATAAAAATAGCGACAACACAGATGAAATTATTAATAAGTTATCCAAATTGTTATTAAAGCAACAAGTTGGTTTGAACTATTTAAATGACATATTAGAGAAAGACACCGAGGCTGTCAGCAAAATATCTACGAAATAGTTGAAGTATATAGTTTTTTGTACATTACTAATATAAACCTTCTTTCTTTACTCATAAAACCCTTGAAAACCTTTAGTTAGTACATTCAATTTCAAATCAACGTATGCGTCGTCTTTGTCGTCCATATTTCTGTGTTTCTCAAAATTTAATACTTCGTCATACAGAAGATATTCCTTATTTATTGGATCTTTCAATTTTTTGTAACCTATTAATTTGTTTATAGCTTCGATTCCCTTGCTGATTTCAATAGAATCAAACTTGTGAAATTTTTGAAAATTATGCCTTATTTTTTTTCTGAAATCATTTATGTCATTGTTATGTTCACTATTTTGAATTACCAAGAATTGATTAGAAGAAGTGGCCGAGGAAATGTCAAATATTTTATCGTATTTTAGACCATCTTTATTAAGTTGATACTTGAATGGGATCTCCAATTTTCCATCCATGTACATTTGGTCATTTTCAATGTATGAATAACGGGGTATTCCTATTATTCTTCTTATCGTATTAACTAATCGAATTTGATTGTTTTTTAAATCTGTGTTGGATTCTGGTTCTTCGTAATAATGACTCATTGGATTTAGTAAGCTTCCCTGATTGGAAGGGTTATATGCTAGTATTAAATGAGAGTCGTATATGCTTGTTCTAGTTTTATCCCTAGTTATTTTGAAGTATTCTAAGTTCCCTAATGTCTTGAAATTTGAATATAAATGTTGAACTTCTTTAGATGTAGTCGGTATTGGTGACATTGATAATTTAACAACTACATGATGTGCAAAGTAAGATGCTAGATTACCTTTTATCGCATTTAGACTCATATTTTACTTTAGTGTCAATGAAATTGGCGATTTCAATATCGAATTTTTCAGTATCGGTTTAAATATGATCTCAATTTTTTTTTTTTTGATACTTCAAATTCAATTATATTATTCATATTTTTGATACTCGTACAGATATGGCTGATGATAACGGGATACTATCATTATTGAATAACAGATTATCAACATTTTTAAATAAAGATGTTAATGAGAATCTTACAAAAACGATAATTAATTTTTATAAGAATAATAATTCTATTGAATCATTTCATTCATATCTAAAGGTTTTAGGGTTAGTTGACCTAAACAAATGTAAGGAATTATACAATCTCATAAGCGATAATATCTATATCATTGAAGAGAAATTGAAAGATTTAAATCCCAACACTGGTATCGAGAATCATACAATTAAGAAGAGAAAGTCAAATAGTGCTTCCTCTAAACTGTCAAAAAAATCTGCTCTAAAATTGTCTTTTGATGCAGATGAGGATAGTGATATTAATTCTGGAAGTAACTTTGATATTTCTTTTAAGAAATCAGACAAAAAAAACCTTAACAAACCCAAATTGAGTTTTGATGAAGATGATGAACTTCTTGCAAGCGAGCTTCCTATTAAAGAGAAACCAAAGGTTAGTTTCAAAAAAATAAAAAAAGAAGATGCTATCAGACTCAAGGATGAAGGAGATCACGTTTTGGCTGAAAAGATACCTACTTCCGCTTCCCATTCAACTAAAAAGCCTTCTAACAAGAATCCAAAGGAAGGTAATAAAAAGGCCTTATCGTTAGCCGAGCTATCTATGATAGAGAAAGAGTCGGCAAAAACTCAAGAAATTCACTTTACATCCTCACTAGATTTATCAGATGAAATAAATATAGAGAATGATAGAGAATGGTATCTAGCAGATGAATTTGAACACAATGTGACTGATTATGTAGATGATGTGGTTGACATATATACACCCAAACAAAAGAATAGAAGGCGTAATAATAGTGATTCGGCATCAGGTGGATCTTTTGATTCATTAACAGGTGAATATATTGATTTTGACCATGTAGATTCCCAAATTTCCGACGATTTATCAAGAATTCCCATCAACTCACATTACTTCATCCCTCCTTTCCTAGAATCATCAAAGGATGAGCTTATTTTACAAATTGGAGGAACTTCTTCTTTTTCTAAGATTGGTCCAACTATAAACCCTGTGAAAGATCCTAATTCCGAGTTAGCCATTCTGGCTAAGCAGGGTAGTTTCATCGTCAAAGATAAAAAATCTAAAAATGAGAGAGCTCAGCAGGCAAAAGATAACTCCAAATTAGCTGGTACTTCTTTAGGTAACGTATTAGGTATTCAAGATAATTCGCAAGATAAAGTTAATGATGGAGATAGTGGAGAAGATTCAGCGGAAAAAGTGGAACAACTATCAATCCTGCTACAAAGACGCACATTACCTGCTTTTGCAGTCCGTGGAAAGTTAATGCAAACCATTAACGAAAATCAAGTGACAATTGTTATTGGTGAAACAGGTTCTGGTAAGACAACGCAATTGACCCAATACTTATACGAAGAAGGGTTTGCTAAAAATATGCAAGACAACAACATTAGAAAGATAATTGGTTGTACTCAACCTAGAAGAGTTGCGGCTATGTCTGTTGCTAAAAGAGTTAGCGAAGAAATGAATTGTCAATTAGGCTCGGAAGTTGGCTACTCAATTAGATTTGAAGATAGAACAAATCCAACACAGACGATGATAAAGTATATGACAGAAGGTGTTTTGTTAAGAGAAATCTTGGTTGATCCAAATTTGGAACACTACTCTTGTATTATAATGGATGAAGCTCATGAAAGATCATTGAATACGGACGTATTATTGGGGTTATTTAAGCAGCTACTAACTAGACGCAAAGATCTAAAATTGATTGTTACAAGTGCTACTATGAATGCAGAAAGGTTTTCCAATTTTTTTGGAAATGCTCCACAATTCACTATACCAGGAAGAACATTTCCTGTAGATGTGCTTTTCAGTAAATCGTCATGTCAAGATTTTGTAGAGTCGGCAGTCAAGCAGGCTTTGACTATACATCTACAAAATACAAGCTATAATGATGGTGACATTTTAATATTTATGACTGGTCAAGAAGATATTGAAATAACATGTGGTTTACTTCAAGAGAAGTTAGATTTATTGGACCAACCTCCTCCATTAGACATCATTCCAATTTATTCCACCATGCCGGCAGATCTTCAGAAAAAGATTTTTAATAAAACTAATTCTAAAAAGCGGAAAGTTGTTGTTGCTACAAATATTGCTGAAACCTCTTTGACTGTTGATGGTATCAAATATGTGATTGATACTGGTTTGGTCAAGCAAAAGGTGTATAATCCTAAATTAGGAATGGATACTTTGCAAGTCATTCCAATATCTCTAGCAAATGCCCAACAGAGAAGCGGTAGAGCTGGTAGAACTGGACCTGGAATAGCTTATCGATTATACACCGAAAAGGCAATAGATAAGAGCCAGATGTATATGCAACCAATTCCTGAAATTCAAAGAACAAATTTGAGTAATGTAATGTTATTACTTAAAACTTTAAAAGTGGACGATATTTCAAGTTTTGCATTTCTTGATGCTCCACCAAAGGACTTATTAAATTATTCCTTGTATGATTTGTGGAGTATTGGAGCTTTGGATAATTTTGGTAATCTTACGAATTTGGGATCAATGATGTCAAAGTTTCCAATGGAATCAACCTTATCTAAGTTGATTTTGCTTTCATGTAGACCTCAATTTCACTGTTCAGAAGATATAGTCACTATTGTAGCAATGTTGTCTGTTCCATCTGTTTACTATAGGCCAAAGGAAAGGGCAAATGAAGCAGATATGGTGAGAGAAAAGTTTATGATAAGTGAATCTGACCATCTTACTTTGTTGAATATTTTCAATCAATGGGAAACAAATTTCAAAAAGTTCAACAAAAACTATAACAGAATTAATACATGGTGTAACAAGAACTTTTTGCAAGGAAAGTCCTTGTTAAGAGCAAAGGATATAAAAACTCAGATTTTACTAATTATGCAGAAGAATAAGCAACCAATTTTAAAATCCAAATCCGACGATGATATTCGTAAATGCTTGTGTGCTTCTTTTTATCAGCAACTGGCAAAGTTGACAAAAATTAATGTCAACGGAAGCTCGGAATTTATTAATTTACGTCACAACTATATGAAGATGTATTTGCACCCAACGAGTGCTTTAATTAATAGCAATTTATCGTCATGTTACGTGATCTATCATGAATTAATTTTGACGACTAAAGAATATATGAATTATGTTACAACAGTGGATCCGCTATGGCTATTGGAATTTGGTTATCTATTCTATGATGTGGCACAGAGCTATAAATATAAGTTAAAAAAATTAAATCTTAATTTCATTAGTAAGGACGACTTGTCAGCCATGATAGCGAAGGATAACAGTACATACAAAGAGATGATGGCTTCCTCCAATAGAAAGATTATGAGTAATGAAAAGTCTACAAAATCAAGAACATTAGAGAACCTCAAAAGAAGAAGAGCGTTTTGAAATACAACTGCAAATACAAGAATATAAAATCATCAAATTATTAAATTATCAAATTGAAGACATTTCTATAAAGTGCAACTTTTCAATTTAAAATAATATTATCAATTAATCTAGTAACACCATCCCCGTTTTCTTTTGGCACTCTTACTGCTGTTGATATGAGTGCACCAGTACTTGGGGTGATGATTTCTAACTCGTCTAAACTATCTGGATGGTTAACTGATATGTATTCAATAGTAAAAGGGGTGGCATCTTCAATAGTGTAGCGAATTAAGTCTATAATTTCCTTGGAATGTATGATCTTTCTATCCTTATTTTCATCGTAATATGCTCTTCCCGCTATTAATGCTTGGTATATGATGGAACTTTTTTCCTTTGACTCTTCAGATAGGTAAGCATTCCTGGATGAAGAAGCCAACCCATTAGGTTCCCTTGCGGTTGGTAAAACTCTGACATTTGTGTCCATAAGCAAATCTCTTACCAAGTTCTTTACGACAACACATTGCTGAGCATCTTTCTGTCCGAAGTAAACTTGTTCTGGTTGTACCACATTAAGCAACTTCGTCACAACGGTTGCAACACCACGGAAGAACTGAGGTCTTGTCACACCCTCAAGCTGTTCAGATAACCCTTTCACAGTAACAAAAGTACCCCTTTGCTTATTGATATCCAAAGTAATGCCGTTGGGATACATCTCCGAAACCATGGGCACGAAGACCGCATCAACTGGTTTTGATGTAAATGATCTGGTCAACAAGTCTAAATCTTCTTCGATATTTCTTGGATAAGCATCTAAATCCTCATGTGGAGCAAATTGAGATGGATTTACAAATATCGAAAGAATGGTTCTGTCATTTTCCTTCAAAGATTCTGATACCAACGTACAATGGCCTTCGTGTAAAGCACCCATAGTAGGAATAAACCCAACCGATTCCCTATTTATTTTGCAGTTCAACCTCCACTGCCTTACTTGCTGGATGGTACGGAACACCTTTATTGCCTGAAAAGTCTTAGTCATCCTTTAACTTGTATGTTTGTATAAAAAAAACTAAATTCTGTATTTTTGCCATACATATATCGTACTTGTATCGGCACCAAAAAATTTTTCAGTCTAGTATGTCATACTAAAAAACTACACAACATTCACCATTTTCTACGTTACGGACTACTAAATGACAAAATTCGGCACATTCTAAGCATTTTCACTTAGCTCATATGCTAACATTTATTAATATACTTTGAAAAGTCAATAACTTGGATATTAACAGTTGATATCAATGGATCGAATAGTATGGAGACCTCGGCCAAAGTTTTTGCGGAGTACAATTTCACCTTATATTTGTTATTGAAGAATTGTGAAGGAGTATATATAAAGCTCTAAATACATATGGAAACCGACAAAAATAGCTATACCTAGTAGTCAAGATAGAGAAGTAATTCCAACATGAGTTACAAGGTCGAAAAATTTACAATTGATGCTTCATTTCCTAGATACCCAGGGAGCACCTTGTTAGCCAGTGATAGATTAAAATTAGTATACAACAAGTATAAGAGTACCGTGACGTTTCCTCTGGATTCTATAAAAATTAATTTGATTTTTGCTCATGGAACGGGTATGAACAAGCTGATTTGGAAGTACCATATTAAAAAATTATACGAGCTGGCTCAAAAGAATAATTGGAATTTAAATTCAGTTATTGCATTCGATGCTATTGGGCATGGCGATTCGGCAATGCTAAATCGGGGCAAGTTGGGATGGTGCTACAAATGGGAAGATGGCAGTAAAGATCTTATAACGGTGCTTAAACATGAAGAAGAGACCACTGGAGACTTTGTAAGTGATGCGTACAATAGAAATATTGCCATTGGACACTCTTTAGGGGGATATGCAGTTATAATGGCAGGTTACTATGAGCCTACCTTGATTGATGCTATAATCCCTATAGAGGCTGTTTGCTATATGGACGAGACATTAAGACCTAAATACGTCAAGATTTTCTCCAAAATGGCTCAATTAATTGTAGATGACTTTGACAACTATAAAGATTTCGAGACATACTATAAGCAGTTCTCTTTTTATAAGGTCTTACATCCAAAAGTTTTGAAAGACTTGATGGAAGACGAGCTTTACACGGAGGTCGATCCAAAAACTAAGGAGACACGTTTCAAGACAAAAGCTTCGTCTGTCAGTCAAATGAGCACCTACTTGAGCGCTGTTCTCAGCTTAAAAATGGGAATGGATGCTTTGCCGCATTTGTCCTGTGGAGTTTGCCATGTAATTGCTACCGAAGCCACTTGGAATCCACCAGAGAGTGCTTCAATCATCAGAAATGCGATTCCAAAGAATTTGCTAACAGCAATTGATATCAGCGGCGAACACTTGGTTATCGGACAATTTCCAGACGAGACCGTGAAGGTCATTGACAGCTTTATACGCAAAAGAATTGTTGTAGCACTAGATAATAAAGATTATTATCCGGAAGTTAGATTTAACAATGATAGAAACAAGATTCTTGCACATCAATGGGGCTTAATTTTGCAGGGTAAAGTTGAAGATGCAATTGCATCTGTTCCCAAGCTTTGATTTATCTAGTTTATATTTTTATTAGTGATTTTATTGGTATTATTAATATAAGTTTTGATAAGGGTCAAATATTATTATATGTAGATAAGGCTCGGATATTTTAAAAATGTGGAGAGCTCTCTTCTATCTAAATAATCATTTTATTCTCCATGTATCAATTATTCTATGCTAGATCCAGAAACTTCTCCCTTGTATAGTTATAACTTGAAAGAGGCCAATGCTTCTATAAACAGAGGAATTGGCTCTGCCATCCCCGAAAATTCCAGGTTGAAAATTGCTTACAGAAAGTACATTAATAGAGACCAAAGTAGTAGTAATCAGAAGTTGAATTTGAATCTTGTGTTTGTTCACGGGACAGGCATGAATAAAGGTTTATGGCACTATCATATTGATAAGTTGTTCAATCTGTGTCAAGGTAATAAGCAGTATATGCTAAACACTGTACTAGCATTGGATTGTGTTAATCATGGAGACTCCGCCTATTTGAATAAAGACAATCTTGGTTATTCCTACAATTGGAGGGATTCCTCTAAGGATATCATTGACTTAGTTATAAATAATGAAGCTGAAGCCTTTATTAATTGTAAGCTGAGTGTGAATGTTCTAGTTGGACATTCAATGGGAGGATTTATCTGCCTCTATGCTAGTCTTTTAAGTAGCAATCTCTTTGACTCATGTGTGACAATTAATCCTGTTTGCTACACACATAAGAACTTGTCCAAAGAGCTTAAACAAATATATCATAAGTGGTATGAAAGAGGATATATGAAAGATACGTTTGAAATTAAGAATGAAGACAAATGGTATGATGAAGTCAGAGAATTCTTTGAAACTAGATCTTTCTTCACTAAATTTAACCCAGTTGTATTGAAAAATATGCTCCAAGACGAAATCATAGAAGTGAATCAAGCTAATTGCAATGAAGTACATTTAAAAACAACTGTGCAATCGCAAATGAATACTTATATGAACGGTTCTGCTTCTATAGATCCAGTGATGCAATTAATGCAGTATATTGAAATTCCAGTATATCGTATTTTGAGTCAATTTGATACCACATCAGAGGAATCAATCGCCACTACTGCAAATGCTTTGAAAAAAACCTTAGTTCAAGTGGATCTTCCCAATGAAAAACACCTAGTCAATGCCGAAAATCCTGATTTGATTGTACGTAAGTTAAACGAGATCATAGAGCAAAGAATGGCTGCAAATATTGATAAAGACTCAATTAACTCAAAGTACTTGGCGGAAAAATATGGTGGAAACTACAGAGAAGTTATGCCTTCTATTTTTTACAAACATCTTTTAGAAAATGGTGTAAACATCCCAAAGCTTTAATAATGAAAATTATAATCGATGTTTTTATACATAGATGACATCTATTACAAGTATAATAGGCTATCTTTTATTTCGGATTTTCAAACTAATTGACGAATTTCATACTCTTGTTTACTTGCCAATATATGAAGCATATATATTAACCTCTATTCAGCAAGATATAGAGTTGCACTTTTTAAGTAGTTATATCGCACGTGAGTTTTTTTAAAAAAACTCATCTCTAAAAATTTCGATAAAAAGATAATCACAACAAGAAGCGACGTTCAAAAGCCTATTATAAGTGAAGATGGCATCTAGAGATCAAATATTATCTTTAATCTCCGATTATTTATCAAGAGACGATTCTCTTGCCAAAGTTTCTAAGGCTTTGTTAAAGGAAGCTGAAAAAAACTCTATCAATTTAACAAAGGCTGATAGAAAGCTCGAAGATATAATTAAAATTCCAAAGCAAAAAGCTGACTCACAAAAGAGTGAAAGCTCTTCTGATTCTAATGAGTCTAAAAGCTCATCGAATTCTGGTAGCTCTTCTGATTCTGATAGCTCATCAGATTCTGGTAGCTCATCGGATTCTGATAGCTCATCAGATTCTGATAGCTCATCAGATTCTGAAAAAACTTCCGACAAAAAGGAAGTTAAGGAAGAATCTAAAGTAAACGGTTCCGATTCTGATTCTGATTCGGATTCGGATTCTGATTCTGATTCTGATTCTAGCTCAGGCTCTAGTTCTAGCTCTAGTTCTGATTCTGATTCTGATTCTGATTCTGATTCTGATTCTGATTCTGATTCTAGCTCAGGCTCTAGCTCTAGCTCTAGTTCTGATGAGGATGAGGATGAGGATGAGGAACCTTCAAAGAACTCAAAAACCGAATTAAGCTCTTCTGATTCTGATTCTAACTCAAGTTCTGATTCTGATTCTAGTTCAAGTTCTGATTCTGATTCTGATTCAAGTTCAAGTTCTAGTTCCAGCTCTAGTTCTGATTCTGATTCTGATTCTGATTCTGATTCTGATTCTGATTCTGATTCTGATTCAAGCTCAGGCTCTAGTTCTAGCTCTAGTTCTGATTCTGATTCTGATTCTGATTCTAAGACTATATCAAGCAAGAGAACCGCAGAAGAGGATCAAAATTCAACTAAAAAACAAAAAATTGAAAGCTCTTCTTCTCAAACTGAGTCTATTTCTCAATCATCAACTGCATCCCCAATTCCAGCTGAGTTAGACGAATTGAAGCCTGGTCAAAGAAAGCATTTCTCCAGAATTGATAGATCTAAAATCTCCTTTGAGCATAGTGCTTTGCAAGACAATACGTACAAAGGTGCAGCTGGTACCTGGGGGGAATTGGCAAGTGAAAAATTGTTGCAGGTTAGAGGTAAGGACTTCACCAAGAATAAGAACAAAATGAAGAGAGGATCATATAAAGGTGGTTCTATTACTTTTGCATCGGGTTCTTACAAGTTTACTGATTAGAATACAACGGCTTCTTTTCTATTTAACTTTATTGTACACTAATTAAATATACCACTGAATCATTATTGAAGCACTTCATACATACTATATATTGCTTATAATACATTATAATTATCGACTTATTGCAAATTTGTTATTACTCTAACTTATTTTTCTTCGCACGACCAGAATCATATATGATAACCAAATCTATATTAATAATTAAAGAAAATATTTAGTCTGTGGAATTTATATTAAACATTTCTCCATTTAGTATAACCCCATCAAGGCAGTTACAATGTCAAGAAGACAAGGCGGAATTAATTATGCTGAATTAGACCAAGGAAACTTTTCAGATGATTCATATGATGATGAAGAAGATCAACCACAAAGAAAAAATAAAGATGATGATATTGCTTACGGAGCTCCACGAAAGAAGAACATCGGTACTAAGAAGGGTGCCAACTCAGCAAAGAAGAGAAAGGTACAAGAATCAGTGGATATAATCAAGTCGCAAGTGGATAAAGTAGAGTATTCAGATGAAGAATTAATAGAACTAACTCCTGATGTACCAGCGGATTACGTTCCTGATGCAGTTTCTAAAACATTTGGTAAAGGAGATTTTTTGTATTTGAAGTTGAAACCTGATCATTTTTCTAGACCAATTTGGATATCTCCAAATGATGGTAGAATCATTTTGGAATCATTTTCGCCATTAGCTGAGCAAGCACAAGATTTCTTGATTACCATTGCGGAACCAGTATCCAGACCATCACATATTCACGAATATAGAATAACTGCATACTCTTTGTATGCAGCTGTTTCGGTTGGTTTGGAGACTGATGATATAATTTCGGTATTGAACAGGTTATCAAAAGTGCCAGTTGCAGCATCAATTGTTAATTTTATCAGAAGTGCAACAATTTCATATGGTAAAGTGAAATTAGTCTTAAAGCATAATCGTTATTTTGTTGAAAGTACCCAAGCAGATATTTTACAAATGCTTTTAAAGGATCCTATCATTGGGCCCTTGCGTATCCAATCATCCGAAAATACAGTAACCAGCAATGGTCTAGTGCAGTCTTCGGCGCCAATTCAAGGTGATCTTATGATTCCTGGGACCAAGAAGATTGCAGAAGAGGGTAAATCTGATGATAAGGTAGAAGATATATTCTCATCAGTGGTTGGTAATAAATCTAATGAAGAAGATGATGATGACTTGGATACAGTTCATTCATTCGAAATTGCTAATGAATCAGTAGAAATTGTCAAAAAAAGGTGTCAAGAGATTGATTATCCAGTGCTAGAGGAATACGATTTCCGTAATGATGATCGCAATCCAGACTTGGATATTGATTTAAAGCCATCAACTCAAATCAGGCCTTACCAAGAAAAATCATTATCAAAGATGTTTGGTAATGGACGTGCAAGATCGGGTATCATTGTGTTGCCTTGTGGCGCAGGAAAGACATTAGTAGGAATTACTGCAGCTTGTACGATCAGAAAATCGGTAATTGTATTATGTACTTCCTCTGTCTCTGTTATGCAATGGAGACAGCAGTTTTTACAATGGTGTACAATCCAACCTGAGAGTGTTGCGGTTTTCACTTCTGAAAATAAAGAAATGTTCACTAGTGATGCTGGTTTAGTTGTTTCTACGTATTCCATGGTAGCAAACACTCGTAATAGATCTCATGATTCCCAAAAAGTTATGGATTTCTTAACTTCAAGAGAATGGGGTTTCATTATTTTGGATGAAGTCCACGTTGTTCCTGCTGCCATGTTCCGAAGAGTTGTAACAACTATCGCTGCGCATGCCAAATTGGGGCTCACGGCTACATTAGTTCGTGAAGATGATAAGATTGATGATTTGAATTTCTTAATTGGTCCCAAATTATATGAAGCCAATTGGATGGATTTGGCTCAGAAGGGACATATTGCGAATGTTCAATGTGCAGAAGTTTGGTGTCCTATGACATCTGAATTTTACCAAGAATACTTGAGAGAATCGGCAAGAAAAAGAATGTTATTATATATTATGAACCCGACTAAATTTCAAGCCTGTCAATTTTTAATTCATTACCATGAGAAAAGAGGCGACAAAATTATTGTGTTTAGTGACAATGTTTATGCATTGGAGGAATATGCTTTGAAACTAGGAAAACCATTTATATATGGGTCTACACCTCAACAGGAAAGAATGAAAATTTTACAGAATTTTCAATACAATGATCAAATCAATACTATCTTTTTATCAAAAGTTGGTGATACATCTATTGATCTTCCAGAAGCCACATGTTTAATTCAAATTTCTTCTCACTATGGCTCCAGAAGACAAGAAGCACAGAGATTGGGTCGTATTTTGAGAGCGAAGAGACGTAATGATGAAGGTTTTAACGCCTTTTTTTATTCTTTGGTTTCGAAAGATACTCAGGAAATGTATTATTCTACCAAGAGACAGGCGTTTCTTGTTGATCAAGGTTATGCTTTCAAGGTTATCACTCATCTTAGTGGTATGGAACAATTGCCTGATTTAGCCTATTCCTCTGCTAGAGAAAGGAGGGAATTATTACAAGCGGTCCTCTTGAAAAACGAAGATGCTGCTGGGGTTGAAATTGGAGATGATATTGATACCAATTTCATATCTAAGGAAAAGAGGATGACAATGGAACGCTCTAGTGCCTCTAGAAGTGCGGGATCTCTAGCTGGTTTGGCTGGTGGTGAGGATTTGGCATATATCGAATACAGCAAAAATAAAAATAAGGAATTAAAAGAGCATCATCCCTTGATTCAGAAGATGTATTACCATAAGAATGCTAAAAAGTGATACAATTACGCTGATAAAAGATAATAAATATTAAAATATATACGTATATACATATGTGCACTTGTACGAAAATGAAAAATACTTCTCGTCATGAAGAATTTCAATTTCAATTTCTATGTACTGAATGATGTGAATGGAAATTTTTGAAAAGTCATTAAATAGTTGTCCCAGCTATCCCACAAAGTCACCAAAGCTGCTCTCTGATTCATCAGATTCGTCTTGCTGCATTTCAGATGTTATGTCAAAATTCTCGTTTTTTATATAAGAATTGCTAGGATTTATTAAATCGTTTAATTTCTCGTGAAATAAGTTGTCTGATTCCAAGTTAGAATCTGCTTGCTCTAATTTCAAGTCATATTCAGACTGTTCCATAAAATCATTATACCTTCTTCTGTACAAAGCAATAGCTGCAGCAAATTCTATAGCATCATATGTTCCATTGAACTTCAACCCAAGTGCTACTTGCACATTTTTCGATACGCTATTATTACTATATGCATCTTCATTTTTGTCACTTTGATCCGGTAGCTGAGCGATTATTTTGAAGTATTTATTAGTTCCTGGCACTTGCTGAATTGTTTCCTGACCATTATTAGCAATACAGTTGTTCAAATCATCATTGCCTGCCAACCTTTTCACGGGAGTTACGGGATTGAACCATACTTCCGCCCAAATATCCTCTTTTCTGGTAGTCGTCAAACTCCCAATTGTAGGAGGTATTTCTATCTCGTTGAGCAATTCAAGCTTCAATCGTAATCCCTTTTGTGGCTGCTGCACAAAATCCCCCTTGGGCATTTTCTCATGTGTTGACACAGTATCATCCAATATAAGAGATCCAATGTCTGGTGCTCCTTCAACCGATTCCATCATATCACTATCATCTTCAATGGTTTCTTGTTCACTTAATCTTATTCCACCTCTCCATATTACACTGGAATCCTTTAAGTCCCAACGAGATAGCAGAATCTCCCCGGGAGGTATCTTATAAACCACGACGTCCTGAACCTCAAGGAGCACCATTAGGATACTTTTAAGTCTTTCAGTCATCTTATTCGCTAATTGAAAGCTATATTATATCTTTATACCTTATAGAATACTAATTCTACTTTGCAAAATCCCGTTAATTCATCTATAATTAAGAAGATAATTCTGCGACACTTACGACATCATCAACTAATGTCGTGAAAATGTCGTAAAACTTTCGTTGAATTTTTTCATTAAATTCTATACGACTATAATAAAAAATTATTATTCATATCACTGGATTACGTTTATTTCAATAAATTAGACTATCTAAACTCCTTATCGTGATGTTTAGAAATATATTATTCAAAAATTCATTGGTTGTGCCGGGAAGAGGAATAAACAAATTACATTTCGCTGGAGTATCGTCGATTCGTTGCAATTCTAGCTTCGACCAATTAAAGGATGTTGTTAAGCAAAGCAGCAGCAAGGAAAATGATCGCTCCAACTCAAATACTATCGAAACAATTGACAACTTGTTGAATGAGACTTCTAATAACATCGGAAACTCACATTTTACCAATAAATCCAACGACTACATTTTTGGAACCACTCCACACCCTCGTGATGTAGCTAAAAACATCCGTTTACATGGTGCTATTGCTGGTAGAACTGTTGACGTACAATATGGTAATTTCAATCGTGCTTTAAGCGGTGTTAACGCTGTTGTGAGAAATAATAAGGTTAGATACCTTCAAAAAGTGCAAAACAGATATATTCCGCCAGCGAAATACGCAAAACAAAAGAAGAGAGAATGGTGGAGACGTAAGTTCTCTCAAGGTTTCAAAGAGTTGATGTCACAAGTTAGAGATGCTAAGAGAAGAGGTTATTGATCTTCTCTAATGCCCGTTTTTAAACTGTTTCCTTGAGCAAAAATAAATCATATCAACAAATGTGTCATCTCATCTGCATTTGAGTCATCTTTTAAGTCCCTTGTATATATAGTTTCTCTAGATACTTCACTAAATTAATATGTATTCATTATTCATATCAGTAGAAAGTCGTGTAGTTTGGCGCAGAAGTTGATTTATATAGAAAAGCATCAGGTATAAATCTCTGTAGATCGTGGTAGAGAGAAAGAGAAATTCAAGCTGATAACAGTATATTTTTCAGTGTGTAGTCCTTGAGAATAAACCTTCGTATTAATCTTGCTTAACGGTATTCAAATTCAAGTTTATGGGATATTCTGACCTAAGCTTAACTCCTACATTCATTGATCTACAACAACTATGAATACCCAAGGGAAAGGTCCAAATGGGACTATACCAGCTATTACGGGACAAATTGACTATTCCAAAGCTATTCATATCTTTCCAGACTACCTTCAGCCATGGAGGTCGACTATCTTAGCATATGGGGCATCTTTTGCTTCTACAACTATGGGTTATCCCTTAGATACCATCAAAACAAGGATGCAAACACATAAAAACTTTACCAGCTACTATGACTGTATAAAAAAGACATACATTAAAGAGGGAATTGTTGGGTTTTTTAGAGGCATTTGGGCTCCTTTGATTTCTACTTCCTTTTCAAAATCATTGGGTGTGACTATCTTCACTGCTTCAAAACCATTCTGCTATGAGACTTTGTATTCTTATACAACTATCTTTGACGAGGTGAATCCGATAATTCGTAATTTCCCTGTATGCTTCCTCTCGGGAATGCTAGCAGGAGGGGGGGTATCTATGTTTGCATGCCCTTTCGAATTCACTAAAATATATTCACAGCTTCTGCAAATAATACAGAATACTGCCTTGAATAAATCCAAATATTCTGTTACTAATAATAGGACTCCAATAAGAGCTTCAACGATCAATACCATTAAGCAAATAGTTAGGTATGAAGGAGCGATGGGATTGTATTCGGGTTACAAGTATCATCTTATCAGAGACTCCCTTTCATCGGGTATCTATTATTCTACATATGAATTGTTGAAATTGTCGATGAATGAAGTCGTTAATTTAGATCCTAATAAGACTTCCCAAATCTCAATATTAATGGCTGGTGGTTTCTCTGGTATTTTATGTTGGTCTTTGATTTTCCCGATAGACACCACTAAATCATTAATTCAAAAAGATGTTGTGACAAATATTTTAAGAAAGGAACAAGGTTTAGAGCCACTCCCTTATAGAAATAGAAAAATACAAAAATTTGACAAAAGACTATACAGGGGTTTGGGTATATCTTGTGCACGGACCTTTATAGTGAATATGGTATTCTTTAGTGTTTTTGAATTCACTATGGCGCATATTACTTGATATACTTGTAAATAACTTGCTGAATTATGCAAATCAACTGTTTCATTTAATCATTATTTATTTATTTATTATAATTAGTTAATCAACTAATAGACATTAAAATTACACTTATATTACAGAGCTTATAGTATTTAAATTAATTTATCGTCTTGATCTTGATCTGCCTCTAGAGTCATTATCAATAACTTGAGAATTATCATCCAAAGTCTGGTTCTTTGTTTTGTTTTGGATTCGAAGACTTCTTCTTTTGGGCACTTGTAAGTCTTCTTCCAAATCTGAAGATAAAATTTCTTGCATAGTTCTTTTCATTGGTGATTTCGATCTTGTCCTAAAAGCGGGGGTATCTGCCTGTTGTTGATCTTTCCATTTACTGGATCCTGATGATTTTCTAGAAGATGTGGGAGAAGGTAATTTAAATTCTGAATCACTTGGAGGACTGCTACTCAATGAAATTAACGTAGCTTCTAACGAATTCCTCTGTTTTCCAATGTAAAGTTTCGGCAAAGGTTGAATTTTATCTGATCTTTTTAGAAATGAGGTCATTTCTTTACTTTCGGCTCCAAATGCATGTCCGCTTCTTAGTACTTTTCTGGGTTCTAGTGAAATATCTTTTACATCCAAGCCCAATAACATCCTTGGGTGTTTTGATTTGGATTCGTTAAATTCAGTTTTCAATTTTTCAAGTTCTTCATTACTTAAACTCGAATCTTGTTTCAGATCAGCCAAATAGGTGTTATCATTTGATTCTAAATCCTCAGTAGGCGTTGCTGCTATTTCCTTATCGGAAATATTCTCTTTTAAAACAATATCTTTGATTGAATGAGTTGAAATACCCAGATTTCTATTAGGTGCATCATCAGTTTCAATTTTGTTTGAAAATAAATGCTCATCTTCATTATTATTCAATTGTTTACTATGAATTAAAACATTGTCAGTTTCAGATTTAGTCTCCTGGCCATAAGCTGTGTTCCTAGAATTATGTGAGAATCCAAGCCAATCAGGAATTTTAAAAGAAGTGACTAAACTTTTAAATTTTTTAAAGTTAGATTCTTCTTCCACAGGCGAACTTAATTCATCATATTTTCTCTTTTTTTGAATAACGGAGGTTGAATTATCTCTTTCCAACTCTGTTTTTTCCAAGTTACTAAGGACTCCGATATCATCTAAATCGGTTCCCACGAAACCTTTCCAAATCCCTTTTTTTTGCGAAGACTGGCAATGGTTGTTATTATTTGAAGTTTCTGAATTCTCAAAGTTTACATTGTTCTCTGTTTCTGTTTTCTCATCTTCGTTACGCTCTTCAGATTTATGTAAATTTGTCTCCGAAAGATCATCAAGTTTGAAACTATTTTTCCCTTTACTCAATTCAAATTCAGAATGGCTATCACTAAGGTCATTAATATCACTAAAGCCTTGGTTTTCATTAATTTCTATTAGCTCAACCTTATTCGGGTCGATGGAATCACTCTTCTGTGGACTCTCAGAAATCTTATCGCCGGAACTTTCGCTTGGATGTTTAGCTATAGGAATTGAGCTCTCTTCATTGTGAGTTTCCTCTTGAAAACTATCACTAGATTCATAATTTGAGAAGTCATCTAGTTCATCTAAAATTGGAACTTCTATAACCTCAACAATCTTAGGTACATTTATATCTTCTAAATTCGAATGCGTGACATTTTCTTCACTAGCAGAAAGGCTGGAACTGTCTGTACTATCTACATTTTCATTAACTAACAATCGTCCATCATCATTCGTAAATGTACCAGATGTATCGGCCGTATAATGCGTATGATTCACATCATCTTCTATATCCAAGTTATTAGATGGTTCATCGATAGCCTTTGGCATATTGGTTTCTTGATGATCAGTTTCAAATTTAGTTTGCTTAATTCCTCCATCAACATCTTCGTCCAGTATTCCAGCTTTTTCTATCTTATAAGCTGATTCAAAATTACTAGTAAAGGAACCCTCACTATAAACCCTCCCGATATCCAGAGATAATTTAATATCGAAATCAGTTGAATCTTCGGGGCTTTCTTTTTCTTCTTTCTCAAAAGGTAAATTTTCTTCATGAAACACAATACCTTCAATTTCTCTTGCTTCATTAGTGGATAAAGTCTCCTCAGCAATATTAGCTTTATTTAACTCTTCCTCTGCTTTTTCGTGTGTTGCCTCTATCTGATCGTGAATTATATCCTCAATAATTTCATTATCTTCAGCTTCCTCATTATTTTGATCTTCTTCTGCTATATAAAATGATTTAGATTTGTTTTCATTTTCATTTGCATCAGAAGGTTGTTCCGCCTCATGATATACAGTATCTTCGGCTTCATCTTCGCTTCTATCTTCAGATTGCTCCACCTCTTGATACATGGTTTCATCGACTTCATCTCTATTTTTATCCTCATCCATAGGTTGCTCCGCTTCATGATAAATGATATGTTCGGCTTCGGCTTTGTCTTTGTCTTGATCTACCTCTGTAATAAAAGAGGATTTAGTTTTATCTTCATCTTCATTGTCATTTTCATCAGCAGGTTCTTCCACCTCATGATATACAGTATCATCAGCTTCATCTTTGTTTCTATCTTCAGATTTCTCCACCTCTTGATACATGGTGTCTTCGACTTCATCTCTATTTGTATCTTCATCCATAGGTTTCTCCACTTCATGATAAATGATATCTTCGACTTCAGCTTTATATTGACTTACTTTTGTTATATAAGATGATTTAATTTTATCTTCATCTTCATTTTCGTTTTCATTTGCATCAGAAGGTTGTTCCGCCTCATGATAGATAGTATCTTCGGCTTCATCTTCGTTTATCTCTTCATCAAAAGATTGTTCTATCTCCAGGTTCATTAAATCCTGTTGTACTTCGGATAGCGATAATTCAACTTCCTGATCTGGGGTACGTTTATCTGCACTTTCAATATCATGAAAAACAAATCCATCGTCCAATGCTTCGGGTGTATTAGTATCATTCAATATGATCTCCTCTTGAAACCTCCCATTTGAAGTTTCACTAGGGTTTACATCCTCTTGTATATCGTGTTGTGAATCAGTTCCGTGATATATATCAATTCTTCCATTACGTATATTGGTTTCGTAATCTCCGATTGCAGGTCTGTTAGTTAAATATTGTTTTTCTGTTCCTCCAACTAAATTTCTGGAAAGACTGATTCTGGAAGAAACATTACATTGCTTTTCGGTAAGGTTTTCAGAGTTCTTTTCCATAACTCCATTTACTAATTGAGCATTTTCCAAAGTATAATTGGGATTGCTCGAAAAATCTCCTGGTTTCTGCGAAACATTTAAATCGTAATATGTGGTATTGTTACTTTCTTCATCGTGATGAGTAATATCAGCTTGAGAAATTTCTGGAACTAAATCTATATTTTCAATAGAGGGTCCTGCTTTTCCAGAATCTTCTAAGTCATAATAAACAGTTTCTTCCATCTCAAGGTCTATTTGCTCAGATTTATTTTGTGTGTAATCCTTTTTTGTAGACTTCAGCTTTATTTCATTTTTCAACTCATCCACTACATTTAATTTAATATTAAATCTTTGTTCTGCTTCCTTAAGTTTCAATAGAACTGTCTCGGGATCTTCGTCTTGAACAGTTCTAAATATTGGAGGTTCCCTAAATTTTGGCTTAGCACTTTCAAATATTGAAGAGTCTATTGAATGGTGATCAATATCATCATAAGTTTCCGCTTGATTAAGTTCTAAGTTATTGGGGCTTTCAGATGACCCTTCAATCGATACTGTCGATTTTTCATATTGATTTGAATTCCTCATATATATAGCTACTTTAGAATCGTTTGATTCCATCTCATTGTTTGCCTGAATGACTGCTTCGGCCAAACTCAAAAGATCACTTTCAGCGAGTATGTCATTACTACCAAAATGCTTCAATTGGTTAGTAGAGATTTCAGATTTGTAATGCAAATTCTCCTGTCCATTTTCTTCTTCTTCTTCTTCTTCTTCTTCTTCTTCTTCTTCTTCTTCTTCTTCTTCTTTTTCTTCTTCTTTTTCTTCTAATTCTTCTTCTTCTTCTTCTTCTTCTTCTTCTTTTTCTTCTTCTTCTTCTTCTTCTTCTTCTTCTTCTTCTTCTTCTTCTTCTTCTTCTTCTTCTTCCTTCTCTTCGGATTCACCTTCTTCATCATACACATTTCCTTCTTCCTCTTCTTCATCACTGTCCAAAACTATAATAGCATCGTCAACATTTTTTTCTTGGAAATCATGACTGTATTGTTTTGGCTGCTTTGCAGAAAATGGCTTCATATATTCAACTTTTGAAATCACATTTTCATCAATTGGTTCATCAAACAGTACCTTATCACTACTACTACTATTGCTGTTTTTATCTTCATATGCATCATTCTCATGAATACGTGAATCGAAATTTGATAATTTAGGTACACCATTCCTAATACGGTACGAAGCATCCCGTAGTGATAACTCGTATTCGAAAGTCTCCCTTTCATCTTCATCCGATTCTTCATATTCGTGTATATCATAATTGTGTTCGATACTTTCTACATCATTATGTTCTTCTTCTTCTTCCTCTTCTTCCTCTTCTTCTTCTTCTTCTTCCTCTTCTTCCTCTTCTTCATCTTCTTTCTCGTCTTCCTCTTCTTCCTCTTCTTCCTCGTCTTCCTCGTCTTCTTCAACTTGGACTTCCGATTCAGAAGATAGTATTTCTACTAATTCTTCCTCTTCTTCCTTCCTTTCTGCTTCTTCATTCCCCTCTAAATTTTCGTTTTCGTAATCAGCCAATTGCTCTCCTATTTTTAGGATTTCTTCCTCTTCCTCAGCAGATGCCTCGGATTCATCTGTCGGATTGAAGACCAGTCTATCACTTTCAAAAGTATGTTCATTTTGCAAGGTATTTCTCAGCTGATTTTTTAAAATTCCTTCCAACTCCGTAAATGATTCATCAAAAGTTTCGTTCCCGTACTTATCTTTAAGTTCGTTGATTTTCAATTTCTTGTCTAGACTAATTGCCTCTTCGTATTGCTCGTTAAGTGTCTTCTTTACTCTAAAATTTAGTGAGTTGATCCAGTTGATGAGCTCGTCTGATTTGCTGTCATCCATCCTACTTGACGGTTCCTTCCGTTCTGAATAATTGTTGATTGCATTCGCAGTATCATTTGCTTTGTCTACCGATCTAGCGTCTTTCTGGTCCAGTTTATCCCCTTCTCTCTTGGAGCTCCCTCTATTTGATAGTGAAGGAAATTTGTTACTATTCATTTCCATTTAAGCTAGCAACCGTACACATATAAATTTTGATTTTTCTGAATAAGCACTAGTATTATAGCATTTCTTTACCATTATTTTGATATTGAATATTATTGTTTATGTCGTGTACACGACTTCCTACAGTTGAAAAGTTCAGAATCACTATTTGGGTGCAAAGAAAACGTTACTGTCGGTATCCTTGGTAGACACAAAGGAGGTTTATACTTGTTGAGTCCAATGTTTCGGAATAGCCGTAGAAGGATTTCATGCGAACTCTTGCCAACATTATAGTTTTCTTTTATATTTTACGAATGCCTGTTTCAATCCTGATGCATCATACCAAACCAATGAAATAGAACCTACAATGCACAGGAAAGAAAAATTTCATACATATTTGTTCGGCATTTTCAATTGAAGCAGTTACTGTAAGAATATTTCACTTTCAACTCGTATTTTGAAAATATAATCTTTACTAAGGGAAATATCGGTGGTGCGAATTCAAGAATTTGTATACGCATTTCTCCCCGTGAATCCCTGACGAGTTCAGCAATTGGAATTCTATGCTACTTACACGGCAAAATAACTAACTTGAAGTTCTCAATTTTCAATATCACTTTTCCGTATATATGTAATGCTATATAAATATAGTACCTATACAACTGGCATTTTCAGTCATATTTGCAAAGTTGGCTTAAAGATCCTCCAGAGCGCAAATTTTTTTCTGCTGAACTTATGCATCTTAACTGTAGTACAAAAAAAAAGCCTTTAAAAGTGGCCTGTCTATTGGGTATATCTTATTTCCTACTTTTCAGATGCTGTCTATACAATGTAAGATGATTCCAAGTTGTGTTTACTATTGTCATCTACTGAAAATTTTTCTTGCTCTTCAATTGTTATACAGTGGTCACCAAAATCCGTCTCCCCACTTCCATCTACAATATAAAATCTTTCTTTTGAATCGAACAATTAGTCCGCTATCTATGATATGCTATCTATGAATTGTACTTCTAACTTTATTCCCGTGACCCAATTTGTTAAATCAGAACTAGAACTTGAACTGCTGTGATTTTCCTATTTCGCATAAATTCATCAAAATAGGCGTGCCGCTTCGTTCCTCAATAATCCTCCTGAGGAAGTTGAAATTACAAAGCTTTGCTGTTGTATGTAGCCTATTAGATGGTGATTCCTTAAATCTAGCACTGGAATTATTTTTTTCAGACTTATTCTCTTAACTCTTCTGCTATACTTTCTCGCATATCATATAGTGCGTATTCTGCGAATGAAGCATCGTAGATACTTGACATACTAAAATATAAAATGCTTTTAGGTAATTTAATTAAATTGATGGAGCATGTAAGTATAGTTTATTACAATCTGAAGATTGTGTGTTTTTCTGAATACAATAGCCTATAAAGATACTAGTTAAAATTAAAATTACTATTAAATTAACTATTAGAGAATATGCGAGTAATGTACAGGCCGCATAGGTCCCAATATAATAATTATTAGCTGGTAAAAGGATGAAATTAGGCTCTAAAAGTTGAATACTTAAATAGAAAATCCCTTCTAGTTAGTAATAAGACTGTTTTAAATTTTTAATAACCATAAGTCCCATTTAAAAAATGTCCAAAACTTCAGGATCCAAAACCTCAGGAAATTTGTCATCTATTGACCATGAATCTCAGCTTGACCCTACCTTAGGGGGAGAAAATCCAGACAAGCTTAGTCCTGTTACTGAACCATTAATGGGATCTCCTACCAAGAATCATATCATTGCATGCTTGGGTGAATTCCTTGGTACTTTTATCTTCTTGTGGACTGCCTTCATGATTGCGCAGATTGCAAATCAAGACCCTAATATCACTACCACTGGTTCCGATCCTCAGCAATTGCTCATGATTGCCTTTGGATTCGGCTTTGGAGTGATGATGGCTGTTTTTATGTTTTTCAGAGTCTCTGGTGGTAACTTGAACCCAGCTGTGACATTGACCTTGGTCTTGGCTAGAGCCATTTCCCCAGTCAGAGGTGCTCTTATGATGCTCTCGCAAATGGTTGCTGGAATGGCTGCTGCCGGTGCTGCTTCAGCAATGACTCCAGGTCCAATTGCCTTTGCTAACTCCTTGGGCGGTGGATGTTCAAAGGCTAGAGGTGTTTTTATTGAAGCCTTTGCTACCACTCTTTTATGTACTACGGTCTTGTTCATGGCTGTTGAAAAGCACAGAGCTACCTTCATGGCTCCCTTTGCCATTGGTGTAGCATTATTCTTAGGACATTTGGTCGCTGTTTTCTACACTGGTGCTGGTTTGAATCCTGCCAGAAGTTTCGGTCCATGTATCGCCTCCAGATCCTTTCCAGTTTACCACTGGATATACTGGGTTGGTCCATTGTTGGGTTCTGGTATCTCCTGGGGTATTTGGAAGCTCTTTAAATGGTTGAATTACGAAACCTGTAATCCAGGTCAAGACTCTGATGCTTAAATTACAAATGGTGCACAAATCCGCAAACGGATTTTGCATTCTTTGTGAGATCTAATTTATACTAGTCTTCCAAAGTATTACCGGAGTATGTTTTGCCAATTTTCCTTTAATCTTCCTGAATTTTGTTTTAGCTTATAGCAATCAAATACATAATTAATTAGTACATTATATACGAAAATCTTAAAATTTTTATAGTTAGACACTCGTAGCCTGAGATTCATCTCGACCTACATATTTTCTCATCTGGATTTTTATTTCTGATTCTATTGATTCTCCCCCTACAACTACTCTTAAATGAAACCCATCTTCTAAGTCTAGCTTCTTCTATTATTATTCCAACGCCATTCATACGGATTTTCAGCATCTTTTTCCACTCTGCACAAACGTAAAAATCTCAAGTTCTATCCTCAAAATTAGGCCATTCCATTCCTATACATGATGCGTTATGAACTTGTTCAAAGCACATCCTAACGCATTCTGTTTTACTTTCAAGCAAGATCAAGCGTTTCATTTGTCTATACTCCTACATTATCAGTATAATCGTACGAATTTTTGTATAGAGTACTGTGAGTTTCCATAATTGCTAAATTTGTCCGAATGTGGATAGATTAATAATATTGAGGACTATCTACAAAAATTATGAATTTCATGCACAAACGCATTTGTAGAACCACATATGTAAGAGACAATAAAGATAGAAAAGTGCCTGTACAAGTGCTGGTTAATATGAAGTATTCACGTATCAGGAATCGTAAGTTCACAATTGGGAGTTGTGCAGACCAAAAGCGTCCAATAAGCCTTAGATTATTGAGATATCATAGAAACGAATAGGGTTACTGTATGACAATATATGTAGTACGTACTTGCTAAAGTAACCTTTTATATTAAGATGCTAAGAAAGGCTAAAGATGCCATATAAAGATTTTATTCTATTAAGTTTACCCATATTATCAATTTCTCTCGATTGCAACTCTTTCAAAATTTTCAATTCGGAGTCTAATAATAGCTCTTCTTCATTACCCTTGACGTCCTCCCTTTCACACTTCTCTAAGAGAATTTTATGGTCGTCCTTAAAATTTTGAATATTTGTTAACATTTCTGCCATGCAGTAGAGAAAGCAATTATTGAAAAAATTATATGAAATAGTGCTTTTGTGCCTAAATAAATAGAACGTTTTGGATGCAGCCCTGTCTACACTTCTAGGAACTTCCTGTATTTCAACAATATTCATCTTGATTAATCTGTACAATTCGTTTCTAACAGATTTGTCCTTTAACAAAATTGTGTTGGCAATTGTCTTTTCGTCTGATAACTTTAAGGCCTTGAGACATCTTAAAACTCTTAACGCATGAGGACCTACAGTAGCTTTGACCAAAGCCTCAAAGTTGTATTTCTTCACTTGTTCCGCAAGTGAAGTGAATGGAACTGTGTATCTACCTGGTGTGATTTCAGTTAAGAATTGAGTTGAAGGAGAAGAACATAACAATTTCAAATGATGATTCACCAAAGAAATAGAATGTGGATCAGAGTTATCGGTGTCATTTGAATTGAATGTTGGTAAAATATCGCTTTCGGGGATACTATTGTCATCTTCAATTTCAGTCTTTAATTTCTTTGATGGTGGCTCTATGTTTTCTTCATTTACTCTCTTTTTAATGTTTGGCTTCAAAAAGTTGTGAGTTAAAATAGAATTACGTAAATCCAAGTTTTCTGGAAGATGTCTAATTAAATCTCTAACATTGAACACAATTTTTGAATCGTCCACTAATTGGTTTTCGATAGAATTAATGAAGATTCTCTCCTCTTCAGGATCGTTTATCAATCCACTTATTTGCAAAAAATAATGTCTTAAATCTGGGGAATGCTGCTCAACTAAATTTAATGCAGCGTCATAAACTTGTGCAGTCAATGATCCGATTCTGGATTTTGACAAATTAACTAAGGCGGTTGTCCTTATGTGCTTTTCAAATCTCTCTAAACTGAACGAAACAACTAAATGTGATTGTAACCTCTTTATACCGCTTACTGTTTGGTAAATATCCTTAGGGTTCAATCCGGAACTTAACAATTCTGTAAGTTTCAATCTTGTTTTTTCTTTTGCTTCAGTAACCCTTTTAATTTCTGAGGTAGTGGCACTTCTTGGAGTATTCTTCAATATATCTTGGAAAAGTTTATTCCATAAATCATCGATTGGATTGAAATCAAAATTTTGGAGTCTTTTGAGCCATCCGTCGGTGAATAGTTTCAAAAATAAATTTTGCTTTTCATACTTGGTTTGCTCATCTTCTATATTGTTCAAATAATCTTCTATCTTCAAGTGGCCATTTTCTATGACATTTTGTATAATTTCTGCTGCTTCTTCGCCGTATTTAACCCCAATGTGGTGGATGATTTCACCGCTGTGTAGCAACACGAACATACCCTTTTCATTGAATGTATAAAAAACGTTTCCTGAAGTACTGTCTTTCCAATATAATATGCAGTTAAGTTGTATCAACGAAACTAAAGATGATTTGACCATTTTTATAGATATTTGTGACTTTTTGCTCAATTCTTTGGATGTCAATCTGCCATGCGATATCAATGTAGAAACAATCGTGGCAGCAACTCCTCCTAAATGAGTCTTCGCTACATTAGTAAGTAGGTATGATTTAGGTGATTGTGACTTAGCAGACTCTGGTATGTCTCTATCCATGGTTGGCTATAATCTGGACTTTGTAAAGTATTATACTTGAAAACTTCATTGATGCTATTAAAAAAATTATTCTGATCTTCGGTATCACGTGCAAAATTCGAATTAAATTGAACTTCAAATATACCATATTATGAAAGAAGAATATGAATAAGGTGCTGATCAGATATGTCTACTCTTAAGAAATGCTTAAAGTCGGCAAAAATTGCTATTGAAAGAAATGATCCAGATGAAGCTTTGGAATACATCGAAGAAGCATTGGAATTCGATAACAATAACTACTTTGCTTACATTTTTCAAGGTAAGTCATATCAATTATTGCAGGATAAGGACAAAGCCAAAGTGTCTTATGATAAGGCCATAAAGATAGAGCCTGACAATTTGCTTGGCTGGAAGGGAATTTTTCTGCTATTGAAGTCACAGAATAATTTTGAAGCATTTTTCAAGGTGTTAGCACCGTTCATCGAGAAGCAAATAGATCAAGGCATTGGAATAGGAGAGACTATTAAGGATGTCAGAAACTATTTGGATAGGAACCAATATAAGTCCAATACAGAATTGTATGAGTTATTTTTGCTGTCCATCATTCCTGGTAGCAGACTTGGAGATTTGGTTGGTAATGAATTGGGAAAGCCTGATGAAAACTTAAAAAAGTTAATTGACTTGACTCAGAAGAAAGAGAATGACTATATAAATAAGCTTATATCAAAAGAAAAGATGAAATTACCAAGGGTATTGAATTATGAGCAAAAGGCTTATTTAAACAACGTAAGCTGGTCAATCCATAAAGAATCAAAGTTATCAGAATACTACGAAGTTTTTTTAAATATTTGCATGGACGATAAAATAAGGAAATTTTATGAAGAAGCATTTTTGAAGTATAAATATGAGCTCTTTAAGGTGGCTCCGGAGAAAGCGTTTTTATATAAAGATATTAAGCAAATGGTCGAGGGAATGGTTTTGGTTAAGTCCGATAGTCTATTCTGTTGGAATTTGTATTTTGATTGGTCTGATGTAAAAGATATAGGAGATTTCGAATTATCAAAGATAACATTTTTCTTGAAGACTTTTCAAAATGAAGGATTGGGTAAAGTATTGTATGCGTATCTGTTAAGTGAAATATCTCCTTTTGAAAAATCCCTGATCATTAAAGCAATGAAATTGGATTCAATTAAAAGAGAAAAAGAATTATCTATCGAAGATCAAGATTTCAATGCAGACAATGAGCATGAAGCCGAGTTATTGATGAAAGTTAAGGAACATGAACAAGGCGATAGTTTAGATACATTGTCTTCGGAAGAAGTTTTGACACTTATGCTACAGGGATTTGCAAAATGCCCCAATTCCGTTTTGGCAATCCGTATTGTCTGTAATTATTATATCCATTTACGTGAGTATTTGCAAGGGTCAGAAAAATGCCGAAATGCTATTCAGCTATTAGCCGATTTGCAGAGAAATTTGGGATTGGATTTGAAGAATGCCAAAGAAGACTTATTGTGCTCCTTAGCAATAATTTATACACACCACGAGTCTCCTAAAAACTTTCCAAGGGCTTTGCAGTTGTATGATAAAATTTTAGAAACGAACGAATCAAATGTAAAAGCAAAAATTGGTAAAGGACTTATTCTTATTGAACAAAATGAATTAGATACAGCTATGAAGCTATTGAAGGAAACTGTAGAATCTTATCCGAATAATATTCAGGCCCGTATTGAATTCCATTGGTGCGAAATTAAGATGGGTAACTTTGAGAGTGGAAGGCAAGGTTTAGAAAAGGCGTTAAATGATCTTAAGGGTACAGACTTAAGAACTTGCGAAACAAGGGCCATTATATATTGGAGAATCGCAAAGAGCTTCATGAAGGAAGACCAGGGCTCCTCTGATAATATTAATTCTGCTTACGCTCATTTGATTGATGCTTTAAAGAATTTTAAAAACCATGCACCATCATACACATTATTAGGAATACTTTATCAAGATTTTTATAAGGATCTCATAAGAGCACAAAAGTGCTTTTACAAGGCATTTGAATTAGATGTTGGAGAAATTTTAGCAGCGAAGTACCTAGTTGAAGATTTAACGTCTAAAAATGAGTGGGATGTCGCAGAAATCTTATGCAAAAGATTAGTCAACTCAGAACGATCCAAAAGATTTTTATTGAGTAAGAACAACGAAGATGATGATAAGGCCTGGCCATATAGAGTATTGGGCTGTTCTGCATTAAATAAACAACTAGACGCAAAAGCCATTGAATGGTTTCAGTCAGCTTTAAGAATGACATCGGTTGATTTACAATGTTGGATTGGTTTGGGAGAGGCATATTTTAACTGTGGCAGATTGGATGCATCTGCTAAGGTCTTCCATCACGCTTTAAGTATAGATCAAAATTCTTGGATAATAAATTACATGCTAGGACTATCAATTTGTGAAATGGGGGAATTTGAACAAGGTTTCAATTTTTTAAATAGGGCCTTAGAATTGAGCCCAAAGGAAGAATGTGTTTTGAACGCTTTATATGAATCTTCAATTGAAAATGCAAATAGATTGATATTGGGTGGATTCATAGGAAGGTCCATGGATTTGAATATTCAAGCAATTAAATTAATTGCACGCGCGTCGAAGATAAATAATAAATCTTTAAAGCTATGGAAGGCTTTAGGTGAATCCTTAAAATTATTCTTGATCGTACAAGGGGAGATTGAATCTTGTCCAATTGAAGAATTGAGTGAGATATTTAAAGGTTTTGATTTCTCAAATGCTAACTTTGCCATTAATAAAGATTTCGAGGGGTCTGATTTGGACTTGACTTTGGATCTGGAACACGCTTTATCATTATTCGAAGCTGGTGATTATGTTGATTCTGTTTCTATTTTCATTATCTTAGCTGCAATAGCAGCCTTGCAAACATTACCTGCGAAGGTTGCTAAATCGCTCAGATCTACAACATTCTACAATTTAGGAATAGCACTTTTGGATGGATTCTACTTCACAAAAAATATTAAATATAGGGATCTGGCTATTAATGTTTTGAAAAAAGCAATCCAATTAGAATCTAGCACCTCTTCGTTTTGGGTTGCTTTGGGTAATTCGTACGTCTCCACAAATCCTCAGATATCTCAACACTGTTTTATTAAAGCCCTCTCTCTTGATTCTAATGATACTGATACTTGGACCAATCTTTCAGCCTTGTACTTGAGATATGGCGATACAGACTTGGCCCAGGAAGTTTTTTTAAGAGCACAATCTGTAGCTCCTCAAAAACCACTTCCCTGGTTGGGCCATGCATTCGTTGCTCAGGCTAAAGGCGAAGAAGATGAAGCTGCACATTTATTTGCACATTCGTATATATTATCGAATGGCCGTACTCCATTAGCTCAACTTCTTTACGGTCTTTCCATAGTAAATAAGAAAATTGCTAAATCTGGAAGTGATCCTAAAGATATAGAATCTGCTCAAGAGTTTAGTGTTGCTAATTATGCTATGAAGAATTATCTTAAGTTCTACCCTAACGATGAAACAGGATTGCAAATAGCATTACTTATAAGTGAACGTTGTAGAAACTTTGAGAATTCCATTGAAATAGGACAAAGATTATGCAAAGTGCTAGAAAAGAAATATGAATCAACTGAAAATGAATCGGTTTTAGTTCAGTATGCTAAAGCAAAGTCTCAACTCTCGAGAATCTATCTAGGCATGAGTGATTATGCGAATGCTATGGAGGCTGCCGAATTTTCTATCTCTATACTAGGAGAGGGTGCAGATGAGGTGGAGGAGTATGAATCAATAATTTTATCTTCTCGTATTATACTTGGGTTGAAACATTTTTTTAATAACGATTTTGATGGAGCCTTGGAACAATTGCAATTGATATTAACAACCCACAGTGACTCTTCAAAATTGGTCGTTTTGACAGCTCAAGTTTTGCATGCATATGGTACGGATGATACTAAACAGGCAGCTTTAGACCAATTATTTGCTTACATTGAAGAGCATGGAACATCTTTAGCAGTTGTATTAACTTTAGGTGCAATTTCGATTGTAGATAATCTTGAAGAATATTTGCCTGCGATTAAAGACGAATTGACTGGTCTTTCTTTATATGAGATCGTAGCTGACTCACGAAGAACTGTACCAAAGCTTTTACAAGAAATTAATCAGCGTATTGACTCCACAGATGAAGAAAAGATTTGGCAGAGACATGCTTTGTTGTTCCCATCTGACTATTCAGTTTGGAAAGAGCTCAACATCCAAATGGCACTCAGAGTTGCCTCATTAACCGAAAATAAGCTCACAGCATTTGATTATTCCGATACCCTTGTTGCGACAGGAAATCTCCGTGAGATTCAAAGAAGTTTGGTACTTTATCCTGGTACTAACCATGCTGAATTGGCCTTGAGAGGCTGCTTTTAGACTTAGATTCAATTTTTATAGTCTCTTTCGAGGAATAGGATGGCTTAGTGGGTGCCCATTTAGATAAATGTAGAGTATCATGCTTCAATAGATTCTACACACTTATTAAATATCTTTCAGAAACACTCTTGATTGCTAGTAATATTCACTATATTACTTATTATATTTTCACGTGCTTGATCGCGTGATCCTTTATCAAGATTTAAACATGATCCTTTTAACACTTTATACTATAATAGATATGAGACACCCACAAACTTAGTACATTTTAAATAGGTCAAGATTCCAAAATATATAAATATTGATCATTTGTGCTTCTTGAAGTCATATTAAATCAGCAGTTTTATATAATTTTTGTTAATTAGTTTCTTCATCAGGTTTGTTTGTGACTCACAAAGATTTGTGTGTGTATCCATAAATCAATTGAATTGGTAAAGAGAGTCAAATTAGCTATTTATTACCAAATAATACAAGGCTGTAAAGTGGGTATATTAAACAGCTTGTGATAGTGTAATACGTATCAGAATAAACAATTAGATATTCCCCAAGAGAGTGATATCTAACATAGATGAGATGTCTTACGATAAAAGTCAGATTGATCCTTATATCAAGAAGCAGAATGCCAAGCTAACACAGGTTATTCTAAACTTTTTCACAAAGTCTGTGCAAGTGGTGTTTCAGGCCAGATCACTTGCAGATGGCATCAGAGATGATCAATTGAATTTGGAGACCAGCGGCAACAAAATCAACAAATGGTTCAATATGCATATGTACTCCAGAGATTTACCAAAAGAAGACCTAAGGCTATGGAAATCGTGTACTGATTTATCACAGGTCCCACCTATGATCATAGAAACGTGTCTCGATATTAGACAATTGACGAGTAGACAAATGTTAGTGCTAAAGGATGAGAATGGAAATTCATGGACCGTTGCAAAAGGCGGTGGTAAGAAGCAAGAGGTGGTTTTGGAAAGATGGCTAATTGAGTTTGATCCTTCTATTGTTTCTGGCTCAATAGTGGATGAATTGCCATTGATTTACAAGCAAGCCATTATATTATTCAGAAGCATTTATGGTATTGCAAGGTTAATGCCAGCATACAAATTGAAGAAAAACTTGAGTAAAACAAACAATAAGCTATTGATTGGAAATAGGGTATTAGATGGAAAGCAACCTATAAGCTCCAAAGGAAGAATAGGTCTTTCCAAGACCATAATACCACATCAAATGTTGACTTCGGAGTCACATATGAACCAAAGACTGTTTCAACCTATCCAAACTAGTATTGGTACATTGAAAGTCTCAATTGCTTATAGGAACCATTATGATTTCTGTGTACATGATAGCGAAGAGGTATTGTCTACACATTTTATCAGTTTGGATAGTGATAAAATATCTGAAGAAAAATCGGCTTTGAAGCCAACTATTGAATTGAACGAAAAAAATGAAAATAAAATAGTGAAATCAAGCAATGATAATTACAAGAGGTTCTCTATGTCTAGTAACACTTCCACCTCTTTGTCCCCATGCTCATCCCAACACCATGTTTTAAAAGAAAGTTCTCCAAGCATTAGGAAAAGTTCCATCAATACTCAGACTTCAACCAATTCTATTCCTCAACGACCTTCTATTCAACCATTTAAGATAGGATCGATTGGAAATTCGCCTCCACCAGGAGCTAATACATCGAATACTTATGGAGGATCATTGGAAAGGAGAATTTCAATAACTAGCAATAAGTCTGCTTCCAATGCATCTTTAGCAGCACTTTTAAGAAATCCTAGAGGAAGCACCTCTTCAAATAATGCCTCTCAGAATATCCCAATAGCTAATAATAATTCTGTTCACACTAGTCACATCTACACATCTTCTTTTCCAAGATCAATATCCTCATCTCATGGATCTAATTTAGCTCAGGATGAATCATTTTTTCCTTCGGGTGAAAGTGTTACAAATACTCCTAAATTCTCGTCCTCGTTTGGGTCAAGAGCAAGTAGGAAATTCTCAAACACAAGTGTCAGAAACAATAGCACGGTGACTGATACATCTTTATTGGCTACTAGTGCTGGTCTGACTACTTCTGAAGCTCCGTTGAGTGGAATCTATATTGATGACGATATCAGCGATTTCGTAAGAATGATTGATAGCAAATCAGATCTTAGATTTTCGACTTATAATTCTAATGATTCTAAGCTTTCTTATCAAGGATCTAATAGTCAATTAGATGCTCTAAGCAAATTCCAGTTATTGAAAAGTCAACACCAACAATTAGGTGATAGCGTAAGTGCTAGCTTAATTTTACAACATAATCAAGCCGGGTCCAGACAATCGAGTAGAAAATCTTCACACTCTATCTCTTCTCCACCTCCATCATTACAATCCGGGTCTTATGATAACTCGCATTTACCTTCTATTAATTCCAGGTTAAGAGAGAAGACACCAAATTCTGAAGGTGAGAGAAGTGCTAGATCTACGTCTTCCAGAAAGGGTAGTTTTACTTTTGGAAACTCAGGCGCTACTGATGATATTTTAGCTTTGAAATCATCTTCTACAAGCAAGCTTCTTACTACGCCTGCAACTTCTGGTACAACAAGTCATTTAACACTGCACAACTCCAATCCCAGTACCTCAAAAACGGTAATAACTGGGTTATCTACCACCCCGTCCGTCTATTCTGGAAAGACCACTAATATTAATTATGAAAATGTCTTTGATGATGACGATGATGACGATGATGACGTTGAAGAGGCTGATTACTACTTGACAAATGTTGGTAATAATGCCTGTACAAACAATCGCAATCAATCTATCAATAGCCGGGGCAACAGGTCTTCTGGAAATACTAACATTGATGACGATGATGATGATCTACTATTCACCATGAGTGATATGAACCTCACCAAGCAGTAAACTTGTTGAATTTTTGTCCTTGTGGACTTAGTTGCTTCGTCTCTATTCTGTTAATTTCCTTATTTATATAACCTTTCAATTTATAAATCTATATATCCTGATTTATCTATGCACATAAATTATTTTTTTTTTGGTTAATTTTATCTAGCTATATCTATTTAAATGCAAATTAGTTTTATGTGATAAATATGCATGTCATTTAGATAACAATATGGTTAATAGTCCTTTGAGTAAAATCCGGGGATAACTTCACGCGATGAAATTTAATTGAGAATTGACCAATGAAGTATATTCCAAAGAAAGAATTAAATATACTACTAAACTAGGCGTACAGGAGGTTTTGGAGGTGGTCAATATGATAGTCCTGAGAAAAGCATTTTGGTTTTACGATGTGCTAGGAATATCGAAAATTCAAAGAAGATACATTCATTCTACGATTAGCTTGAGATTGAGAACACCATTAGAAGAGTACGACTATAAAGTCAAAAAAGGCAAATTAAGAGATGACCCATATCAGAGAAAAATACTATCATCATTATCATACTTGCATGAAAGCTTATTGAATTACAAACCTCCTGAAATTCAGGTTCCAAAAGTGGAAGATTTGAAGCCAAAAGCAGGTATTTCCAAAGTTATTTCATCAATTTTTGGAGGTAAAAAGGGTAAGAAGACCTTAGAAGATAATGAAATCAAGGGAATTTATTTATATGGTGATGTTGGATGTGGAAAAACTATGTTGATGGACTTATTTTATTCGACTATTCCTAAACACTTACCGCAAAAGAGAATTCACTTTCATCAATTCATACAGCATTTGCATAAAAGATCACATCAACTCAAAGCAGAACATAACAACTTGGATTTTGATGTTATTCCATTATTGGCAGCAGAAATTGCCAAAGAATCTACAATTTTGTGTTTTGATGAATTTCAAGTTACAGATGTCGCTGATGCGATGTTACTTAGGAGGCTAATTATGTTGCTATTAACTAAAGACTATGGTGTTGTCTTGTTTGCAACATCTAATAGAGCGCCAGATGATCTATATATCAATGGTATTCAAAGAGTATCATTCATTCCATGTATTCAGCAAATTAAGCGTCAAACTAAGGTTATCTATTTAAACTCACCAACAGATTATAGAAAAATACCTAAGCCTATATCATCTGTTTACTATTATCCAAATCCTGGGGTGAAGTATTTATCAAAAGCCAACCAAAGCAAAGCTCAAAAGCATGTCCAACAATGGTATGATTATTTCAATAGAGATAATGAAAACAAGGAAATTGTCGAAAATCTTACTTTGTCTGTTTGGGGAAGGAAGCTCACTATACCAAAAAGTTCTAGTCCTCATGTAGCTCAGTTTACCTTTGCACAGTTGTGTGGTCTGCCCTTGGCTGCTGGTGATTACCTCACTTTGGCAAATTCTTTTCATTCCTTCATAATCACAGATATACCTTACTTGAGTATCGATGTCAGGGATCAAGTCAGAAGATTCATCACTTTCCTTGACGCTGTTTATGATGCTCATGGTAGATTAGCATGTACATCAGCAGCTGCCTTTAAAGATTTGTTTGTGGAACCAGAGGATCTCATGAAAGGAAACTATCAGCTATACAAAAAGCAAGAAGATCAAGGAGCAGATGATACATTTGAGGACGATGAGCTTGTCACCAAGCATGGCTTTGATAAAAGTATAGCGAAGAAAGCCTCCATGTTTGCCAATGATGAAGAGAAGTTTGCTTTTGCAAGAGCTTTATCGAGATTATCTCAAATGAGTACTACAGACTGGATAGAAAATTCAAGACCTATTTAGAATATTACTTAAATTAGAACTGCCTTTTTTTTTACACATATTACTATTCATTTTTTCTCTTATATAAATCGATCTATAGACTATTACACTGGTTTCCCTAAAATTTTGCAATTGTAATACAGAATTGTGACCTGTATATAATCTCTGAAATTTTGTTTTTTCTATAATTGCTTTTAACGAAAACAACAATAAACAGGTGTACTTGTAAGACATAACCTATTTAATGGGAATAGATTATACGCCTTAGATCATTTTAAAAAATAGTGATATTCAACATTCGCTCAATAATACTAGTACAAATTTTGTGGACAAAGACGATACATCTCGTACACTCGCTTACAATTGAAGCCCAAATCATACATTTACAGAGTTTTAGAGTTTTCTATTTCAATAAGTTATATTCCTATAGGATATTAGGTTAGCTAAGTATTTTTATTCTGATACAATAACAGGTTTTTTTCACATTCGCTTGACAATATTATGAATCATTCCAACACATCGCAAGGGTCTCTACATGACAATAATTACTTTGATATATCCATATCGAAGAATTCGACTTCAAATTCTTTGAATAATAAGAAAAAATTACAATCTTTATATGCTCCTAGACGAGTTGGATCATTGAGTTCTTTAATGCTTGTTGATTCCAAACGACCCGGGGATTACTATGTTCAGAAAATGAGCCAGAGCTCATTAAACTTGAACGGATCATTCGGTAAGAATAGCTTGAACCCTAACAGTGGAATAAATCCCAAGCGGCCAAAGTCAGGAGAATCCATTATGTCCTTGCAATCCAATTTTTCAGATGAATCACTGGTTGCTTCTTCACAGTTTGATGTACCAGATTCTGGCTTGACATCCTCAATTAGCAATAGCATCAGCTCTATACTGAATTCCCCTTCTACTAATAACTATAACTTTGCAAACAATCAAAGTTTGGATAAAGTAAGCTTGAAAATTAATGAAGAAAATGATGCTGCATTGGAGAGAGAAGAAGAATTAGATAACATTTCAGAAATAAACTCTTCTTTTTCCACCATAGTCTTAAAAGAGAATAATTTAAATGATCCCAGCACACTCTCTCCTTCTAGTCCCCATGCCAGTCAATTAATAAGGCCAAAGCTCAAATCATCATCAACATCCAATCTTGCTTCATCTAAACCCCCAGTTAGATTGCAAACTTTCAAATCGACGACTTCTTTGACAAGAACAAAAAGTAGATATCTAAATGCTAAAGAAACGAAAGAGAGACAACAAAGACGTAAAAAGCTTTATGATGAAAATGACGATGACGACTTAATTCTTACAAGTGACGATTTGGTATTCAATGTTCCGGTAATAAAGAGCCATGCCGATCTTTATAAAAAAAGAAGTGTACCCGAGTTACTTTCGAGAGATGATTTGATATGTGACGATTCTAAGTATAAATCTGATATCAAGCCATGTCCATTACCTGGAAGATTGGCCTCTCAGTCTAGCTTGAATTTAAGCTACAGCAAACATGCGGATGCCTCGTATGATACAACAGATGGTAGTATTCCGGAGGTGGATCAATATTCGTATTCTATTGATGAAGACTCTGAGATCACTCAAAATATATCTGACTTTTATAGTCAAAGATCTACTTCGATATCAAAGTTGGTTATTTTATCAAGGGAACAAAACATGCTATACAAATTGCCAAATTTTGTAAAATCGCAATCCTCTATTGAAGATTTGAACTTATTTTCACCTGAAAAACTAAATTTTGTTGATCAAACAAGACCAATTAACTTGCCTCCAAAAGCAGTCGTTGACAAGTCCAAGCATAATAAGGAATTTCAAAAAGTTCTAAGCAATTATGGGTCAACGGCAAAAATCCAGAAGGAAACAAGGAGCAGGTCCATAGGCTTGATGGTCGCTAATCATAAGCAATGGCTTAAATTGATGGAATCAATCAATAATGAGAGGTATTTCATTAAAAAGTTTTCCAGTGAAAGAGAATCAATTCGTAAATTAGCTTGGGAATCGAATTGTCCTGAAGAACTCAAGTATGAGTTTTACTTCAGACTATTAACACACGACTTGAATAAAGATACATTGAATGAAATCTACCTTAGTTTTAAAATTAGTAATCTGAAATATTCTAGTATGGCACCTTCGATTAAATCGAATAAGGATATTGAGTTCAATATTTCTATTGAATCGGTTTTACTGAGACCTTTATTCGAGTCTATCTTGAAAGAATTAGAACAGCAGGAATCATTCAGCATTTCTGAATTTCGAGATAATTTCAAATTTTTACTTTACATTAAATCAATTTCGGAAAGTGGGCTTGGCAAACATGATGAAAAATTGTTGATTCCCTTGTTTCTAATTTTCTTTCAGAATAAAAAGACTTTAAACGAAATTTATGTGTTGATCGAATTGATGAATCAAAAGATTTTGAATGAAGAATTCCTGAACGATTTGAATAAGCATTTTGGCAGATGGTCAAATCTCAAGTCATCTTACATGACATCCAACACCTTGTACAAATTTTTGAACAAATTCGAAAACTTAAAAGAGTTTGAAAATTTGAGTGCAGATATGTTTTTCGAAATTATACTTCACATGAACGATAAACTTCCACTAAGTTTATCAGCTCCATCGACACCAATCATAGCCGAGAGCTTTGAATTTCCTTCAAATTCTGATATGGCAATAAATTCTAATTCTTCAAATGATCTGGAGAAGGCACTTTCGGATGTTTTTCATATTGGTTCATCAACTTTATATTTGTGCTCCAAATTCATTCAGTTGTTAATGATTTACTCGAATTCACCTAAAACAAAATCAAAAAATAATTCGAGACTTTGTCAAACTTTTATAATGGTAGTTTGTCAATATTATCACATAAATTGGAATGATTTCAACGAATTAATTAAGCTTAACAAGTCAATCAGATTAAACAATAGTGCTGATCACATTGAAAATTCGGATTCTTTTATACGCAAATGGAAAAGTATGTTTGGTGCTTTTTAATAAGTTGAAATATACTCAAATGATACTGAACGTTTTTTTTTTTTTAATATTTTTTTAGTTATTTATTTATGGGGTATGGTTTATATGGTATACACATGTTAATTTCATAATAATTTTTATGCTACATATCCATATCCAAATCGATTTCATCCGGATTGGATTCAAGTTGCTTGATATTTGTAATATTATCAACTGACCGATCAGTATTTGATGATTTAATAAATCCCATAGGGTTGACTAAATCTTTTGCTGAAGAATCATGTTCAAACTCAATCCTTACAGACCTATTGAACCGTAATATTTCTTTGAATGTTGCCTCATTACCATGATTCAATTCAAAATTTTTCCAATTATCCCAAACCGGTTTGATTGTAGGAGATTCAGGATCAGCTAATTTGCAGATAAATTTGAACAATTGTCTTACTCTGGTAAATTCACCTTGATTAGTTTCAAATTTAATGAAATTGCTAGTCAAATCAACCAAATGATGTAGTTTTAGTTGCTTATCACTTAAAGATACCTCGTAAGATTGTCTAAGCTCATTATAATCTTGCATCTTTTCAATTTGCGAAAGCAATATCAAATAAATTTCGTATTTATCGTTCACTATCTTATCCCTTTCAATCTTCGAGAATTTGAGACTACTAAGCTCATCATCAAACTTTTGTAAGCCCTGTTTCAAAACTTTGATAGACCTCGCTGAGGATCCGTAGTCTTGTTCATATTTGGAGTACAAAATATATATGGGTTTACAAACATTTGCTGGACATCCTTCGTCATTTTCAATACCAGTTCCGAATAGACATTGGTCAAATAAATCTCTAATTCTTTCAATACTCCATTTATGCAATATTGCCTTTGTTATATATATATTCCAAAGTTCATATTTTACATCAGCATCTTTAAATATTCTCAATCCAAGTTCATAAGTTGCAAATGATTTCTCGTAAAACTTCCACTCTTCCAAAAAGTTAGCGAGGTTCACGATCGTTAAAGGACTTGCTATTTTTAATTTAATCATTCTATCATATGCTTGAGTAACCTTTTCAATTTCCTGGAATTGGCTGTCTTTTTCAACCAAGGATTCTAGTAAATCTAAATAATACGACCACAACTTAATAGACTTGTGAATTCTCAAATGTATATCTACTGTTTTATCATCATAATCATAATCTTTGCCATCATTTGGAGAAAGTAATGCATTTTCAGCAGTCTCTATCGCTTTATCTATATTATCATTAGAGAATAATAATTCAATCCAAGCAACATAAATTTCTGACAATTCATCAGGTGATTGAAACTGGGATTTAACTGACTTGGAAAAAATAGTATTTGCTGTTTTGAAATCATTCCTGCTAGAGTAAATTTCAGTGTACTTAATCCAAAGTTTAGGTAATGTGTGCTCAGCATCATTTGAAGCTGAGAAGGCCCTCAAAGGATTCACTGTGGTTAATGCTTGTACATAAGTATTCAAAATCTTTTCTAAGTTATTTTCATCTGAGTACAATTGGATTCTCTTATACCATTCATCTAAATTATTGATATCTTGTCTCAACATCATATCATTCAACAAAAATGGTCTGCTTTGAATTAATTTCTCGAAGTAATTCATCCTAAACTCTATATCTTCTTTTAAATCAGAATTTTTTTCATCATTCTCCAAATCGTTACTGAGGTTGTTTAAAATCTCTTCTTCAAATTCGGTGTGTGCATCGTAAATCATTATAAAATCCTGAACAGAGGAACACTTTTTAACACTAAGTTCAAAAATATACCTTGCTTTAAGTATAAGTCCTCTTTTCTTATAATATTCTGCTAGTTTTAAATAAAATTTGAACTGATCTGGAAAACGCAGTAATCCTTCCTCTATCAAATTTTCAAAGTAATCATCCATTTTTTCAATATTGCCAACTAGATTAATGTGATCGGGAATATATTCTATAAGCTTGTCCATGTAATCAAACCATAACTTAAGTGGCGACTTTTGAAATCCCGCTGCTTTTTCTGCATCCTTGACAAATTTTTGAAATAATTGACTTGAAACTTGAACTGAACCAAAATCTACCAATTTAGAAATGATCAAATCAATTGAAATATTCAATTCTCCCTCTATTTCAATACCTTGCAAGGATTCAATACTAGCATATTGTACATACCTTGCATATATACTAGCACCTGCACAACCACCTACTCTATCTGCAAAATTAATGTATAATGGCCAAATTAGATGATGTTGTGAGATTGGTAAGTTATATAATGCTTGATTAAACTTGTTTCGTATAAAGGTCAATTCACACATTTGCTTTTCAACTAAAAATTCCAAATATTTACACCAAATAACTGGTGCTTTGTTAAGCATTTGCAATGATCTTTCGAAGAGCTTATTCATCATTAGTATTTCATGCCTATTTGTACTATATTCAAGACTTTTGGCATTTTCCAACACCAATTCCAAATAAGTTATCCATAGCTTATAAGATCTAGGGAACTGTGACACTCCTCTCTCCAAAATGAATACCTTATTTTCAAAACTACATGAATCCATCGCAGATTTGAATCTGTAGTACTTGATCCAATTACTCAAGTTATTTACGTCTTTCAAGATCTCTTCTTCATATTTGATATCAGCTTCGCCAATAAAGTTCTCTATTCTCCATTTTTGACTCAGCATTATCCCTTTTCTCTTGTATTTGTCTGTATATCTCTGATTATTCTTTATCTATATATTTTCTTGCATCTTTCAATCTAAGTTACACAAAACGTTGGTGAAAGTCGAGGATATTTTTCTTAAGGGAAATATGTATGGGTATCCTTAATCAACAGCTATTTTGAATCATATTAGATAATGTCAGGAGCTGGAAATAGAGAACAAGTCTTCCCAACACGTATGACATTAGGTGTCATGAAGGGGAAATTGAAAGGGGCACAACAGGGCCATTCCCTTTTGAAAAGAAAGTCGGAAGCATTGACTAAGAGATTTAGAGACATTACTCAAAGAATTGACGATGCTAAGAGAAAGATGGGAAGAGTTATGCAAACAGCAGCATTCTCCTTGGCTGAAGTTCAGTACGCTACAGGTGACAATATCGCGTATCAAGTTCAAGAGTCAGTCCAGAATGCAAGATTTAAAGTCAAAGCAAAGCAAGAAAACGTTTCTGGGGTTTATCTTCCAACTTTTGAAAGTCACATCAATGAAGAAATCAATGATTTTAAGATGACCGGTTTAGGTAGAGGAGGTCAACAAGTGCAAAAGGCCAAATTAGTTTATACCAAGGCATGTGAAACTTTAGTCGAATTAGCCTCTTTACAAACAGCATTCATCATATTGGATGAGGTTATAAAAGTTACTAATAGAAGAGTTAATGCCATTGAGCATGTTATTATTCCAAAAACTGAGAATACGATTTCATACATCAATTCGGAATTGGATGAATTGGATAGAGAAGAGTTTTATAGATTGAAAAAAGTTCAAGAAAAGAAACAAGAAGCTGCTGCTGCTACGGAGTTAGAAGAAGCAGAAGCAAAAGCAAAAGCTGCTCAATCTTCTAGTAGTAGTGAAAATGGAGAAAAGGAGGAAGAAACAGACTTCAAGGAAAAGGTGGATGATGCCATAAAACAGGTAGCTGCTCTAGATGCTGCCGATCACGGTGAAGAGGGATTACTAGAAGAAAATGAAGATGATGTTATCTTTTAGAATTATAATTACAGATAAAAAAAACTCTTTTCAATTCATTTTCTTCACGCTACTAGAAGATAGTCTTATATATAATTCTAAGTTGTCTCTTATTATCTTTTAGACATATTAGTTTTTCAGTTCCGCCATTTGACAAATTAATATTCAATGCAAGTAACTAAGTTTCATTTTCTTTCAAATTAAAAGTAGCTAAGCACAAATTCAAATATTTCTGAATAAAATCACTTAATATTTTTATTGTATAATTTCGTAGAACCCCGAGATTTCAGCTGATAAGGCCTCCTCGAGCTACATGCGATAACCGAAGCTTGTATTTAAGATCACAATTGAACTTGCTAAATTTAAATACATTTCACATTCTATTATTTTGAATTATTCTATACTTTACTCTAATATTCTATATGTTTATGGAAGAAATGAGTTCGACAGTAGAGTTTTCAAGGTGCACAGTAACCACCATCGACCAAGATATCAGTTCCAGTAGTGTAAGTTGAAGCATCAGAAGCTAAATACAAGTATGCTCCAACCAATTCTTCAGGAAGAGCTTCTCTACCTAATGGAATCAACTGCCACCATTTTTCCTTCATTTCGTCAGGAACGAAATCTGAAATCTCAGTTTTAATATAACCTGGAGAAATGGTATTGACTCTTGCGAATGGGGCCCATTCCACGGCAAGTGATTTACCCAAATGTAAACAAGCAGCTTTGGCAGCATTATATGGAGCTTGTAATTGGGGAACATTAACAATGTGGCCAGACATTGAAGCCGTTATAATTAATGAACCCTTACCCTTTTTCTTAAAAATTTGACCGACGGCCTTAGCGCAGTAGAAGACACCATTTAAATCTAAATCAACAATCTTCTTCCAGCTATCATATCCTTCAACGTCAACACAGGCACCTTCTGTCCAAGGTACACCGGCATTCGCAACAAAGATATCAATTGTTCCGAAATCCTTTTCGATTAATGCAACAGTGGCTTCAACACTTTCAGAATCGCCAACGTTGCATTTGTACGCCTTGCTTCGCACTCCGTATGTCTTGGCCAAGTATTCGGCCTTATCTTCTGCTGGTGTAGAGTTATACCAGATAGCAACATCGGCACCGGCTTGTGCAAATGCCTCTGCCACGGACCACCCAATGCCGTTAGATGAACCAGTGACTGAAGCAACTTTACCTTTCAATGAGAAGAAATCCAAGACTCTCTTCTTAGTCAAGTGTTCTGGTGCTGGTCTTGGTAATGGTCCAACAGCCTCGTTAATATGTGAAGTAGGAGCTGACATTTGGTATTTTTCAGTCTTTCTGGGGTACTAATTAGTTTTAGTGAAATATAGCGAGATTTTATCGTATTCAAGATTGGAACTTTGGATTTTTCCAGCTTTTATAGTAAATTATTACTTTATAGAGGGATCAGGTTCATATTGGATTGTCCCCCACTCTTATATACTTTTTCAGTTCTAAAATAATATCAATTTCGTTCTCGAAAGATTGCTATGTGTGTTTGAATATGACGTAATTTAGTACCTGTCTTAACCGGAATTCTTGTGCACATAAAATATTTCAGCTTCATGGAAACTACAATTTATATCTATAGTTCAAATAAAGGCTTTAATCGTACGTATGAGATTATACACAATTTAGTAGACCAAAAATAAATATAATTGAATAACTAGAATAGTGAGCAAAAAAAAAATGTTAAAAAATTGAGCAAGATCATGTAGACGATCGTAACGGCCTAGAGAGAACAGCTAGCAAGTCTAGCTGATTCAATCAGCTGAGCGATGATGCGATTAGTACACACGGACGGCCGGTGGGACTGGTTTACAATCATTTTCATCTAAGGTAGTCTTTATCACGTCTCTGTAGTCCAATTTGACGTCGTCACCGAAACCTGTTTGGTAGGATAAGGTGTGGACTCTCCAGTTTTCATCATCTCTGTTTGGATAATCGTCTCTGGCATGGGCACCTCTTGATTCCTTTCTAGCGGCGGCGGAGTGAGCAGTTTGGGTAGCACAGGTCAACAAGTTTTGCAATTCTAAGGTTTCGACCAAGTCTGAGTTCCAAATCATAGATCTGTCAGTAGTCTTGACATCGGCAAATGACTTGTCAACTACCTTGATATGGTCAACACATTGATCTAAGGTTTCTTGAGTTCTGAAGACAGCACAACCTTTTTGCATTGTGTGCTGCATATCATCTCTGATTTCAGCAGTTGATTTAGTACCAGCTGCGTTTCTCAATTTGTCCAAGTTGGCAATAGATTCAACACCAAGGTCCTTAGAGATTGGTGGTAATGGTGTACCTGGAGTCAAAGAGTCCCTAATAGTATGAGATACGGCTCTACCGAAGACGACTAAATCTAATAATGAGTTAGCACCTAATCTATTGGCACCGTGAACAGAGGCACAAGCAACTTCACCACAAGCCAATAAACCTGGGACAACTTCATCTTTACCATCCTTACCCTTTTTAACAACTTCACCGTTCCATTTGGTTGGGATACCACCCATATTGTAGTGAACAGTAGGTAAAATAGGAATTGGTTCCTTAGTGACATCAACACCCGCAAAGATACTAGCGGTTTCAGAAATACCTGGTAATCTTTCCTTCAAAACAGAAGCTGGGATATGACTTAATTGCAAGAACATGTGATCCTTTTTTGGACCAACACCTCTACCTTCGTTAATTTCCATAGTGATAGCTCTTGAAACAACATCTCTAGAAGCCAAATCCTTTGCAGTTGGAGCGTAACGTTCCATAAATCTTTCACCTTCAGAGTTGACCAAGTAACCACCTTCACCTCTAGCACCTTCAGTGATCAAACAACCGGAACCGTAGATACCAGATGGGTGGAATTGAACGAATTCTAAATCTTCTAATGGTAAACCAGCTCTAGCAACCATAGCATAACCATCACCGGTACATGTGTGTGCAGAAGTACAAGAGAAGTATGCTCTACCGTAACCACCAGTTGCAATGACGGTTTTGTGGGCTCTGAATCTGTGAAGAGTACCATCTTCTTGATTATAAGCAATAGCACCAACACAGGCACCATTTTCCATCAATAAGTCCATTGCAAAGAATTCAATGAAAAAGTGAGTGTCATTTCTTAAAGATTGACCATAAAGGGAATGCAATAATGCATGTCCAGTTCTATCAGCTACTGCACAAGTTCTGTATGCTTGACCACCCTTACCATATTCCTTGGATTGACCACCAAATGCTCTTTGATAGATTCTACCTTCTTCATTTCTGGAAAATGGGACACCGTAATTTTCCAATTCATAGATGGAAGCTGGGGCTTCCTTAGTCATGTAATGGATAGCATCTTGATCACCTAACCAGTCAGAACCTTTGACTGTATCATACATGTGCCAATGCCAGTCATCTTTATGCATGTTACCCAAGGCAGCGTTGATACCACCCTGAGCAGCAACAGTATGCGACCTTGTAGGAAACAACTTGGAAATACAAGCAGTCTTGAAACCAGCCTCGGATAAACCATAGGCTGCTCTTAAACCGGCACCACCAGCACCAACAACAATACAGTCGTATTCGTGGTCAATGACATGGTACTTTTGTCCCAAGTATTTGGTGGCATTGACATCAACTCCCTTGATGTCACCGATTGTCTGGGATCTAACCATAGTAGTGGAAAAGTTCCTTGTCAGGAACTTCTGGATCAAACTACGTCCTAATGATATCTTTGATGAAAGCATGTTTTTGTATAATTTTTCACTGACTCTAAAGATATGTGTTCAAATTCAAGTAGAATGTCTTAGTGGGAAATTCGAAACTATTTTGAAAATGTTTGCAGATTCTAAATTTATTGAAACTAGTAATGTTTAATTAGCCTAATAACTTGATAAATAACCAATTGATGACTATAATACTATCTCCTGTAGTACTACAAATTCCGTATTGTCAAGATTAGAAAATCAAAATTGCTGAATATTTAACTATGTCAATTTTATTGTACGAAAATTCTTTCAAAATATCAATACAACAAATCGATGAATACTTAATACAACAATGTACTCCACTAAATTCTAAAAAGACTATAATTTTATGAAAATTAAAAATCCGAGATTACTAATTGGTCAATAGTCGTAGGCTCAAAGATTAACCGGGGATCCTTACTTAAGTATGGGTGTCTGGGTGTTTGCCGACAATATTGGAAATTTTTGGTTGAAAAAAAAAATCTCCGGGTCTGTATTAGAAGAATGGAAACAAAGATGGTATCAGAGGTTATTTAAAATAGTAGAAAGCAGTGAGTGTAGATATAGAAGATTCAGCTATAGAAGCTTGGAGAACGAGTGCACAGAAACAAAAAGAACCTATGGACAAGGCCCCTGTAGGATATCAGAATGCGAGTATAGTGAAAAATCTATATAATATGAGGAACATAAATGATTAGATCCATAATGGAACATGTTGGATAGATACTTGATAGATGATCGTATGGGAAGTGGCTATTCGAACAATTCTTAATGTAATTTGTTGTAGAAGCTGGCAAGCAATTTTTGAAATATATAGATTTTACGAATTTATGCAAAAGATTGCAAATTTTATAAATCTACTAGGTTATATTATACTTTTGATTAAATTAAGCACAAATTAAGCAATTTATTATTCTATAAATTTCAAATCAAACATCAAGTCAGAACTAAACCAGTAAGTATATAAATATGAGTTGCAAAATGTCTAGACTGCAGTGTAACCACCATCAACAATGATATCGGTACCAGTGGTGAAACTGGCAGCATCGGAAGCCAAGTACAAATAAGCACCAGCCAATTCTCTTGGGGCACCTTGTCTTCCCTTTGGAGTCACAGCATACCAAGCGTTTTTTATATCCTCTGGGACGAAATCAGACAATTCGGTAGCCATATAGCCCGGGGAAATAGTGTTGACTCTTGCAAAAGAAACCCATTCAACAGCTAAAGACTTACTCAAGTGCAAAACAGCAGCCTTGGCGGCGTTGTAAGCAGCTTGTAATTGCGGGAAGTTAACAATATGGGCGGACATAGAAGCCGTCATAATCAAGGAACCTTTTCCCTGTTCTCTAAAGATTCTACCGATATTCTTAGCACAGTAGTATACCCCGTTTAAATCGACGTTCATGACATTATGCCATTCATCGTCAGTTTCTTGGTCGATCAAAGGACCAGAAGTCCATGCAATACCAGCATTGGCAACAAAAATATCTATGTGTTCCAATTCAGCGTGGATTTTGGCAATCACTTCTTTGACTTGTTCAGCCTTTCTAACGTCACAGCTGCAGTAGACGACCTTTGTCTTTGGATATCTTTCTCTCAAGTGAGCAAGAGCTAATTCGTTTTCGGAATAGTCAATAATCGCCAACTGTTCCAAACCTGCTTGACAGTACGCTTCAGAAATAACGAATCCAATACCTCTGGCACCACCGGTGATAACTGCTCTCTTGCCTCTCAATGAGAACAAGTCCATAATATTGTCCTCCATGACAGGGAATGGTGCTGGTAAACTACCAATGTCCTTGTTAACTAACGAGGTTACTTGTGATTCTTCGATTGTCATTGCTATAAAATTTATCAAATGTCTATGGGTTGTTCTTAAACAAGAGTTTTAAGATGCTATAGATTCTACTTTTTTCTACAAAGCTATCGTGGCAGATCTTCTGAATTTATACTGCTTCCCAATCAAGAAATTCTACCACGTATAGCTCTTACTAACACGGATGAACTCGATAAAGCTCATCTACTGAAAAGAATTTCGGAAAAAACTCGTTTCTTTTTTGGCGATGAGTATACGCACAGATTGTTATATCTACACCATATATGTATAGATGACCAGATGAAATCTCAAAATAGTAACAGATTTGAAGATTAATAATAGATGTGCAGTCATCTAATTGATATTCAGAAGGGTATGGAATCAAAAATTTGGGGAAATTTGCTATATTGGTTGGGAAACTGGAGGGACAGTATAGATGACTCCAGGTTTCGTAGTGTATATGGATATAGATGATTAAAATAAGGCAAACCCTTACTGAGGACTTCGGCTCCCTGTATCGGTTTCAAGTGAGACCAGATACGTACTTACAATGTATACAATTCTGATAATAGTATAGTTCAACATTTGTAGCACTTTATGAAATCAGTACATATTAAAACTGTAGGTGTATAATTGCTCATCTCATCGTTGACATATGACGGGTGCAAAATAGAAAATTCAAGGTAGATTCGGAAATTGTGGAGGAAATGGGCAATTAGAGAATCTAGAGATAACTGGAGTAGATCTCAAAACATAAGTGGATAGAATAAACGATTTTCCATAACCACCCTTGTAATCCCCAGATTGTGTGATTTGTCAATATAGGGGATCCAAATGGGAAATGGGTCAACGAGAGCCGCCTGGATTTTCGAAGACAATGTACATGTTCCAGATAAGTCACCGTTACATCAGAGGAGGCAAATAAAGAGAGGATAAATCGGTTAGAGAGGGAAAATTAGCACAGAGTGGGTAAAGCAGGCTTTGAAACGTAGTATTTGTATAGCCAAGTGAATGGAATGGAATCGTGAATATTTTCTAAAGGGGCTGAAAAGGGTAAAAAAGAAAGACCAAACGGTGAACAATAATCACAAATGAATACTGTTATGAGAGGTAAATCGGAAAATGCAGAACATAATACATAGAGACCAGTTTATATTCTATATATAGGTTGAAAATGTAGTATGGAAATGGATAAAAATTGGGGGAGCCTGATAAATCTGGTTTTGAGAGAGCTGGGATTTTTAGATAAGCGTTGCATAGACTCCAAAGGCAAAAAAGATCCGAATATGTTACAGGTGTTACAGGAAGGGTCTATGGGCTCTAGAAATGATCTAGGGGTTTTACAGGCATTGTAGTATCAAAATTGTTAAGGGAAATTGTCCTTTTTGATGTCCTGTTTCGAGTGATTATCGGGATAGCTGAAACTCATTCTCAAGATTTTCACGTTTCTAAAGTTTAATATTTGATGGTACGTTGACTAACATGATGCTTTTGACATAGCACCCATCAATGGAGACTAACAGGACACACTTTTATAGTCAATTGCCCTTCCACAAGGTAAATACACTTTTTCTATCCCATTATGGTAATTGTTTACCCCAGATTTCTCAGGTATCTTGAAATATTTTGCAATTGAACACCACCAATTACAACCCCCCGAAATTAGCCCTGAGGCATCTAATCTAGTGTTTGACAAGAAACCATGCCTTCCATAGGAGCCTGAGCCATTAAGCCCAATTTCTGTGTCGTTTGAAGCAGATTTTCATGGTTCACCAACTCGATTCCTCCTGCTACTCAATGAAATATCGTGATATTCCTGCGACCTGACATACCACCCAGCTTGGGTTATCATCATATTTATTCCTATCTCCTTTATTATCCACCTTTTCCAATTTTTCCAACTCAATCTTTTCCAGAACTTCGTTCTTACAGTTTTTATTCCCTTTTCAGCCCAGTTTGGTCCCAATTTTTTTTTTTTTTTTTGCTATTACTTCCTTCAGCTCTTTTTACAACACTTCCAATGCCATATTCTCTCCTTATAGCCATCTTTATCCCCATAATTGGCCTTTTAAATTCAATTCGTTTTGCAATCATGTCACGTGCGCTATTTTTGTAAGAATTTTCTGGAAAATTTTTCAAATTTGACCAGTGAGATCGGAATTGAAGATTATAAATACGTCCAATGGAAATTTTCACTTCTCCATAGTTAATAAATATTAATTATACATTTAGATTTGGCAACAATGTTAAGATCTACACGTCCATCATTAAAGAAATCAGCAGCATCTCTTGCTCGTAATTATTCCCACAAAGAATTGAAGTTCGGCGTTGAAGGTAGAGCAGCTTTGTTAAAGGGTGTTAATACCTTGGCTGATGCAGTATCAGTCACCTTAGGTCCAAAAGGTAGAAATGTTTTAATTGAACAACAATTCGGATCTCCAAAGATCACTAAGGATGGTGTTACCGTAGCAAAATCCATCACTTTGCAAGATAAGTTTGAAGATATGGGTGCTAAGTTATTACAAGAAGTTGCCTCCAAGACCAACGAATCGGCCGGTGACGGTACCACTTCTGCCACTGTTTTAGGTAGATCTATCTTCACCGAGTCTGTCAAGAATGTCGCTGCCGGATGTAACCCAATGGACTTAAGAAGAGGTTCTCAAGCTGCTGTTGAAGCCGTTGTAGAGTTCTTACAAAAAAACAAGAAGGAAATCACTACCTCTGAAGAAATTGCCCAAGTCGCCACCATTTCTGCCAACGGTGACACTCACATCGGTAACTTATTAGCCTCCGCTATGGAAAAGGTTGGTAAGGAAGGTGTCATCACCGTCAAGGAAGGTAAGACCTTAGAAGATGAATTGGTTGTTACTGAAGGTATGAGATTCGACCGTGGTTTCATCTCCCCATACTTCATCACTGATACCAAATCTGGTAAGGTTGAGTTTGAAAATCCATTGATCTTATTATCTGAAAAGAAGATCTCCTCTATTCAAGATATTTTACCATCCTTGGAACTCTCCAATCAACAAAGAAGACCATTATTGATCTTAGCTGAAGACATCGATGGTGAAGCCTTAGCTGCCTGTATCTTAAACAAATTAAGAGGTCAAGTCCAAGTCTGTGCTGTGAAAGCCCCAGGTTTTGGTGACAATAGAAAGAACATCTTAGGTGACATTGCTATCTTATCAGGTGGTACTGTTTTCACTGAAGAATTAGACTTAAAGCCAGAAAATGCTACTATTGATTTATTAGGTTCCGCTGGTTCTATTACTATTACCAAAGAAGATACTGTTGTTTTAAACGGTGAAGGTGCTAAGGAAAATATCCAATCCAGATGTGAACAAATTAGAGCTACTATTAATGATGCTCAAACTTCCGAATATGAAAAGGAAAAGTTGCAAGAAAGATTAGCCAAGTTATCTGGTGGTGTCGCTGTCGTCAAGGTTGGTGGTGCTTCTGAAGTCGAAGTCGGTGAAAAGAAAGATCGTTACGATGATGCATTAAATGCCACCAGAGCTGCTGTTGAAGAAGGTATCTTACCAGGTGGTGGTACCGCTTTAATCAAAGCCTCCAGAATTTTAGACGAAGTTAAAGCTCAAGCCGCTAACTTCGATCAAAAATTAGGTGTTGAAATCATCAAGGCTGCTATTACCAAGCCAGCCAGAAGAATCATTGAAAATGCCGGTGAAGAAGGTTCAGTTATTGTTGGTAAGATCTATGATGAACCAGCCTTTAACAATGGTTACGATTCATCTAAAGGTGAATTCACTGACATGATCGCTGCTGGTATCATTGATCCATTCAAGGTTGTCAAGAATGGGTTAGTTGATGCTAGTGGTGTCGCCTCCTTGTTGGCTACTACTGAATGTGCCATCGTTGATGCTCCAGAACCAAAGGGTCCAGCTGCTCCAGCCGGTGGAATGCCAGGTATGGGTGGTATGCCAGGAATGGGTTTCTAAGTTTAGATCTCGTTCTTTCTACATACTTATTAATGAAGAATATTGCAAGCTATAATAAAATCTTTGTAAATAGTTTAATCTTATAGTGCTTAATATTTAATCCATGAAATTGAAAATTTGATTGTAAACATGTGTGATAGCAGTATCAATAGAGTGCCTTTGTTCCGAGACCATCTGCAACATCAACATCACTAAAAAAAAAAAATCTTTTTGCAAAAAGATAACAAACTTTATATTTTTTTCACAAGTAAAATGACAATAATAGAGTTTATATAGTATGTTTGAGGATATATATGTTGATAGTAACAAATCAAACTCAAAGAAAAAGCATAAGCAGTTGCAGAGATTACTTTCGAAATACAGCGAAATAAAGAAATTTCAGGAAATCAATAAGAATGAAAATTTAACCATAGACCAGAAAAAAAAAATTAATAAGTCATCTAATAAGAAGAAAATACTACGTAGAATACACAATGAGTTGGGCAAACGGTTGAAACCTGAGGAAACTTACGAAGTATGGCATTTATCTGATAATTTGAATGAGAACTTGAAGAGGCTAAAGAGCAAAAACAAGAATATAGATCATCTCTCTGCCGAGGGAATTATTGAGGACATAACAAAAGAAGAGAAAAGGATACAGGCGAATAAGGAAGAAAATGAGAATGAGGAAGACTATGAGGACGATGAAACTGATTCTTATGCTGAGTATCAACTAAATAAATTCACTAATTCCTTTGATGGATCAAGCAATTGGACAAAGGCCAATTTCTTGATCAGAACACGAGGCTTAGAGGTATTACCGATTGAATCATATGAAATTGATTCAAACAAAAGAATGAATATAATGAAACAGCATATAAACAATCTTAAGACTTTACTACATTTAAATGTATTAAGAAGTAATTGGGCATTGGCCTATAAGGTTTTCTGTCTTTTAATAAGAATACCTCAAGTGGATATAAGATCGATATGGTCTATTGGGATTGAAATCATTAGTCGGCAACAAGAAGAATTAGGAGACCAGGTCAATACAAAACTACTCAAAGATGAGAAGTTTTTTGATTGGTTGTCTTCTTTCTTTGTCATTAGTGGAACTAGTGTGAACAATTCAACTAAAGATTCAAGAAAAATTGCTGCTCCAATTTGGAGATCTGGTTCTAAGACACATACTCCTTTGTATATAATAACTTCATTATGGAATCTCGTCACAAAAAAAGATTATACTAGATTGAAGAATAGATTGGATGAGCTTTTATTAGAACCACCTTATAATACAGATGGTGTATTTTATTTCTTGACAGGTCTTTGCAAATTAGCTGAAATTACAAATTTAGCTAATGATTACATAAATTTTGACACCCAAAAAGACTCCACATTTCACTCCAAGATTGAAATTTATAACAAAGTTCTCGATTGTATAAGTGTAATTGAAAAGAATTTGATTAAGTGTAAAGAACTCAAATTTCAATACCCTGATTCTATCAATAAGGAGATTAAGCATATTATGAAATTTATTAATGAAGATGATGATAATGATAATGATGATAAAAAATCAGACGAAATGGATTCCTCATATGATGAAAGCGAAAGCAAGGAAAGCCCTGATCTACAAGTTGCAGTACCAATAGAAGTTGGTGATTCTGATCATCTGCTTGCCTATGAGGACGATGAGGATGATATGCTTACACATAACATTTCTGAAGATGAAATCGATAAAGAAGATGTCTGGGAAACTAAAACTAGTAGAGAAAGTAGAAATTCTGAAAAGAACACAATGGACTTTGATTTTGATTTCGATTGATTTATAATTAGTTATTCATTATTATCTACTACGTTAAAGTTAAAGCATATATAGAAAATTGGTTTTTAAACTTTCCGAAAAGAATTATATGCCTGAGGAATCAGGGTTTAAATTATCATTATAATGTTCATTGTCAGATTTATTCGTAGATGTCCTAGCACCACTTGAGCTTGGTTCAATAATATCTAACTCCGTGTTAGACTCCTTCTTTTTGACTTCTAATAATCCTTGGTTCACAGTTGAAAAATAAACTTTATACAAGTCTTCATTTGTTCTTCTCAATGGAAGAATTGTCCAATTTGGAGGTAAAACCGCTGTAGTTGGCAAACTTATTGGTTGGTATTTTTTAGAAACAGCTTGTGTACTTGATGGCCCAAGCAGTTCATTCCTTGAGGTACTTTGGGAATTCAAATCATTCTGCATGCCATTAATGGGTTGTTCTTGTGCTGCATTAGATTCAGAAGTACCTCTTTCTTCGTTATTAACATTATGTAAGTTTCTCATATCATTTTCTGGATCGTTATTAGCCTGGTTATGATTTAATTCTCCAAGATTATCCAATCTCTCTTGTAATTCAACTATTTCAGGAATATTTGGAGGATTTCGAGGAGCATTATTTTCTGTGCTCGACTGCTCTTGTTTATCTTCCTTAAATACATTTCTTCTACATAAGGGACAGATATCTGATCGTTCAAGCCAATCCTTCAAACAACCCATGTGCAATATGTGATTACATTTTAACTTTTTGGGATATTTTCTGGGTGGAAGCTTCTTGTGATGACTTTGCTCATATTCATCAATAGAGTGCATATCCACTCTACAAATAATACACAAGCTATCGACTTCTTCAAGCTCTTCTTTCGTAGCATTGGGCAACTGAGTGTCCAATCTTTTAGAAGACTCCACAAAGGAGAGCAACTGTGTTATTTCAGTAAAAGCTTGTCTTAAAGAAGAATAGGTACCTTGTAACATTGAAATAGGTAATGGTAGTCCAGAATGAACAGTTAAAAGGTAAATAAACCCCAAATAAGACACAGCTTTTAATAATGCAGATAAGATATCAACACCTTTACTGTAGTATGGTTTATTTTCCCAGACTTTATCTATTTCTTCATCTTCATCCTCTTCATCAGATTGTAATCCAGTTTCTTCTTCTAGATCCGATTTATAAATTAGTTGTTCGATTAAATTCAATATTAATTTTGAGAAATACGTTAATAACTCAACGCCTTGTACAGCAAATTGAAATCCAAATAATAAGCAAGTAACTGTATTGATACCCTGAAACACATCATACACTAAAAATTTGGCAATAGAGAAATCAATCACCGTATTGGAAGCTATCAACCAAAAATTTATATTTAATAAATATTTTTTCAATATTAATGTCCTTGTATAGTTTTCATTAAGGGTATTGTTGGATATTTTCATACTCATAAAGTCTAGTCTGTCTGTTATTATAATTTGGAATGCTTTAAAACTAATGGCTAACCCTAATAAGAAGCAATTAAAAACTAAGTTGTTGTCATTAGTCGTTAAGTTGAATAATAAATTGATGAAATACATAGGTAACTTCTCTACCAAATGCTCCGTCTCTATTATTCTTAGGTCTCCAAATACTACAAGCTGTGCTACTTTATTAATTATTATAACTAGCAAGCATAGTAAATTTATTAAGATTCCTAATTTAACTCCATCAGTGAATTCGATTATGAATGTCATATAATTGACAGACTTCGCTAAAGAATCATACAAGGACCAACTCAATAAAGTTATTGAAATTGTTGAGTATATTATGAAGTACTTCACATTCTTAGTTATTATCATAATTGATTTTGGCGTATTTTCAACTAAACATGATAAATAACACCTTGTTCTATTCACAAAAAGTGCGTAGTGTCAAAAGTGCTAGGAGAATGCGGAGATAACATTTAACGATAGTCGTATTTAAAATTACATATTAATACTAAATATACACTGGTTTAGCTTTGCTGTATGTTATTAATATTGTGCAAGGTCTTCCTTTTCTTGAGAATTGGATTCAAGGAAATGTTTTCTTTGTTTTCGAGAAGTGACTTATTAAGTTGAGGAATGCGTGAAACAGTAGTATTAGCCATACTTGATACTTTAACGGGTGATAAGAATCTTTTTTGTGATATATCTTTGCTTGGTGACTTACCTGGTGTCTTGCTTGGTGATCGACTTGGTGATTTACTTGACGGTTTGCTTGGTGACTTTGTGGGCGAAGACTTTTGTGATCTAATAATCATTGAAGCATCATTGAGCGACTCAACATTAAAATGTTTCATTTCATGTAGTTCTCTATTCACCAGTTGCAAGCTTTCAGTAGCTGCTACGTCATTTTGGATTATCTTATCTGTAATGGCTGCTAATTGTGGTAATTCGTTTTCAACAATTGATGAATTCTCTTTTTCAACAAATTTACATATCTTGGTGAGATCAGCAGAGATATTATTTGATAATGAGCATAACAATTGATTTGAAGTATCTTTGAGCCTCTCGCTGTGATCGTGTTTGAATTGCGAACAAGCCTTACGAGATTTTTTTAGGTCATTATTGACAAAGGCATGCAATCTCAAAGATTCATCATTCCAGTTACCCTGCCTCTGTAAAAGCTCAGCTCTTTGGATATCAATCAATTCATTAGATATATTATTCAAAGAGCTTTTAAACAAATTCTCATAGCTTGCCTTAGATTGGGACAAAATCTTTTCTACCTGGTTCGCCAAAGTAGAATTTATATTAGTAAGCTCTTTATGCACCTTATCTTCAATCATGTCATGAATCAATTGATTTAAGTTAGACGGATTCAAATGATCTTCAGATATATATCCTGAAAATTTTTCGTTAGCGATTTTTATATCGGATAAATTCTGTTTTAAACCTACTTCATTGATGATGATATTTTCGGTAAATTCATCGACACAGTCATCTAAATTCTTAAATTGATGCGGAATTTGATGCAAAGATTTTTCTAGGTTGGTGTTGATTTCATTGATCGTACTTATTATATTGTTTTTGTACGATATCATATTTGAAGAGACTTGATTGTGGAATTCATTAAGTTCTTGAGAATTTGCTTTGTTGTTAAACTGGACTAAAACTCTTTCTATAGATTCAAAGGAGCCATTCAAATTCTCGCAAACTGTTTTAGTTAAATGGTTGGTTGTTTTAATATGCCTCTCGTTTAATCTGTTTAACTTTTTCTCAAGTTCCAAAATTTTCAAGTCCTTTTCATTCAATTGTTGATTCAACTTGACCTGGTTACCTTCTAGATTTCTCGTCTTGATTTGATATTCACCTAAATTCCTTTTAAATGCGCTTTGGCTAACTTCTATTTCTTTCTTTGTTTTCTCTAAATGATCTATTTTAGCTAGTAAACCTTGAATTCTAACATTTGATTCTTTCAAATTGATTTTAGCTGATTCATTTTCTTCGAGCATTTCTTTATAGTTGTTTTCATCAAGATATATACCAGCCTTGCTACGAGTAGCTTCTAAATCGTTCGCTAGTTTGACAATCTCCTTCGTTAAATCTTTTACCATGGTTTTCTTTAAAATCAAATCTGAATCTTGCCCTGATTGAGGTATGTTTTTGATATTCTTAGCTTTCGATGCATAATCTAATGTTGATGCTGTCTCGTCAATATTGACCTTAGCTGGAGAAATTGTCGCTATTAATGTAGTTTTTGTTTCACCACCAATAGAATCTTGTAGTAACCTTGTTAACTTCGATTCCCTATAAGGAATATGATTAGTGCTGTAATTTTTATCACTCAATGAATTTATAACTCTTCCCAATGTCAATAAACTTTGGTTAATTGAACCAGCCTCTTTTGCTCTTTGATTGAGGGCTCCAGATCTCGTTATATTTTCAGAGCCTGCTAAATCAACTAAATTCATTTTTGATAATTTAAACATTTCGTTGTTCTCTTTCTTGTACAAATTTATTGTAAATATGGTGTGAGATCTGGAAGAAAAATCATTTAACTTTGTACTGGCTGTCTTTCTTTTAAAGACACCTTTTTTTAGTATCTTAAACCCATCTTTTGAATTTTGTATAAACTCTTCTGTTAAATTTTTGATTAAGATAGAATTCGAGACTTTAGACTTATTTTCAACTCGACTGCTATTTTCAAAGATCCTGAGCTTCAGTTCCTCATTGCTAAGTAAATCTCTAAGTTCTTCGTTATACAATTCAATGAACGAACATTTCACCATGAAATCACTATCAGGGTCATTGCCCAAAGTCTTGAATAGTTCAGTCAATACCCTCGGTATAATACCTGACTCTCCAGTTATATCGTCATTAAAATCTCCACACATCGTGTATGTCTTTCCCGTTCCAGTCTGCCCATAAGCTAAAATCGTCACATTAAATCCATTCATGAAGTCATTGAAGAGCGGCAAAGCCACCTTATTGAACACTAAGTTTTGATCAGCCTGAGATCCATATACCTGGTCAATCTTGTACGTTTTGGAGTTGCTTAATCGATCTATAGATTCCGTGTTTTGATTGATAGTAACGTAAGGATCACGCATCGAATAGACATCGTCAGCCATTTCCACCACTATAGGGGATTTGGCATCTACCTCCCTTGAGTTTCGACCTCTACAACGTACAACAACCTGGATATTGGACATGTTCTATGTTTTAAATCGATGTACTTAAGAAAATATGTTTTAATGTTTTGATTATTTACTTTTAGTTAGCGGGTTTTCTGTTTACAATTAAAAAATTATATGCAGTACAATATAATTCCTATAGATAGCATCTTCAATCACCATAAAGACAAGAAACCCATACTAGTCGAAAAAATCATCGTCATCGTCGTCTTCTTCCACCGTGGTTCTTCTGTTAAACACAATCGTGTTTTGCGTGTGCTTTTTTTCGTCTCTGGACAATCCATCCAAGATCTCCACGATATCTTTTTCGCCAAGCTTCCTGGTAATACCTCCCATCGACCCAAGCTTCATAATGTATTGCTCTACAGCATCTGCTCTATCTGGTCTGACTATTCTCACCCTACTGAGTCTCTCACGAGCGTTAGGCTCCAACACTTGAGAGAGCATTGATAACTTAGCTTCATCTCCCTTATTTGCACCACTCGCGGCACCCTGTTGCGAGTTATTTTGTAGTTCTGCAAGTCTAGCTGCCCTTATAGCGTTAAGTTCTGAATCATCCATTATGTTTTTTTAATTACTTTTCAATTTCAATGCTCCAGCGACCTTTTACCATATTAGATTAAATATTAACCAAATTTTTGTGTAAGGAAATTGGATTTAGCTTACATAAGCTCAAGATATGAAGAAAAATCGGAAAATGGTATCGTTGGGAAAAGGCACAGATAGAATATCAGCAAGATACAAGAATTAATACAGAGTTATTAGTCTTCAGACAATGAGTTCAGAGGGTTCTAATATATTAAGAAAATATAAGATTGTTTTTTTGGGGGATCAGAGTGGTATGTACAAGTTCATGGGTGAGGAATGCGAGCATGTGTTGAATCAAAAGGAAACGAACAAAGTTAGGAAAGGTAGTGGAGAGATATGAGAAAATGGCTTGGATGGGCTCGATTTCTATAATATGATGCACAGATACGTTGAGTTGTATGGGGATTCTGTTGAAATTGATATTGGGATGGTTAAGAATGGAATTGATGGTGAGTCTGTGACACCTCAAGTTGATCCAGCAATTGAAGCTAGATTACAGTCTCATACAGTATTTACTACAATTGCCTTCATCTATTTTGTTTTTCGGTTTGTGATCACTCCAAATTCGTACCAATTCTGGAAATTTGGTATACTAACTATATTTTTTAGTCGGTAAGACATCATTGATTACAAGATTTATGTATGATACTTTCGATGATCAATATGGAGCTACAATTGGAATAGATTTTCTCTCTAAAACAATGTATTTGGAGGATAATAGAACCATAAGGTTACAACTATGGGACACAGCTGGCCAAGAAAGATTCAGATCATTGATACCATCCTATATTCGTGACTCACATGTGGCGGTTATATGTTATGATATTACCAGCAAGAAAAGTTTTATTAATTTAGAAAAGTGGATTAATGACGTAAAATTAGAAAGAGGTGAAGATGTCACTATCGTCTTGGTCGGAAACAAATCTGACTTGAGCAATAAAAGGCAGGTTTCCATTGAAGAATGTGAAGAATTGCATAAAGCTGTTGGTTCTAAGTTTTTTATAGAAACTTCTACAAAAGCAAATCATAATGTGAAGTTGTTATTCAAGAAGATTGCTCAAAGCTTACCTGATTTCAACCCAGCAGACCCAACCAATGAAGGAGTAAATAATAAGCCAGAGACCATTGACATTACTGTCGATAACACTTCTCAATCAAATTCCAACAACTGTTGTTAGCATTCTTTTAGATCATGTTCTCTCTTTTAATTGTATAATAACATATATTCATTATTTTTAGATCTTGTGAGATCCTGCGTAATTACAGTTATTTCAATGAAAGTAACCCTTGAGCCACCACTTATCTAAAAATATTCATCGCATTTCCATTCTAGCTCTAAGTATCTCAACGCTAGAGTCATAAAGGTTTACTTAATCTTATCTAGACTAACTAATCACTTCACCTTTATGTTTTATGTGCAGTAATAACACGGCCAATTTTTGACGCTACACGAAACATGCATTTTTTAAAAACAAAGTTAAGGAATGATGTACTTTTTCTCTTCAACATATCAAGGACGGTATTTTCATAGATATTGTACATTTATGTGTTACAGTACATATAGATTAACTGATATTACTTAGAAGGACATAAAATTTCAAACATCGCTCCAATATGTCGGGTACAAACGGCGACCATCATCCAGGGCTGGAATCAAACAACGGTTTAAAGTGTAGCAAAGACAGTAAAACTAACGATTTAAATAATAATAGCAACGATCATTCTCAGGAATCTACACAAATAATAGCAGAAGAAGCACAACGATGTGGTGAAAATAAGACCACATATAGTAAGGAAAAAGTGAAACGAAATTCTAAAGGACGGATTTTTCAGTGTACTGGGTTTCCTGATTGCAACATGTCATTTACAAGATCTGAGCATCTAGCCAGACACAAAAGGAAGCATACTGGTGAAAGACCATTTACTTGCCCAAATTGCTCCAAGAACTTTTCAAGGCTAGACAACTTGAGGCAACATAAGCAAACTGTTCATGCATACGAAACATTCTCTATCGGTAGCGGAACTAAAATAGAGGGAGACTTTATGACACAGTCGAATCCAGAAACTCCATCTAATGGATTCTTCAATACCAATAACAGATTTAAAGTTGCAGGCAACCTAATGTCACCCCCAAATAGTTTGTCTCCGCGATACAACCGTCAAACCCATATTCCAGTGCAAAAGTTCAACCTGCCAGGATTCATCACACTGAATCATACTTACCCTCTTACGCATGCTCCACCAATTCGGCCATCTCAATCAAATCTTCTTGAAAGACCAAGAGATCAATTTAAGCCCAAGAGAAGGCCAAGGCCCTTAACTCTTCTGCATTCATTCTTGCACGATAACAATTCACCATCAACTGAATTGTACAAGCATCTGGTAGAACCCTTAAAGTCTGCACCTGCTGTTCAAATAAGCCGTTCGATTCCAGTTCATCCACCTACAAATCCGCTAATTGCATTTCCTCCTTATTCGGCTCCATTAACGCCCAATGCAATCTCACCGTTATCACCTTTATTCCGTCAAAATTTTGTTCAGCTAGCAACTGGAGAGCCATATAATGGCAGGAACATTGATAGACTAGGTACGCCAACGGCAGCTGGCCAACCTTGGAATGAATATAATACTTTACCACCCGTTCAGACATTGCCCTTGCCAACAATTTTCAACCCAATAAGTGACGCAAATAAGCGTCCCATCTCTACTCAATCATCTTCGAGTAGTTCATTGAATGAGATATTAAATAACAATGATTCACTGGGAGCCCCAGTTTCAAAAAACTCTAAGGCTTGGATTCGTGAAGTACTTAATAGAGAAGATGATACAACAGCATCGAACGCTCCAAGTCCAGTTAATTCAGTAAATACTAAGGATCCAGAGGATCAAGATGAGAAAGTCAATCTCCTTACTGTATCTAATAAACCAACCATAAATAGCTTATTGTCACCATACGATGATAAATTTTAAGATTCAGTTAAAGATTAATGTCGCTCTTTACATCTGATATAGTTTTAAATATATTTTCGTTTCTTTTAAAGAATCTCTATATTGCATATGAAGGAATATATTTATATACTAGTCTTTATTATACTTGATCGCTCATGTGAATTGATAACTTTTCTAAATTTATAATTAGGGCGTGTGGCGTAGTTGGTAGCGCGTTCCCTTAGCATGGGAAAGGTCTCCGGTTCGACTCCGGACTCGTCCATTTTTTTCTTACCTCTTTAATTGTGAAAATTTTTAACTTTTAATTCAAAATTATCAGTATTACTATTTTTAATACCGAATATTTCATGCTTTAATATAGATTTCTCTACATGATAGTTTAAACGCAAAAGTCCTTTATTTTTGAATTTAATAAAAAAAGGTATTTTTTTCAGATTAAATATTGTTTTCAAGAATGTAATTTATGTTACTCTTTTTCTAAATGAAGTTTGATATAGTATTTAAAAGAACTTAGATATCCAGATAAATAGTCTTCATCTCTTTGAGTTTTCAGAATTAAAATTGACAATTTTACTAGAGAAATCCGCTGAAAGTAGCCCCAAAAATCGTTAAATGCGGCTGAAAAAATTTAACGTTAGTTTCGAAGTACATATGCACAAAAGTTGAACTATACTTGGTTGCTAAATAGTTCTTTTCTATATTGATTTGAGCTTAATAATTATGGAAATAGAAAGGGATAAAGTTTTAGATATTAGATTATCAAATGGAAACGAGAAGGTTGAATTTGAAGATGTGGAAGTGCTAGATCTAACTGAAGAACACAGAAGCTATCTCATTGCTAGACATGGAACATTTCATTTACATCCTATTCCTTCCATGAATGATGAAGATCCATTGAACTGGAGAATATCAGATAAGGTGATACAGCTTGGTATGATTGCATTTCATGCATTCTTCACAACTTTTATGGCTGCTGGGTTGATTCCGTCTTTCACCATCCTTCTGACGAAGTTGAAAGTATCAGTTACTGCTTGTTCTTACTTAACTTCAGCTCAAATTATTGTTTTGGGTTTCTTCCCTCTTATTTGGTCACCAATCATGGCTAAGTATGGTAGGAGACAATTACTAATAGTCTCAACTTTAGGGTCTATGGCGTTCAATATTGGGTGTATATTTACTACCAACTATCGGGCGTTAATGATTTGCAGATTATTTAGTGCTTTTTTCATATCTCCAGCAATTGCAGTTGGTAGTGGTGTTGTTAAAGACCTAACATTCAGTCATCAAAGAGGTTGGTGGACAGGATGGTGGGTCTTGGGAGTTACATTAGGTACTCATTTTGGACCCTTTTTAATGGGATTTGTTACATACCACACCAATGATACTAAATATACTTTCGTTATATTTGCAGCTATGAATTTCCTTCAGTTCCTTGGATATTTATTTTTCGGTAAGGAAACTATTTACAATCCTGACTTCTACATAAAGAACTCCAATTCTTTGTTCAAGATAGAGGTAAAAAGCAGTGCAAAATTAAATGTGAAAGAAATTTTTAGTCCATTTAAATTTCTCAAGGATAGAAGAGTAGTTATTTCAGCAATTGCTTATTCAGTAGCATTTAGTTATGCCAATGTGGCTTGTGGTGTAGAGTTAACTGCTTTGTTCACAGAATTATTTGAGTTCAATGCACAACAAATTGGACTACAGTTTATTGGATTAATGCTAGGATGTATATTTGGAGAACAAATAGGAGGGTGGATTTCTGACTACTGGATGGTGTTCTGTCTGAATAAAAAAACAGAACGAAACATCGCAGATAGATTATGGATATCATATTTTGGGTTTTTTATAGCGATAATTGGCCTTATTGTGTATGGATGTGTTTTAAATAGCATTCATGATAGAAAATGGCGAATTGGACCAATAATTGGATTATTTCTTGCCTCTTTTGGGCTTCAAATTGTAACAACTGTATTGGTGACTTACTCTATCGATTCGAATCCTTCCAAAGCTTCAGAAATAGCTTTATGTATCACTACAATAAGACAGTCGTTTGGATTTGTTGCCCCATTTTACGTACCAGTAATGTTGAATAATATGGGAATTCTTAAAACATATTGTTTACTAGCAGGGTTGGTTGGTGCATTTGGATTGATTCCAATGATAGTTTCTCATTTAATTGATAAATTGAAACCTCAGCTGTTTTTGTCTATAAGATTGATTTGCATATAGCGTTTTATTTGGGAGATAATGACTAGTTTTTGTTGTATTATGTAGATTTCTTCACTATATGTACCGTCTTTTAAAATATTAATTAGATTCGAACATAACTCACTTAAGTATTGCAAGCGTTCGAAGTATTTGATATATCTAGACCAAAGTTTTTCATTTGATTCTAATTTTTTAGGTAATTCGACTTCCTTAACATATGTATGTACCTTATTGATTAGGTAGTCATCAATATCACATCTTAACGCCGGAAGAAGCTTTTCCATAGTAAATTCTTCATATCTCTTCACTACTTTAAACAATTCCTTATTTCTGTTCACGGCTGATTTATGAAGCAATTTCAACTTCTCGTTATCTTCTTGCAATTGTCGTATTCTCAAACTACTCCCTTTAAATTCAGAGTTATTTTTTGGAACTTCAACTTCACTTAATTTGTACTTTTGATTAAGAAGATCTCTTAAAATGTCTTTCGATTCTTCTGTGTTTGCCTCTTCATAATTTCCTTCTTCACAATTTGCTTCTATTGTTTTTTCTGAAGATGGAAGATTCGGAAGTTTGAAGTCATTATCAATCTGATTCGTAATCTCGTTGATAAACTTCTGGTTTTGCTCGAGCTTAATGCTTAGTTTATCAAGAAGGTTAATTAAAGGCTCAAAATTTTCAGTTCCTATTAGGATTTCTGGAGGAACTATTTCCATTATAGAATTAAAATAATTTCTTGAAGAGCTTAACTGGATAAATTGTAAGATGTTACTAATATTCGCAATTGATTTGATTTTCGAGAATTTTTAATGACTGCATTTGATTAAATACTATTTATAAGACTAACTAAAATATTAAGTATATATGGATATCTAACGATTATAAAGCTAACAATAACTTTAAAGTGTAAGCACCAATCCCTTAAAGAAAATTAAGCAAACTAATTATTTTTTCATTAAATCATATCATGAAATAAAATTGGGTTTAGAATACACATTCATAATTCTTGAATGGAAATTCTAAAATGAAGTGAACGATATATCAATTTCACTTGTTCAGTTACGTTAAAAACTTTTGTTGTTGTAATTGCGCAGATCTTCTCTCTTCTTTTCCTTTCCTCATCACTTGTTTTAATGCAACGCTATCCAATGGATCTAATAACTCAAATTGACAGAGTAAATCATCACTTACACTCATAACTGCACCCCAATTATCGAACTCACCACAGTAGTTTGGTGCTGAGAACACAGTTACAAGAGTTCGATCATTAAAAAACTCATATCCGTCTTCGACAACCATATGTGCTCTGCATACTAAATCAAAGCCGAATTTTCGTAAAAATTTGTCAATTGCAACCTTTGAAAAGACGTAAGAAACACCTCTTTCATTGTCCTCCCACTCATTAACAGTATCAGCGGGATCAGACCATACTAAATCGTTCAATAAGCCAAAATCTGGTATATCAGTTGGCCTTGCAATGTTTCTTATTTCATCCATTGAATTTAAGACAGGAGATAACCCTCCATGTACACAAAATATTCTTCCTGCGACAATTGCAGCTATTGGTAGGGTATTAAAGGTATCAATAAACAATTTCCATGTCTTAATATTGCATCTACGCTTGCATTCATCGTAGAATCCGTAAACTCTAGTGACATTAGCACATTCATGATTTCCTCTTAACAAGAAAAAGTTCTCAGGATATTTGATTTTGTAGCAAAGCAAAAGTAAAATTGTTTCTAATGACTGCTTCCCTCTATCAACATAATCACCTAAAAATAAATAATTTGTCAGAGGAGGGAACCCACATTTAGTAAATATTCTGATTAAATCTCCATACTGTCCATGCACATCTCCCACAACTTTTACAGGCGGTGATAATTCCAATAAAGAAGGCTGCAGTAAAAATAATTCCCTGGCTTTTGCGCATACAACTTGGATTTCTGAAATTTTTAAACAAACATTCTTTGTTCTCTTTCCACTGTAACCTGCATCTAAAAGTCTTTGTATCAAATCTTCTATATCAATTGAATCTGAGCTATTTGAACCTAAAGTTATACTAGAGTTAGTATCCTTGATGGATGACTTTAGTGGACTATCGCTTAGCACTGTATTAGGAGTACTATTATTAGGAATACTTTCTAGATCATTTGAACCATCCGTACTGAAATTGGAAAAGCTTCCATTAATACTTCTGGAAGAAAGAGAAGCATTGTCAAGCATATTGTTAGTTTCTGCCGTTTGAGGGTATATTTGCTTCTCATTTGATTTCGATATAGAGTTTGAATTTGAAGTTTGTGGTGAAAGGTGATAATTGTTGAAACTTGAATTAGAAGTTGAATGATTAGTAGATGTTCTACTTATGCTATTGCCAAGCATTTCTGAGTCACTTGTGTTCTTAGTAGGAGTTGACTTTGGAGACCCAACTGAATTGAACGATTGATATTTCGGAGATATTGGAGATATTTCATTATCGGTTGTACCAGCGGTATTTCGCCTGATCAATATAGGTTCTTTTGGTTCGATCTGAATCATCGAAGGAGGCAAATTTAAGTTGGAATTGCTACTAGGAGTACCGCTATTAGAAGTACCTTGAATATTACCTCCAGAAAAATTCGGTACAACATTTCCATCGCCTTCATATCCACTTGTAGAAGAATTCTTTCTAGATAGTACTTTCGGTGATTTGTGTTTACTAGACCTAGAGCTAGACTCTTCTTTTTGAAATGATTTTCGTGAAATCACGGATCGTGAAGATTTGGCTGAATTGCCTGTATCAGTGCGTGTCAAAGGAGGTCCATTGCCATCCTTTGGCTTTGAAGCGTTATTACCCATTATATTTGATTCTCAACTCTAATGTAATATTAATAAAATTGATAAAGGGTATTATTTTTATAGTTAATTCACTAGTACTACTATAAATAAGAAAATTTAAACGATTGTTCAATTATTGGAATGTCAATTTATTTCAAATAATAAATACACTTAATCAATCAAAAGTTTATCGAATTTCTTTCTTTAAAACTTGTATTAGTGTCTTGTTTAACAAATATAACTTCAAGTTGATCCGATGGTGCTATTTAATATAATGTACAACATATGATAAGATGAACTTAAGGAAACTTGTTGCTAAAGGAGCCCCAAGGCGATGGTTCACTGAGGAAAAGGAGAGTGAGTAGTAGTGTATATAAGTTTGAGATTATCACGACTTTTGCATCCTACTTCAACTACAAGTAAAGAAGTGCTAACGTACTACAAAATCATTGAAAGGCTAAAAACAAGGCTAAGCGGCTCTCTAATCACAAATAGTATGAACTTGGGTTTTGGGTCTTATTTTTGAAATTTGATAAAAGGAATAGATAGAAAAAGCTTCGACAAGAAGAATCGGTACCCCAGTCTTAGCACTAATGAAGTTCGGAGTTCAGTTCATCTAAAAGCAGTAACGGTGGTGAAGCCGATTGTAGCAATAAGTACTCTTGAGCTCATAATTTCAGAGCATTTGGAAGAGGAAGAATAGTAAGATTACTATGCAAAGCAACTCGATAGGAACACAGCTACGAATTCAACAACATATAATTGCACAGCAAGATTCAATATGCGAAAGAATTTACTTCAGTAAGATACTTTGAAATATTGATTGCAGATAGCATAAATTTGCCTTGTTGGCTGAACCAATTACGCTTAGAGATGTCGAATGCTGAACTGTCTCGGTCTTGAACACTTGTCTGCACAGGGGGGACTATAACAGCAAGAAATGCAGGCAACTACACTTTAACATCTTCAGAAGTTCTAGTCTCACTAGCTGAAACAACTAAATCCATGTAGTTATTCTGTCTGCTAGATTAGTGCAGCCAATGATATGACTTGCTCCTTCTTTGCAAAGTTGCGGAGATATCAGATCTAAGGCAATACAGATTTATAAGCAACCCCTAAACCACCTACAGCTTAAACACTCAATTAACACCCTTCATCCTCTACCAGCCTATAAGCTCATACATATACTGCAATACCATCAGATCTAGTGGATATTTACGTTAAGCATTATTAGCAGATCTAATCTCTTCATTATTCTCACGTGATAACAAATCAAATTTCAATACTTTCATGTAGAAACTGTTTTTAGTGTGCAAAATACCCAATTTGAAAAAAGATACCAGCTTCCACAAATATGAAATTGGCACTTATGAATGGTCAAGTTTCTAATATGGATATCGTGATTAGTAAATTGTCACTATTTTGCAAGTAAAGACGGTTGAAGCATGCCCAAATCACTTGATATGAGCTTTCGCTTCTGCTCAGATCCCGATCATTTTATTACAGAACCTCTCTACATTATCACGTTAATTTAAATTGCATATAAACAACACTACTTGCATGCGAGTCCTAATGATTCATATTTTGACCTCCTTGTGGACTCCGTGGATATATCGCTCAAGAACTAAAAACATAATGTCACCTAATCTTATCAATCTCACCTGTCTCTTCTGCAACCCTTATCAAGATAATAAATACACAAAGAGACAGATTCTCTGATCATTATACCTTTTACCCCTAAATTCACCAATAAAGCCCCAAACTTGACCAGGGTTGATACTCTACGGCTGTTATGATACAAATTGGTTTCGCAATGAATTTCCCAAAGAGGTACTTTTCGGGATTTTGTAGATAAGACGTGCGACTTTCGGTTTTGGCCTCCCTGTTCCAAAAAGATAAATAGATCCTTTTCCCTTGAAGTTTAGAATGGTTGAATATAATAACTGTATTAGCTTTAATTAGATATTACTTAGATATTAATTAGAAGCTGATAAAATAGTTAGCCTTAAGGTTTAGTAAGTAGTGAATTCAGATAATAAATGGTCAGTTATGTTTTCCCTGATTTCAGAAGAACACCATGATTCAAGTTCTAAGGGAAAACCCCGACTGCCAAAGTCTCAGGGTCGAGACGTTAGTATTAATTTTACTATAAAGGATTGTGATAAGATTAATATTGATGATATCTCTACCCTGAGACTTTCCAAAAATAACGATAATATAAGTGCAAAAAATGCTGGTAAACTTAGAATAAGTAAGGATTTAGATATCTCCATTGAGGAGGGTAGGTTGAAGGATTACCGTCGAATTGCAAGAACATTACAAATTGCTTTCGAGAATGATCCTGCCGTTAACTACATGTTAAATACGGATATCAACCTTTCTAGAAACGATACAAAGAACAAGAAAGCGTATAAGAGGAAACAGACTCTTATGATCTCATTCTTTGAGTATTCTGTATATGAATGCCTTGCCCTTGGAGGGTTAGTTCTTGTTATGAAGGATAACAATTTAGAGAATGATATGTTATGTAACAACGTTAAATCAAAGAATTTTCCATACCTAGGGGTAGCTTGCTGGAACAGGTTAGAATTTGACAAAGAACTGATTGTATTTGATTATCCACAAGATCTATCGATCATGGATAGTATTCACCCATCAACCTTTAGATTCAATTTATTCTCTTCCTTAAACAAGTGTCGTCTGAAGATTAAAAAGGATAAGTTTCCTTTGATGTCTCAGAAAAGAGATAGCGTTTTAAAGAAATTGAATTTGAATATAACTACGGATTCGGTTTGGTATTTGAATGATATTGGTATTTTACCTTCTATGAGAGGCAAGGGTTTAGCTAGAGAATTGATTAACTATTGTTTAAGTAATTATGTCGATGTTGAATCAAATTCTTGGTGCTACTTAGAAAGTTCAAACCCAATCAATAGGAAGTTTTATGAAAAGCTAGGCTTTGTTCACGCTGATACTTATTCTATTAATGAGTCAGAGTATAAGAACAAGAAAGATTCGATTGACATGGATTCTATGTTTAAGTATCCAAAAGTCACAACTGCATCTTTGCTCCCAAATGTTGAAAAGGTTGCAAATGCTACAATTACAGCAAGAGAAATTTTAGTTTAGTGAAGTTTCCGCTGTTTAAGCATTTCCGTTTCGTTTAGCTTTAGGTACCAACTTGAAGTTCTTTTGATATTCTTCTTTAGGTTATTCTCTTATTCTATTTTTCCATTGTATAGTTCATACAAGATTGAATAATTATAAATTTTCCCAATGGTTTCAGAGTGGCAGGAAGTTACTCACTAGCGATCGAAGCATTGTATATCAGATTTGCTCTTTGATCTATAGTGCTGCCCGTAATATCTTTGCACTAGTATTTCTTAAATACCTTTTTGACAGATCTGTAAAAATTCACGCGAAAGTAAAAAATTCCTTTACTTATGATTTTAAGTAAAGAAATATATGAACGTTTCATGAAATGTTTCACAGTATAAGACTTTCCCAAGTAAAGAGCTGTAGACAAAAGTTATGCATAGCCAAGAGGGCTTTCGTTAGCTCTAAAGTTAATAATAACGGCAATAATAAGTGGGATCATTTAAAAGATGAAAATGGATTATATTATGGAAAGTTTACTGAGGATGAGTACAAAAAGGCAGCTGAATATGTTACAGAACAAGTCAGTCGATTGGAAAATGAAATAAAAGGGTCTGTCAATGTTCGTGAAAATGTTGGGAATATTCCCAGCTTTCCTCCGCTTGCGAATAAAGACAAACCAATAAAACTTAATAACTTATCAGATATCTTAGCTGAAACAATAAAAACCACTGGACCCATATCAATATCTGCATTTATGCGTCAATGCTTAACTCATCCTGATTTTGGCTATTACACCACTCGTGATCCACTTGATACCAGACATGGTGATTTTGTTACATCTCCTGAAATATCATCAATGTTTGGAGAGATGATTGGAATATGGTTATACAGTACTTGGTTCAATCAAAATAAACCAAGTAAAATAAGATTAATAGAGTTCGGTCCTGGAAAGGGTACGTTGATGTTTGATTGTATAAAATCATTCAATAAGTTTAACAAGCATCTGATTGAGATAGAAATCGTCTTAATCGAAGCCTCTCCGGTATTAAGGAAAGAGCAATGGAAACTTTTGTGTGATGAAACTAATGAATTTCAAACTACAGGTGAAGGATTTAATGTATCGAGATCGATTTGGGGGAATTCTGTGAAATGGGTGGATACCGAAAAAGATATCGAATCCAACGAAGATATAGCCAATTATATAATTGCCCATGAATTTTTCGATGCTTTAGCAATAAAGCTGTTTAAGAAAACAAAGGATGGATGGAGAGAATTGGTAGTTGAACATACTGCTAGTGTGATAAACACTCAGAAAACATTACCAGAAGGTAGCACTGAAAATGTCAAGAAAGAATCACTAGATAAAACTCTTTTAGAAACGGAATTTCACTTAACATTGTCTAACAAGGAAACACCGTCATCAATTATTCCTAGTATTGGATCGAGATATAAGGATTTGCCCGTAGATACTAGAATTGAAATTTGCTCAGATGCTGAGTTGTACATCATGAAAATGGCTAAATTATTGAACATGCGGAAAAACCTTGGTGCTGTTTTGGTGATTGACTATGGATTGAGTGAAGGAATCCCTGAGAATTCATTAAGAGGTATTTATAAACATAAATTTGTATCTCCATTCGCTAAGCCTGGTGAAGTCGACTTATCAGTGGATGTTGATTTCGAAAATTTAAGACTCATCACAAGCAATGTATGTCAATCTTATGGACCTGTAGATCAAGGGGATTGGTTACACGAAGTTGGAATCGGATATAGAACTGATCAACTCATTAAAGCTAACTCCAATAAACCTGAAGTTCAAGATAAGATTTATGAGGCTTACAGGAGATTAACCGATAAAAGTGATAAAGGAATGGGTAAAATATATAAGTTTCTTTGCCTTTGCCCAAATGATTCCAACGCACCGATTGGATTTGGCGGTTATATATCATAAGATAGTCAGCAAACATCAATTTAATTTACATATATTTGATACTCTGCAAGATTCTATCTTTTCAAAATGATCTCTCTATGCTTATTATACTAATTTAATTCTTGATGGAAATTACGTATGCTAGTTTTTATTTGAATTTAGCCATCTCCACTTGTTAATTCCATTAAAGAATTTAGCTTTGCTAGAATAATCAGCAAAGCAAAGACAATAATGCTTGAACAAAAGTTTTATTTCTTCTATCTCATCAATCAATTCTAATTTATTTATACGGTTGATTTCATTTATATCGAGCCAACGCTTTTCATTATCACTTTTCTCATCATACTCACTGACATCACACATATCCGTAATTTTTATGTTCTTAAGCCCACATATTTTAGAGAGGAAATCATTTCTTGAAGATAAAGTTGGATATTTATTGAACATAGGTAATTCTATGCCTCTATTAGCCAAATTTTGAGTCATTGTCACGCCAAAATTATCATTTAATGACAATGGTTCGTATATTAGGATTGATAACAATTCACCAGATTTTTCAAAAAAGCTTTTCCAAAATTTGATGATGTTTTCATTCTCATTTGCTGAAAGATAACATAAAACGCATTCACTAAGAACTAAAGTCGGCAAATTGGATCTCACATACTGCGATAAACTAGAATCATCGTAATCCATATCTTCTTTTAGTTGGCGTAAATCATACCCATATAGATGATATTTATCTGTATGCAAATCAGATTCTAAATTTTTAAACTCTTCTTTGGATTTAACTTCAATAGTCTTATTATTTTCTATGTGTCCCACTCTTTCCTTTAACTTTTGATCATTTAAAATTGCTAATTTTTTGATCTTGACTGATTCAGAAAAGTCTATTTCGTGAAATATCACATTTTTGTTTTCTAGAATTCGAAAACATCTAGTATCGGATCCACTTCCTAACGATATAATTTGACATTTACCATTTTCATTAATAAATTCATCTATAACTTCATCAATGACCTTGGTCCTCAAGTAAGTTCCTCTATTTATCAAGGGTAATTTTTGCTCATTGAATACTGATCTAATTGTTCTTCCAGCAGATAAAGTAGAATAACCTGAACAATAAGGTAGATTCAATTGATATGAATTTATAAGCGTATCGATAAATGGATCTACTGGTTGAAAGTACGACTTATTGTTAGCATTGAATCGGCAGCTTAAAGCATCTAAATCCGTAGCTCTTATGATCTTTTCTTGTCTCTCGTGAGGAGCAAGCATAATAGATATATTACAATTGGATTTAAGTAAAATTGAAATTATTCATTTTCTATTGTAGAAAGTTCACACCTCAAAATGCAATATACAAACGTGATCTGAATTGTACTATGTAGCTATTTATTCCTTTTTAACTATTACCCACCAATTATCTTTTTCGTATCCTTCATCAACTAAAGAACAGCCACCAGCTTTGATAGTATTTTCTAATAATTCTCCTTTCTTGTATAAATGGTAGTATCTATATTTGGTTTCCGGAGCTTCTTGGGTACCTTCGTCTTCTTTTTGCTCATCATTTTTATTATTATCTTCAGATGAATGCTTACGTCTCTCCTTTTTGGTTTTTTTTTTCTCTTGTTTCTTCTGTAATACCCATGGAATCAAGATATCTTGGTCATCGCCTTCTTTATATCCTCTTCTTGAATTCTCTTGCTCCAAAGCCCAACAGTATATTAATAATTGCCCACCTTTCCTAAGTTTAGAAAGAATATGAGCAATAGCTTCAATCCTTCTTTTTTCATTAGCAAAATGGTGAATAACTGCAATAGAGATAGCAAAATCAAATGCATTATTTGGATGAGGTAAGTTCAAACCGTCTGCTACACCTAAGTTGTAGTTATTGCCTGAAATATCTTTTCCACAATAAACGAGCCCATCTGATCTATCAGTTCCTATCATAAATAATTTTTTGTTAACCCCTAAGTATTTTCCATTTCCACATCCAACATCTATCCCTATAGAATAATCCTCTTGACCATTGAGAAATTTTTCAACAATTGGCCATGGTTTATAACGTGTTTGAGAAAAGTGCGAAGCAATTTCATTATAGACCGTATGAACATAATCTTGCTCCTGACTTTTAGGATCAAGCTCCTTAGATATCGTCACAGAAGGCACTGACATTATATGTGGAAACTTGGACCTTAATATTATGTCTCCATAAGAATTCAAAAAATGGTTATGATGAGATCACGTGTATATATATATATATATAAGAATGGCATTTCATATGATATGTGATACAAAATCAGTTTGCACAAGTACATTCTTGAATTACAAAAATATAATCTAATAAAGACCAATAGCTGTTCTCAAGTTAAAGTGCTATTCTGGAAAAGTGATACTTGATATTTGATGTAAGAAAAAAAAAAGAGATAAGTCAGTGTAGTCAAACTTGTTCATGGTACTCCGCCTACTAAGAAATAAAACGGATAAAACCACTAATATAGAACCTATTCAATACATTAGCAACAATAGTATTATATATTTTCATCCTACAGTAAGGGATTCCATTCTGATTAAAAGAACAGCGCTTGATACATATTCGATCTATCTTAAAAGCTACTTTTCAGGATCAGGTTGACAACATAGTAGATCAATCCTTTTATTCAAGTCCAAAGCTTTTCGTTGTAATTGGACCCAATTCGTACTTTCGTTATTGTCTTTCAAAATGTAGATAATTGAATACAATTCCTTCTTAATTTCTTTAAGTTCGCTCCAATAGGTAAACATCCTTGGAAACAGACTTTCCATAAAGCTCAAAAGCAATTGAATTGAGCGTAATACATCTTGAATTGTATTACTCTTTATATATGCGAGGGAGTAAATAGCATTTTTGGAAATCCTGTCTTCTGGTATTTCGAATTTTTCACTTAAATGCTTAAGTACTTCATCACAAAAATAAATCATAATCCCCTCTCTATCATTACTATTATATTCACTATGAGGTAATAGCAAAATTTGAAGGTCTTCTAATGACCTTTCGGATATCGAAGTTTTCATATCTTCGCTTAAAATATATGCAATTTTTGCATTTGCCTTATCAAAACTCTTTTGAATTTCTGATAAATTAGTCAAGTCAGAATAATATGTCGAAATGTTTAATTTATAAATGTTTTTCAAGTAGTCTTCAGTGAAATGTCTTATAAATCTCATAAATTGGTAATTTTCAGCAGATCCAATAAACACAAGGCCAATGTTATCTACGGTGTTCTTCAAAAATTCCTCCTCCTGGTCAGCTTGAAACGCATCAATTTCTGTGGTAGCTAATTGGTATAAAGCTGCCTGTGCTAAATAAAATGGTAAATCGTTTGAGTAAATTGCAGCTGTGTCATAGTACATATATATGGCCGTTCCCTTTGGATCAAGTATAATAAAATTTTCATTTGTATGGTACATTCGAATTTCATATCTTGGAGAGTAAGGTTCAGAAAAATTTTGTGCTATAGCAATTTCTGATAAGTTTCTGGATTCTTCAAGTTCATCCATCAACTCGAATCTCCATTTATTTCCATAAAGTTTTATAGCTTCGTATTCTAACTGCTTCTTAGTTGCTTCAATAAGATCAGGAAATAGAAAACCTTTATCACCAAATCTAACATGTATAGTTAAAGTAACTGTTAGGTCATTTTCTACCCATTGTTTTAAATTTTTCAACTCATTGAAACTTGGTAATGGTTGGAGTACTAAAAAATCATAAATAAATGGAAAGAAAATAATGATAAAAGCGAAAACAGATATCTTTTTTGAGCTTAAATCAAGCATTTAAGAGACTCTGTTCTGTACCTTTATTTATATGGTGAAAGTTTACTCTAATCTGCCTGCTACTTGTTTCTTTGGATTATCTCTTGGAATACCTGAAAATGAGCCTGTCTCTCAAAACCTACCATATTGTCCTGTGTACAGTCAAATAATATCGTAGTAACCATCCTTTGTTACGAAGGAAAAATATGTACTGTTATTAACCAGAATACATATAAATTGTGAATAGTCATGGCCCAATTGACCTCAAACTAAATTTGCTTCGAAATTGAAGAACTTTCGGATAGTTAAACTGATTTAATGAAAGTCAATTTGATTTTACCTAATTACTTTTGTTTTTTGAATTACATAAAACATAAGGGAATTCCTTTAATAATATATATTTACAGATTAAATGATAAACTTATCCCCTTTTCAATGTTTAATATTCAAATATGTTAGTGATGAACGATATATTGAACTTATGCTACTGCATTGTTTGAGTTATATGCACACCATAAATTGCGATTATCTAACAATAAAATTGTAACGATAATTTATAATAGTATAAAAATACCATTCATTCAAATTGAAAATATCATGTCAACAAGTGATGAAGATAATTATAGTGATGTCAGCTTAGATGAAGAAGATGAAGAGTTAATATGGAGGGTTTTTTATAGTGCCTTGGAAAGAAACAATAATCAAACTCGTGAAACACGATACAACTCTCAAGGTGAACTTATTGACAAAGAAAATGAAAGTGATGATAGCTTTGAAGATAACATTGACGATGAAGAAATTAGCGACATTAGTGACCTATCAGACATCGATGATGAACAACTTGTTGCCAGATACAAAGACTTGAAACAAATGAAAATTAATAAAAAAATGACAGAAGAAGAAAAAAGGAGGCTAATGATCGCTAGCTTAAATGAAGATCAAATGGAGAAATTTGAAGCTTATAGAAGAATGACCGTCAACAAACCTGGTGTTAAAAAAATATGCAACGGAGTTTTGGGTCACTCAATACCCCAAAATATTGCCGTTGTTCTTGCTGGTATATCAAAACTGTTCCTTGGAGAAATCATTACAAGAGCATTTGAAATTCAAGAACGTAATAATAAAGCAAAATTAATACTAGATATCGAAAATAAAAAGAAAAGAAAGCGTGAAATATTGAAAAGCTTGGATCAAGGTAAAGAAATCGAAGTTGATCATAGACCGTTAAAGTTTGAAGGAGATAGACAAAGTCCACTACAACCAGATCATATTAGAGAAGCCTGGAGATTATATAAAATGGAAAACAGTGGAGTTTTCAATGCTCAGTGGAGAAAGGAGGGAGATTCAAATGGTAGGATGTTTCGATAGAAGTGCTATTACTCATGAGTCTACTAATATTTAATTAATACTGCAAACTCAAATTCAAACTCAAATCAAAACATCTGTATAACAAATCAGATTACTTGCATAATAAACTCTCAATCATAATATTATATAAGGATACATTCAAAGCAGTACCAAAATCTAGACCTAACATATTTTAAATAAAAGAAATATGTCATAAAAACAAATCATTGACAATAAATAATTTAAATATATTATACCAAATATATTGTCGTAGGAGAATTTTTGAAACATTCAAAAACATAAATTATAATATCTGAAAACTAATCTACTTTTAATTTTTTTACATCATGTTATCAAATTTTATTATCAATTTTTCAAATCATATTACCCAATTCTATAATAAACAATAAAAATTTAATACCATACTTCAAAAAAAAGAAAAAGAAAAATCATCTTAAAATTGTTCGAACGATAAAAAGAACAATAAACCTCATATCAATTGAAAAAAGTTCAAGAAATAAAACACAATATTAAAATTATACGAATTTAAAATTATCAAAATCAATATACCCTAGCTCTATTAAAACAATTTCGTAAAAAATCTATTTCACAATAATATAAATTCATTAACAAAACTCTAAATAACTTTAAAAATAAATTTAACAACTTGTAATTCCAATTAGAACCAATTGCTGAAAAAAAACAATACCTTAAAATCAAATTGAACCAAAATCATAAAAGTTAACGTTATATCTAAACAAATATAACTATATAAAAAGGAAATAAACTGAATCTAAGAATCAATATAACTATGAATAAAAAAATCAATGATTAACTAAACTACATAATTAAAAACACCAAATTAAAATAAAACACATTACTACAGTAACAAATAAATGATTTAAAATCTGGCAAAAACGCAAAAATAATTTTTTTTAATCAAATTAACATTGAATCAAATATTATTTATATATATAGCTATATTGAACTTCAAAACATTTATAATCTTAACAAAAGAATTTCAAAGAATAATTAACAAAATTATCTTACAAAACTATTCTAATAAATTTGTTTATAATTATAACTAAATTACTGCAAATAAATCAATTATATCGAGAAAAACTTAATTAACTGCAAAAGAATATTTGGAATTAAATAATCTGACTTAGCTAAGCTCAACAATCTAGGAGTTGAAATTCGAAAGTGACAATATTGTGTGCATAATAATAAAGTTAAACTATTCCAAATATTCGAGTTTATAACAAAAATATAAAAATTGTTGAAAACTTTAAGATAATACATACATTCATATTGATGTACAAACAATGCTAACAATATTATGTTAGAATAAATACATTGTAAGCATTTAGGAATCACTAGCGGGAAAAACAGTTCCAGTATCGATAGTTTCACCTTAAAATATATTCCCAAAACATTAGCTAAAATCATAACCTACAACAATATTGAATTGATATCAGAATTTATAGCATATTCTTTCTATAGTTCATGATATATTAATTAATAAATCCTATTTCATAATATATTAGTTGTGATTCCAATTAATTGACGTTGTAGACTAAGATATATAAGCAAAACTTCAGTAGAGACTTCAAAATAATATTTTTAGTATTTTTTACTCAATAATATATTAAATTTATGTTTATTCATTTGCTCATTTCCTTGCGATAAATAGGATGTAAAAATAATAATTTCTGTAGATATTATAAATTTGTTTACGAAACTGGTATTATTGTTTTCAATAATTGGCTTAAAGTTAATGTATTTATAAATTTGGCATAGACATGTGCTAATTATTTGAGTCATGCTTATCATATAGATATATGATACCGATTCAGAATTCTCTCAATTTTAGCAGATGAAGGTTTCTTTAGTTCATGATATGTCTATGAGATAGTAAAACTTAAATGTTTGATAATTTGCATTGTTTTAGCATAATATCAAATTTAAATATTGTCCGCGTTACTATTTTCATTCAAAAACTTAGTTAACTGTATACTAGAAATAGTAACTATATAACGATATACTCCATTAGTATTAGATCTAAATGTAACATTACCTAAATTTTTATCTTTTTAATTTTATTTAAAATAAGTTCATCTTTAATCAAGTAAATAACGTATTTTAACAATATTATTTAACTTATATCTATCTTTTTTGATATAAATAGTTTAAAACATCCTTCAGCATCAGTAAGACCAGATAATCAATAATCTTGTAATGTTACTAATACAGGTATATTTATTAAATCCAGCCTAGTTTATAAAAAGGTTTTTGGAATTTCTGTTTGTAATAATTAATTATTTCTTTTTCGATAAGGTATTAGATTAGAACTTTATTATAATTAGAAATTTCAATTGCATATTTAAGATCTAAATTATTTGTACTTGAACTATGTTAATATATCATGTTTTTAGAAGTAGTTAATTAGCATCGTTTTCCAGTGCATATAATTTATTAAGTACTTGGATTCATTTTGTATTTATATCTTAGGACTCTAGTTATTTTCAATGGCATCTACTTAATCATTATGTTTATTGCAGTATTTTTTTTGCGCTTACATACTCGCTTCACAAGTTGTGTTATTTTCTTTAAAATATTAAAAAGAATCTTGTAGGAAAAGATCGATGTTTTAGCTTTTATGTCCCTAATCTGTACAAATCAATTTTTTATTTATTTATATAAGATATTCTTTATATATTTCAATTAATTTATGTCCACCTTACTTTTCCTGACACAGTAGTAGAAGCACTGTAATATAATTCAAATGGAAATTATTCAGCAGTACTTACATATAAAGCTACATAGGCATATGTGAGAGAGATCGAAATTTTTACAAATATAAACTTAAATTTTTTTTATGTATTTATGTAGTTAATATTTCCTATACATATTTCAATTAATTTAAATTCTCCAATTTACTTATCATTACACAATAATAGAATTTAATTGGAAATCATTTAGCAGTACTTGCACACAAAGCTGCACCTACACCACTTCCATCTTTGGCAATTTTAAGGTGAATTTTCTTTCCTTCTCCTTCCAAAGGATTGATTAAATCAAAGGCTTCGAGAATCTTTGCTTGGAAGCCAGGGAAGAATTCAACCACAGATCCATCGCATCCGAATTCAAAATCTCTGTCATCATTGGCATATTGGCCCTTGACACGCTTCACAATAGCTGCTAATGGAATAGCAGAAAGATAAGCTGCTCTATGAGAGACTGCTCTAGTAATCTTTTGAATAACCAATCTCTCTTCATGTGTTGTTGGCAATCTTAAAGTGTTTTCTAAAATAAGCTCTGACATCTTTAAGTTAGTAGAATCATCAATCTCAAGGTATGCTAAAACTTCAGATGATAATTGCCATGGTTCTGAAAGTCTGTGAGGTAAACTTCCTCCTCTTTGCTTGAATAAGTCGACAAATATATATCCACGTTCAAATAAATCAAACAATATGACACGCAATAATTCACCTAAGAACATTCCACTAATTCTCTTTTCAAATAAGTGAAAGCCAACATTTGTGGTTTCGGAATCAACAATATCATCGTACTTTGTTCTTGGTAAAACTTTAAGGCTATTATCAAACGAACCCCATTCAGTATTAACAACCATACCCGTAACATTTTTTGATAAGTTAGAAGTATCTAACTTTGGAATCTTATCAAGGGTTTCAAAGTAAGCACCATTAGTACCTGTACCAAAGATAGCACCAACAACGGTATTTGAATTTGTAATTGATGGATTATTGGAATAAGCTCTTGATAATAATGTACCAACTGTATCATTTGCTAAAGCCACTACATTCACTTTACAGCCTAATAAATCTATATGTGTTTGTAATAATTCAACAACATCTTTATCGACACAGTCAGGCAAATCGAATCCCTTGGTCCAACGAAGTAATTTTCCTCTGTTTAACGCAGTTTGACCAACAGGAAATGAGAATGTGAAACCAAGATCCAAGTCATGAGAAACATCGGCATGTTCTGTTTGTAAAAAAGTCTTTACTTTATTAGCCAAGTAAGAGAATAGAATATCAGCAGTTGAGTCTTGCATCAAGTCACCAGGAATTTTGAACTTACTTTGCTTCAATTTAAATGTGTGGTCACCGCATAAGTCAATTGAGCAAACTCTAAAGTTGGTACCTCCCAAATCAGCTGCCAAATACAATCCCTTTTCTTTACCTGTTGGGATAGAAGTGACGAAAGTCGGAATCATAGGCATATATTCTTTAGCTGAAACTGATTTAGCTAATCCCACATCCATGGATTCAATAAAGTAGTCTGTTGCTTTAATTAAGAAATCCTTTTCAACAGAGAACTCATCTACTATTTCGTCAATTGCACTTTGTAATTTACTATTCATATTAATATATTGAAAATGTTTCTATTTCTATAATACTAAAGAAATGATTTTTATCTTCAGGAATTATTTTAGGGAATTTATAGTGGATAGGCAAATTGCGTGGTCAGGACAAGAAATACATGATGCACATAACATGTATCGGATGGTCTGCAAAATGACTACTGTTTTTCTAGATTAAGTGATAAATAGAAAACTTTGATCATGGTGCATTAGCAGAGCTAATTGGTACACCAATTCCATCGAATATAATAAACTTTTACCTCTACACCAGGGAGTTGTGCTCCAAATAATGCGCATAACGATTATTCTTCATGCAACCCCATACGGAGTTGAACTAAAAACAAATTTGCTATAACATAACGGAATAAGGATTTCACATTTTATTCTAGACTCAAAATTTCAGATTGACAAAAGATATATAGCATAACATCATGAAAGTTCAATTCCAATTTCTTAGTAACTTCTTCAAAATTTTTCAAAAATTGCAAAAATTTAGTGAAATTTCTAAGTGCATCACCCCACGCAAATATTCCAAATTTCTAAGTTTCTATCATGATTCAATAAAATAATCATTAAAAAACGATTAAACCCTTTCGATTTATTTTTAATATAGTCATAAGTATTGAGTAATTTATTCTTATCAGTCATAAGCAATTTTATTGGAACTCTTGACTCCTTATTATTGATCGAGTTATATACACGTGATGAAGCAGACATTTGAATTGAGGATATAGAACGGCCATTTTTATTAAAGATTTTAGAACAATAAATAAATAGATATAAGAATTATTAGTTAATTAAAATGGCTTCTCAAGAATATATTCAAAAGGCTAAAGAATTAATTGCTGCTAACCCATACTTGATGTTATCTAAGTCTTGGTGTCCAGATTGCCACTACACCTATGCTATCTGGGACAAATATAACGTTAAAGATAAAGTCCACATTATTGAATTAGACAAATTTCAAGATCAGGAGGAAGCTGTAGAGCTCGAAAAGGCATTCACTGAAATTTCTGGAAGAAAATGGGTTCCAACTATATTCTTTAATGGTCAGAGATTAGGTACTGAAGAAGATTTGAAAAGATGGAGTGCAGATGATAAATTGGATCAAATTTTTAGAGATGCGAAGTTGATCAATTAATGTAGAATGGTAAGCTAAAATAGTAAAAATCACTTTTAAATTATTTTTTAGATTTTTTTTAATTTCATCATATATGTATAATAATGATAAAAGTAATATATTGATTTATTATGAATTTATGACTATTTGATTGTTATGAACTAAAGGAAATGAAAACAGATAATTGAACTAGAATCCGATTAAACAGATAATGGGAATTCTCCAGCCCATTGGGAAATTTCAGCTTTAACAGCATCTAACTTTTCATCTTCACCAGACAACACTCTTTGCTTGTAGTCTTTTAACTTGTTAGCTTCTTTTGGCAAGCTGGCTTGGATTTCCTTAGCGTAATTTACAGCGAAGTCGATGTAAGAAACAATTTTCTTGAAATCTTCTTCACCTAAACCTCTACTAGTCATAGCTGGGGCACCAATTCTGATACCACCTGGAACTAAAGCAGATTTGTCACCTGGAATAGAATTTTTATTCAAAGCAATGTTAATTCTTTCACAGATGGTTTCAACTCTAGCACCATCAATACCCTTATCCTTCAAAGAAACTAAAACCATGTGGGAATCAGTACCATCAGAAACTAACTTGTAACCTTTAGCAGTGAATTCTTGTTCCAAGACCTTAGCGTTCTTTAATACTTGCACTTGGTATTCTCTGAATTCAGGAGTAGCAGCTTGCTTTAAAGCAGTAGCTAAAGCAGCAATAGTGTGGTTGTGTGGACCACCCTGATGACCTGGGAAAACGGAGAAGTTGATTGGGTTTTCTAAGTCGTATAAAATTTCTTGACCAGTCTTTGGATTAACGGATCTAACACCTCTTCTGAAGAAGATCATAGCACCTCTTGGACCTCTTAAGGACTTGTGGGTAGTGGTGGTGACAATATCAGCGTATTCGAATGGAGATGGAATAACACCAGCAGAAACTAAACCAGAAATGTGGGCCATGTCAACGACTAAGTAAGCACCGACTTTGTCAGCAATTTCTCTCATTCTCTTGTAATCAATTAAACGACAGTAAGCTGAAGTACCCGCAACTAAAACCTTTGGTCTGTATAAAACTGCAGTTTTTTCTAACATTTCGTAGTCAATCAAACCAGTTTCCAAATCAACTCTGTAAGGCATAGTTTCAAAGTAAGTGGAAACGGCAGAGATTTTACGAGAATCGGTTTGGTAACCGTGGGATAAGTGACCCCCGTGTGGTAAGTCTAAACCCATCAATCTTTCATGAGGCTTCATGATAGCTTGATAAACTTGTAAGTTAGCTGGGGAGCCAGATAAAGTTTGAACATTGACACCCCACTTGTCAGAAGTGACGTTGAAAGCCTTTAAAGCTCTGTCTTGACATAAAAGTTCAATTCTGTCAATGTGTTCGTTACCACCGTAGTATCTTGCACCTGGGTAACCTTCAGAGTACTTGTTACACATTGGAGTTCCTAAAGCATCAAAAACAGCAGTTGTGGTAAAGTTTTCAGAAGCAATTAACACAATAGAGTGCTTTTGTCTATCAATTTCATCTTTGATAATTTGATCAACTTCCGGGTCAGTTTCTTTCAAGTGACCTTCAACTAATTGTTGATGTGATTTAGATAAAGCGTATGGCATATTTGTATAATTTCAGTTGTTTGATTTTTAAAATTTAAGAAATGATTCTAAAAAGAAGACCTTATATACTTTTGAAAGATTGTTGACTCAACCCATCTTCCCCATGCGCAATAATTTTTTTTATTGAAATTTCTGGTGTACAGAATTCCGAGTCAATATTCTACAGAAAAGTGAAAAAAACTAACTATACCTTGGTATTATAAATAAGTATAGACGATACGATGAAATCAAACCCTAAAATGCGATCGTTTAAAATTTATAGAAATTGGAAGTTGATGGGTATGAATTTCGTGATAAAGGCCCCTTGCTATTGTAGAAATTAGAGATATGAAGTGCCATATACACAAATAAAAATTAAGGCATCGAACGATAGCAAAATAGAGAAGCAGGGATGATAATCGTCAGAACCACGTAAATGATTGAGATTAGAGAAACTTATTAATACAAGGTAACTCTCAACCTGTGGGCAAAAGCCAACTTTGGAACAACAACACACAAGCAACTGACCCCGTTTAAAATGAAAAGATTCAAATTGTAGTTAGAGTAATGCGTGCTAATTAAGAACAACCCAATAGGGACAAGCATCAAAAATTTCTTTGTAGGGGTATATTGATCACCATTATCTATTTGTTCCCACATAGTCAAGTTATCGTATGCACCTGAATTGAACTCAAAAGGAGTTCCCTTGACTTGATGGAACATGATGTAAGATCCAATGTTGTATGTCAAGTTAGTCAATGTCCATTTCCAATCTGGGTCTAACACTGATATGAAATTAAAAGAAATTTTAAGGAACAAAATCAATACTATATGGATTATCCAGGCTCCTTTAAAATTCACCCAGTTGGCATTGACGTTAGGGTTCAAGGATTGATCAATTCTAGTTTCCAATGTATCTGGTTCAAGATGCTGGATGAGTGATGAGGATCTTCTTTGTCTCGTCACCGTGTGTGCTGAATGATGCGAAGGGGTTGGTGTCAACAAATCAGACCCAGTGCTATCATTATTATCAACTTTAGATTTAGGGGAAGTCATATTTACTCTGCTTTATCTTTTCACTTGCTTTTAAAATCTTTAAATTTGAAGAATTTATTGTTCAATCTATTAGAAAAGTGTACCACAATTCTCCAGTTCAACTATTCGCTACTTCAGCAATCTATTATGTATTATAATCAATTAGCAAATGTAATTAAATAACTTATAAAGTTACTTCTTAACTAATAAATATCCTGTTATTTATTCTAGACAACTTATAAATTAAATTTGCCTTTGTCTCTGTGACATTTAAGTGTTTAGTTAGCCTGATCATTAAAAATTCATCGCAAAATTTACCCGCCTTATCAGAATTTAGTTATATAGGTAGAAGTCTATACGATGGTATACGAAAGAAAATTGATGATTCACTTAGAATTGAGGCTATAAATAGGCTATATTGTCTTCTGAGGAAGATATATTCCACATGAATGCCACCCAGCCGCCGCCACTGCAAGCCATTTGCCGTTATTTGTAGGATTTTTCACAATCGATGGAACCGAAACGGTCATACCTTTGTTGTGGCCCAAATCTTTAGCTATATCGCTGTGCTGCTCAATAAACTCTTCCTTATGACCCAAGCCTAAGCATCCACAGTTGTTGGATTCTGTTCCCCACGAATATAAGCTTCCATCATCAGTGAGGGCCAAACGGTGGTAATCACCCATTACGACCTCCACAATATGTTCATTTTGCAATTCTGGCAAAATAGTAGGGGATTGGGAGTCTTTCGATCCGAGTAAAACCAGTCCATCATCAGTAAATATAGCGAACTGTTTAAAGCATCCTGATAATTTGGTAAAACTTGCGTATTTTCCAGTGTCCTGGTTGTGCTCATCGAGCCACTGATTAAATTCGTCTTCTGGCTCTGGATATTCAACAATTTCATCAAGGGATTGAGAAGCGTAGGTTTGTGCATGTATAGAAAACCTCTGCAACTTACTGTCTTTATCAATGAAAAGCACATAATCGAAACAGGCGATAAAATCAATTACAGAACTAGTGTTGGGAATGATAACATAATTAGCTTCAGATCTCATGGTACCACTTTCAAACTCTTCCCTAGTCACTGGTGATCTTGCATACCAAACTACTATACCAATACCGTTGAAATGACATGCTGATAAGTTCCAGCCAGCAGAAATTTTTGTCACCGTTAGCGAATCTCCGATTTTTGGAAAAATAACATGAACTCCAACTTTAGACGTATTACCAGTATCCCAAGAATAGATATGGTCGTGGTTATCCAATGCTAAAATATGTTCTCTCCCACTTGATATTGAAACTATTTTTCGATCTGTATTGGAACCTTTGGGCAACTCCAACTTTGTTACTAAATTTGATTCTAAACTCTTACTCTTTTGATTCAAACTGGCCAGCAAATCTAATTCTTCAGGTGGTCTAGTTAAGGCGGGATTTGTAGTTCGATCAGGATCTGGCGAAGCTGTAGAAATAGGCATAAATCTATCATACCTTTGAAAAGCTCCTGGCATAGGAGGGACATTAGGTCTGCGAATTAATCTTCTAGATTGTACATTCTCAATGAATGGTATTGAAGAGCTTTGCATTGAGAACAGAGCTCTGTAGTCAGATTTTTCGAATGGACCGGGTGTCAGATATTGACCTTCAGATCTTCTCCAACTGTTACCAGTGTAGTATAAGTCGCCTTCGCTTGTTAAGATCTGAAAGCAAAAACCATTTGCATTGATATTTGTAACAATTGAATCAGAAAAGTTGGTTAATTCTGTTGGAGTATGAACATTTTTAAAATATCCAGAGGTGACATGATCAGTTGGAATATCTCTAATCAAGTAACCCAATCTACCAAGTTGTGGCGATCCCCAAGTATAGAACTCTGCCTCGGGGGATGATCTTAATTTAAACAAATCTTTCCAGTTGTAGTTGTCTAAACTAAGAGGAGTAGGTTTACATCCAAATGTCTTGACATATAGCAAGTGGTAAGTTGAATTTGAGTCTAAAATGCTATTAAATAGTTTTGAAGTTAGCGATAGGCTAAGTATATCCTCCGCAGATAAATATAAAGCTATATTTAGTAGTATATCATTATTAAGATCAATTAGTGGCATTTATATATAGTATGTGAAGTGACTGGGGTTACGTGTATTCAATTGTAATAAGGTCTTGTTCTTTTCAATTGTTTCTGCTATATATAGATAAGACGAGTTTTCGATATTCGCATTTTGCGATTGTGCATGTACTATGATTGCGATAAATTATCTTTATTTCAACGAAAGGCAATCAACGGATTTAAGCATTCTTAAACTATAGGGAACTTCAAAAGTAAATATTGCACTACAATTTGAAATTAAAGTTAAACATATATTAATATATAACCGTATTTAAAAATACTATCATATCCAAAAAAAAAATGCCAGTAAAGATAAACTAATGCATTGAACTAGTAATAAAAAACTGCAGTTGATAATCAATTTTCGACTTATAACTTTATCCGCTACTCATTTGAAATAGAACACTCAAAACGTCGCTACCAGTTACTCCAACAGAGTGGTGCGCCAGGATCGAACTGTTGATATATCTCCTCAGTAAGCAAAATGATTGAAGACGTCAACTGATTGAAAAATTGCCGTTTTTTATTGCCGAAGCCCCAATTCAATAGTTAAATTATTGACGGGAGATCATTGGATATGGCCAAACAAAAAATAACCCTCTTGAATAAATCGCCAAACAAAAACCAAAAAACCAAAAAAGATCTGTAATGTAAAAAAAATTTTAAAATAATAAAAACTCCTCGATATTAACAGAGCCTATTGATTGAATAGGATTGTCAACAAGATCAGGAACTTTGTGATTGAATAACATCGAAAGTTCGTCATCATCTGCAACATTAGGAATTGAATCAACTGAGTCCTGTATGATTGGCGCTGCGGACCGGTTTAGAAGTATGTATATATGGTGGAATCTATAGTAATCGAAAGTTACTGAAATAAGAAAGTTACTTCAATGCTATAAATCTTACTTTATAAGAAAATCTGCAACATAGTAGACGAGGAGATTCCACGCATATTAATTTAAACAATCTCACCGCCTGGCGAAATTCTTGTCTAAATTAATATACTACTCCTACTTCAGGAAGCCTTCTATGTCTTTATTGCGATATTCTTAGCACTAAGCAAAATAAGCAGAGAACTTTCAAAATCTCAGCAACTAATCACTAATGAATTGTTGCCATCAATACCTCTATGTAACAAAATCTCTTCTGAATTTTGCTCCATTAAATCATACTCTCTTGATGAGAAAGTGGACTCAGTAGGTGATGTAAATGATGATGAATCATTCAATGTTAACGGTGGTAATTCTTCATCCGACTTCTTTAAAGTTAAGTCAATAGGTGAATTTATTGGCGAATTTATAGAAATTGGGGAAAGGTAGTTGAAATAAATATTATCGTTAGAGATCGATAAGAGTTCATGAGAATCATCTTCCCTTTTTATAGACACGCAATCGTTTTTCTCGATTTGGGGAGATGGTTCCTCTTGTAATTCATCTTCTCTGGTAGCCGAATCCAGTTCTTCAAAGTCGTCGCAATCATGTTCCACTTTGACGCTGGAAAGCTTTCTTTTCTTTGTTTCAGGCTCGATAGAGTTCTCTCCGAGATCACCACCATCACAGCCCTGTAAAGAGCTGTTCAAGTTCAGATGTATTTTTTCCTTCAAATCAGACAAATCACTCAAATCCTGCAAAGCAACACCGCTGAGTTGGGACTTTGTCAACAACTGACGCACGGAGTCGAAGTTTCCTTGCAACTTGGTCAAGTTTTCTTCTAACTGCACCACATAGCTTTCCAAGTACTCGACGTGTTTTCTCTTCTTTTCACGCGAAGCATGGGCGGCCCTTCTGTTACGAAGGATACGCTCCATACGACGCTGTTCCTTCTCTTCTTTCGTCTTGGCTCTCTTACGAGGTGGCAAGCTGGACTTGAAGTTAGGATCCAAATTGTCAACTAATTCTACCATATTTAACCGCTAATCTTGAATTTTAATTTGAATTATTGTAACTAGATGCTATTTTTATACCAGTACAACTTAAAAATAAAAATCCTTTCACACTAGTGATTATTCTAACGCCAAAATTCAAGCTATTCTTGATAAATGACTTGTAGATCAACAAATATATAGTTTATAGAAGAAGGCGATTATCACTGGGAATTTCGTCAGACTATATATAGGCACGATTTGTGCGGTGGAAGTCGCCGATGTCTTTGTGTAATATTATAATTGAAGTCTGAGCCCCGTCCGATTCCCGATCATACGAAATCAAATAAACCTATGCAAGAATCGCCCCTTTATCTTGCCTTGTTCTAAGTATAGGAACACGGAATGGAAATACTGGAATAAAGGCTCCACAAATTATAGCCAGATGGAATTGAAGGGTGAGAGGGAGCGCGAAAGGGAGCACGAGTGGGTGTACAGTGGGTGTACAGTGGGTGTAGAACTAGTGTAGGGCTTGGTTTAGGGCTAGTGTAGGAATTAAATGTAGAGTTAAAAATTGAGATGTGGCGATATTAAGATTAGAGAGTAGAAGTGACAAGAGTTCTGAAGTGTCAAGAGAGAAGCGAGAAGGGAAAAATGTGAAAGGTGAAAGGTGAAAGGTGTGAAAGATAAACCAATGCAGTGGCCAGAGAGCCAATAAAGCAAGAGTGTCAACCAAAGATTGAAAAGCCAATAATCTGTGAAAATACACAGCAAAATAAAATTATAAAATGCAGTCTGTAAAATACTACGTCAGTCTATCGGCAATGCCTGCGGACCCTCATGGTATAATCTGGCTGTTCTTGGTTTCTGTGCAATTGCTGGGGTGTTGGACTCAGGTTACTCACTACACATAGCCCCGGCCTATAGAAGTTGACATTATTATGCTCATAAACGGTATAATAAGTCAAAATCAACAACAGAGGACTAACTCAACCTCCAGAGAAATAGTAAACTAGGGCATACAAAAAATTCAATAACTAGATCATCTTACTACAGCGCTCTGCATTTGGAATAGCATGGATTAACGTGAAATCTCCTCCTTCGAGTTAATTATAGACGATATTTTTGTTTGTTTTTCTGTCCATCTGTAAGTGCCGGTTGTATGTAGTACCATCTCGAATCATCTTTTCTTTTCCTAATTGTAGTTTTCTTTCCAGTAGTGGTTCCCACTATCTCGTGCCGATAATCTGGTACGAATGTTCAACTACGGATGAAAGATAACATATCTTCTTACGGGTCCAACGATAGCCTGCAAAGGATACGATATGATCATTATTTACTTAATGAAGACTAATTGCCTATCTCTATTAATCTCTAACATCACCATTAACCTCCTATCATACCCTAGCATTTCTCAGATATTCCTTCCTCGGCCATTTTTCGGTCAAATTTGCTCTAGGGAGTGCTCAAGTGAGCAAATACTTGCACTGTATCAAGCCACTCATGTTTTCCTACGTGAAGACGCGGCGACGCTGTGGAATCAGCTGGAAGAAGTGAACAGGCACTATTGGAACTTTATGGGTTCAGAATTGCATAATTGCATAATAATGTTTACATAAGCCAAAGTTGAAATTTTTCTCTTTCAAGTGAAATTTATTTTTATTTTTCACAGCGCCCGTCTGTACGATTATAATCCAGAGTTGGAGTGAAAATACTCCAATGATACATGACAACTGAGAGTTACCGAAGATCATGGAGTAAAGTCAGGTGTAAGACCTATCTTAATGCAGCAGACATCATTTAGAGTTTGCTTAGGGCGAAATATTTAAACGAAACTTTGAACAATGATAGTACAGAAGGAATTTAGCGTAGTCGTAACATAGCAGAATGTGTGTAATCTGACAGATCTATGATGAGTTTGTAAGAAGCTCTAGATGGTGAGCAGGTGAGCAGGGCAGAGTTAGAAAGAACCCGATCTCTTCTGTAGCAAAAATGTAGAATAGGGTATTCTGAAGCCTCTTTAGAGGTGGGAGTGTCACGAAATGGCTAATACGGGTGAAAAATTCACGAATGGTGGAGTGAAATGAAATGAGCGTTAGAGGTAGTAAAGACGAACTAGCATGGCAATCCAGCTGTATGTAGTCAATGATAGACGAGTTGAAAGCTTAAAGAGAACCTTTGTGTGTAATTACTGTGGTGGAATCAAGTGTTCTACAAGGCTGACGAAAAATGTGGCAGATGAAAGTACTATGCAGTGAGTCAATTAAAAATGGTACACTTATATTGCTGGTAAAAAGACTGAAATGAAGAATTTCACTTTGAAATTGAATAAAAAAATGGAACCACAGCTTTTCTTAGATATGCGGGTCCTGGAACTTTGATTCAAAAATAAATAGATTTGATCGTATATACAATTAGGAAGATTTTATGAAATTCTTTCTCGATGAACTTCTCGAGACCAAATAGCACATTACACAGTGAGACTGAACATGGTAGTCCATTTGTACTTTGCAGATAAAGTTTTGCACGTCCAAAGTTATTTCTTGCTTTTTGGATTTAGCCTTTTGTATGCTGCATCTAAGATTCGTTTTTTAGAGAGATAATCATACTGTCGCTCCAGATAGATTGTATACTCTTACTATTCCCCGCGTCTAATAACAACATGTAGAGATGCGAGAGTCAAAGTTTACATTATCAATTAAAAGATCAGTTCAATCCAGTGTTTTAATTTAATCAAGTAATTATTGAGATAATTGTTAATTTTTCAATATTTGTTGGTATTTTCAGAAATTTTTGAATGCAATGTACATGGATAAACCTCTCTCAATATTACCTTAGGAATACATTTAGCTTTTGCAACATAAAGATTTTGGATAAAAGCAATGTTAATGTAACGTCACTTACGAAGTTTACTTATTCTACAGCAGAATAGTTGCTAGTGCGAATTAGAATGATATGGACTAATTATTGCTACCCGTAAGTTACAATATTTTTAGAATTTTCTTTTTGAATAACGCCTTGCTTTTAAGGCTAGTTCAATCAAACTTTGTATTCCATCAGAAGCTAAGGAGCTTTTTAGTAATTTCAAACAGAACAAAATCCTCTGTTGGTCTTCATTAAAATTTCAATATATATCACGTGATTGAAATATAATTTTCAATCAGTCATTATGGAAGTCCATCAAGAATTGATATCTTGCTTTGAAAATAAATCTAAAAGCTTATAAGGATCTTCAAATGAACAAGAAAATCTTGTCCATACAGTCTCATGTATCGCATGGATATGTGGGTGGTAAGGCTGCTATTTTTCCTTTACAAACACAAGGATGGGAAGTAGACAATATCAATACTGTTAGCTTTTCGAACCATACTGGATATGGTTCATTTAAGGGACCTGCCATGGGTAATGACGACTTAAGGAATATTCTACAAGGTCTAGAAGAGCTTCAGTTGAACTATGATGCTATATTAACAGGATATATGCCAAATGCGGGTCAAATATCAATTGTGAATAGTTACATCAAAAGATCCAAAGTACAGAATCCAGATCTCTTATACTTGCTTGATCCTGTAATGGGAGATGAAGGCTACTTGTATGTTGACGAGTCTTGCATTACAGAGTATAGACGCATACTCAGGGATAAAATAGTGGACATCATTACTCCTAATCAGTTTGAGTTGGAATTGATTTGTGACATGAAAATCTCAAATACTGAAGATCTAAAAAATGCTATTGACTACTTGCACAATGAATGTGACATTAAGTATGTAGTTATATCAAGTTTAAGCCAGGATTTGAATTTATGTAGTGATACTGGTGACAAAGATCTTATCTATTGTGCCATTTCCACTTCATTTTCTCAAAATAATGTTCAAGTATTTCAGATTCCTGTCATCAAATCTTATTTCACAGGCATTGGTGACTTGTTTAGCGCATTATTACTCGATAAACTATACAACAACCTAACATTAGGAAATGACCCCATCAAATCCTTGTCAAGATCAGTAAATCAAGTTTTAACAGTGATGAAAAAAGTGTTGGAACTTACACATAGATCTGGTCTAGAAGCGTATTGCCTGGCTAACGGCTTAGTTTTTACTGATGATTTAGCATTACTGGGTAAAATCAATGATGCTGATACCATGAAGTTTTTTGAATTAAGGATAATTCAAGCTAAACAATTTTATGGTTATGAAGGTGAAGGTGATTTACAATTAGTGCCGATATGACCGTTTATCATTTACACGACTATTGACAATCTCAACTGTTTATCTCGATAAAATTTATGAATGATAAAATTTATGAATATTTAAGACTTATTTAATATACAATAGAATATGACATTCAAGAAACCCAAGGTGCTAGTTGTTGGCTCTGGCGGTGTAGGAACGATCAGCGCTTTAGGTTTATGCCTCAACGACAGGGCTGAGGTGGTTTTGGTAGTTAGGTCCGATCATGATTATATAAAGCTGAATGGATTCACTATTAAATCCAAATCATACGGAAATATTGACAACTGGAAGCCTCACCACTTGGCAAGGTCAGTCTTCGAAGCAAGTGAAAAGCATGGTGAATTTGATTTCATTGTGTTAACCACAAAGAATATTCCGGATGGACCTATTACTTGCGAACAAATCATTGAACCTGCTGTTACAACTAATACTACAATCGTATTAGTTCAAAATGGTATCGGTATCGAGAAACCAATGATTGAAAGATTTCCAAACAATGTAGTTCTTAGTGGAGTTTCTTTAATAGGATCAAGTTACAAAAATGGTGTTGTTGAGAATCTTGGTAAAGATACTGTTTATCTTGGTGTTTTTAAAAACCCCAATATCGAGAACTATGAAGAAAAAGCCTTTGAAAGACTTGAATCTTTCTACAGTATTTATCAAAATGATGATGATTCTAAGAATAAGGTAATTATTGATAAGACTCCTGAGAAAAGTAGATGGGAAAAATTAGTTTATAACTCAGTTTTGAATACCACTACGGCACTCGTTAACCTTGATGTCAATAGGTGTCAGATTAACGATGCGAATGAAAAGATATTCAAACCCGCTATGGACGAAATGATTCTGATTGCTGCTAGTGAAGGATATGACGTGTCAAATGTTAAAGATAAGTTTATTCATCTTGGTGATGGCTTATTCTATTCCCCATCCATGTGCATAGATGTTAGAAAAAATCAACTTATCGAATTAGAAGTAATTTTGGGTAATCCATTGAAGGTTGCTGCTAAGAATGGTGTTCCAACACCTGTATTATCTATGTTGTACAACTTGTTGGTTATGGTACAATTCAGAATAAAGGAAGATATTGGATTAGTCAAAATTGACCCAAAAGATTATGCCGGAGATTCAGATGAATATCCAAGTATTTATAGACAGAAATAGGTTTAATAAAAAATTCTTGATTTCAAAAATACGTATGCTTTTGCAAACTATATTAAATTATACATTAGATTCAGTTAACACCAAGTAAAGAATGGCGACTTACCAACTATTTTTTCGAGCCTTTCGATAATGACTTTCCTAGTTTTAGTTTCAGGTCCGTCCTTATCAGGCAATACATCACTACAGCTCATATTGTAATCAAAACCTGACATATTAAGTTGGTCACTATCAATCGACGGTGATCTTTCTGTACCAGATAAAGTCCTTGAATCTTGCAATAAAGGTGTTGACTCACTTGCAGTTGGTTCCAAGCTTTCATCAATTGTGCTGATATTAGTGTTAAGGTTAAACTTCACAAGTTTGAAGTTTAAATCGTAAATGCTTGACTCCATTGCATTAGCCATATATTCACTATTGACATGTGTAGGTTCATGCAACACATCATCCCATACTAGGTGATTTTCAGCCCTTGTTAATTCCAAGGGACCAGCATGACTTTGCTTCAAAATTTCCACAACGTTAAACGCTTGTCCTTTTAATACCGCCAATTGCCGTAACCATAGTCTTTCTTTGAATTCGCTATCCTGTTGAAAGACACTTTTTATTTTGACAGTGGTAGTCTCCCACCAAAATGCTGATGTTAACAAAGGTAAGTAATGGTTTCTTGTTTTGATAGAAAAGGGTCGCCCAATAATTGATAAAGGCAAAAATAACCAACCGAATGGGAATGATCTCCATTCATCTGGCCTCTTCCAAGGGAAGGCTAAACCGGAATCTATTGCTCCAATTTTTATTATGGGTGTCAACTTCTTGAGTCTTCCTTCTCTAGCTATCTCTCTCCATTCAAGTGATATCATCCAGTTATCTAACCCTCTATCAGTGTTTCTCATGATGTAATCTAGAATTACAAGTTTTTCAAGTTCTTCACTAAATTGATTTACAGAATTTTTAGACCATTCGAACATACTATCAAGATCATTATTTTCAATATCGATAACAATATCAGAATTTTCTTTAATGTGTGACAAATTGATAGGAGCAGGATGAAGCTTAAACCATGTTTGAGCATCAACGTAACCCTCTAAAAATCTTTGAAAAGAGCCAATTTTTCTTCGTAGACCGTTAGAGTTAGTATGTCTATCCCAATACGAATAATAAAATGACGAAGACAGCAAATAAATAATCTCTGTATGCGGAACAATGTATGAAAGAAGTTGCTTGTCAAGTACACTAGCAGCAACTTCACTAAGATACCCTGAATTAGGAATGAGACACGAGCGGCCAAAAAAGCAAGGAAAGAAGGTTCTATGTAGCCACTTAGTCCATTTTGGTGATAATGGGCCGTACGGCTCTTCATCTTTTGGTTTGAATATACCAACTTTGCAAAAGCTGGAGTCACTTTCATCTCTTCCGTAGATAAAGTAACTACCAGAGGAGCCCTGTGCAATTCTTTCTGGTTTTCGGATATCGTTCTCTATAATTTGAATTACTGAATCAGTAAGCTTAGAAAAGTCGTCATTGGATATGTAATTTTCAGGAAGTTTGTTGTATGATGCATCTAATTCTATTACTTTTTGCCAAAAAGTCATGAAATCCGCTTCATTTTCTATTAATGGCGCACCTTTTATTTTTTTGAAGACAGAATATGCGATTATATATGGTTGGTATAGTGGTTCTTTTGAATTATGTCTGCTATGAGTGAATGGCGAGGAAGCCCATTTGGCGGCTGGGATAATATAGTTTTGCTTAAGTTTTCTAAAATTGGTCAATGATGACTCTGAGCCATTACGAGAAGCTGAAAAGCTGCTACTTCTTTGTATACTTGGTCTAGGAGTTGATGGCAACGAAATATTTGCAAATTTATTAACTTTCTTGGGGGTTTGAAGGTTATTCTTTATAGAGCCTTCAGACGTAGAGCCATAATCTGTCACACTATTTTCTTCATCAAATGCAAGATGCTGATAAGATCCACTTTTCGGGCTTGGCTCATGTTCCCAATGTCTTTCTTCACTAGCGCTTTCCTTATTATTACGTTCCATTAGTTCTTCATATCCTGATGGCTCTGTTGATTGTCCCAAATTTAGGGATCCTCTTTGGCTCCCAGAAGTTGGAGATGTAGAACTCATTGCTTGAAATCAATATGAATAGCTAGAGAAATTCTTGAATATTATAGGCTTATCAATTAAATATATTTATCATAAAGAAGATAAATTTAGGAAAGAGGTTTGCTTTAGTGTCACTTGGCTGCGATACAAATTTGAAATGAATCTAATTACTATCAAATAAAAGTTTTCGAGATAAAATAATAAAAGGATATATTGGAGAGAAAAGAAACTAAGGAAATGAAATTTATGAGAATGTATTTAAATAAGTAATAAACTACCTCCAAATAGGATTGATTGAAGAGCGAGCAAGCACTTTATTATAGGCTTATTGGACTTTGCTGAATTACTAGCTAACTTTTCTGATTTAGTAGAAGCAGAATTCGATGTTGACACAGAAGTAAGTTTTGCTGTGGCCTGTATATCTTTATTGTTAGCTTTAGTTGTTGCTTGCTCCGTTGTTGTTGAGAAAAAATAGTTGTTTAAAGTAACGAAAAAGCCATTCGATTGTAAATCATCGATAAGGCCATCGAATGCACTGGTGTATTTTCCTAAAAAAGAAGTAATCCCATTTATGCCTCCATTCCCAGAAAGCAAGCTTCCAAGCGCACCTGTAATTAATGTAGGATCATCCAAGGTCTTGTCAATCAAGGAAGTAAGATTGAGATTGGAAAAACTCATACTTATGGCACCTGTGTCGTAAATATCTTTAGCAAGTTTTACGGTGAGATTCTGATAGGTTTCATCTGCGATTAATCTTTTGATTGTGTATACAGCAATGCCAGTATCATTCAAAGCATTAAGTAAATCTACCAGAGTTTCTTTTACCAAATTCGATTGTAAAACCGTGGCAAGAATATTGGTAGCAAAGGTTTGAAGACTGCCTGAGGTTGTGGATCTCTTCTTGTTAGATGAGCTATATAGGTATTTTTCCATGAAATAATAGATAACATCTAAATTTGGATATACAATCCTCTCAGTCAAATTAACAAGAACTGGCCTGTAATTTTCATCTAGTAAAATTCCATCTAATACCGAAGTAATTAATCCTGAATCTTCTACAGCCCTAACTGTCCCCGATATGTTAAGATGGAGAGCTGAAGAAGCTGAGATTATTCCAGATAAACTGATACTATTCTCGGTGGATTCAATCAATTTGGCCGTAGTGTTAGCCACGAATTCAATAGCTCTATCACTCTCTGCCAATGCATCTAATCCCTTCCAAAGGATTCCAGAACTATTAAATTTCTCAAGTATAACAGCGATAGTCTGTTCGCTTCTTTTAGTAAGTTGGGTATCTTCGTAGAAGTCTAAAATCTCATCAACCACATACAGATAGTCAAAAATTTCATCTAGGAGATTAGCCATGTCAAACTGAGTCTGTTCCGCTGGAATAATATTTGGGATTGCAGACACTGTCATCGCTAAAGCCGCAAAAACATAAAATATCAAGTACAACTTCATATCCTCTTTTTATCGTTGAAAAGCATATGAGATTATTTCTTTAAATCCCAAAAGGATTCTTGAGGTATATAAACGTTCACATCTTCGAAGAGCATCATCACTCAGAGTAATTTCCCATTTTGATAATCTATTAACATAGAAGTAATCTAGTTATTCTGCTACTTCTAATTTCCTCCTTAGGAAATTAAATAGAGGTACAAATTTCATGAACTGCCTAATTGGGATATAGGTCGAAATTGCTGCTAAGGTGCTTATAGACAGGATTTACTATAATAGTACCATTTGGAAATAGTCTAATATCACAATTATATCATTGGAAAGCTACAAATACAGTTCTATACAAGATTATTAAGTTGAAATCCCTGATTTCTATCATTATGAATAGACTCCATATTTTGTATCTCATATGCTGTCAATCCGATGAACGTATTTTGCTAGTCCCATAAGAGCATTGCATATATACGATATAGAAAGATGCTCGTGTCCGCTTTTGGATTAAATAGGCTACTTCCTAATTAGGAAATTATTATGAACATTAATGCTGTGGTAATTCTCCTCATAACATATTTCAAATGTAAAATATAGAAAAATAGGCAAAAGCGATATGTCGTTTGTTTATTTCCAATCGTGGCCGAGATTATATATTAAAAGGAGATCCTTTAATAGAAAAGAGAACGAAGAATCCGATAAATTTAAGAATATTGATCAAATTTTCTTCTTCACTGAAGGAATTGCAAATATAATCAGCAAATACATATAGTAGAAATGCATTTAAGCGGAGGAGTAATAACAATATTGATCTATATGACTTCGATGGCCCTGGCAATAAATCTCGTATCACCATCATCAGAAGAATTTAATCTTCCCTCGGAGCAGATGGAGGATCTCTTGTACAATTTTTTATATTCTAGTGATTTTATGCAAAAGAGGAGTGTTGCGCTGATGGAGTCGATTATAGAGGCCGTCAACAACTCTGGATTAATATTTACAGCTCTTGAATACCTAGCCAACAACGAAGAAGAATTGAACATGATAACCAACCTAACTGCAGGTATCCTTGAGAATAGTACGGATAGCAGTGGTGTTAATATCAATATTTCTTCATCTTTGAATATATCCACTATTATACAAGATATCAAAGATTCAGGATTAGTCACATCCGTCTTGGATGGTTTATTAATGAATGATGATAATAGAGAATATCTTACCACCATTTTGGGTGATATCATAGAGGCTAACCCTTGGATAACAAAAATCTTAGTTGATATCAGTGCTGGTGTTAAACCCACTGTGAGCTACATAGCACATACTATTACCACATATAGAAGCAAAGATCCAGACTACAATTCTCATTCATATTACTCTTTTTACAAGTATGAAAGTGTGTTATCAAAACGTTCAACTGACAATTATAATGGATCAGCAGAAGCATTTTTAAATAACTTAATTTCTTCAGTTATGAATTCAGATCTTGCGACAAATTCCTTTAACGATTTTTTGGTGGCATTGAATGATTCCGGTGTTGCATTGTCTGTAACATTAGAACTTTTGAATAATACAGATGCAGCATATATTGGTGGATATGTTATTAAGAATCTTTATGAAGAAGGTGCGTTAGATAATATTGATATCAATAAATATTTTCAAAAAGCTAAATCTTCTCATCTTTTATCGGATTCTTTACAGAAGGTTCTTACAAATCCCACTTATGAGCCATATCTTGCTTTGGTTTTCAAACAATTAGAAGATACAGGGGTATACAAATCAATGCAAAGATCTTTATTTGGCGATGTCTGAATACTACATCCTTAGTCATATAGTCATTCGAGGAAATCTACATTTACTTTGTATGAATACCCCAGGTCATATATAACATATATATGTAACATTTTTTAATTTCGACGGCAATCACGATTAAATGACGTAATTTTGATACAGTTCAATTAGACTTAGCTATTCATTTTATTGTAATATGATGTATATTTTTTAATAAAAGCCCGATAAATCTTTAATGTATATAATGAGAAATGTACCAATGATGATAATAAAAATTTTGTATGTAGAGAATATTAAAAACCAAGAGAAGACATGATACCGTAACCAACCGTGATAACACAAACGTAACAAATGATAGATGCTGGAATACCTCTAGTGATGAATGTATTCACAGTAATATATGGTCTTCCAACTTCATCAGTCATACTTATAGCAGTAACATTAGGGAACCCTGAGGTAGGCAATGCCATGGCACTTGATGACAACAAAGCGGTTCCCATAACCAAAAGCAATGGATGAGGAGTTGGTAATTGTTCACCAACCTCCTTCACCAATGGAACAATAATCAATGCCGCAACAGTGTGAGAAACAAAGGTTGCAACAACCAAGATTAAAATACCAAAGATGACCATGATTGTAAATACATTGAAGTCCATGACCTTCTTTTGTAATGCTGTGGCTATTGTAGCCAATAAACCAGATGACGAAACACCTTTACCTAACGCAGTACCACCCATAGCTAAGAAAATGATACCCCAAGGGAAGTTATTCAAATCATCAACCTTAAGTATACCCGATCCAAAGAACATGACGATCGGAACACAAGAAATAATACCATTTGAACCGAAGACGTTTTCTATTTTAGACTCAACGCACCACAATAAAATGGTTCCAAGACTGACTATACAAACATAATATTGCTTGATAGTAAGTTTTTCCTTGATAGGTTTAAAAGCCTTAACCTTAGCATCACTAATCTTAAAAGTGAGAATCAATTCTAACCAAATCAAAACTGTGGCAATAATTGCAACCGGTAAAGCTACACCGAACCATTTACCCCAACCAGGACTTGGGTTCATGTATTCAATCGCAACAATATTTTGTGGTGATGAAATCGGAGATGACATACCAGCGACATTAGAAGCTAAGGCAATACCCAAGACTAATGCTTGTGAAAAAGGAGAACCAGTTTTTTGGGTTCTTAAAACAGGTTGGATCAAGGAAAACGCTAAAACTGGAGCAGCAACATTCGAAATCCACATGGACAAAAATACAGAGACACCCATGATACAAATCAAAATATTACGAGGTTTAGTTCCTGCCAATGCTAACATGTACGATGAAATAATTTTTGCAATATCATATTTAGACAAAGCAGCAGCAAGAGTGAAGCCACCCAATAATAACTGAGTAGTAGCAGACCACATTTCGCTGAAAACATAACTAGCAGCATCTGCGCCATCCATAGCACCTGTTCCATCAGTATTCTTGATAACTCCACAGGAAACGAGTAATAATGGAATAAGCATTGCAGTCGTATACAATGGAAGAGCTTCAGTAGCCCAAAGTAAAGCAGCAGTCGCCAATACAGCCATACAACGATGTTCTTGCAAATCATTAAATGTTTTAATTGACAACAAAACGACAAAGATAACGGTAATAAAGACTAACTTCGGTATTTGCCATGTAAAGCAAAATAATGGTAGTGGAATTTGGGATTTACCATAGATAGTTAATCCAAATGGAAGGTTGAATGGTTTCATGCGGAGTCTTTTCAAATCACCGGATGAACCTTCATCACCCATTTTATTTGAATGGGTAGCACTTCCATCTACGTTCAAGTTGTAAGACTTCTTTTCAAGAGAAAGTAAATCTTTCCATACTGTGTTACGTTCCCAAACGATATGGTCTCTTAAGTGAGATTTTAAGTCTAATCTAACATTGTCTAACTCTTGTTGAGTCGTTTTTTGAGTCAATTTACCTGATAAGAAAGCATAAATTTTAACAATTTGATCAAGTTTGTCATCAATATTCTTAATTGTTTCAGGCAAGAAAACACGAGAATTAAGAGGCAAAAAGTTTTCAATAAAATCTGTCTTAATAGCATAGTTGCAAGTTTTATCAAATTTCTTGGTGATTTTAGTAAAACCTATTTTATTCAACTCAATGAATGATTTTAATTCCGACAAGGAAATGAAAACGGAAGTAGATTTCCTCTTCAAAGTAATCTTCTTTTGCTCCTTTACATTAAAATCAGTGTGAGTTAACAAGGCTGAGTTTTGACTATGTTTATCCTCTTCATCGTCATCATCATCATCATCATCATCGTCATCATCAACTTCATATTCCATTCCGATGTGGTGTTTTTCATATTCCTTGTGACCTAAATTATCATCTAAATGATTGATGTGGTCAAATACTGAACCATGACTAAGTGTTCTACTCAAAGTAGAAGCTGTGTTGTATTGGTGATGTTCATCGTTTTTGATTATCTCTGAGAGCTCTTGTTGATAAGCTTGAGTAAACCTGTAGATATGTTCAATTTCGACCTTGTTCTGCTCCAAATCCATAATTAAATTGTCATAGTGTTTAAAAATTTCAGTCTCTTTAGTTTGATAGAATTCTGTAACTTTGGCTAACTCATCGAGTAACTGTTTAGAGAAAACTTTCAATGGATCAAACGAAGTACTGGACGGATTTGAATACTTCTCATCAGCCAAATCAGAGAAAGAGAGAACGGTAGAGTCCTCTACATCTATGGTGAGTGACTGAGTGGACTGGTTCTTATAATCGCCGTATTCATTTCCGGTGGATCCAACTCCCATTTCCAAATCGCTAGATGGACCGGATCCATCTTCTGGAGAGTTGTTCCTCTTAAATCTGCTGATTATTCTAGTAGGACGAAATTTGTTCCCACTGCCTCCATTTTCTTTCTCCTTCTTTTCAGATGCCAATGCTATCTTGTGCCCGTCTACCAAGTCACTAACTGTAGTCCAGTTGGTTCCATCTACAGGTACGCTACCATCCGAAGGCTGCACTTCAAGCTGTTGCTGTTGCAACTTATAAATACTCTTTTTTAAAGTGCTATAGTTGACATAATTATCTTGCCATTCTGGCACTGCGTTGAACTTAAGAGAATGAGCGAACTTCATTGCTTGATTGCAAAATTATTCCTTATGAGCTTAATCTTGCGGGATGCACAACCAATGTTTCAAAAAGCCTTCTGTATAAGCAGCAAAGTCCCACGTTTAAAGAAGATATCTATCGTGTGACAATTTTCCCTTCTGAAAAATTTCCTTCTTGAAGATATAACTAGAGAACGTGGGCTCCAAGATAATTTATTTCCCACGTGGGTTTAACTATATAAATTTGGTGTTAGGATGTTTTCGTGATGAGACAAGCACACGACTACGACATTTCATTGAATAGAATAGGAAAAAAAGAAATTACAAGAAAAACCAACGACATTCAGCGACATAAAACGACATCTTAAAAAATCGACACACACTACGATCATGCGACATTTCGGATATATGACACCGACATTTAAGCGCACGCGACATTTGCGTATATTCTCTCATGTATAATGTTATCTGTCACATTGATTGTCTTGTTATATGTTAAATTCTTTACAGCTATTGATATTAGATCCAGTTGGAGCGTCTCAATATATACCAGGTTAGAGATAATTGGAAACACGGCTACTAGTTCGCGACATGGTGCACGAAGGAGAATATGTTCTGATACCTTCGACAAGACTGCCGCTTCCTATCAGCAGATCAGATTCGATCAATAACTCCGTCAGTAGTACTCCTGGGAGAATGCAATCGCCTGAAGCAGAATCGGGGTATGATGGTAAGACTAATGTACAAGGTGAGTTGTGTTCTGGTGGAATTCCTGCCTTGGTTCACAAGTGGTCACATACACATTCAATCTTATGTGTGATGCCAGCACCGACCAGAGGATTACTTTTCTGTGGGACCCAGGACTCTAAGATCCTTGTTTATGACTTGGAAAACTACAATTTGAAGTATGAAATAGCTTCTGGACAAAAGGGCCACTCTGTGTCTATTCTATGCTTAGCGTTGAGCGAAAATGAAAACTACTTGTTTAGTGGAGGTTCTGACTCATTAGTTAAAGTTTGGGATTTATCTGGTACTGAAGATGAAGAGGAATTCGAAATACCATGTAAGCATGTCATTTACTCCTTAGTTGATATTGGTGATATTTTCTCAATTGCATGGTCCGACTCACTTTCTACCATTTTCATTGGTGCCCAAAATGCTGCTATTTTATGGTATCATCTACCACTTAATGCCTTGGACTCAAGCCAAAGTCACACTACAATCCACAGACTACCTCATTTTAGATACAACAAGTTTTTTGACTCAAAAGGTCCTGGTGGATCATTAAATATGGTGCAATCAATGCAACAACAAATGAAAGTTTACTCTGAGGAAAATTTGTCCGGACCTACTTTAAACGAAGTGAAAAGTGAGGACTTAATAAGATTTGCTCATAATGGTTATGTTTATTGTATGGAAATTTTCAAATGCACTAAGGAAGTCCATGATATTTTTAACCATTATGCTGACTCGTATGAAAATATTCTAGTCTCTTGCGGTGGTGATGGAACTATAAATGTATGGGGAGTTAGTAGGGCTCAAGGAAAAACATCTATTACGAGAATAAAGTCCTTGCAGAATGATGATTCTGTTCTTTCGATGACAATGCAAGAGTCTTTTCTCTTTGTTGGTCTTTCAGATTCCAGTATCAAAGTATGGGATTTATCCACATTTCAGCTAATTAGATCTTTCGAATTTGCAAACTGCCATCAATCTGGATCTTATGATGAAGTGTTAAGTTTAGGAATTTACAACGATTTTATTTTCAAGTCTTCTAATGTCGGTGGTTTGATTAAATTTGCACTTAAAAATGTTTCGCCTCCACCTAGATCTATGGATGGTGGCTCAAACAGATTGAATAATGTAGTGGTTCTCGAAAACGAAGAGATATATGACGATTTATTTAAGAAACACACCCAAAATGACTCTGTTTTGGCTGTCAAAATTTTTACAGTTCCTTCTGGTTCTACCTATTTATTATCAGGTGGCCATAAAGCACTATGTTTATGGGACATTACTGACGTTGGAAAAAAAAAAGATGACGCTTGCAACATTTCAAAAAAGAGTCAGGGTCACGCTACAGGAGGTTCGAGTTCAGCCGGCGGTGAAGGCATCACCAACGAAGACTTATTAAATACTTTGCACAAATTCATCACTTTCAAAACAGTTCTGAAATATCCTTCCCTTTATTTGGAGGACTCTCGTCAATGTGCCAAATATTTAACTAAATTGTTATTTAACTTGGGAGCTAGCAGTACAAGATTATTGCCTGTTCCGAATGGAAATCCAGTAGTCTATTCAAAATTTCTCAGAAATAATTCTTCTGCTGGTGATGTTGAGCCTAAAAAAGTTCTTTGGTATGCACATTATGACGTCGTTGATGCAAAAGAAGAGGACAACTGGAACACAGATCCTTTCACTTTGACAGCGAGAGATGGTAATTTATATGGTCGTGGTGTTTCAGATAACAAGGGACCAATTTTAGCAGCAATATATGCTGTTGCTGACTTATTTCAAAAAGGTGAGCTTTCTTGTAATGTCACTTTTATTATTGAAGGTGAAGAAGAATGTGGTTCAATTGGATTTCAACATGTCATCAATGAACACAAGAGTTTGATTGGAGATATTGATTGGATTATGTTATCAAACTCGTATTGGTTGGACGATGAAACTCCATGTCTTAATTATGGGCTTAGAGGTGTTATTAATGCCTCTATAACTGTGCAATCTGAAAAACCAGATAGACATTCAGGAGTTGATGGTGGTGTTCTGAGAGAACCTACAATGGATCTAATTCAGCTAGTTGGTCAATTATCTGATTCTCAAACTAATAGGATCAATCTCAAAGGGTTTTATGAAGATATTTTGCCTTTGACAGATACTGAAGTGGAAATTTATAAAAAGATAGAGAATGCTAGCATTAGTAACAATGTTTTCAGTCAAGATTTGAAAACTTTAATTGCAAAATGGAGAAATCCTTCATTAACAGTTCATAAAATTGAAGTCTCTGGACCAAATAATAACACCGTTATACCTCAAACTGCCAAAGCAACAATTTCTATTCGTATTGTTCCAAATCAACATTTAGAGAAAATCAAGTCACTGCTTATTGATCTTCTTAAAACCAATTTCAAGAAATTGCATTCACCTAATGGCTTGCTGATTGATATTTTTCACGAAGCTGAGCCATGGTTAGGTGATCCATCGAATTTAGTTTATCAAATACTCTATGATAAGATACGCTCCAATTGGGGTCCCAACGTTCCCGAACCTTTATTTATTCGTGAAGGTGGAAGTATTCCTTCAATAAGGTTCTTAGAAAAGTGTTTCAAAGCACAAGCTGCTCAGATTCCATGTGGACAAGCCAGTGATAACGCCCACTTGAAAGATGAAAAGCTCAGAATTAATAATTTATTCAAATTGAAGTCCATTTTATCGGATACATTAAAGGAATTAGGATGTACATAAATAATTTAGCATTAATGTAATTATGTAGATACGATTTACAATTATAAACAATTCAATATTTGTCATTATGTATTATATTATTTTAATTTTTTTTTGGATAAATATAGGAATAATATAAATACTATAGTTTTATCCATTAAATACCGTTTAAGCTATGATTACGCCATTGATATGCTCCGCTTTTACCAGTCGATTACTGTAGCAAACCCTAGAGACTTGCTTCGGATTTCTGATCAATTTGTTTATTTGGACGATGCTGTGAATCTTAACGTTAGCAGGGTCTACCTCGTCAGAAATGTTAGATCTATCAAATTCATTACATAAATAGAAATCTATTCCAGACCAAAGCCACGAAAGGGAACTAGTTTTTAACTTCTTCTTGTTACTAGTAACTGAGTCGTCGTCTTTGAGATGCATGCATTTGGATTGCGCTTCTTGTCCAATAATTTGTTCATTTATGGTAGAAGAAGAAGTAAATACTGGTTCATTATACTTATTCAAGCTCGCTACTATTCTGGAAGCAGATTTAGGCAGCAAAATATTGGACTGTTTGGCAAAATCCAATTCATCAGTTTTATTATTCATCGAAGAAATTACATGGATTAATTCAATTGCATTAAGCTTATCCTTATATGATAGTTTAAACTGGCTTATAGTTATATCAGGGTGCTTATTATTTAAATGCTCGACTAATGACTGAGACCTTGGATTATACTGGTCAAATAAAATGATGCTAAATCTGGACCTGATAGATTCCAAACTAGTAGAAATGATGCTGACTGTGCTAAACTGAAATGTCAATTCCGAATCATTGAAAGCTAAGACATGATTGAACTTTGACTCATAAACCTCCTTTGCGCTATCGGTTAATTCTTTTATTATCTTGTAATCCAAGAAATGAATTGTTTTACGATCCAATTGAAAATGCTCAATCACTAAAAGTACATCATTTAGCTCTTTCGATATGTCATTAAGGATGATTAAAAACTTTCCCTTTAAGTTTTCCAGTTCAAATAGGTGCCTATTATCTTTGACAAACGAGAAAAATGGAAGGGTAATGTCGAGAGAAAAACAACAATCATGCAAACTAACACATTCAGGAATTTTAATTAATGTTTCGTTAGCATTTTTGATTTTCATGTAATCCTGAAGCCCTCCCTCTAATGTGCTACCGTATGCCAAACCTCTTAGACACTCGTATTCACTGTGCACAGAATAAGTGTCTTCGGTTAATAGTGCCTTATTTTGAACTGTAAGTTCCATGCAATTTCGACAAAGATTTACATTTTGTAAAATGCAATTTGAATAAGGAAATACTAAATATTTTGAGTTCCTTTCGAAGTCAAAACCTCTCGCTAGACTGAGTTTTCCAATTATCTTATTTCCTGGAACCACCCTTGCTGGGCGATTGCTTTTATTCCTGAACCATTCGAAGTCCGTGAGATAATTGATTCCTATTATCTGAACCCGTAGAATCGCTTCACCTTCTTCCAATTCCAGTAGCCTCAATTCCCTTGGCAATATCGTTGTTTCCCTCAATTTCATGTTTTGTGGTTCCAATTTTCGCTTCATAGGTAGTCTTCCGATCGGCTCTATCTTCAAGTGTACCTGCTTTAGTTTAAGATCTTTCAGTACATTCTCGTTACTAATTGACATATCGTACAGGTTTAAAATTCTAAACTTCAACCAGTTCTACACCTGAATCACCGACAAGAACTCGATTTTTGATCTAAATTTTCACCCTGATCTTCCAAAACTTTAAATTCCCAAATGATTTGCTATTCCTGAAAATAACATAATTCCATGTTAGGTCAAGCCATACAATCCGCCTCCTATTGTTATCTCAGGCACATTAGTGTATTTAGTATACTTATTAAGTCTTATTTTTAGGCTACATGCACGAGGAGTATGAAAAATTTAATTTTTCACTTCCTTATATATCGTCAAATGCACAAGATTTCGAGTAAATGCATGGTTATTGTTTGAGAACAAGAAGAATTCTCGGTAGAGACCTAGACGATAGCATGGACTAAATATATTTCATCGCCAGTCGGTACTTGCATATTGTGCTTAAAATATATTGTGCCTTGTCTTGCCGGACATCGTAAACTAGAATCCAAATTGAAAAATAAGACATGAATGATCGTCATTTATTTTCGCCAATTAAGATTTAGAACTACGTGGAATATGATACCAGAGTAGAATATTGAGATAACTCTAAAATATCTTGTCAGTATATTTGAATACATTATTTTAATAACCGAATATAAAAGAATAGCTATAGATGGAAGAAATGAACACTATTTAGAGACCTGATCCTTCTTTCGTTTTTCTAACTCCACTTTCAATTTTCTCTCTTCTTCGTCTATTAAAGACAAGCGCAAAGCTTCTTCTATCATCCTGTCTTCTGCTGATCTGAAATTACTACCGTTCAGGCTAGATTGTTGACGGCCGGAATTCACAGAACCTCTTTGAGTTGGATTGTTTTCGTGAATTAAAAGATTGGAGGCATGTATAGCACTTGCGGTAGCTGCTCTTCTCGCAAGCTTGTTTCTGGCCGTGGTCAACTTCAACTCCCAGTCAGGTCTAATCATATCGATGGTGATTACCCCAGGATCGTCTGCAGCTATCGAAACCCTTCGTTTGGGCTTTTTCACTGCCAAATGAGCAGATACTGGAGACAGAGCGTCTGGAGACGAAGAGATAGCAACATCATGATCCTCTGGTATATTCGCAAAGGCAGTGTAATTCTTGGGTTTCGTCCCTCCAATTCCTGTTTTATAGTCCCACGGAGGGTCGTACGTAACCCCAAAGTCAACACTGGCACAATAAGGACAGTTTGCAACCTCGGATATGATAGTGTGTGGGAGAGCATCTGGATCTGATTGAAGTGTATTCTCGTCGTGTGGAGGATGTGGTTCCAATCTTTTAATTTGGACAAAGCACTCCGTACATATAGGTTGAAGACAGCAACGGGACACATTAAGATGATTAGGATAATACAAAAAACAAATAGGGCATTCTGAAGCATCCCGATATAGTTTCAATAGTAAGTCTTTTGATGGCAAGTATGACGAAGCGTTGGGATCTTCAGCCTTTAATTTGGACTTTTCTTCCATGTATTTTTCCTCTTCTTGTTTCTGCTGCTCTTTCACACGAGCAATCATTAACGCAAGCTTAGCCTTCTGCTCTTTCCTCCTAAAATAATTCGATGACTTGTGTATTTTATGATTGTCAATGTCATCTTCCTCTTCTTCTTCTGAATATGATGTTTCTATCGAATGTAATGGAAGTTGATAAAGTAAAGTAGTCAATTCATCATCAGTCCAAGCCTCATCAAAGTCCTGAAGTGGAGTAAAGAAAGGAGCTAATTGTCGTTTCACAATATAGTTTCTGACTATTTCTGTGTCAAAATCCAAATTCGATTTGTACGTGCCATAAGGGGCCAAAAATCCGCCATCTACCGTTTCGTTGAACCTTACTATTAAATTCTTGTAATGAGATTCACGCTGTTTATCCTTTTCATCCAGTCTTTTCAGCTTCTTTCCATCCCCGAAAGGCATTGATGAAGTATTGGCTGTAGTATTTCTTCTACCCGATCTAGTGTGTATTCCATCTGATATTAGAGAAGACCCTGAAGAAAAGGTATTAGATCTCCCTCTGGATTCTTTAGTAGGTACGTTTCCCATTATTCGAATATATTAAAGATATAACGGTTTATCTCAGGGGTATGCTTGTACTGGTGTTATAGCAACTTCCCATACTACGACTTACCCCATGGAGTTTTAGTTTGTTCGGATTCGAAAATGATCACGAGATATCGTGATGAAAAGTCGGTTACTATGGAACGGTGAAATTTATTCATTAAATACATATATATATATATGTGAAATACAATTATTCTCCCCTTGTTATGGTTAAGCTTATACCTAATGCTACCATGGCTAAAACAATTATAAACCATAGTATTCCTATGACGAAACTGATGATTTTCTGAGTCTTTGAAAAGGCTTTCTGGGGGTTGACCAGATAATCATTCAAGTTTTGTAATTTGTAAAAGAGTCCGTTGTAGCTCTGGTGGTGGGACCCCAGCCAATCAAATACCCCTAAGGAGATAAGAAAATACACTGGGGGAACTACGAGACATAGTACCATGATAAGAATGAAATGAGTCCAAGAATGGGTGGTTTTGCAGGAGATCTTTTTGGGTTCGTTCTGTTTCTCTAGATCGATGGGGTACTCTGAGCTGGAAGAGCTAGCACTTGCCCCGTGGTAGGTAGGACTCGGGGCATCGAGGAGGTAGTCATGAGAATTTTTTTTCGTCAAGTTATCCAGCAAAACTAGTTTGCTAGGTGGTTTAGGTATGGATGTAGGTGAGGTAACCGCAGCCCACGATTTGCTGTGTCTGAAGTCACCTAAATGCTGGTTCAAGTTGGATTGTATGAATTCTTTGTTCGATGATGCTGATTTTGATGAATGGCTATGCGTTGGGAATGAGGAATATACTGTTCCAATAGAGCCTATGTCAGACGGAGGAAGATATACATTTTGTGGCAGTTGAACTTCCTTGGATGATCCTGTTTCAACTAATTTTGCTTTTGAGTGCTCAGAAAGATTGATGGAAGGTTTGCTTCCATTCGTCTTGAGTTCCGGCCTTGCATGAACTCTATTAACCAGTATAGGCAAGGCAGTCTTTACTCGAATATCGGTATCATTATATGTGCTCGTATTTTGTGGAAAATTAGTTCTAGAAGAGAGATCTTTATCATAGAAACTTTCTAGTTTACTAAGTAATTCTCCTGACGAAATTGAAGATGCTATGGTTATTCTTTTGTCCCGATTTTCTTTTAAGACTGTTTCATTAAAGTTTATTGTCGATTCATTGATAATTTGTGTTGCCAATGGTCTTTCCAGAATGCTAGAATCATTATAATGGGTGGAATTTGTGCGATCTGGATCTCTCCTAGACTCGGGATACAGTTTTCTAGAAGCATTCTGAGGTGTAATATTTGGATCAGGGTATTTACTCTCTTCATTTTTAATTTCAGGCGTTCTATTGACCAAATCTGAAACAGTTGAAAGATTAATTAATGATGATCTGTTTATATCTATGTTTGAGGATGTACTTACAACATTTTGTCTTTTGTTGACATTCTTTTGATTGCGTTGCTTCTTGGCAATTGACCCTTCGCTCTTGTCTTCGAATATTTTAAACCTAGAAGAAGATGGACTACCTGTCACTGAAGTATATATACTTTGTTGATTAGATGAGCTTGAGCTATTAGATAATTTTGAATCTTCTAGTGTTATGCCTATTATAGATTTATTAACACTTTTACTTCGTATTGAATTTTCTCTGGTGATGGTATGTGAGGAATTTCTGCTTGAGTTAATAATAGAAAGTTTTTTCGTATGTTCTGGCCCGATTGTCAGATGGGTATCATCAAAATTTTCCTGAAATAAGAAAGTCTTTCTACTTTCTTCTCTGTCTTCATATTCATCTAGAATCGAGTTAATAGACTCAGCATCATAAAAAGCTTTAGAATCTTTACTATAGTCAGACGAAGTATCAGCAAAGTCGGCTTCTGCCGTTGCTTTTAAATTTGGTAGATTTGTAGACGATCTTACATTTGGATAATCACCCCGACTTCCTGTAGAGGAAACTGTAAATGATGACTTTGACCTTGAAAACTTTGGCTTCAATAATCCACTAATTCTTAGTTTGCTTTCAGCTGTTCTGTATTTACTTATACTCTTTGTTGGTGACGATAGTGAACTTTCTGACGCTGTAGTATCTATTGCACTGTTGATAGAATACGTGGAATTTCTGCCAGTAAAAAAATTTTTGACAGACCTGGATGGAGACGACATAATGTGGTCTGTATTTAGTTTATGACTGGGGCCCTCTTTGAATGGTTCTGAAACATTCTCATCGTTTGATGGAACCTGATCTTTACGAGGCAGATGCCCTCTACTTGATTTCATTTTGCAGTCACTCACTCAAGTTCTCACTTTGCCTTAGACTCCTAATTCAATCAAGTTTGTGTATAACAACAAGGGAAAGAATTGCATATCAACATTTACTATCTTCAGGCTTGAGATGAAGTTCATGATGGGCCTCATGAAGTTGTGAAATATTGAGTATTTTGATATTTCCTAGTTGGGAAGTCATATTACTTACCAATTCAGTAAAGAATAAATTAAGACTTTGTGTAAATCAGGCTTCAGCATAATTGGATATAAAGAAAAAACTAAAAGAACTAAAGAGCGTAAAGAAATAGATAAATATCATTGCATACTTGCATAGCCAAGGAAATATTCAGTTATGTTAAATTTTATGCTATTTTTTTAATAATATCAAAATTTGGCTATTTGTGAGCATTAGTGAGCATTGTGCTCATAAACTATACTGATACTTAGATGTAGCTGTTGCATATACCCCTAATGTGGTTCCAGTTGCTGCTTTGCTTATGAGGGTTCCTATACTTGCAGTGTTTACTGAATTGAAAGAACCAGAACCAGATGCTTTCGTACTAATAGCAGTGATAGTAGCAGCTCGAGCAGAAGAAGCCTTAGTTTTATCTCCACCAAATAACCCAGCTATATCACCAACAAGACCTTTTCCAGTAGATTTAGAGGAAGACGCAGAAGTAGATGTAGCTTTGGTTGCAGCAGTAGTAGTCGCTTTTGTAGTTGAGCTGGAGGATCCACCAAAAAAGAGTCCGAATAAGCGAGTGAGGAGACTACTCTTGATGGATTTACTTTTAGATGCAGCAGATGTGGTGGATGAAGCAATCACAGCAGCAGATTTGGTAGTGGAAATAGTACTTAGCGTCGTGGCAGCTGTAGTAGCAACTACCTTAGTAGAAATAGAAGCAGTGGAGGTAGTGGTAGTGCCACATTTGCCTTGGAAGGCAGCTAAAGAGTTGGTGATAACGATCTTTAATGTTGAAAAGTTGAAGAATTGCGAAAATAAATCCTTAACCAAACCTGAGCTTTTAATTGCATCAAGAAGGTCTGAAAAACTAAGGGCATGGCTATTAATCACAGCTTTTCCTAAATCAACGGCAAATGGAATATATACCGGCTCAGTAAGAATAGAAAGGACAATAGAACTAACTATGCCCGAATCTGCAACCGATTCTAACACATTAATAATTATACTATGAAGATCTCTCTGCTCATTAGCCTCTCTTCTTTCAAAACTTACACTATCTTCTTCTAAATCTTTATTTTCACCATAAACCGAAAGCTTAACTTTATCGAAATCAACGCCCGTCTCGAGCTCTAGTTCTCTTTTCTTATGGGAAGTAATTCTGTCAAAAATCAAAGTAGTTATATTGCTAATGTACTTCTCACCAAGTGCAAATATATCAGCATAGAATTTACAATCAGAAATAAGAGAGTCGATTGTAGTTCCAAGCAAGTTAGATTCATCCAAAATTCGAAATAAGGTGGTCACATTCAAAAGTCCAGATTCTAATACGGTCACAGTGGTTCTGATGATAATCGGTTCTAAAACAGGACTGGACACCGCATCCTTAAGAAGGGATTGTGGAATCCCACTGTCACTGAGACCCGTCAATACCTGAGTAACAATTGCATATTCTCTCTTCTCTAATTCTGCAGGATCGTAGTCTCTCTTAGCTCTGTAAGATTGGTATTCAATGACCGAATCAATTACACCATCACTCAATTCCATCTTTTTAAGCGAATCATCTATGTCCAAATTGGTCGGAGCAGCTTGTGTTAGGAATGATAGAGCAAAAAATCCTAGTATGGTGCCAATAGTTGCAAACCTCATTTTTCTTTTTTAAGCGAAGGATATCAAAATATGGATTGAATTTATTAATTAACAAAAAGCAGTCGAAATACAACTTACTAGTGAAAAGAGTTATTCAGAAAGCTTCCTATAAATAATAAATGGGATTGTGGGATTGTCATTTAATTTATTACTCTTTGAGTCAAGTATAGTAAGTTTTGTGATCATGTCGAAAATTTCCTTTTTGGGATATTAAAAATTTATCTTTGAAGGCTTTTTCAAAATTGGGTTTTTCACTTCCCAAGGTGGTAGTTATGAAAAAGACAACTCCTAGAAGTATCCTTGACTTACTCCTTATGTCCTTGTGTATCATGTAATGTATCATTTAGCGCTGAACTCTGAATAAGTTCTGTAATAGTAACCGAACGCAACTCTCAATAGGTATGTGTAATTGGTCTCAAGAAGTAATTCCAAAACAATTGATTCAATATTACATGCTCATATGATCATGGGTTTAGAAAGAGCACTACTAATATAATTTCGACTACAAAATTTACTTCGAAAATAATAAATATGCATTTGTTTTATAGAATTAATGAGCGAGAAACATATTCCTGGCAATTTAATTAAAAGTAGTATAATCTTAATAAAAGCTCAGTTCTTTTGGAAGAAATTCATCAAAGAGCTCTGTGTCTTCTTCTTTCCATCACTCTTTTTACTACTGTCAGTAGCGCCTTTATCTCTAGAGGAAATTGGTTTAGGAGAAGGCCGCTTCGCATCTGGTTTTGGAGTCGATTTCTTACGATATGAAGTGAATAAAACACCACCATCTGAAGCGTGAGATTCTGTAACTACCTTGTTTTCTTGATTAGTTTCAGCCTGATCCACTTTAATCTGTTCATCTTCACGCTCACCTTCGTTTAACTTTCCGTAAGGTTCCTCAATAGATTCTACCTCTACTTTTGGCGAGTTATCATCAATATGTCTATTTTCCTCCACAAAAATAGGCTCCTTGGGTTCATCTTGATCTTGAATTTTGCTATCATCGTCGCTGAAATCGTCATCAAATAGATTTTCAAGTTCTGAACTCTTTGCTGTAGGTTTCTTTTGAATATCTTCAACATCATCATTATTATCAGTGTCATGATTTGATACAATAACTCTTTCCTTTGGTTCTAAGTTCTGTACTTTACGGGATTTGTATTCGAATTTAGGCTTTGGATCTGTTGAAGGTCTCTTAGCAGGAGTGACCTTAGATTCACCTTTGCGAGAAACGTATCCAGATATTGTACTAGCCCTTGTAGTGGGAGTATTTTGTTTTCTTGAGACGTAACCTGATGTCAATCCAGAGCTCTTTGTTGGTTGACCATCTCCAGCTTTCAGTATTGGTCGACTAGAAGTAGCAGTACTACTTGCAGACACTATTGAAGGGACCTGTTTTGCAATTTCCTTCAAAGGAGGTCCTTTGATCATGCCATTCTTTACATACGTCATAATTTCACTAAAAGATGAAGTCGCTTGTAACTCACTCTGAGATATTTGTTCTACGGTGACCTGAGTTTCTTTCAAAGAAACACAGTAAACGTGAATTGTATGAATTTTTTCAAACAGTTTCAAATCCTCTTCCAAATCTGTTTCATTTTCTGAGAATTTGATTAATATACCTCTAGAATTAGTACCGCTAGTGACGAAAGACGCATCTAGTTTCTCTTTGTTCTTTTCAAAAAACTCGTATAAAATTCTCTTGGATTCGCTTTGATGGACTCCTAATGATCTAGATAAGAAATGGTAATTAACTGGGGTATTCTTCTTAAATATATTACTAGCCAAGAAGTCAAAGGCCGCTGGTGAAGCATTCATTGTCATACTTAGCTACAGTTTATAGAGAAGAGTGTTGATAAAAATATATACAAGCGCGATATTTGCGCGTGCTCTATTTTTCAAAATACTTCCTGCTATATTCACCGAATAATTAAACAATGTATGTATAGTAGCTTTAATCAAGTCTCCGAATGACTATTTGAAGTGGATTAAAACACTTGCTTTAATTTAAAAATCTCTTGGTGCTAATTCATATTTAATTGCACTTGAATGTGACCTTTCTGCAAAACTACAAGATGCTAATAAACAATAATAAATAATAATTGAATCAATCCATAATTAAATACAAAATAAAACACCTAACTAAATATAAGACTAAAGCTCATCCTTAACTGAAGCCTTTTCTTTTTGCTTGGAAAGATATTCTTTTCTTTTTGCTTCTCTTTCTTCAAGATTACCACATAACGGGCCCTCAATCATTTCTTCAGTAACACCTTGACTAATCAAGGTTTGCCATGATTTTATGTTTTCGAAACCATTACGTCCATGCTGATAATCCAAAAATGCTTGCTGGATTCCCTGTTTGTTTGATGCAACGAATGGGCCATATTGCACAACTTCTTGGTCCAATTTTTGACCACCAATTAACACGAATTCAACGTTATTTTCATCAGAATCAACTTCCGCAGCAGTGTTTTCACCAGTTATGAAATCACCATCGGTATTGAAGAAGTAACTATGATGTTGCTTTGCATTTGTGGCATTATTAAGGACTAATTTGTTACCCTTTAAAACGTACAAGAAGAAATTGAAATCCAATGGTAATTCTTGTTTAAAGGTTGCTCCTGGTCTCATTTTGTAGTAATAGTAGTGAACTGGTGTAAAAGCTAAGTCTTTGACAGAATCAACGCCATAACTCTTACCTGAAATGACTTTAACACGTAATTTTCCATCTTGCTCAACGGCTTCTGGGATTTCCCAAGCTCTCAAATCTCTGTAACGAGGTTTGGTGTCTTTTAATGCATCTGGTAAATCAACCCATAATTGGATACCTGAAGTTGGAGAGTCTGGTGTAGCAATAGGCATTTCTGAGTGGACAATACCTTTACCAGCAGTCATAAATTGAAGATCACCAGCGTAAAGAACACCTTTGGACCCAGTGAAATCTTCGTGAGCCATTGCACCTTCTAAGATCAAAGTAATGGTTTCTTGACCCTTATGAGGGTGTTCAGGGAAACCACCGCTTCCATAACTGAAGAAATGGTCGCACATCAAGAATGGATTGAATTTTCTCATAGTCATTACTCCTATGGATCTGCGGACTCTGGCCCCAACCCCTTCTGCTTGCTCAATAGCAGCTACGACACTTTGTATAGTTCTTGCACCCATATCTGTTTTCTTGTTTTCTGTTAGTTTGTTTAAGTCTTTTAGCAAATTCAAGTCTTTTTGATTTGCTTTTGTATATGATAATAATGATAAAGAAAAAACCAATGTACAGATAGTTAGCGAAATCCAATTCATATAAATACTCCTCAGATTACTTATTCAAATCTCTTTGTGTGACCTGAAATACTTAAAAAAACTGAATAAAAAATTATTGCTAATACAATTTTTGAATTATATATTAGAACTAATTTAAATATTTTACTAAAAATTAATAGTTAATCGTGCAGTTAGTAAATTCTTACTAAATGCAACTCGAGACCAATTTGCATCGTAGTTTTGCATAGTAGCGAATAGCAAATTATTCATTTATAAGAAAATAAAGATGATTTATTGACAGTGCCTGAATACGTATGTATATTTCTGAAAGGAAGTGACGATTCTAGCACCTTTTAGATCATTCTAATGCTTTCTAAATCTTTTTGGTGCATATAAAAACAGAAATGATGTTGCATAGATAATTGCGAAAGATCTAGTCACAATTAGAAATTGAAAGAAAGAAATGTAAATTGATCAAACAGGACAGAGTAGAGATTATATTGTTTGCAGGGAATCGATTTGAGATGGTGTATACTTAGCTGAAAAATAGAGGTTATAACAAATTTGTGGCATTGTAGTTGTTGGTCAGAGAAGATTTCCGATAAATATATTCGGATGCAAAAAATACTTGAGATATAAATCAGATTCTTCTAAATAATTACTTTTTTTTAGCAAAGGTGTAGACCGTTGGGAAACATAATTCAAATTCTGTATCTAATGTCCAATCTAATTTTTGCTTAAGTTCATCTATAAATGCTTCTGCGACATCATATTTATTACCGTGCTCTTTCATCCATGTGTGGTAAGCACTCCAACTTTTGACGTAAAGGAGAAAGGTGCGAAGAGTGGCCTTTTTCGAGATGAAAAGGGTAGTTTTAGAGCAGTCACTTTTGTTAACGTCTGGTCTGTACTCGTTTCTGATGATATCCTTGAACAAATCTGAAGGAACTTGTATCTCCTTTAAAAGAGTCCTTAAATAGTTATGCCCTGGTTGCTCGTAGTAAGGGCCAACAAACCTTTCAAAAGGTTCACTAGGATCTAATTTCTTTGATGAACCATATGTAAATTTCATGTAAATCTCGTTTGCTTTAGGGTAACCAATAAATACAGGGTCTCCATAGAACCAGTAAGCCAAAGTTCCACCAGGTTTCAAAACTCTGTATGATTCACGAAAGAACTTAGGATGATCAACCCAGTGACAACATTCGGCTCCAGTGATAAGGTCAACTGAACTTTCCTTAATTTGACTTGGTTGCGCTTCTGCAGACCCCTGGAGAAATTCAAGCTTGTTGGAAGCTTTAGTTCTGGGATCGTTTTGGCAGTGGTTTACCATTGTTTCAGACACATCTGTTCCAATTACTTTACTAAAGAATTTCTCTAATTTGAACGTGACAAATCCTGACCCACATCCAATATCAATTGCTAGTTCATTAGCATTCTTATTACCATCTCGATTATGGTATTTGACCAAGGTCTCGTAAAATTGATCTGGATAAGATGGTCTAGCAGAATCGTAGTGTTTAGAATCAAAGTCAGCTTCAGAATAGGTTGCCATTTTGCTTTTATTCTTTAAATTAATTGGGCCAAACACCAAAGTTGCAACTCTTCTCTTTATATGAGTTATGTTTGTCTCCGGTTGCGGAGCGAGACCGGCATGATATAGAGATAAGTATTTTTGCAATCCTATTGTATTACCAAAAGAATTATACATTAGTAATAGAATACTTGTAATAATTGGTACGCTGAGTCACCCGGATAGATTTAGTCTTGTTTGAAATGTTGTGTCATTATTATTACATTATTACTATTAAAACTATTAAATTACTATTAAATTATTATTAAATGGTGTTAATTCTGATTATTGTTCACTCGATATTGTTATACTTTTTTTGAACTACTGTCTCTTTCCCGTTTAATTTTGTTAAGAATATTGATTAATTAACAGGTTTACTCAAATATTTTCATTTGTCCTCAAAAATCAAGCAAGTCTCAACAATGCAACCCTAATTCCAAATAAACGACACCAATTCTAAATTTCTTTCTTGCTTTCAGGATCACGTTTCTTATTTCTATTTTGCAAGAATTCTTTGTATTTACTCAATGTAATATGATCTTGCAATGCCTTGTATTCGTCAACAAATTGGTAGCGGGTGTTGAATAATTTGTCCCAAAAGGTGAAGAATGGCTGAGAGAAGTTACTCTTAACACCCCAGTTTTGATGATGAATGTCGTGATATAATGAATTGTTTGGAAAAATTATTTGGAAAATGTCATATGGAAGTCTATAACCACAGTGATCATCAACGGTTTTCAAGGTTGAAAAGGTGTACAAAACAATTGTTTCACGAGGAGCCAAAAAAGTCACAATGGAAGCAATACCCGTTCCTAAGGTATCTAATAAGAATCCTTCAACTGGGTCGTTATATAAAGCACCATACGCGTAAGGAACATACAAACGATGATGTCTAGAATGAAACCTTTTGTAAAGCGTTTTGTTTAAATGCATATAACGATGCAAAAAGAATTGCCAGGTATCTATAATTCCAGTTGCTACTATCAACTTAACAAAGGACCATCCGTACATATATCCGAAATATATCACTTGGTTTGGAACAAAAAATGGAATTTTTTGCCTCAAAATCCACATGTCGTATAATTCCATACCAGTAGTTGGTGGATCATCTAATGTGTATACGAAATATCCCACTATCGTCTGAATTATATGTTGCAATATCACATCTTGTATGACGCTTTTCATAGAGGCTTTGTTTCTGGATTGTTCTTCTTCACTTGGGTGGATTCTGTATTTCTCTGCCAATTCGTACACGTCAATTATATGGAAAAAGGTAGCATAGGTCCAGTATGCAATCACTGGAGCAATTAACGCTAATATTCCGTCAGGTATTCCTTCAATTAAATCCGGCTTTCTGGTGATGACTATAGAATGGGAAAAAGATGGTTGAGACATAACTGAAGAAAAGTTCTTTGGAAGGGAGACTGATTCCACAAAACTTGTTATACTTTCCATTCTCTCTTGTAAAATTTTGATAAAGCTAGATATAAGACAGCTTTATCTTATACAAACAACTTATTAGAAAAAGAGATGTTTATATATATTTGTATGCTGAAAAAATGTGTGTCACCCGACTAAAGAAAAAAAGTAATTCACGCTAGAGATTTTTCATATTTCATTTTGTATACTAAAATGGCCTCATATTAGGGGTAAAGAGATGCAATTACGGATACTACTATTGAGTATATGCTAATTCTACCTTTCTACTTCACTTGATAAATATTGTGGTTTAAAATTAGATAGATCTGTTTGTATTGGTTAATCAAGCTATTAGCCGTTTTTTGTCCGAGACATTGCCATGTTTATTAATGGACAATCAGGGGCAACAAATGATGGCGAAGTTCAAAACTAATTGAAATAGCGCTACACCGGATATGACTGTATGTTTCCTAGCGATAGAAACTGTAACCACTATTATCTTAAATATGAACATCTGGTATGACTGCGTGTGTTGTTTCTGTATGTAGTTGCCGAAATTCAGGTTTCTTGTAGTGAAAACAGTTAGACTTTCGAGAGATAAAGACGAGAAGACAATATTAGTTATTTAAAGTCACCCGCTTGAGTATTTTGGGGATCACCTAGTAGATTTCAGGGTGATTGGGATTTTGTTAAACTTGTCACAAGAGCTCTAGGTGAGAATTGAAATATGGCACTATGATTTGGCAGTATAAAGCCAAAAAAACTGATCAAATGAACTTGACCATTAACTAATAGAACTAAATCGTCGTATAGCTAGTCCTTTAACTTTGACAGTTATTTAATAGTATATTAACATTGATATTTCATCGCCATAGATTATTGACCATCATCTATGTGCAGTCTGATACGAAGTAAATTTAGAGTATCAAAAGATCAGTGTCAGCGTATTACCAGCTGATGTATGCACTTTTGCCAGAGTGAAACTTATAGTACTATAGTAAGAACATGTCTAGAATGTCCAGACACAATGGCGACGAAGTATGGAAGAGTAACGTCGAAAAGATAGTAAGTGTATTCAAATTAGAAAGATACAATTCATATACCAGAGAAGAATTATTACTAATTGATATGTAGAACTCCGAGCTATTTACCTTAACATACGGGTCTATAGTATCAAACTTATGCCGTGATTTTAATAATGACTATCACGAAGTTAATAGCCAGCTTGACAGGATGGGTTACAATATAGGATTGAGATTGATAGAAGAGTTTTTGGCCAAGACTGGAGCTCAAAGATGTCAATCGTTCAAAGAAACAGCAGAGATGATTTCAAAAGTGGGATTTAAAATTTTTTTGAATATACAGCCAGTAGTGGAGAACTGGAGTACCGATGGAAAGTCATGTTCTCTCGTTTTAATTGAAAATCCATTAGCAGACTTTGTTGAATTACCTATAACAACTGATTCAAAAATAGCCAAGGAGTTATGGTACTCACAAATATTATGTGGGGTATTAAGAGGTGCCTTGCAGATGGTTCAACTCGATGTTGATGTTACATTTGTGAAAGATGTGTTAAGAGGAGATGACAAGACAGAAATTAGACTTAAATTGAACAAGATACTAAAGGATGAAGTTCCTGCTGGAGAGGATTGAAGGCAATTGGGTATATATGCTGATTATAGTAATTTTAAAATATCTTTCCATGTATATATGATTCAATTTCAATATTTACACATTTGGTCGGACTTTCTGTAGAAATGGCCCCAGATAAAAAATGGTCATAAAAAATCGATTTTATATAAGCAAAAGGATTTCCACACATTTATTGTACAATTAATTTATTCAGAATAAATCTAGTTAACGAAGATGAAGGACAATAAATGTTCTGAATCTAATAGGATCTCCGAGGAGGGTGTTAAAAGAGAACTGAAAGGCAATGAAGCCAAAGAAGCGAGTCAGCAAGAAAGTTGGGCGGAATCAAATTTAAAAAGTGTGTTGTATGATCTAGTGTTATGGTTCTTCAATTTTATTATTCATACCTTTTTTAGAGATATCAAATCGAGAGGGATCTTCAATTTACCTAAGCAGGGACCAGTTGTGTTTGTTATCGCTCCCCATGCGAATCAGTTTGTGGACCCTTTAGTGGTAATGTCCAAAGTGAAAGAATATTCAGGAAGAAGAATATCTTTTTTGATCGCTAGCAAGTCATACAGAAGAAGATATATCGGTGCATTGTCCAAGTTGACCAGTCCTATACCCGTTGAAAGGGCACAGGATCTTTTAAAGACAGCAAGTGGGAGGATATGGATTGAAAATTTGAAGGAAGAAGGGTTGATTGTTAAAGGAGAAGGAACGAAATTTACAAAGGAATGTATGGTTAAAGGATTAATAGGCTTCTCTTCTGGAAATGCTCAGATTGCCTCAATTGAATCTGATACTCAATTGACTCTTAAAAGACCATTTAAAATTAATATTGAAAGACCTACTGAACATGATAAGCAATTGATTACCAAATTGACAGAAGGATCAGATTACAAAACTGCTCCTCACATTGATAATAATGTTGTTTTCCAACACGTATTTGATCATTTGAATTCAGGAAATGTTTTAGGAATTTTCCCCGAGGGTGGATCTCACGATAGAACTGACTTGTTACCTTTAAAACCAGGTGTTGCTATTATGGCTTTGGGTGCCGCTGCACAGTCTAGCGATCCCAATGTTGAAATTAAAGTGATACCAGTCGGATTAAACTACTTTCATCCACATAAGTTTAGGTCGAGAGTTGTAATTGAGTTCGGTGAACCAATTGTCGTAGATAAAAAATTAGGTGAAAGTTACAAGGAAAATTCTAGGGATGCTGTATCGAAGCTACTTTCTGATATCACCATGGGATTGAAAGAAGTTACAGTGACCTGTGACGATTACGATACTTTAATGGCTCTACAAGCCGCCAGAAGACTTTACACTTCGTCAAAAAGAGAGTCAATCCCTTTGCCTCTTGTGGTTGAAATGAACAGAAGATTAATCAAGGGTTACGAAAAGTATTCAGACGATGAATCAGTCAAAGAATTGAAGCGAATGGTCACAGATTACAATAAGCAATTGATGAGAATGGGACTACACGATCACCAGGTTCCTGGATTGACGAGTTCAAATAAGTTCAAAGCATTTTTAATGTTCTCCCAAAGATTGTTTAAAGTTTTCCTCTTTTTTGGACTAAGTTTACCTGGTGTATTTTTGTTTTCTCCCGTCTTCATTACCGGTAGAAGAATTTCAAGAAAAAAAGCCAAAGAAGCTTTGCAAGGATCTCAAGTGAAGATTGCTGGGAAGGATGTTTTAAGCACTTGGAAAATCATGGTTGCTTTATTTTTAGCTCCAGCATTGTACATTCTATACTCTATTATCGGGACGGTACTTATTGTTAAGCTGCATGTTCTTTCCCCCAGCTTCCCCATAATTTTTGTATTCTTGATATGTTATGGCTGGTCTGTTTTAACCACATACGCTTCATTGAGAATAGGTGAGATTGGAGTCGACTACTATAAATCATTAAAGCCTTTATTTTACTCCGTTTTGAGCGACCACAAGGACATCATTCAAATCGAAGAGTTGAAGGAGAAGAGGAAGTTTTTGGCAGAAAGAGTGAAATGGTTTTGCGATACTTATGGCCCAGACATGTTTGACGATTACAACAGATTCTATCGTACTTACAATAATATCAATGAAAATGACTATGAGAAACCAGAAAAGAAGCCAGAGGAACCTCTGCATATCATAACTCTCCCTAGTATTGACTCATACAACCTTGACAATTTGGCCGATGTCCCTATCTTTTCTTCCGTTCTTGATAGGCTTAATTTGACTTCATCACCTCCGCCAATCGTCGCTTCTAGTGTTTCCGAAGAAGATCTAATCCAAGACGAAGATAGAGTGGAAGATTCTGAGGAAGACCCCAGTCAAGACATCTCTATCTTGCGTAACAGAAAATTCAATGCCTAATTCAATGCCTAATTCTATAGTTTATATCTAAGCTAGTAAATTCAAGTTCTACATTAAATTGTTTCTTTATTCTATATTGATTATGAAATCGTTTCGGTCATGTTGATGTTTTGAGGGCTATGTAATTAGATCGCAGGGAAGGTATTAAATTTTCTCGTTGTAGAAAGCGCGATTTCCCATCTAACTGGTCCGAGCTCTACTGACACTAGGGCAGTGCTCGCCGTAGGAATTCTCTAGAGAGATCACTTTGGAGAGCTCTAGTAGGTTATTGAAATTTGCACAATAAGCAAAATGAAAAAGAAAAATTTAGGCCAGCCATGTAGTGGCGATGTAAGATCTATTTACACGAACTTTTAAACGTTTCCTTCTGCTAAGAGGTCAGTTCCAATCAATATTAAACAATCTACAATTCTTGGACACCGCGATTGAATCTTAAGCATAAGCATCTCACTCGTTTGTCTCGTATGTCCTTAGGAGAACTGTCGCACGATGAAACACCGAAGAGATCACTGTTCAAATAGCCTGTACGAAGCAAGGCTGACGCCGAAACGTACCCAGACGAAGGAATAACACTCATATGTATACAGATCCACAAAAACCTATTCTTTTGTGTAAAGTTGTATAAGCAAGGAGTTCATGAATAGTTTGTTTCAGTATGGAGCTGTGCCTGCAACACCACGCGAATTTTCAGTCTAGTCTTATTAAGCCACCATAACGACTCAGCAATACACCTCCTTGCTCAATCAAGTAATATTCGAAACTAAAATACATTCTTATAAATATATAGGTTATCCTTATTACAGATATGTAGAAAGCAGCAGAAGTAGAAACAGAAGCGGAAGCATAATCAAAAATAGTTTTAGTTAGTACGCAATTATGTCCTTCTTGTGGTTTGGGTTATTTTTCATGATAAATGCCATCGTCGCAACAACTATCCCAGCCAATATTAAGTTGAGGGCTCCGGTTAGCTCCAGTGCAATTGTTACTGAACCAGCTTCTAGGACCTTTTCTACTATTCTCCCTACATACACTCCAGTGCAACCAGTATTGAAACAAACTACCGACATTAGAATTCTTTTCAATAACCGAGCTGAACTTTCCAAAGCCGATCAAGAAAAACCCACAAACACAGTGTTTATGGTGTCTACGCAGACCACTTCGTCGGAGGACTTAGAATTCAATGTCCACGATTACCGATTCTGAGTCCCATTTAGGAATCGGAAACGCAAACTCTATTTCAATAGAAAACCTTACGACGCTTACGAATTAACGGAATATTTTATGAATAAATTAGTTTATTTGCATCTTATAGAGAAAATAAATGTCATTAGATTTACCTCCTTTTTTGTTCTATCAACACTGGATAAGAACAAGAGTCACCTTTTATCGTTCATATTCATATTCTATTCTGTATGTGAACTTGTGCGCAAACTCAATACCATTAACTTACAAACTACATTGCATGATTTTTCCATCGTTCTGCCTTCTATGTAAACTTGTTTCCTTCCCTCTATCGCCTCTCTATTCCGAATTGTCCTCTCCTTCCTTGTCTTACTGACCATATTATCAAAAACTCCTCCACTTCTTTCATCTGTTTCATGTTCGCAAATTCACGTATGGAACCTTTCTCACTCATATCAGCGATAAATGACTGTGATACCTCATACTGCATATAATAACATGGATAACATATAACCACTAGAAGTGGCAAAGATTATAGCATATACTTTTCTTTTCTTTATTCCTTTTTGTAAAATTTAACTGTTTGTTTTGTAAAACATGAAGGTTACTATAAGATTATCGACAGAAATATCGTACTCTGTTACTATCCCTGACAACTCTACTGTGGAAGATTTAAGGAACACGGCGAAGGTTGCTTGCCCAGCTACTTCTAAGCTTCCTAGCGAGTTCAAGCTTATTTATAACGGGGAGAAGCTAACACCGCTCTATAAACCATTGGATTTCTTTCATATGAAGCCTGAAATGGACGAATTAACTGTCATTCTAATGAACAACGGCAGTGACATAGGATTGGCCGATGGGTTAGCTGGGGCCGCAGTCACCAGCTCGAATACCAACGCTTCTACAAGGAAGACCAAAACAAAGAGAAACAAATGTTCATTCAAGTCATGCAGTTCTGCTCCGTTGAGAATGGTAGGCACTTGTAGCCACTGTCAAGGCAAGTTCTGTGCAAAGCATCGTCTTCTTGAAGATCATATCTGCCAAGGATTGCAATTTTGCAAGGAAAATGCACATGAACGAAATGCCATGAAGTTGCAAAGTGAAAGCACAATTGCAAGCAAGGTTTAGATTTTTTTAACAACTTATTATTACGACATTTATGCTTTTTATTTCTCTGGTTGATTTTTTCGTTGTTAGGATTCCCTAATTAGTTTTAATTTCTTGGTGATTCCAATAATCTCCTTCTATTTATAATATATATTTTAAGTCAATAAGAGACATTAACTAATATATTTGATAATATTTATCCGAGTAAGTTCTCTAAAACTTCATCATATTTACCATGGGTGACTTTGTTTGCTCTTTCCAATATTTTTTCAGCCTTCTTATAAAGTTTTTCTTGGTCTTCACTGTCCAAATCATACAAATTAGCCAAAGAGATCATAGCCTCAGCAATATTGACCCAGCTTTCTGGCTCTTCCTTGTCTTCAGACTCCTTTAAATATTTCAAAGCCTCCTGGAACAAATCCTGAGATATTTTCTGGGCTTCTAAACGGGTCAATCCATGTAACTCTTCAATTCCACTATATGAGTCGTCATATGACAAAGAGGTGAATACAGATGATGGGATTTCTGCTTCCTGTAAGTACGATTGTCCAATTCTCTTACAAATTTCTCTACGCAATGATAATAACGGAGTATTTGAATCTTGATCCTTTTTGTGATCAATTCCTTGTTTCTTCAACTCCTTGTCAACATATCCTAAGAACTTGATAATATGATCTCTCCACCATTGGTTGTACTTATCAGATTCACGAATACCATATAATGGGTGTTTTTTTGACAATTTTACTTCCTCTTCTTCATCCTCTTCTGCTTCGTTATCACTAGATTCCCCTTCCATTTTTTCTTTTCCAAAATTATCAATCATGTCCAATAAATCATCAAGAGCTTCTAAGATTTCTAAAGTATTTTCATCAAAGCATTCGAATTGTTGCAAGGATTCAGATTTCGTTTCCGCTGATTCATATGTTTCTAATGCTTTATCCAAAAGCTTTTGAACTTGAGGAAAATCATCACTAACTTTAGATTCTATATCCATCTGTGACACATATTGTAATGGGATTCTATTAACTAAGATCTTGCATTCAGTGAAAAGCATTCTAACAGATCCTGGATGGGCTTCCAATCCCAATGCTGTTCTTTCTAAAGCGGCATTTATAAACTCTTTTACCTTTTCCATATCTTCTGTTTGGAATAATGCCAAATCAGCCAATGCGAAAGCATATATTGAGTGGAATACATCTGGTAGATCGATCTTCCCGTCATCTCCTACTTTTGTATTTCTTAAAAGTCTATCACACTCATGGATTATCCCATTTAAGACTAACTCATTGTCCTTTTCAGACTTCGAATGCGTATTCCACAAGGCCCTTAATTGTGCTATTTCGTCATTTGCATCGGCTTCTTCACTCAACTCAACTGTTATCTCATTACTTTGTTGAACTTCTTTATTTTGGTCGGCATCCTTCGAAGATTCTTTCTTTAGCTTCTTAGCCTTAGCAGCCTTTCCTAACCCTAGATGTCTCTTCTGTCCCATTCCTTTTTAGTTAGTTGTAGATTATATCTTCAGTAAAAATTCAATTGATGATCATGAGATGAAAAATTAGGTTTCCTGCATATATCAAAAGAACATATAATTCACGTACACCAGCAATTAGTAAACATTTGAAAGTGTAGAACTGTCCCAAAAGTGATCTCATAAAAACTCAATTCCAACAGTGTGTTTGCATTATTATTATTCAACTTTTCGATAGCTATCGGGAATTCAGCGACTAACAGAGGACATTTATGTCATCAGAAACTAATCTTACTTATATGCAGCATCACATATATACGTAACAATTTATATACACTCCAATGCTGTTGATAAAGCACGTGATATTGAGTAATGAAGAATTCAAGAATAGCATATTAATCAAGCTTTGATTGCAATTTTCAATTCTAATAAAACATTTTTTATTGATTTAATTCTTCATCTCAACAGCATAGGAATATTGGAAAATGAATAACCTATTAGCATCGTTAAATTGTTACGGAGAAACGCATTTGGTCATAGGGGCATCTAATGCGGCCTCTGTGCGAATTAACTCAATTATTCTAGCTGGGGCATCTCCAGTACTTTTGTCACTGGCAAGTCGAGTAGATTTACCAATATCTATACGAAGATATATTGAAGAAGGAAAGCTCAGGTGGATAAATAAGGATTTTGAGGAAGGCGACTTGACTAGTTTAGGTAGAGAGGAGGTAGATGGGGTAGTTGATAAGGTATTTGTTACACTCTTACTATCAGAAGAAAAGACTAAACGCAAAATATTCGAATCATGCAAGAGGTTAAGGATCCCGATTAATACTTCAGACTCATTAGAATATTGTACTTTTACATTGCTATCTACTTTTAGTTCTGGAGACTTTCAAATGGGGGTGACAACCTCTGGTAAAGGATGTAAATTGGCATCCAGAATCAAGAGAGAGATAGCAAGTACTTTACCCACTAACATTGGTGAAATATGTGATAAGATTGGTGAATTAAGGAAGAGAATCCAAGAAGAAGACAAGATAGAATTAGAGAAATTGCAAAATCATATCGACTTCATTGGTGAACATGATGATGATGCCATCACCACGAGCAAATTGAATTCTTTGGTAGAAGAGTTTAACATGACCAAAGAACAAAAGAAACTTAAGAGGACAAGATGGCTATCTCAAATAGTTGAATATTACCCATTATCGAAGTTGGCAGATTTATCATTAAGTGATATGACCAACGCATACCAAGAACACAAAGAAATCGATGCTAAAATTTCTAAAATCAGTCCTTCAAAAAAAGGAAAAATATCTTTGGTTGGCTCAGGTCCTGGTTCTACATCTATGTTGACATTGGGCGCATTACAAGAAATTCATTCAGCTGATTTAATCTTGGCAGATAAGTTAGTTCCACAACCAGTTCTTGATTTGATACCAAAAAACAGGACAAAGTTATTCATTGCTCGTAAATTTCCAGGTAACGCCGAAAAGGCACAAGAAGAGCTTCTCTCAATGGGAATGGAGGGATTACTTCGAGGCGAAAAAGTAGTGAGGTTGAAACAAGGTGATCCGTATATATTTGGTCGTGGCGGAGAGGAATACAACTATTTCGCTGAACATGGATTCCCACCAACTGTCTTACCAGGCATCACTTCTGCATTAGCTGCTCCAGTATTTTCAAATATTCCTGCAACCCACAGGGAAGTAGCGGATCAAGTATTAATCTGTACCGGTACAGGTCGCCGTGGCGTTTTGCCAAACTTGCCTGATTTTGTTGAGTCAAGGACAACAGTTTTTTTGATGGCCCTTCATAGAGTGGTTGATTTAATCCCAAAGTTAATTGAAGATAAGAAATGGGACCCTAATTTACCGGTTGCTATTATAGAAAGAGCTTCATGCCCCGATCAAAGAATAATTAGAACTACTCTTTTAAAAGTCGCTGATGCGGTAGAAGCTTGTGGTTCCAGACCTCCAGGATTATTAGTGACAGGATATGCTTGTCAAGTAATTGAAAAACCAGACTATAGTACACATCAATGGATCGTCGAAGAAGGTTGCGAATCCTCTAAAAATTTGTATTTGGAACCTTTACTTAACATTGCAAACGGCTTACAAGAAGGAATTTCGAATTCAAATACTATTAAACCAATGGTAACGGTAATATGACGGCTTTGTTTATTATTTAGAATTAAATATAAGAATATTTATTTGTAAATCTCGAATAGTATTCACGCATAATCATCTCACGTGATATAAACTGTTATCTTCCAAACATGAATATAATTCAATAAAGATTACTTTCACGTATATGAATAGCAAAAATACAGGCAAATGAGAGTTTTACAACAAGGGATTAACCTATCAAGGACAAGAATAGCTAATAAGTTAATTCCTTTGGCTTTCAAGAGATCAAGGTCTGAAATTGCTTTCGTATTTGATATTGATGGTGTTTTACTTAGAGGTTCAAAACGTATTGAATCAGCAAAACCAGCATTAGAATTGTTAAATAATAGAAAGATCCCTTATATTTTGTTAACAAATGGAGGTGGTAAGACAGAAAAAGAAAGAGCTGATTATATTTCGAAAGAGTTAGACGTTTCAATCTCTCCATTACAGTTGGTTCAAAGCCATACTCCAATGAAAGCATTGGTGAACGAAGATAAATATAAAAGAGTTCTTGTAGTTGGTGGAGACAAAGATAAAGCTAGGCAATGTGCTCAAAATTACGGATTTAAAGATGTACTCATGCCAATTGATATTGTCAAAAGTTTTCCAGCAGCATCACCTCATCATAGATTTACGCCAGAAGAAATCGATAGATTTGGACTTAAACCAAGCGAAGCTAAATTAGATACGCGTATTGATGCTGTTTTAGTATTTAACGATCCTCGTGATATGGGTACAGATGTTCAAATTGTTTTAGATTTGCTTAACTCCCAAAATGGACTAGTTTCTACTAAGAGGAACATCTCCGGATTGGAAAACAAGGAGATTCCTTCAATACCAATTATTTTCAGTAACAATGATTTTCTTTGGGCCAATGAATATAATTTGCCAAGGTTTGGTCAAGGTGCCTTTAGAATAATTGTTGAAAGCTTGTACAGAGAACAAAATCAACTAGGTTCACATCAAAAATTAAAATCAACCATTATGGGTAAGCCATTTAGAATTCAATATGATTTTGCCCATCATGTTTTAATCGACTGGAGAAATAAGTTGCTTGAGAACAGAACTAATGAGACTCAGCAAATATTACCTAGTTTAGGCATAGCTCCAACTGATTCTCCTTTTGAAAAGATCTACATGATCGGTGACAATCCAGCTTCTGATATCAAAGGGGCAAATGATCATGGATGGGAATCACTCTTACTCAGAACAGGCGTATACCAGGACTCAGACTGGGACACAATTGTGGCCAAACCAACAGGAGGAGTATTTGATAATGTTTATGAAGCTGTAAAGTTTGGTTTGACCGAGAATTCAGCACTTTAGTAAGAATGACTAAACCTTGAATTAAGAGGGGCTCGCAAATTTTATATAGAGTGAAGAATGAGATTGACAGTTTCACCATACCGTAACTGGGCTTTATCAAAATCACATTTCTTTTAAACTAATTGCTCGACTCAAAATTCAATTTGAAAAAATTTTATCTTTTTAGCTTTTAAGGAAAATCATCTCTGAGAGAATGGACGGGCCCAAATAAAGAGAACCCACCGGCTTAAGTGACCAAGTTATATTCTTTGGAAGTATACCTCCTAAATGATGTTATAATTGCCTGGTTATTGTTTTTGGTGACCTAGTCAAATAATACTCCGTGGTGTAAAATATTGAGTATCCAAACCGAAACATTAACTTGAAATTATAGGCTTTATAGATTTAGATTATATTGTAGATTATTTTATTAAATTTATGCACTGAATAACTTCGTGACCAATAGTTGCAATAGTAATGTTGTTATTTTGAAAGCAAATCTTTCAGGTATGAACAAATAATTCCATTACCCTTTGTACTTGGGTAGTCTACACATTGCTAATATAAAATAAAACATTCTATTATTAGCCAGCAATGCATAAAAAGGTCTTTATGTATTTCATAATTTGCAGTCCATGTTCCTCAATTTATAGTTAGGAACCTTCCTATTTCTAGAACATTGAACTCAGAATACTACTAACTACATAAAATAGAACAAAGCAAGGAATGAGCAGAATCATAAATGTCTTCTCGAAACTTGTATCAGATCGTGTCACTATGCCTTTTATCGAACCTGTTTTAAATTTGCCTTTGTTTTCAACCTACCTTTATTACACCTGTCCTATCCAAGCATCGAAATTCCAAACACATCGGATTTCAGTTTAGTTTATTACATCAATTTTATTTGTTGCAGTTTACACAAACGAAAAGCAACCTAATCAATTGTTTTTGTGAAACACTTCGATGCTTCGAAGTTCGTATTGATTATAGATTAGAATGCAATAAGTTTTCTGGTATTGATCTTGTCTATTTCGTTATTATTCCAAAGAGAAAAGCAACGTATTACATCATAATAACGCATATACATACTGTACTCGCTTAAATGCGAACATAGGATTTAATGCAGAATTTGACGCACATCATGAACCCGACGATCACTTGTTTTAGATTTCGGGATATGCATTATTTTTTTTTGCAGGACATAGCCAGATGAGAAAAATAATAAAAGTTAAATGTTACACAAATCTTGTAAGCTGGAAGCATGTTACAATTCGAGCCAGTAAGAATTACAGTAATCAAAATCCAAGAGCAGTATGAATTAAATGATAGTGTACTAATAAAGGAAATCTTTGATGTCTAAGTTGTTGCAGCACTTGTAACATGGAACAGACTGTGTATACAGAGGCAAGGCTAGAGTAAAAGCGAAAGAATTACTAGCTTTATACCATTTGATTGACAAGGAAATGAACATTAAATTAAAAACGATTGTAATTATACTAGAAGCGAACTATTATTATTATATATCTATTACTGGCCGCAATTTTGTAGTTTTACAACTGCAGCAAAATATTAAAAATGTGTCTTAAGATGACATCTTTTTGGCTAATTCGTTGATTAGAACTTTCTTCTTTACTGAAATCCTTCTTCCATTTTTACCTTTGCAAACCTTGTTATTCAAGACTTCTTCTGCAGCCAATTCTACTCCCTTTCTTTTAACAAGCTTAGCATGAAATAACCCACATGCATTGCACAAAGTACGTACACCATTAGGCCCTCGTCTCCATTCAGGAGTCTCCGTTGTTCCACACCTATGGCAAACATTACTAGGCTTATTTATAATTTCAGGAACTATGAAATGTGCTACACTTTGAGTGTGATGCTGTTGTGGTTGATTATATGCAATTGAGGGTGGTGGAGGGTGAATTTGTTGCTGGTAGTAAACCGGTTGATAGTATGGCTGTGATAACTGTTGAGGAGGCATTTGAGGTGCTTGATAGTATGGATAATACGGTTGAGGTTGAGGAGGTTGAGGAGGTTGAGGAGGTTGAGGAGGTTGATGTTGTGGATGAGGATGTTGATGCAGTTGTGGTGGTGATCCTTGTTCATATATGGACATCACCGGCGATGCAAGATGATGAATATTAGTGTTGTTGTGACTTCCAAACACGTAGTTGGGAGATGGTGAGATATTTGTATTAGTAGGATATATATAGCCCCCAAGGTTTCTGTTTCCAGTTATTGGCTTGGATTGTACCGATTCTGTTAACCTTGGGGTCAGAACAATGAATGGACTGCCAGAAGAAGTCTTGGTTCCAGAGGTCAATTCATTTATGGAAGGTAATTTCACGCTAGGAGTAGCTGATTTCTTGAGCTCACCCATTAAGCTAGAGACCTTCACATTCTCTGTTTGAGCAATACCCATGGTAATTAAATACAAATATTGTGGATGAAAAGTGACGATTTGAATATGTAGTTAATCAACTACAAGCAGCACTATCAAATTATCACAGATTAAAAAACGGTGAAAATAGAAACTATAATTGCAATGTCTTGGTACAAATCTACACTGATTCGCAAATAATTGGCAGGATCGATGCTTATATATACATGTATATATATTGTTGACTTTTTGATATTCTCTCGCAGAATTTTGAAGTGCGTTACATAATTTTTTTTTTCTGGGTACGATTAATCAGGTAGCACATAATTCAGGACCTTGCAAGCCTAGTTCCTAATTTTGCGCGCAAGCACTTCCTGTAATGTCCAAGGGCCATTGATTAGTTTGCATTATCAATTATCACCCTAACTAAAAGAGCGCATCATTTTCCACTCTTACCACATGAATGCATTAAGTTTTATTCGTACTACGAGAACACATAACAAAAGTCAATTTGAAAATTTCAAAGAGAAGCAAATGTATATTATTATGAAGAAGAGACCGCTTATTCCCGAACACAGTAACACTTTGTTCAGACAGACTACTTTATCACCGTCCAAACTGTGAATTAGCGCTATTGCGTCTGCATTTCAGGTGAATTCTGTAAGTGTCGGAATTTAGTTCGCTTCATGGGAAAGATGAGATTGCTGCGATTTCTAGTAATTGTTGAGATTTAAGAATTTTTTGCGGTGAAGCGAACAAGTAACTAGATTGTTGTAAGTTGGTACATATCCTGAGATAATAGAGATAATAGGAGATATTGTAATGCTAGCATTTACGCATCCAAATTATCGCGGGTATAACCAGATCGGATATAGTTGATATAAGATCCTCGTGCATATAGCATGATCCCAAATTAATCTCGACTTTGGTTAATCCCAGATTATGCTTTAACATAGACACTGTAGAGAAATAAATATATTCTTCATCATCGCTGAAGCATATCGAAAGTTGTAGTTGCATTATCATTCTGTCACGCCTAATAACTCTCTTGTTTCTTTTCGGCCAAATATTCTTCCTATTTGTTTGTCTTGCATATCTCTATAAATAAATGATGGTAGTTACTGAACAATAGTGAATATTCGAAGGTAGGATTTTTTTGGTGAGAAAGCGCAATAATATCTGTTAGGAAAAACCGCCTGTATACTCTGTTATACGTGTTTCCTGTTCATTTACTAGAGAGTGTAAATCCGCAACCATTAAGATTTTCTCATTATTCAACTTAAGCATTTTCTATTTAGAATATTATATTGCCCAGATGATAATATTGTCGTTTAGAATACCCGAGAATATATTTTAGTTAGATTTTGCTAACGGGGTAGTAGATAAGGGCCTTTAGTTCTTTGGTCTACACATTCTACGTAATTTGCTATTTTGATCACAACTCTAAATTTGGGACTTCAGTCACCAATCGAACCGCCTATTGTTCCATAAATGCAAATATAAAGACATGCATTAACACCATCTTTCGCTTCAGCTATAGCAGGCGGCCATAGCAAGCTCGAAGCAGGCGGTAAAAGATCTTGCAAATTTCATCTTTAGATCGAGATTGGTGTACGGGTAAAAAAAAAAATTCGAAGAGGTTGATGCTAGTAAAGCTTCAATACGACAGATGCAAATATTACATATGTCATATTATTTTTCCAATACTAATTTAAATCTAAATATTTTAAGACTTGGCTCTACAAATGAAGAATTTTTGCATGTTTTTATATATACAACTTCAAGGTTTTGATGGAAATATAAGAACCAGTCAAATCAATATGAAGATGAGCAAGCCCTTAAGGCAGAGGATTTAAGGCGGAAATCACAAAACTTGCTGAGTATACATTTGAATCGCTTTGGGATGCAGTTAGTGATGTCGCGTTGTATGTAAACGGGAGAAAATGAATTCATAACAATCTACATATTTATTCTGTAACAGGTAAGTGAATATAATGCCAGATCTTGCTTAGACAATTATCCGGATTGGTGAGAGCAACTCTCTGAGAGCTGAGCAGGGCTCAAAGGATTAGCTCAAAGAAACAACTCAGAGAATTAATTATGTAGGCTTAAAGCATGATCAGCTACGTAGGGGCACATTGAAAAGAATCAGCTGAAGGTGTTTTTGGTGATTATAACACTAGAGCCTAATTATTGGGGTTCCTTGAAAATTTGTCAAATTGGTGTAAAAACTGGTACGATCATCGCAATCCGAATTTTACTCTCGTTGAAATACCGTGCTACCTGTCATTATGTGATACATGCATTTGCATATTTGAAGCCTATTCGCGCAGCAGATACGATTTGCCGTACATTGATTCAAAAATAGCAGTTTCCTTGGCGGTTCACATACTTTCGAAAAACTATGGTTTAGAAACACTGGGAATTCTGGCGTGGTAATGCTTACTCTGGCATATAGAACTTACTGCCTTTGGGGGACCCTCACCCTCTTAAGTAATACCATAGTAACTATATACCGATTTTGCAAGAATTTCAGATGCTTATACATAGTTCTTACAAGTTGAATATTATAATTTCGAGTGTATGGACATTAGAATCCAGGGATTTGGAGTTTCTACAATTTTTAGAATACGGCATCCCTAGTCGAGTATATTCGGCAAATTGCGAAGATGAATTTGCCTTGCGAAATATATATTAGGCACACCAATCGGCAATTTTGTCATAAATTTGGTTCTTTAAACATTGTAGGCTTAACTACATCACTAAGCGATCGAATATTTTAGAATTCTCACTTTGAATAGTTAGTAGTATATATTGACTAAATTCAGGTTCGGGAAAGCTAGAGGACCCGAGCTCCGATGGTGAAAGTGAATATTTTCACTAATTAAAATCTTGATACAACAATCGAATCCTTTAGGGATAAATTGTAGCTTTCAAAGTCGAATCAGTTAGTCATGTCTAGCAAAGCGTAATGTTTATTGAAGAAGTAGAGAAATGAATTTAGATTGGTATTGTAATTTCCGGTGATTCCCGCCTAAAATGTGGGACCACTCTGGAATAACTATGAATTCAAAAAATGTTTATCTTAAGCTGGGTATACAAGCCAAATCTTCTGCTACTTGCAGAATCTTGAAACGTTATAAGAGCTAATAAACTAAAGATGTTCAAGCATCGGTATTCTGGCAGATTTCCAAATGATGATTTAATTTTATCAAATCGTGGTCAGCCTTATGTTTTTTCCAATTCGATTCTTTTAAGTCGTTGAAAAGTTACCCAACTTGTTTACAGTTACTGGATAGAAATAGATCTATCCGATTTCGATCAATGCCATCATTTTACCCTTGCATGGTAGACAGGAAAACATACTAAATTTATGTGCTTCAACATTTATTTTGAAGGGCCATTAAGAACAAGCAAGACCAAAGCGATCATTTAAAGTATATTAATAACATATCTTTAATTTAGGATAATTCCACAAGTATAGAAAATTGAATACAAATTCAATTTATTGAAAGCAACAGACTGATACGTGTGGGCTCTATCGGTGTTCATTAATACCTTGTGAAGCATATATTTCAGCTGCAAGCGATTTTTTTATAAAAATGACATTATTAAAAAACTGAACCTGCTAATTAATATAACGGTTGCTATTATAGCCTATTTGAAAATAGCACTCTGAAGTATGGGAAGCTTTTCTAGTAATTACTAACGTTTAACAGCACAATTTAACTATTTATATAATGCATCAGGTTCCCCCTCAATTTTGATAGATTACACTCATATGCCTACTATGTTTCAGATAGTGAAAACAGTCATATAAAATGGATTGGGCATTATAATATTTTAAACTGCAAAAGACCTGAATTTAAAGAAATGGTACTGATTAACGAGTGATATTGAGAATGCCATATTGTTTATTAAAAAGAACCTAGAGAAGTGATAAGAACTGAGAAATAGAAAATTTCGGGAATATCAAAATGAATACTAAATTGTTACTGATTGTATGGTGGTTTTTTGTACCCGCATACGTCATTTTATGGTCCGAAGTCAATGCTCAAATATCCCGTACATCAATAAATTATTAAGAAGAAACAAGAACCATCAAACAGCATTAGTATAAAAGATATCATTGAAACTTATATGGGTATACTTACTAGATATCTTTGATATTATCTCAAAATTCTTTCAATATTAGACCATGTCAACTTGCAATCCGATTTAAGACATCTTTAAACTAGAAACTTAGCATCCCAATGAAAAATTAGCAAGTTTCAATTAACAGAGTGCAGTGTACTGTCAAGCTTCATCGAAATTATTATTTTTAAAGAGATTAAATGGACAAGTCAATCATAAAATTGGCACATTATTTCAGGAGATGAATAATAAAAGTGGAATTCATGCATGTTCGAGAATGAATGAAAATCAAACAAATTTGCTTAAACCTTCTGTATCATTAGCAGTATACTCTCAAAGCTCATGTAACCACAAAATAAGCATACAAAATGAATCGTATAACATCAAATTATTTCCCGAGCCTTGTTTGATTTGAATGATTGTAATATCTACATATACTACGGAATGACTGCAAATTATTGCAAACATTAGAAATCGTGCCTTCTGTCGAATATGCCTGTACTTACTGCAGACACAAACGGGTCATACGAAGCAAGGGAGTTGTATTACACGATCGCAAATTTTGGAATATAGACTAATAAAAATCAATAACAGTCGTTAATTCTTATTCAAAACGTGACAGAATCATACGGCTACAGTATAATTGAAAGTATGCCAATTCCAGAGTACTGTGCTTCTTCCACTAAGCAGCCTATTATGAACCACCTGAGCAGAGTCGCACAAATCCCAATCCGCCAAATTTTTTTCTTATTTCACTTTTTAATTTAGAAACAATATTTGTCAATAATAAAAATAATACAATTGCTAACCGCCAATGTTTCTTCGAATTAAGTAAATGTAATTTATCATAAGATAATATCTATTAATGAAATATAGCGTCAAATATCGTAATAGCAGCCGGTCTAGTATAGTGGTTAGTACACTTCGTTGTGGCCGAAGAAACCCAAGTTCGATTCCTGGGACCGGCAGTTTTTTTTTTATTCACAATTAAATTTTGTGTAATTTCTTTTGTATGTCGATGTTTTGATTATATAATCATGCGATTTTTCAGCGCCAATAATATCTACTCAAATTTTACATAATACAATTCAAACTACGATATTGAATAAATTATAATATCAAGGTTTGTAAGGCAACCATAAACACATAAAGCAAAAATGACCGAGCACACTGAGAAATATGAGTACCCAGCTATTCGTAAGTACTAATATATTTGAGAGAAGTTGGAATTTGGATGTGATTTACTAACATTTAAAAGCTTCCCAAAAGGAATTAGATGAACACGATGTACCATTTCTTCATAGAGACCATTGTGCTGCCCACTTGATTAACTACTATAAATGTCTCGACAAAGGAACTTCATTCTGCTCAAAGACCAAAGATGAATTTTACAAGTGCCAATATATGTTATTGAAGGAAAGACTTGATAATCACAAGAATTAGTTGGATTTTGCATTCATGTCTTGACATATTTCTGGTTGAATTTGCTTTTCAGATGAGCACGTTTATTTAAAGAGTTACAACCAGAAAATCCTAATTAAATTGCATTCAGTTATCTAACATTTTTTTCCAAAGGAAATCAATGAACTTTACTATCATACGTCTTCTGAGCTATTCAATCTCACGAGTGGTAAAAAATTTCAATCATGTATTAATAAGAGGTTGTTTAACTTTCCAAATCTGCGAATTCTTCACAATTATATTATGAATCATGCTATATTTATATTGATGACCGCAATTTCCGGATAAATTAAACTTATTAATGTATCCAAAATGTTAATCTTTATATTATTGAAATCATCGAAGAATCATTTAGTTGAATTTGAGAAGACTTGAAATTTAACTATAATTATTACTATAACCCGTCGCTTTTTGGTTGTTTTTTTTATTAGATTTCTTTTTGTTCATTGTACTGTCACATATATTTAATATAGCCTATTTTTGGACATTCTTAGTAGGCATTATTGTAAGATTGTAGGTAAGATTGTAGGTAGGATTATAGCTAGTATTGTATAACCAATTGTTAAAACATCTAACTTTAAAAATTTCCTGCACACATAAATATTAGTTCGTGACATTTTTATTGGCCTACAAGAAATCATTAATTATTCAAGAGGAACATCAAAAGTAAAAGGTATCTGTGAATACATTTACTACATTTAACATTATTTAAAACTCAAGCTATGTCTGTTACTGAATTTCCACCTCTTCGTATGTACATTTGAATTTTATTTTAATATCTGTTGAAGTATTTTAGTTATGAAAAAATTGATTCTAACAAACTATAGTTTCTGAGAACGACTTGCAAAAATACAAAGTTCCATTACGTTGGAGAGATAGATGTGCTGCTTACTTTGCTCTCTACCAAACTTGTCTTATTAGACAATCTGCTAATTCCTCCGTTGATTGTAAACACGACAAGCACTCATGGGAAGAATGTGAAAACTTGGATTTCATAAGAAGACAAAAGGAATTGAAAGAGGCAAAAGAAAAGAGAAGGTCGGAGTTAAATTAAGTAATCTCATTTCTAATTCAATACAATGATCTGATGTGGACTTAGACATTAATATGTGAAAAATCATATATTAAATGAAGCATTTTTCAAATTAAAAATATAGATTGAGATATCCCAATATCTCTAGTCTTCAACGTTGCATTAATATTGTGGCTTGACGGATTAATTAGTTTATTTAAAGATCCATCTTAATTAATTCATCACTTGATTTTCAAAGTTGAATCATAAATCTAGATATTTAACCATATACCATATTATATATTTATTCCTTTTTATTTAAATAGTTGCAGAATACAATATATATTTGTTTCGGTATATTGGACGAATCAGTTCATTTAAACTGTTATTTTTTTCCTATTATCTTTCGTAAATGTCAATAGTTCAAGAAGGAAATTCCTACTGAACTTATTCAGTTTTTTGCTTAAGTAAACTTTGAAATGAGAGGTAACTCAGAATTTATTTCTACAAAATTGAATTACAAGCATGTAGAACTTATAATTTACAAATTCAAGACGTCAAGTGTTGAATAAGACATAGTCCAATCCGGAAAGATTGAATTTAAATTATAAGTACTGGCTTCTATATGCCTCCGCTGTCCACACTCTATATTAATTGAAGAAGGTAATATAAAGCTCTAGCTAATCTTCGGAGTATAAAAAAAATACTATCAAAGAGAAAAGAGTAAAACGATTAAAAAAAACTTACTCTCAAGATGACTTTATACTATCTTAACTTAGTACTGAAATATACGTAAAACTGAGTAAATTAAGTCATCGGATTTGATGTGTGACATGATAATATCTGAGTTATCACTTAGGGATTTAATCCATTTTATTGTTAATTATATAGACAATCAGAAATGAACAGAAACGAAGACAAGAAGGAATCTTTAAATGTGATTTCAACAGAACCAATTGATTCTTTGGATGAAGTTGAAGAATCTAAAATAGAAACAGAAAAGAGTAAAACTAATGGAGCCACGACTCAAAATAACATGGAGACAACAAGTGCCAATGAAGCAATCGATAATAAAGGATCATATGAAGAGGAGGCACCACCAGTAAAACCTCAGAGGCCAGTATCGCCTATTACAAGAATGAAAGAAGAATTAAAATCAGCATTTCCGAATATTGAAGATAACATAATCACTGCTGTATTGATAGCAGCGCAAGGTAACATGGATCCAGCATTTAATGCTTTATTGTTCCTCTCAGATCCAACTTTTGAGCCAGAGATACCAGATCCGATTGCTGTTGAAGCTTCCAAAAATTCTGTTAAGAAGGCAACAAATAACACGTCAACTGTAGATGATGAAATGTTAGCCAGGCAACTTCAAAAGCAATTTGAGGAAGAAGAGAGAAGAAGAAGAAGAAAGGGAAACAGACAATCGACAGATAAATATAAAAGAAGAGCACAAAAAATACAATATCCAGAACAAGATAGCGATGATGAATTTGGTCAAATAAAGGAAACTTTCACTCAGGGATTGGAAGAGGCTAGAACTACATTGAACGGATGGGTGAGTGGAATCGCAAAGAAATTTCAGGACGGTAGTGAAGACACAACTCAATCAAAACAAAGTCCAAAATTATTTGGTGCCTTAGGAGGATCGTCTTTCAATAACAATAGGAGAACTAATAATTTTGACGAAGATCCAGAGATTATTTCAAGTGATTTTCATAACAAAATCAGTTTGTCTGATAATACTGAAGTAGCTCCTCCAGCTTTACCAACTCGTAAATCCACACAAAGCAACACTTCTCATAATAGTGACTTTGAACAAGAACGGTCTGATAGTTTTACCATGCCTAGAAAGTGGCAACCTTTAAATTCGGATGCACCTGTGAACTCAGATGCATTCTTGGTCACTGATAGTGAAGATGAAGAATCTGGAACTGTTAATCCAAATGTTCCAAAGAAAATAGCGACCGAGAATTCTGTTACCAATTAAGTTACCGACAGTCATAGGATAAGTAACTATTTATAGTCTTAATTGAAACGTTATGTGAAACTCAACGGATTGTTTAATGTTAATCTTTAAGTAGGAAACACTGAATGAAAAACACTTAATCCTACATTAAATTAAGTTCGAGAACTAATATTTCTTATATATAAGTAAAAAGCAAATAACTAAACTAAAAACAATTGCAAAACGAAAGAATTCAATGAAATCATAAAAATCATAAAACAACAAAAACCAACCCCAATTTAAAATAAACCTAAGATATTTTTTTTTAAAACAAGAAGCCAACGAAATAAAATAAACTAGTAAAGCGATCCATAACAATAGTTAATCGAAATAACCATGAATATACAAAAGAATATGGTAAGTCGCATATCTATCTATCTGTAGATTTGAAATACCATAAACTACATGAAAATTCCTCTATAATTCTTGTTCCCATTCCAAAATTTAGAATCTGTAATTTAGATGATACATAAACCTCGAAATCAAACCAATTTTACTGCAAAAATAATTCGTCCTCATACTTGAAAGCAAGAACTGAATCATTTGAGATCAAAGAGATTCAATGTTTTGAATAATGGCTTTTCGTCAACTAAATCTTTTTTGAATTCTTGATTAACATTCATCAAGCCACTATGGTACCTTGACCATTCAATTTCAGGACATTTGACAATTTGATGAGGGACAGGTAAATTGAGCTCGTTATTTATCAATTTGGTGAAAAACTCCACTAGTTCATTCTTGTTTGTACTATTTGCATGTGTATCCAACAAGCGAGATAATTGAGATATTTCACCTTCAATACATTCCTTGTTTCTATTAAGTAATCGCAAGGTCGACATTAACGCAATATAATCCGAGTTATCTTTAAGATTTTTGATTCCCCCAGAGCCATTTGATTCGCCTTGTTTGTTATCAACCACTGGCTCCTCGTCACGATCATATTCATCTTCTTCGTCCTTGGGTGTAAGAAGTGGTGAACTCTCGTACTGCTTCTCATTTGACAAGTCAAACAGTACTGATTTCGGTCTCGTCTCTGGTGGACTAGAAGCGGACACTTCTGAAGGTGATGGCGACCTCTGCTGTTGTGGGTGTCCATTTATACGCTGCATGTCATCTCCCTTGTAATAGAGGCCCCGAATGCTCATTTTCACCTTCTTGTTGTGATAATTGTTATTTGTTATATCTTCCAACTCATTTATCTTTCTCTTCCCCTGAAACTTCACTTCATTCAAGCTAGCAGCCATATTATATTCTAGTCTATGACTACTGGGTATCTGTATATACTCTGATACTTTTGTTTGGTCGCTATCTGCCAAACTGCAATTTTCCAAATTGCTATTTGCGTTATTGTATGGGTAAAACCAATTAAGGATACCAACAAACTTTTAATGTACAAATATCAACTGCTTTCAATATATATATATATACAACCTTCCTATAACCTGCTTAGAGAAGTGTAGATATATTTAAACACAGATGAATAAAGAAATTTTGTTATAGATTAAGAAAGTAAACTATGTATGTCCTTAAAAATGATAATTGTCAAGATAAGGGGGGGTTAACGCTGGAAGGGTGGCAATTTTTGTGTTGTCGTTTTAACGTCAACATCGCCGAATTCTTAATAAGCAAAGGGCAGGGTAACAGAGTAAGTGTTGCTATTTTATATACAGGTTTATACGAGATAAAAAAAAAACATGACCATATTTGTGAAGGAAACTGGATGGGGAACTGGCAAGTGATAGCGAAACGAAATAGCAAAACATAGACAGATCGGGCCAGACGAGCCAAACAAGCCAGACCAGCCAGACGGGGATAAGCGGCTAAACGCTGGATGAAAAAATCTAGGCCTAACTTTTGTGTTTGAGAAAAAAGCAAAAAAGTCGCAGCAAAAGAAGACATTTCTCTTACAGGTATATGAAAGTAAGTTAGAGTGGAACGTGATTAGAAACAATTTTTAGGTGTTGGGATGTTCTTTTTGAGAAGGGATGGTTTTGTGTAATTTGAATATATGGAATCCACAAATATGAAAATATGTGGACTAAACCTTTCAGTTTCTAGGGTTATTCTTCTTGGTTGTTTTGGTAACGCTGGATCTCGTTTTTGGTAATGCTCTTGTGGACTTGACTTGACCCTTTCCTTCACCTAAAGACTTGACATAGCTTGAAGCGGACTGGAGATCTTGCTTCATGTCCTGCGATTGGATTTTCCATTTATAGAAAAAACCGTGCTTGTTTCTCAACTCTTTTCTTTTCTTTTGTACCTCCCTGTTAATCATACCTACTTGCTCATCATAAGGAACACCGGCCTCTGCTTCAGCTAATGATTCTTTTCCAAAGAGAAAGTCAAAAACTCTTCCATCTGACCAGAAAAAACCTTTTCTGTCAACTATCCAATTTTTGCCCTTGTCTGCCTCTTTCAATACGAAAAAAAACAACGAATTGTCAGCAGTACCATAGAATCCCTTTCCTGTCCAAACTCTACTTGTATGTTTTCTGACAAGATTGCTGAGAGGAATAGTAATCACTGGGGTAGGTCTACCAGGAAGCAATGGATATGATGTAAATTTTATGTGTTCTACAGGCCCTGGTAAATACCACATTCTCCGGATCAATCTAGTAGGGAACTTTCCAAATGCAAAAGCAGCCATAAACAGAATGGCACTCAAAGCAGAATATTTAAGCAAAGACATGAGCCACTCTCTTTTTCGGATTGGTTCAGCAAGTTCCCTTTCGTTTTCTTCGTAGTCTTTATTTGCTTGAAAAAACGCATATTCTAATAATACTAAACCATAAACCGTGAAGACAACTGCACAGCAGAAACATCCCAAGAAATACAATCTGTGTGGTTCTGCTTCATAAATTAACTCTGGCTTGGTCTTACTCTTCAAAATCTGAACAACTTGTCTGAAAGTATACTTTGGACCAACTTGAGGAACTTCAGGTCTAGGTAACAAGGTTGGAACAATTTCCTTGGTTAGCGGGAACTTGGGAATCCTGCTTTTAAAATCATTACCTTGGATTGATTCGCCCGGAATATGTTGTTCAATGTGTTTCCATTCACCTTTAGATGGGAGATCTTTCTGTGGACGAAAACTTTCAGGCAAATTTGATTTTAACCTCACACCAATATTTACTTGATAAATACCGGTAATACTGGTAATCCTGGTAACCCTGGTCACTCTCAAAGTATTATAGCCAGTATGGATCATTTTTCGTGAAGTTTGAAAAAATGATACTGGAATATTTAAATCTATGAAATTTATGATGCGCGAAATCTGAAAAAAATTTGTATGAACTCAAATATAGATTGATCCTCTAAATGAAACTTAGATGTCAATAAACGCATGCTAAAACGAAACTTAGATCAGATTGGAATGAAGTTTTTACTTGTGGCAAATATGTAATTTGACCAATTACATTCAAGTAAGGTATTTATTTTTTTTAAGATTAATTTCAACAGAGATTTTAATTTCTATTTCCATTCCTTCAGGCTAGTCAACAAAGGAGAATGCGATCAATAATATCTTCATTTCACATTAGGAACTTGGATTTAACAGACGTATTTTACTAATGATATTTAAACCAATAAATCGGGTAATGCTTCAACAGATTACGGTATAGTGAAAAAATACGTCTATGATCCAATATTTGATACTAAACGATCTGCCAACGTATTCCATGACAGATTCTTTGATAATCGTATCTGTTATTATTCTTTATCGCTTATTTAAATCAATAAAATATTCAAATTGGGATCATTAAATTCAATTTCATCTGATGATATCCACCAGAAATTTTGACATATCTACGTAGCTAATTTGTCAAAGCGATTTGGTATAGATTTCTGAATGCGTTTGATTTATGATCTGCAGTTTTTCTAACTCATTACTTTAAAATCTGTTGCTTATAATTCAATTGTCAAAAGATATACAGTTCCACTTAGTGTTGAATGTTGGATTGATTGTCGAAACCTGCATGTTCTTGACAGATAATACGATTTTTTCTGAACGCATACTACATGCACATTATTGAACCCTAATTATCGAGCGACTGAGCTTGAACCCTATAAGTACTACTTTTCAAAATCGTTTTTGATCGAATAAATTCAAGCAATTAAAATAACATCTAAATTTAGACTTAAAGCTGGTGCAGTAAATTACGCCGCCATTCACAAAAGCAGGATCAGATTCAGTGCAGAATTGCAGCTTTAGAATTTATCAAGTAATTAAAAATATTTCAAGTTGTTCTGTAATCCACTTTATACCAGTTCATTAAATTAACGGTATTCTTTGACTCGATCTATACAGAAGCTGAGGACAAATTCTGATCTATGACATTAGACAAAAGGATAGGGCATGACAATTACACTTTAAAGTTAATTAAAATGTCTTTTACAATTACTTGTATTAAAAAGTGAACTTCTTTAATAAATAAATAGCTATAAAATCGTCTTGCTGAATTATTTCAGTTTAAATGATAGTCAAATGCAGCGTAATTCATGATTCTTTAAACTACAAACTAATACGAGGAGATTTCAAATTTAATACCTTTTAAGAAATATCCAATTATTATTGGTATCAAAAGTACCAATAATAAGTTTCAAAGCGCTAACACGAGAATTGTTCATTATCATACTAATATAAAGGCAATTAAAGGTAGAAATATTTTATTCATTAAACTAATATAAGTATCAAAAAGCTAATTATTCGAAAAAATGTTACAATAGCAAATAAGAATGAAATTAATGTTTAGGAGTGGAAAATAGAAATAAGAGTAACTTATTCTATAAGTACTGCTTTGAAACAAAAAAAGGGATTAAAACGAAATCAACTAAATCCCTTGATCGGAAAGAAATCAAGCGATATCTCAAGCTATGAGCAAGAGTCTAAGAATACTGTAAAGGGGTATCAAATCATTAAGGTGGCAATTGTTAAGAAAGCCGATACCAAAATTGGCATATTGAATTTCATTGGACTAGCCGAATTCTCACTGGAGATTGCACCAACGCTAGCAGTGGAACTACTTTGACTACTAGTTGATACTGTAGATAACAGTGTTGAAATGGTAGGATTGGAAGAGCCGATTCCAAAACCTTGTGAGGTATTAGATGAACCAGAACCGTTGGATGAACCAGAACCGTTGGATGAACCAGAACCGTTGGATGAACCAGAACCGTTGGATGAACCAGAACCGTTGGATGAACCAGAACCGTTGGATGATCCAACGGCCCCTGAAGCAAAAGCAGGTACTCCACTAGATGTTGGGACTATTCCTGCACCAGTACCATTTGATTCACCGACAGCTCCTGAAACAGTTGAGGCAGCATCTAAGGTTTCACTTCCAGTTAACGTAACACAGTGTGATGAATCTCTTAAACAGTAAGTACCTGGAGTACTGGTAGCAAAGCATTTGTTGTCAGAGCATGAAGTGATAGTGTCAACTATTGTTGATTGATCCGTCAATGTTTGAGTTTCTTCTCCTACACCTCCAGTAGATGAAGCTCCATTACCATTAGAAGTAACTGTGACACCAGTGGATGTTATTAAATTGGATGTTATAGAGCACTTATTATCAGAGCAAGAAGTAATGGTTTCAACTACTGTTGATTGATCTGTGATTGTTTGAGCTCCTTCACCCCCGCTTCCAGTTGTTGAAGCAGATGACAAAGTCCTATGATCACTAGAGGCTTTGGATGCTTCAGCAGAGCCTGTGGAACGCGAGGAGAAAGAAGTAGAGGCTACACTCAAAGCCGAAGAGCTTCCACTAGTTGAGCAAGTGGGCGGAATAGGTTCTGTACCTACCTGATAGTAAACACAGTCTACTGCAGTACCATCTAATGATTCGAGTGATTCGATAAATCCTTCTGGAATGGTCGTTGCACCAAGATTCAAACGCTTTCTTAAAAAGGCCGTGGAATTCGCACTGGGCTCAACTTCAGAATGAACCATATATAAGCTCTTTAAACCTTGATCATAAAGATCAATTGCACTAATATTTATAATTCTGCCACCATCAATGATATCAGTAGTGTACTTTTTACCATCATTTTCGATGTAATAAAATTCAGTATCATAATCGTCAACAGAAGTAAAATTGAAGTACGCTTCCGACGAGTCTGGAATAGGAAACTGACAATAACCAGTGTACAAATCAACAGTAGAAACTAATTCATTATTCCTGTAACAGTTTACTTCTATTGATAAACTAGGAGTTGAACTTACAACACTACTAGATGTCAGTGTCACAGAAGAGAAACCTGCAAAAGATGATGAAATACCAGTAACGGAAGCAGAAACTCCAGGACCAGAAGACAATCCACCAGTTGCAGAGGATGATTCCCCGGTCGCAGAGGAAGAACCAATAGTAATAGATTCAGATGAAGCAGAAACTCCAGGACCAGAAGACAATCCACCAGTTGCAGAGGATGATTCCCCGGTCGCAGAGGAGGCACCAATAGTAATAGATTCAGATGAAGCAGAAACTCCAGGACCAGAAGACAATCCACCAGTTGCAGAGGATGATTCCCCGGTCGCAGAGGAGGCACCAATAGTAATAGATTCAGATGAAGCAGAAACTCCAGGACCAGAAGACAATCCACCAGTTGCAGAGGATGATTCCCCGGTCGCA